>OY987207.1:27356517-27993429 GCA_963920795.1 Eutolmus rufibarbis
TCAAATGTGAAATGATTTCTTTGGAATTCATTTTTATTTTTCCAATTTCTTAAATCTAGCTAAAAGATTTCTTTTATGCAAATACCATTCCATAAAGTCCACGGTCTCCTCCTGCTCGAAGTCCCTCTCCTCTCTAGCAGCTCCGTCAAACGTCGACACCTCTGCTACTTCCCGTGGTTCTTCAATAGTCGGCAACTCGTCGTTTTGCGGCAGCACCATCTATTTCAAGACTAGTGATAAAAACATTAAATTTTTATTGTTAAATAAAAAAAACGTCTTGTACTTACCCTTTTTTAAACTTTTCTGCACCTTTTTTAATTTTTAAACACTTCTCCACTTGTTTTTAAAACTTTTTAACCCTTAGTTTTTCAGGCTTCTAATCTGTGAAATTTTTTATTATTTCTTCACTTTCAGTTCAGAGAACGCGTGATTTCAGACTGTGTCGTTACATTTCAAGCCCGCGCTTTTATACATATTTTTAAAATTAAAGTTGCACTAAAAGGTAAAACAAAAACACAAGGATATAATGAAAATAATTAATTGTTATCAATTTTACATCTTTTCCGAACCTCCTGGATACAATCAACCTTAATGCTGTAGCTTTGCTGCATTTTGTCACAGGGGCAAAAATCTTAAAATCAATTAATTTGAGGAGGTCTAAACTCCTAGAAATAATCAACTTTAATACTTGCAATTTTGATGCGTTTTGCCGCAAGGGCGAAAAAATCTTAAAATTAATTAATTTCAGGAGGTCGAAGCATCTGGAAATTAATTAATTTTGATGCATTTTTACCACAAGGGTGAAAAATGCATTAAAATTTATTAATTTCAAGGGTTCGAAAACTCCTAGAAATAATCAACTTTAATACTTGTAATCTTGATGAATTTTACTACAAGGATAAAAAAAATCTTAAAATTCATTAATCTCAGGAGGGCGAGACTCATAGAAATAACAACCTTAATACTGTAATTTTGATGCGTTTTGTCGCAAGGGTGAAAAAATCTTAAAATTAATTAATTTCAGGAGGTCGAAGCATCTGGAAATAAATTAATTTTGATGCATTTTTACCACAAGGGCGAAAAATCATAAAATTAATTATTTTCAAAAGGTCGATCCTCCTGGAAAAACAACTTTAACACTGTAACTTTGTTGTATTTTGTCATGGGAGGGTCACCGAACTATGAGGCAAAATAGTATATAAATGTGGCGACCAGCGACATTGATAACTTATTTCAATTATTTATCTAATTAAATGTTAAGTATTTTTCATTTAATTCTTTTTATTAAAACTGTTTTCCAATTCAATACTTAAAATTAAAGTACTTTGTGTCGCTCACAAAAAAAGCGTGAAAACTAGATATGACGGAAAATTGTATTTTGATCAGGGGAGTTAGGAAAAATAAAAGAGTGAGTTTTTGAAAATCTATTGAGCTAGGATAATGAAGAATAGGGATGGTTAGGAATGTTTAAATAAATAATATTAATTTTCAATAAATGATTATAAAGAATTAGAATTTATAAATCAAAAGAAGAAATTTTATATTAAGTTGGGATAACGATCTCACAATTGGTGACCCCGATAAAAGGACCGATAAAAGGACCGATAAAAGGACCGATAAAGGACCGATAGAAGGCCCGATAAAAGGACCGATAGAAGGCCCGATAAAAGGACCGACATTTTCAAGAGCCGTTTTCCGCCGTACGCCGTCAGTTAATTTGGGAAGTATCGAAAAAGCATTCCGGCCGCATCTGCTGTTGTGTTTCATGAATATTTCAGTTAAGTGTAATGCGTCTAATTTCTGATTTCTTCTCGCTTAAATCCACACCGAAAAGTCCCCAAAGAAATTGCCAGAGTTACCGAACTGGAGCCATCACAGGAGGCACCTTTTGCAACAGCGAACGAATCTAAAGATACAACGTCGACGCAATCAGTGGAGCCATCCTTTGACAAATTAGAACTTACCGGAACGCATTTAAATCTACACAAAGACGAAGAAACTTTTCAAGACATGGCGTCACACCTAAATCCATGATTCCTGATCCCGAGAAGAAACCGATATTCCCGGCAACGGAGCGAAATCCGCCTCGACTGGTCCGACAGGCCAGGACATTTTAACAGTTCCAAGGTCAACCATCCTTCACTTCCATCCAGTAGAAGCATTACAGCTAGTTCAACAAAGTCAACGACATCGATAGACGACAACAATCAACAGCAACAACAACAGCAGCTATCTCTAGTCCCACTTCAAGACTTCCAAGTTTGTAATTAATTATTATTTTTCTTTCTCAATTTTAAAGAATATCTATTCTATTGTAAACAATTTTCCGGAGTAGGCTTAAACGCGAAAAATTTAATCTTTAATTTAACCTTTTACAGTTTTGTGAAAAAGAGTTAAGTGATAGTATTTGATATTACTAAAGTGTTGAAAGTGCTAATGACATAATATGCTTAATCTTAATAATATGGAGCGTGCCGCAGGTGACGTTTCCAATCAGGTTATCGATGTCGTTTCGGTTAAGCCTCCACCTTTTTGGAGGGACATGCCTTCTCTTTGGTTCGATCGTCTTGAGGCACAATTTGAACTTGCCCGGATTTCTTGCGAAAGAACCAAGTTTAATCACGTGTTAGTTGCTCTCGATGGAGATGTTATCCGAACTATCAGTGATTATGTTCGAAGTCCACACCAGACTGAGCCATACACACATTTAAAGGAAACACTTATTTCTCGGTTAACAGCTAGTGAATCGTCGCGGTTAAATCAGCTGTTAAGTGAATTATGCTTAGCAGATCGTCGTCCTTCCCAACTCCTTCGAGAGATGAGGGAATTGGGAAGTAATAATGTAAACGACGAATTACTGCGAACTCTTTGGTTGCAAAGACTTCCTGAAGGCATGCAGGCAATCTTAACTTGTAATCCAGGCAATTTAAATGAATTGGCTAGATGTGCGGATAAAATTTCAGAGGTTTATAACAAACCATCTATTTCGGTCATAACTTCCGCCACTGAAATTAACAGTAATTCAGACACAAGCAAACTTGCTTCAGAAATAGAGAAGTTAACTAAGCAATTTCAGCATTTTGAGTCAGGCCTTAAAGCTATAAATGCAAAATTTGAATCTTTTCAAAGAAGAAGTCGTTCTTTAAATAAAGGAACTCAACATCGAGGACGAAGTACCTCATCAAACAGAAATTTTAAAAATTTTTGTTGGTACCATTTCAAATTTGGAAATAGGGCTGACAAATGTGTAGCTCCATGTAATTTCCTTAAAGAAGATCCAATTGACCTACCAAAAAAATAAACCGCCTTTCTTCTCAGACGACGGATTGTAAAGGCAACATCACAAGTCGTCTACACATTTTTGACAAGTCTTCAGGAAGGCATTTTTTGATCGATACAGGTGCTGACATTTCGGTAATTCCACCACCATCTACCGGAAGATTACATCCAACAGGTTTTCGATTATCAGCAGCAAATTCTACCTCCATTGATACATTTGGTCGAAAAAATTTAACCCTCGATTTAGGTCTTCGTAGAGATTTTCCTTGGCAATTTATTATTGCTGATGTCTCTAAGCCAATTTTAGGCGCTGATTTCCTTCAGCATTATAAGCTTTTAGTGGATCTTTCACAAAAAATTCTCATCGATCCATTAACTTCACTAACAACAAATGGAAAGTTAGTTTCAGGACCATCTTTTACTCTTTCTTTGGTAGCTACTAATGTAAAGAATGAACGGATACAAAATCTTTTACGAGAATTTCAAAGTATTACCTTAGACACAGGTTTCACCAAGCCAGTTAAACATTCGATAACGCATCGGATTTTAACTTCAGGTAATCCTATCGTGTCTAAAGTCCGCCCCCTATCTGCAGATAAACTTTTAGCTGCTAAAAAGGAATTTGATTTCATGCTTAAACAGGGAATTTGTAGACCTTCGAGTAGCTGTTGGTCATCACCATTGCATTTAGTCATGAAAAAAAATGGTGATTGGAGACCATGCGGTGATTACCGCAGATTAAATTCTATAACAATTCCAGACCGATATCCTATCCCTCTTATTCAAGATTTCACGCATCACTTACAGGGCTGCAAACTTTTTTCAACTTTAGATCTCACAAAGGCTTATCATCAAATTCCAGTGGATTCTGAAGACATTCCAAAAACTGCTATATGCACACCATTTGGTCTCTTTGAATTTCCCCGAATGACTTTTGGTCTTTGTAATGCAGCTCAGACATTTCAACGGTTTATTCATTCCGTTCTACAAAACTTACCTTTCTGTTTTGTTTATCTTGACGATGTCCTTGTCGCTTCAAAATCAGAAGTTGAACACTTGCATCATTTAAATCAAATATTTCAACGTTTCAAGGAACATGGTCTAATAATTAATGTCGAAAAATGTGAATTCATGAAACCCAACGTTAAGTTTTTAGGTCACTATATTAGTTCAGATGGTATTAAACCATCTCCTGATAAAGTCGAGGTAATCAAAAAATTTAAACTTCCTGAAACAGTGAAACACCTTAGACGTTTTCTGGGTATGGTAAATTTTTACCGGCGTTTTATTCCTAACGCAGCCCAACATCAACTTTTATTAAATAACTTTCTCAAAGGCAATAAGAAAGATGGTGCCAAAAGAGTTAATTGGGATTCAGATACAATTAAATCTTTCGAAATAATTAAATCGCAACTATCAGAAGCTACACTCTTAAACTTCCCTGATTCCAAGGCAGAGTTAGCTCTTTTCGTCGATGCTTCTGACAGTGCCTTAGGAGCAGCTCTCCATCAAAAAAGTCAAGGTAATTGGCAACCACTCGGTTTTTTTTCTGTTAAATTAAATTCAGCACAATGCAACTACAGTGCATATGATCGTGAATTATTGGCAATTTATCAAGGCATTAAATATTTTCGTCATAATCTGGAGGGTCGAAAATTCATAATTTTCACTGATCATAAACCGTTAATATTTGCTTTTCGTCAGAATCCAGAGAAAGCTTCACCGAGACAATTGAGACATTTGGATTATATTGGGCAATTTTCCACTGACGTCAGACATATCTCAGGTAAGGATAATGTTGTAGCAGACGCATTATCCAGAATTGAAGAAATTCATTTACCCAGCTCAGTGGATCTGGACAATATCGCCAAAGCTCAACTTAAAGATGAAACTCTGAAAGAGCTTTTTGTAAACAAATCTTATAAATTTGCTAAATTTCCAGTTTATGGAAGTGATATTGAAATATTTTGCGAGACCTCTTCTGGAACGCGTCCATATGTTCCAGAGGCATTTCGTTTCCAAATTTTCAAATCAATCCATGACTTAACTCACCCCAGTATTCGATATACGAACAAAATGGTGACTGCTAAATATTTTTGGCCAGCGATGAATAAGGATATAAATAACTGGTCACGATCTTGTCTTCAATGCCAAAAAAGTAAAATAACGCGTCACGTTAAAAATCCTTCTGGAACGTTTCCTAAAATTTCAGAACGTTTCCACACTATTCATCTCGACTTAATCGGACCACTTCCTCCATCTCAAGGTTTTAAATATTGCCTCACTATCATTGATAGATTTACGCGATGGCCAGAAGCGATTCCTCTAGTCGACAACTCAGCCGAGACATGCGCTGAAGCACTCTGCAGAGATTGGATTTCACGTTTTGGAGTTCCACAATTCGTTATTACGGATCAAGGTCGTCAATTTGAATCTCACCTATTTAAGGAATTGGCAAAAATTTTAGGTTTTAAACGTAATCGAACCACAGCTTACCATCCGCAATCAAATGGTTTACTAGAACGTTGGCACCGTACACTTAAAACTATTATAATAACTTACAATACACGTTCCTGGTCAAAAGCATTACCTTTCATTTTACTGGGATTACGAACTTCTTTAAGAGAAGAATTTTCAGCTACTCCCGCTGAGCTTGTGTATGGTGAACCATTGAGACTTCCTACAGATTTCTTACAACAACCTTTAGATAGTCTGTCTCAAAGTGATTTCACAAGATATTTACGTGATTTATTCATCAAAATTCGACCAGTTCCAACTACCAATCATGCTCATGAAAAATATTTTAAATTTAAAAGTTTGGACACTTGTTCGCATGCTTTCGTTAGGAACGATAAAATCAAAGCTCCACTTCAAAGTCCTTATGAAGGACCTTTTCCAATTATTTCAAGGAACAATAATTATTATACATTACTTATCAAGGGAAAAGAAATTAATATTTCCTTGAATAGATTAAAACCTTGCTATTCAGCACGAAATTACACAATTGACATTTTAACAGAAGGAAATTCTAATGATAATGTAAACAAACAAATGAATCATCAAATTTTAGACTTCGTTAAACATCAACCAGTATCGAATAACATTGATTGTCATGAACCAGAGTTCATGAAATCAACAAAAATTCGCAAGGAATTAACACAGATTCTCAAGTTAAAGAAAGTACGTTTTCAATAATTACGAGACGCTCGAACCAAAGATAAGTTACGCTAGAATAGATGTACCTATTCCGCTGGTGGGGGAGTATTGTGGCGACCAGCGACATTGATAACTTATTTCAATTATTTATCTAATTAAATGTTAAGTATTTTTCATTTAATTCTTTTTATTAAAACTGTTTTCCAATTCAATACTTAAAATTAAAGTACTTTGTGTCGCTCACAAAAAAAGCGTGAAAACTAGATATGACGGAAAATTGTATTTTGATCAGGGGAGTTAGGAAAAATAAAAGAGTGAGTTTTTGAAAATCTATTGAGCTAGGATAATGAAGAATAGGGATGGTTAGGAATGTTTAAATAAATAATATTAATTTTCAATAAATGATTATAAAGAATTAGAATTTATAAATCAAAAGAAGAAATTTTATATTAAGTTGGGATAACGATCCCACATAAACATCACGCCTTTCTGTTAGAGAATCAGAAAAGTTTCAGAAGCTAGGCATCCCGCACAAGTATACCATTTTTTCTTTGAATATCTTCAACTTGATATAATGGTAAGTAAAAATACATTAAATAAAACTATATGCACATTAAAGTTCTTTTTTCTTTCTGCAGAGTGCATTCGAAGTATTAGAAAGTGTTGCTGAAGGCGTCTACGACACTCTTGTGCAAGTGGTATCCCTGGACATCGGGAAGGAGTACCAGATAAAGTCGTTTAAACTAGTAAAAACCAAGTATGGACTTCGCCTGACGACCCATTTCATCAACAACACCTACATCTTCCTGCCGCCCAGGTTTTCCGAAAAAATAAAAACCCAGCGGCAGATTGAGGAGCTGAACCAGCAGGCTGGCTACTATCTAGTGTTTGAGGGGAAAGACGACACTAGGGGTGGCTTCCTGAAAATGAGATTTTTCAAAAAGGATGAATAAAAAAATAAAAATCATAATCAGCGCAGAAGTAAAATGTTCATATATGATTAATAAAAATAAAAAAATATTTTCTTAACCCGTTATCGTCTTTTATTTCGCCCCAATGACCCCATACATAAGTTGACATTGACCGTTAAAAACGCATCACGCGGTGATGTTGGAAGAAAAGTTACTTCTGTTTGCAAAACGAAAAAGGAAAACTTCTTCTTCACCGTACGTATCTTTACTTTCGCTTTCGATTTTTGTCGCAGGTACATTGCACTTATATTCTTCTCAATCACGTTTTTTTCACCGTTCAGCCCGATCACTGCGTTTTGATCTTTTTGTTTTTTTCTTTTTTACCGGCGCTCGCTAAACTTACCCATCGCTTTTTGTTTACCCCTTCGTCTTCTTCTTCTTCTTCTTCTTCGTGCCGCATGAAGCCACTCATGGCACCACTTTTCGCACACGCTAAGCCTGCCAAGCCTCGATCACCGCATCTCTTTGCCTTTTGGTTTTCTTCTTTTTGGCCATCCAAACCCGCTCACAGCATAACTCTTCGCACACGCGAAACCTGCCCAGCCTCGATCACCGCATCTATTTACCTCTTGGTTTTCTGCTTTTTTGCCACCGAAAGTTACTCACAGCATAACTCTTCACGCTCGCGAAACCTACCCAGCCTCGATCACCGCATCTATTTACCTCTTGGTTTTCTGCTTTTTTGCCACCGAAAGTTACTCACAGCATAACTCTTCACGCTCGCGAAACCTACCCAGCCTCGATCACCGCATCTATTTACCTCTTGGTTTTCTGCTTTTTGAACTCTTGCAAAACTGCTATCTCCCCCACAGACAACTAAGCCTCTCTCCCTCTAACCAACCTCCCCCAACAACAACACACAACTTTTTTATTTTTACCACACAATGCTCCCGACAAGAACATCGCTATCCAGCTCCCCCCTCAAGCAACCCTTACCGCCGGTGGGAACCGTCTTGCAGAAAAACACTCCGGCCAGAAACACTTCCCACCAGCTATCCCTTATGCACATAATGCATTTTCAAGGGGAGGTGGTCACCTTACTACTGAGGTAAGTAAGTGCAGAGAATTGTCAGAAAAAATCTGTAGCGGCAATTCAGCCCGCTGACAAATGCCTTCCATTATAGGACATTAATTTTACGCCATTTCACGATCTGTCACTGCCTCAGAGCGAAAAAGATAGAACAAAAATCCTTTGAAAATAAAGCCTAAGGAAGCGCGATGTCACTCTCCGAGCGTAGTAAAGTCCGAATAGTGTTAGTGCTGGCAATTTTTGATTAGTCAGCAGTGGAGACAGGAATGAAGAAAAAATTCGTACGCAAAACCCCTCCCAAAAACTCTTTTTCAACGCTGTCTATAAAAAGAGCACCCCTAACCGTGCGAAGTCAACGAGTGCCCATGCTACTTCGCCCTTTCCCTCTCGTTTATTAAAGTCGTATTTCTCTTTTTATGGGCACCCCCGTTTTTACTATGCTCACGTACAGAGCTTTTGCACGATATAGCGCTTCTTTAGGCTTTACATTCAAAGCAAAAATCACACCGTCTGCTTCTATGGCTTGAGCGGTTCATTATATTATATGTCAATGGTTACGCCCCCTAGGTGAAGTAATTCATTTCTATATGTCAGTAGTGCTATTTCCTAGTAGGGAAGGAAGAAGAAGATATTTTGGTAAAAGAAAACAGCTGTTTCTTTAATAAGTAAGGTTAGATTCCTCTGACTATTAATTTAGCAGTGCTAACGTAACACGAAAATGAGGCTAACTAGCTTTGTATCAAAATATCTCAAGGATTATTCAAATTTACCGGCGCGATATGTGGAGCGAAGTAAACGTCAGGTAAATATTTACAATCTATGGAACTTTATGAAATTATATCTCCATTCAATTTTTGCTCAAGGTTTACTGGCGTGTGCCTGACGAAGCTAATTACAATCAACATGCGAGTACTATAGAAAAGAAAAGATTTAGATACACAACAAATCGGTCATGGACAGCACAGTTTCGTCAACAGAACTTACCAAATACCATTCGCAAGAAGGTTTTCCAGCTCCCAATTGGTAGGTTGAATTAATGCCTGTTTATCTCTAGGCGTACTTTAAAGCTTTTCAACTTTGTTTTAGATGAGTGGAGCTACTTCCGAGGTGACAGGGTTGAAATACTTGTTGGAAAGGACAAGGGAAAACAAGGAATTATAAACCAAGTCATACCGGAGCGGAATTGGGTTATTGTGGAGGGAATTAATTGCCATTTTAAAACGGTTGGAGCTGACAAGAAGGAATATCCTGGGGTATTGATCAAATCTGAAGCCCCACTCCTCGTAAGTATGAGAAATGTTTAAATCACGTACAATACAAATCTCTGCCGGTAGTTGTGCTAACCGGCTCTCAAAACATCGTCTGATAAATGCTTAATTGGGATAAGTTTTTAAAACTTTTTAAGGGTATAAATGCTACAAATACCGTACACATTTTTACGAGTGCTTTATTTTATAACTGGTAAAATGATATTTTGACAACTAGTACAAATGTTTGCTGAATGCATAACTAACGCTCCCATATAAGAAGCTGGAGATCGGGCTATCCAATATTATGAATTCTTATTTTATACCTGATTTATCATTGAAAATGAAAGGGAAAAACCTGAAACTTCGATTCGGTTATGTGCATAAAATCAAATTTCAAAGATGTATTTTAAGTACCTATTGACTAACAGTAGAATTAATTTACAGTTTTCACAATATCTGATTAAAGCTATCGACAGGAAAACTTGCAGTAAATTTTTAAAAACATCTTTTAATTTCGGGAGATTGGAGGAAGATTTGTTGGTATATTTTATCAATCACCCTTCAACTTTCTTATACTATAAACTAAACTTACGCAATATAGAATAAGAACGATTTAGAAATATTTACTTAGTACTCAAAAAAATTTGTTTTCTATGCACATATACAGTAATAGTTTGGTAGCTAATTTCTATAATTTGGAAAATTTTTAATTATATAAACTATTTAATTATATAAATTTCTAGGTGGATCAACAAGTTAGCTTAGTGGACCCTGCAGATTTAAAACCAACATTGATTGAATGGCGATACACGGAGGAGGGTGAACGAGTGCGAGTTTCATTAAAAACTGGTAGAATTATCCCGGTCCCAAGCGGTAATAATGAGACATATGACTACAAAACTAAATCCAGTTATGTCGAAAGAGAGAAAGATACCAAAGGTAAGTAAGCACAGGTATTATTTGTAACACTTTAGACCAAGAGGTAATTGCTAATTTTAGCAATATTTTTAAAAGTAAAATATGGAGATCCTTATTGAAATCCGGCGATTGGTGCATTAGTATCTTGTAGAAGCCATTTTCTACAAAGAGAAAAAGTAAAAAAATAAATCGAAATTTATTGACTCTTACAAAATGTACCTATAGTGTCAAACCAGAACACTATTTTGTTTATGGTTCAGATTGTTATTCAAATGGTTTAGGCAATGTTTTGTATTGAGTGTCTTGTTTTTTCAGGTAATGTAGTATCTGAAGTAACTTTTAAACCAAAACTAATGACCTTTGAAATGGAAGTCATGCAAGATTTAGGACTAACTGAATCTGCGGAGCCCAAAAAGACCTATTGGTATTAAGTGAGAACATATATATAAATTCTGTTAATAAAATTATAAATATACTGAACACAATGTTTCGTCTTATTTCTTTCAAAAATGTAAAATAAATATTTTTGGGGCTTGTTGTGAGTGTCTAGTTAGTTTATTTCATAGCCAGATATACAATTTCCACCTAAAATTACAAAACAGATTGAGAAAAATAAGTAAGAATTAATAATTAATTAATAATCGATACTAAAGATGAATAAAGCAAATATTTTAGGGCAGCTGATGAGACGTTGAAGTCATTAACATGTAAATTATTATTAAAACGTGTTGACATGACTAACATTGGCGCATTGATACTATAACCGAACGATGAAAACCATTATACAAAAACAAGGATGCGGACACGCAACAACTTGCGGCAATATTTCAGCAATCTCCAGAGAAAACTTCATCGTCGAATAGAGCCAAGCATACGTTTGAACGTGATATGACAACAGTCCTGTTCGTTGAGAGTTCTAAATCGATTTAGATGAGAAAAGATCAGGAGATCCGCGTTCGATGAGAACTGTCACTGCTCTTTTCTCAACAAAACTATTATTATAATCCTATTAAGATGAGTTTTAATGAGAAAAGAGCAGTGACAGTTCTCAGCGTGAAGGAATCTCCTGATCTTTTCTGATCTGGATCACTCAACGAACAGGCCAAATATTGATACGTAATTTTATATCGCAAATAACACCAATGTCAGTTATATACATAATTAGTAAGTGGCATATTACAAAGAACATAATTAGGACAGAAATTAGAATAGATGTCTTGTTGCAAAAAAGGGGCGATAAAGAACCTTTAATCTGCTATCCACAGGCCTTCAATTTAAATATGCGAATTTTATGTGGGAATTGCTCGATCGACCGATGTCACATGTTATGGGAAAGTGTCTCAAAAGCTTTACTGAAGTATTTATAGAGTTAACCTGAAAGCCATACTCATATCACTAACAGCAACATCTGTAACTTCAAGCAAAACGATTGTTGTAGATTCACGCTTAACAAAACCGTGTTAATTGCGAGATGAAGTATTAATGTATTAGAAACTTAGTATATCACAGATAACACTAGCCAGCGAAAAAAAAAAAAAAAACTTGCTCGTTTCAATTCTTATGCATAATTATTCTAGATTTGATGATGCTGAATCTAAGTACTTATAATAATAAACAAAATGAATAACGTATACTTTTTTTGTAATAGATTTTAAAAAAAAAAAAAAAAAATTTTTTTTTTGCTTAAAAATTATAACATTACTCTTATTAATTATGGCAATACTTAACAAAAAACCTTAAAATTAGTTTTAAAACATTAAAATTACAATTATTTAACAATCCAATTACATATACAGTGTGTTACGTCATGTTTTAACGGGGGTGTGCCAATCGATTCTACCAATGTTTGTTCGGTAAGTCACATTTTGAGCATTGAAATTGCCATTTTGGAACTTTGACGCGGCCATTCTCGCTTGTTTGTTGACGGATTGTGTTGTAACACGTTATCAACCATTCTACGATATCTCTCAAAGAACTTATAAAGCGATTTCTGGAGTCATCTCCAAATTTTTGATTGCGATTTGAAGGGTGAAGGACCGATTTTAGGAATAGGAGAGGGGGGAGGGTCTCCAAAAATCGTTGATCAGGAGACCACGGAGAATCAATTAACATAGCCTCGTTCAGACCTGAACGTAACGCTCTGTACAAAATACATATAGCCGAAGAACGTTTTCAAAAACTTCTACGTAAAAGGTACTTTTAAGCAGGTGTGGCTAATTGTATACATATACTATAATAAATAATTTTTAAATGCTTTAAATTATATGTATAAATCTCATCCAGAGTCAATGATAATTTTTTGAGAGGAGATTTTTTTTTCCAAATATTTTGCATATCCCCTGGCCCTGTGGTTTCTAAGTTCGTTAGCTACATTTTTAACTTTTTCATCAGCAGATTCAAAATCCTTCCTAAGATTAACTTCATAGGTTTTTCGAAACCAAAGAATTGTTTGTGATAAAGCATTGCTATAGTTTTCTAATACTGTTGAGGTTTGCTGAAATCTGCGAAATTTTTACATTACAATTTGTTCGTTTGAAATAAATGTAAGCAACCTTTCTTCATCGGCAACGTCTGTGATCATGTAAGTACCAACCTGACCTACGAGAGTAGCTTGTCTGTGTGATATATATTTTAGTTCGACGTTTGGGAGAGATAATTGTGCACACTTTAAAGATACTAGAGATGCTACAATAGCAGTTTTAGCACTTAAAACACCATTAATACAATCAGTCTCAGATCTAAAATGAAAATGTGTTATTCATTTTGTTATATGTAAATTCTCAAATTTACTTTCGTAAGTTGTATAATTGTCTCCAGCTTTCTCTCGCCTGTATTGATGACTTAAGGCTAGCAAATAGCAAAAAACCACAAGTTCTCCATTGCTCCATGATACCTCCCAATCTATCGCGTACATTCCTTGCTTCGTCAAGTTCGACATCTAATAATTCTTCAGTATTTGAAAAATACTTTTTACCATTAACCGAAACTGAAACACAAATTATAACAACAATGTGCATAATAGTTTGGAATGTGGAATGAAAATATTTTTTATTAGTCCAGTGGTATGTATAGTACTCACCTATAAGAGAGTCTAACTTATCATAAAGAGAACTGAGGTGCTGATATTTTAATAATAATTCTTTTACACGTAATTGGGCTGAATACAATATTTCCGAGTAGAACTTCTTCGACATAGCTTCCTCTGCTCTCTTGCTTAAATTAGCAAAGAATTCTTCTTGTTGTCTTGCCTTTTTGGAGTCACATAATATTCCCAATTGCAAAGCTAACTGAAAATTAAAACTCTATATAATGCATCCTCAAAGAAATTCGCTTTTACTTTAGCTACATCTTGAGCTTGGTATTCGTTTGTATTTATACTCGTAGTTCTTTCAGTACTTCCCGGAGAGTACAAAAATATTGTGTTTTCATCATGAGAAATTTCTTCTTGCAAAAAATTAACCCAAGCCTCGGCAATGTCCAGCCTGGCAGATGGACACTCGCTTTCAACAGCACAGATACTAATATCCAGTTTTTGGTAAGATTGTAAGAACGTCCGGTCAACCTGTGGTGTATGTATACAAGATGTAGTATAATCATCTTAAATACCAAATACAGAGAACTTACCCTTAAATCGTTCACATTTTGCAATGTTTTAGACCTAATAAGTGGTCTTTTGTTGGAGGGAATACACCCCATTTCAATTTCTGAAGTGTTACTTAGTAACTGATTTCCAAACATATAACAGCAATCGCAGTGATATGTACACAGAGTAGCGTAATCAGGACATAAATACTTATTACTGTTCTATATAAATGAAACCAATGCAGTTTATTTATGTAGGTAGTTAAAAACTAAGTTTAAACGATCCACGATCGATAGATAAATCAAATATGTACATACGTACATATATAAAAGTTGTAGAATTCAGAGAGGAACACTGACTTATAATAATAGTCTAGTAATATTAGATTTCATCTTACAGATTTTTGTATGCACTTCCGTTATAGTGTTTGGAAGAACGTGACGAAAATCTATATTGTCCCGACGTTTAAAAATTCAATGTCAAAGGTCACGAAAATCGGGGTTTCACAAAAATTTCGCTTTGTGTTGCTCGGACGTCGCTGGAGGTTACTATGAAAATTTAAAACTTAAAATGTCCTAAAAAAAGACTATACATATTCTTTTGTTAAACGAATCATTTTCGTCGCAGAGCGCAGAGAATCTACAAGGTGTTTTGCTAAGGTCTGAACAACATTCTACATGGTTTCCTGATCAATGTTTGTTCGCATACATAGCCCCCGTTCGTCCCTCCCCTCTTCCTCCCTTAAAATCACCGAGTTCGCCGCAAAGTTTATGCCAGGAACTTTAGAATTTAATTTTATAAGTATCTGCTGATTTTCTATGTTTTTGGTTTATTTGCTGTTCGTTATTTTAGAATTATCTTACAAAAGTTATTATTATTAGTTTTTGAAAAACCTCTCTTATAATTTCTATATCTGCTGCACTGGCGGACCACTACTAACACAGCGATTTCGAACACATCAGAAAATTTGGTACACTCAATCTGGCTTACAGCCATTCCGTGTTTAGTTTATATTTCTATGGATTTTTGTTAGAGAATCGCGAAGTACTCTAATTTTAGAATTTAGACTCTAAATTCTAAATCTAAATCGTTATGGAATCGCAGGGCAGAAAAGAAAAAACCATAATAAAATCGATCATATACCGCTTATAATAATAAAAAACCAACAGGATCCGCTGTGCTTAAAAGGGTTAAAAGAATGCAAGCATGTAATTATCGAACTTTTGAGAATCACATAATTTTTTAAGTTTTAAAAGAAAGGTTTTAGGCCACTAATGAACAAGAATAAAAAGACGTTAAAGCAACCTTTATTATGTATGGCTTAAGTTAGATTCGAAATAACATACAGCGGGCTGTGATCAAAATCCAGATTCAAACAATAATTTTGCAGTGTGTTGCAAAGCTGTTCTAAAGCTATTCACTGCCGATACTGCTAGACAAAACCTTGATAATGTAGAAGAAGAACGCTAAATGTCATATTTGTCTTTTGGTACAGTCACGGATAAGCAGGAGTTTTCGTTCTACTTGCGGAGGAAATAGCTCTAGTGCTTATATTTTACAAAGTGAATAACCGATGATGTCGTTTGTGAGAAGCAATGTTACAAGCGAATCCGGAGATGCATTTGTGGAGAACCTACAGTCTGACTTCAAAAATCTGGCCCAGGAGGCTAAGAAGAAATATCCACAACTGAAGGAGGTACCTACGATGCACAACAAAGTTTCATTGATTTTCTTCTACAGGCAGCGATAAACAACAGAAAGCTCTAATATTAAGAGCCCTCTGCACATGCAAGCAGTACTTTTTCGCAACCTTTAGCAATAAATATGCGTATTTCCTGGTTTGCATTAAAAATGTTGCAATGCATTTTACGATCACAAAATACTTTGACACGTCCATAACTTTGGGCAGCAGGCTAAATGTTAAAACTGCGCGTAGAATTATACACTATTTAATCATCAGCAGGCTAAAATCTGCGAAGGGAGTGGGCCTATCTATTCTTATTTGGTGGTTTGTAATGAGACATACATTCGATTAGTGGGACGTGGACCTATGTAGCTCTAATCAGTATCATCGAGTAAATTTGATGTGCAGATTAATGTTAGAATTTTCTGAGAAAAATTAACAGAGATATTAAGTCTTTTCTTGAATGTTTCATATCTGACAACAGCTCTAAAACGTTTATTTTTTTAAGTATCGTGGCAACGAAAACGGTGACGCATTGCCTTGATTGTTGCAATTTCTCTTAAACGCACCCGAAGCATTTGTAATGCCCATCGTTGTTTCTTTTAAGTTCTCTATACTCCGCGCCTTTTTAGGTGGGACTGCGGTCATGTTGATAAATTTAATAGAATAGTGTATCTCAGCCTGCTTAAACATATATTTTAGTTTTTATCGCTTTGTAGAGTAGGAATGGACATTAAAAAAAACCATGTTTTTTTCGATGAAATACATACATATATCGTATTGTGACATCGATGTTTCGAGAAAAACATCGAGTGTCCTTAAAATATCGATTGTTTTTCGTCAGTTATAAATATGGGTTATAAAAATTAAATCAGTAACAATTCAAACGCAACTTCAATAATCAACTTTTATTTAGTTAAAAAAACCTTCTGAACAACGAATATGAATTTTACCACGGATTTCGATTGAAAAACGAAAAGAAAATACTTTTTGTTGTTATTATTTTTTCGATTTAACCCATATTTTGGCCATTAAAATTGTTGTTTATTGCAAGGACGGAACGAGCATGAAACGTTGCTTTCGTTATAAATAAAGAAAACTACAATTTAAGATTTGTATTTCAATAATTTCTTTTTCTATTATTCATTCCTTCCAATATTTACAAAAAGTACGAAATAAAAATGAAAATGTAAAAAAAAATCTTTTTTTTGTGTTTTTTATGGCCATTTTATGGCCAAAATATGAGCTAAATCGAAAAAATAATAAGAACAAAAAGTATTTTCTTTTCGTTTTTTAATCGAAATCCGTGGTAAAATTTGGGTATTTCCATTCAAAAAATCGACTTCCGGTCTAAAAATGCCACTTCCGGTCTAGACCGGGGGTCGTAATATGGACCTTTCAATGGCCCCCACGGAGCCCTACAATTTTTGTCTGAAACTTTTTTCGATATAATCGAATCCAACTGACATATTATTTTGTCTCAAGATAAATGCCCCACCCTGTATATGTATGTAGGTCGCAATTTTGCATCTAAAACAAAAAACCAAAAAACAATTTTGAAATATTGTTCAATATTTAGTGAAGGGAATAGGATTTTTCTGATTAGTTAACTTTAACTGATTTTATAGCCGATTTTTGACACATTTTTTCGAAAGATAACATTTTTTTACCTAAAATCGCCGCTATATAAATTGTTACATCAAATCATCGCCCAAAAGGGCGATATCCAGAACCAGCAAGCGAATCCGTAAAATAAAATTGGTTTAATTAGCTGTTTATAGATCTATATAGAAAAATAAAAATTACATGCTTGATAAACATTATCGATCGATCGAAAAATAAAAATTATTTGATAATCGTTATTTTGTAATTTATATTTTTTTGATCATCATTACAGTCTTTGGTCAACAGCAATAATTAAAACACATATGACAAAAAGAGGCCAACAATGCTTTGGCATAATTTATTTATCGTGTGAATTTTTGACATTGATGTTCGATGATGTTCCGATACCTCGATAATGCAGTGGCGATTAAACAAATTACATTATTTCTTACCGATTTCATCGATACAATTATTGCAGCGCGATTAATCAAATGACTGATTACACTGATCAACACCAATTTTTACACTGAACAAATTATACATCATTTCTATAGGATTTTTTTCTGTAGATTTAAAAAAAGTAGTGTACTAAAAAAAGCGAAACCTCGATGCTAGTGGGTTAAAATACTCGCGAACATCTAACGAGCGAAACTCTATAGATAGATATGCGTACAGACGCCATGCGGAAAACCGTGTTTCTTCACATTTTGAAAATATTTAGAATCGGCCATTGTCTGATATTTATATATTAATAACATATTTCCATTTCTTTTCGAACATGAAAGCGAAATCGACCTGTTACCACTGATCCGGCAGTGTAGAAAGATCCAAATATATTCCACATGCATAACGTTGTCCCTTCCAAATAGGTTCGAAATCAGTGACACTCAAAACTCTCATAATGTACAGTTTTTTGGGAAATCACGAGGTCTTAATCTTGGATTGCAAATTTAACAGATATATTAATATATTACATTTTATTAAATATTTGATTTTGAATATATTACATTTATTGTGTAATATTGCCTTATAGTCATGTGAAGAAGCTATTTCTAAACTAAATAGCGTAAACCAACAAATATCTGCTTATTACGTGGTAAATCAAATTCTCTATCCATTGGTCCAAGGATGTGAAACAAAAGATTTAAAAATTATAAAGGTAAACACATTATTCAATTAAGTGTATACAATTTTAATTTTTAATGACTTTTAGTTTTGCTTAGCAATGATGCAGAGATTAATTACGCAACAAGTGGTGGACCAGAAAGGTGCGCGATATATTACTGATGCACTCTGGATGTTAATGGAAAATCATATTGAGGAAGTAAAAGTTCTTCAAACAGTTACATTGCTACTTACTACTAATTCTGTCGTTCGTGGAGAAACGCTTGCAAAGTCTCTCGTTTTATGTTTTCGTCTCCATTTTACAAAGGATTCAACAATAGTTAATACTGCTGGAGCTACTATAAGACAACTTGTCTCACTTGTATTTGAGAGAGTTGTTACGGAGCCAAATGTGCAACCAAATGATAAAGAACACTGTAATATGGAGAATCAACTTATTAAGACGGCCAAAAGCGAGCAACATACTTGTGCAACTGATGCTCTTTTCCTATTTCAGGTAAACGTTAGTAAGCATTATATTGTTGATAGACTAAATTAACATTTTCAGGACTTAGTGCAACTAGTTAATGCAGACCAGCCATATTGGTTAGTTGGTATGACTGAAATGACTAGGACTTTTGGATTGGAACTTTTAGAGGCGATTCTAATGAATTTCCATTCAATTTTTTATCAGGTAACTTTTTACTTCACTATATATTTTTAAATACAATGCATAACTTTGGCTAAATATATTTCACCATTTCAAATTTAGAATGCAGAATTTACATCTTTACTAAAGGAACGTGTTTGTGCACTAGTTATTAAATTATTTTCTCCAAATGTTAAACATCGCCCAACGTTGCAAAATGGCAGCCAAGCTGGCGTACCTAATGATAAGCCTTATTTTCCCATTTCTACGCGTTTATTGAGGCTGGTTTCCGTTTTGATACAAAAGTATCACAACATATTGGTAAGCTGTATTTACAATCGACGAAATTAGACTTCTTGTGACATTCTGTAGTATTGTAGGTAGATATAAAACTCTAAAGGAATTTTTTATATAATTCCCTTTACTAACTTTGTAAACGTACATTACTGATAAATATTATTGATGCTGCTAAACAACAATATGCATGATATACCATTGACCAGTGAGCTGTTCCCACATTTGGCCATCCTGAGGTTCGCCTGCCTCAGGCGATTCCTCGCAATCATCGTTATCTCCGCTTTCATGAATTCAGCGGATGAAGGGGTCAAATTAGGGTCTTCATGATCTCCAACCTTATGCACGTTGTAACGGTCGTTACCTTTAATTTTAAGAACTTCATAGAGTCCCAAAAATTTCGGATACACCTTCAGTCCGGTTTCAAATGCGTCTTTTGTATCACGATTTAAGTCATCCACTTTACACTGACGGCTTTCTGTATCGATTGACATAATTTCTGTTTTCTCTTTGCACTTTACGTATCTGCATCTTAGCCTTTCTGCATTTCATGTCTTTCAACCTTAAAATCTTCAAGGATGGTTTCTTCTAACAATTTAAGTAGGTCTAGATTGTTTGATATGCACATAGGACACATATGTATGTAAGTTCGAAAGGAGATTTCTTGGTCGATCTTGCCTTATTAGAATTTATTATTTGCTGCACTCGAGGAACATACATGAACCACTTTTGAGGATCGGCAATTGATATTTTAGATAATATAGCGATAACTGTTCCACTTGGCCATTTACTTGTGGTGCTCCCGTGGTTACCAATGCATGCGAAATTCTCCTTTGATCATAATATTGTTCAAATGCATTCGAAAAGAACGCTGCTGCATTGTCCGTCACAATTCGATGAGGATTCCCAAATATTTCACTCTGATTGATCCAGAAACGTTGAGAATTTTTTTTTTTTTTGCTGAAGTGCAATCGCAGTTCTCATCGGAACTAAAAATTGCGCATTCTCATTATTTCGAAGTTCTCAAGTTCTCGGTATGAGTATGCGTTTTAAGTAAAATTTAATTTAATTATTGAGCATTAATCGTCTCACTACAAAAATGGTTATATGTATGTTATACAAACAATATAAAAGCTAGACGTTTTTTAAATTTTTTGATATAACTTTATAATATGGCGTAGTCTAAATAAACTAAAATATGCTTACCCTGCTTTTGGGGATTATTCAGGCACCAAATCAAGATTAACACAGCTACAAACAAAATTGTTAACAAGTAAACGGAAAAAAATATTTTTTAAGAAAAGCTTTTATATAACCCATTCGAGACGAGAAATAATTTTGAAAACAAACCCCAGGAGCGAAAATTTTTTTTGTTTTATGTGAAAGACTTTTTAACAGGAGAAATGTTTAGGAGTTGAGAAATCAAAATTACAAGCATTTTTCATATAAAAAATATGGTAACACACCATGTGTGTGATGTTGAAGAAAAAGAAAAAACACAGTTATACTAGAACAATATATACTTTAAAAAGACTAAATAGACATACAATGATAATTTTACGTTCAGTAATAAGTATAACAAATGATCTTATTCTTACGACTCCTGTTTTACTAATGATTGATATGTAGTTCAAGTTCAATTCTACTACACACCGTGTGTGTAATGTGTCTTTTTGCCTAGGAAATGCATTACACACACGGTGTGTAATCTGTCTCGAATGGGTTAAAAGAGAACGTCCGCCATATTGGGTTTCGTATTCTACTCGTCAAACCCTTTCATTTGATTTCCATATCAAGGGAGTTGTAAAGAAAAGGGTATCCCGCCATCTTGGAGGCGTCCGCCATATTGGATTTAGAAAGATGTTACATATACTTTATTGCATTGTCACGTAACTTCACGTGTGCAACATTTTAGTCTCTTCGGATAACAGGAAATGGTTCCAAGCAGACAGGGAATGAATTGAACTAAATAAAAGCTTTTCATAAAAAAGTTATATTAGTATTGCTACTGGAAATTCATGATAGAATATATTTTTGTATAATTCGAGAAGTCAAAAAATTGTCTAATTTCGTGGAATGAATTATTTAAATGATTATTTAATCAAGTAATGTGTTTCAGGTGACTGAGTGTGAAATCTTTCTTTCCTTAATTATAAAATTTCTTGAAAATGACAAACCAATTTGGCAGCGTGCTTTGGCTTTAGAAGTCATTCATAAAATGGCCACAAACCCTGATTTAATTGCTTCATTTTGCAAATTTTATGACCTAAAGGATCATGCTACAAACATTTTCCAAGATATGATAAATTCATTAGGAACTTTTGTACAAAATTTGTTTGTAAGCTCGCAATCAGGTATATATACTTCAAATGAATATGTATAATTTAAGTAGAAACGTTTACAGTTGCAGTTTTAAATGTTCAAACACAAACAAGTGGTACTGTTGGCGGAGGAAATACAAATTCTGGTATTATGCCTCAGCAAGGATTTATGTTCCGAGGAGTCTGGCTTCCATTAGTGGCAACATTTCCAGCAGGGAAATCTAAAGCGACCTAGTAAGTATATAATTATGCGGTCTTATAGAATAATATTCGTCGAATGATCACAGGCCTCAAAACCTAAATTTAATAACAACGGTTTTTGGATATAGGCTTAAATCGTATTTAGTAAATAAATTTCTGGAATTATGCCTTAATTGGTCACACCTCTGTGGTTACCGTAACAGTTATATTGGGTTAGTATAACTCTGCATCTTAAAAAGCTTAGTAACTTCAATTTATACATGCACAATGATATAAATAATTTCTGCGGTGAAATTATTTGTTTATCTTCACAAATGCATATAATCCGCAGTCTACATATAACACTAGTTGAGTTATCCGGTTTCACCCGGTGTATCAAAAATACTACTTAGTTAAATACTTCTAAATTGTTGGTACTTCAGCCAGATTAGGAAGTTTAGAAGTATTACTAAAATCTGTGGATGTGGTATAGAACTCAAAACTCATTTTGTTACCACCGTCAGGATTCATAATCTCTTCTGTACTTATGCATTTCCATTGTGAAGTGTTGAATATAATAAATAAATAAGCGTATTCATTTTTTTTTTTATTATTTCATCGTTACCTTATTGGAAAACATTAAAGCTGCAAACCTTATGTTGATTCGTTATAGAAATTATAGAAATTATATCCGCCTTTCGTTACATATGTAAATGTTCGATATTAAATTATTGGGTATTGAATCAACCATTCTAATTTATATTCTCATTATATTACTTTGATTGAGTCTACTATCTTGATTTCTAAATGTTGAAAGTGGATTCGCAATCAGCATCTCCAAAAACTCTAAATACTAGTATTCATGGCAATCCATTGAAATTTAAAATTACGGGCCGCCATCTTAAGTCCGTCATTTTGAAACTCTTAATTTTATGTCCATATGTTAAGCTGAAGGATGTAGTACCCTCAGATAAAAAATTAAAAATATCAAACCAACCGTTTCGGCGTGATTGAGCAACAAACATCCAAATAAACAAATAAAATGAGGAACTTTATTAACCTTAAACACTTAAACTACCACAGCTGAATAAGTTACTGAAAAATCTGGCAGTTTAATTGTTAAATGGTATCATCGAATTGGTGAGTTTTAACAATGATATACATATGTATGTATGATGAACCCATGTATAGTAGCCTTTTGTTAGACACAAAAATACAATTAAGCATTTTATTATTATTCCATGTTACATCAAGAGCCAGAAAATTATTTTAATGGATTTTGAGTAATATTGCCGTGGTAACAACTAACAAAGCTACTAAATAAATTTATTTCAAGTGAAATTTCATCCCTATGTATTGTACATATGTACTTTGTTCTTGAAAGTATGAAACGAATTAGTAGGTGCGACGGTTGAATTTAACCCATGCGCTTCCGAGAGAATATTCAGCTAAATATTCAGCTATAGCCAACCACGAATATGCTCGTGATTAGCAGTGAATATATTAAAGATATAGTAATTGTGGGACGGTTTTAGGTAAATCTAAGCAAGTTTACAATCACTTGCATCATAGAAACCGACAATTTTATTCGGAATCTATGAATTTTAAAAGAAGTTATTCGACAGCTTTCTATGATACGGGTGTTTACCATATTATTGTTTTCTCTTTTCGTTATACTTGTTTATTAATAATAGCTATATTATACTCCGTACATATATCTTTTTGTGAAGAATGTTTGATAAACTTTTAATATTTGATACTATTATAATGAAATTTCAGTTTAGAAATGCTTGACAAGATGGAACCACCAGTAATACCAGATGGCTATTGCATGTCGTTGGCTTATGCGATTTTGTTAGAAATGATGTATTCTATATCACTAGCTGTGCAAGCCCCTTCGGTAAATAAGTAAATACTAAAATCTCTTTTCATGGCATTAAAATTGTTTAGGTAATTGAAGATCCTCAACTTAAATATCAGTTAATAAACTCCAGCTGGTGTGGCTTTCTAGCAGCAATTCTACCAATTGCCGATGCTGCTACTGATGAAACTATGATGGATAACATACTAAAAGCAATGCAAAATTATACAGCTCTATGTGGTCAATTAGAGCTGTATACACCCCGAGATGCATTTATAACAGCCATATGTAGAGCATCTTTACCCTATCATTATGCACTTTCAGTTCTTAATATTGGCCATCAAGGATCAGGACTGCGGTGTAAGACTATTATTATTTTAAATAAGACATATTAACAAACAGAAAATTTAAGCACACGGACATCTGAACTCCCAGGATCTTCAAAGTCAGTTTATAGGGCAGTGCAATGAAAATGATTTTAGGCAACAGATTGTTGCGGTTGGTACTGCTTTGCCAACCACATCGTCACCGGCAGGAGCACAGCACGGCCCAGTTATGTTAACAGCAAAAAATCTTCATTGTATGAAGGCACTTTTGCACTTAGCTCATTGTCATGGAGGCATTTTAGGGACATCATGGCACATTGTTTTAGCTACACTACAGCATTTAGTGTGGATTCTAGGATTGAAGCCTTCGACTGGTGGAAGTTTACTTGTTCGTATTTTTTGTGAATTTTTAGAGTTATATTATCTAACAATATGGTTTTAGGCCGCACCAAAATCAACAGTTGATACAAATGTTGGTATTCAAACTGCAGTCATGGCTGACTTACCAGTTCTTTCACAAATGTTGAGTCAACTTTTCGAGTCAAGTCAATATCTTAATAACATTGCTCTTCATCACTTAATTGATGCCCTTTGTAAACTTTCTCAAGAGGCAATGGAACTGGCTTATACAAATAGGGTACAATAGGATTTTTGGATTTGCTTTTTTCTATTTCATTTTGTTATTGCAGGAGCCCTCACTTTTTGCAGTTGCGAAGTTGTTAGAAACAGGAATTGTAAATTTGCCCCGTATTGAAGTGTTGTGGCGACCTCTAACTAGTCATCTTTTGGAAGTTTGTCAACACCGTCATATTCGTATGAGAGAATGGGGCGTGGAAGCAATTACGTACTTAGTAAGGGCGGCTTTGCAGTTCAAATATGACATTCCTTTAAAAGAAAATATGGTTAGTACATTCTTAAAGATTTCCAAGTTATTTTGAAACATTATCTTTTCAAAATAGGAATTACAAACGCTCCTCCTCAATCCGTTAGCAGAACTATCATCGGTTCCTCATGGTGATGTACGTCAACGACAGTTAGAATGCGTTCTACAAATTCTTAATGGTGCTGGAGAAAATTTATCATTTGGGTGGCCATCTATATTAGACATTATAGGAGCAGTTGATGAACATCAGGGGTAATATTTTTGTAAAAACTACTTGAATTTACTAACATTCCATTCACTTTAGAGAAGCACTTATACGAACAGCCTTTCAATGCCTGCAGTTAGTAATTACAGATTTTCTGCAAATAATGCCACCTAGATGTCTTCCACTATGTGTAAATACCACTGCAAAGTTTGGCAGTCAAACACAGGAACTAAATATTTCTTTAACTGCTGTCGGTTTGATGGTAAGTGTTATTTTTTTAAATCTCCTCAATTTTACCATGTTTTATGTTGTTTTAACTGACGAAGCATATTGTATGTTTATGATTGTCGTACATCTTCAATTCCCGCCTGGTAACATGTGTTCAAAAATTATCCAATTATCTTTCAAATTCAAAATTTTTAAATTTTCCAGTAATATCTTCCATTTATCGACTAAAATGCTCAACATTTTTCATCGTCTCTCCGCTGATCTAATAAGTCAAACTTTAGAAGAGTAGGACAAATTATTCCTTAATTGTTTATAAAGTTTGAGAGCTTTTATAGAGTGCAAAGACAATTTTGGGGAAATTCAATAGAAGCATTTGAAAACTTGTTCTTTCCCATTCAAAATGTGTTTTTTTTTTGCATTTCTGTACGATGCTTTCAGCCGGATTATCAATTGTCAAAATAAAAGCAATAGTTTTGACTTTAATCTCCTACAACTATCTCCCGAAATAATGAGTCTTCTGGACGATGGCCGTTCCAAAAATGGAAAAAAAATTGTCGGCAGCTTCCAAATTAAAGCTCGTATTCAAAAACTATTTTCACTCACGATTAGCTTAAGAAGTCTCCCTTTAATTCATAAGACTTTTTACCACCTCCTCGAATAAAGAATATGAAATTTTTGAGTTCAAATCAAAATCAACAGAAAACCCGAGCGCTGGACCACTAACAAATGTACGGCGGGAAGACGAATTGGCTCCGAACCGTACCGAAAGGCCAGTTCATGGTTTGTAATATAGAAGGTTTTGAGATTAGGCATTAAGCGTCCACTTCTTGGTTTTACACTCTGGAAACAATCTCCTATTAATCGCACAAACCAAAACCGATTCTAGAGTTTTTATAAGAAATTTATGAATTTGACTATAGTCCAGTAACTACTAAATTTCCCATAATTTTACTAAATAAATGACATTCACATTCACATATATGTCGCTTGTTTGCATCTATACATACATACATGTACAGTGGTGGTCAAAATAATAGATATAAACACTGGAAGTAGCTTTATTATATATAAATTAAATATGTATATATTATACATTAACACTATGATCCGATTCACTCACCAATTTATATAAGATAATGAGATCGTTATCCTGGTGAAACCGCCATCTAAGGCGCATATTATCTTCGGCATAAGTGAACATCACATTTTGCAGAATGTCCCTATAAACAATCTTGGTCAATGTCTCTTTAATCCATATGATGAGACCAACACCGTGCTAAGAAAAGCATCTCCATACCATGATGCTTCCCCCACCATGCTTAACTCTTTTTTGTGAATCTAGGATCATATTCTTTGTCGCTTGGACATCGAATATTCCGCCTGCTGTCAGATCCGTATAAATTGATCCCTGTTTCGTCGCTCCATAGAATGTTGTATCACTTTTTGAGATTTACTTCACCAGTCCAATATCTATGGCGAATAGTAAAATCTTTTCTTGCTTTCAAATTTTTTTCCACGAAAGAAAGGAACTCTTGTAGGAATTTTTTCTCTTTTTTTTTAATCTTCTGCGGATAGTTCTTGCGCTGACTTCGTTTACCGTAGCTGCGCAAATCGTCCTTGAAGACACAGATGGATCTCTGTTAGCCATAATAATTATGGTCTTATGATCAGTGGTTGGAGTCATTATGTTGAGTCGACCTCTGGTTTTCTGTGTTTTTTTAGGCTTTAATGCATTTGTTACAACATCCTGGGAAAGAGCTAAGACGTCAGTAATGTAGTTATACTTTTTTCTCTAATTTTTTAACTGCCTCACTAAACATCATCGCTCTTCTGCCTTACAATGCATACTCCTGCCCATTTAATTAAAATTTTCACAATGATAATTTTTTTATTATAATGTTTTGAATTTTGAAGAACTCACTATGCGGAAATTTATTTTAAAATCCCACAAAATCCTTTAAAAATGCTATGATCTTACAAACACACCTATATTTTTGACCAACTACTTACTGCATTCAGTGACTTATTGCGCTGCTAATATCAATAAAGCAATTGTTTTAGTGTGTTATTGCTGCAAGTTTATTTAAATGAGGCATGGGTTAAGTAACGGTAAAGCAAGATAAGCGAAATGAAGAGAGTTTATAAACCAATTGTGTTAATGAAGCTACTTCCTGTGTTCATACCTATTATTTTAACCATCACTGTATGTACTGTACATATATAAAAGCGAAAGTTTGTGTATTTATTTGTTTGTTTGGTACGAATGGACTCCTACACAGTTCAACCTATCATCCTGAAATTGTTACTACGTATTATTGAAATTAAATGGAGTCCACTACACACCCATACGATGAGTTCTTCATTTTTCTACTCCTTCGATTTTTACATTTAGGCGTAGCAGCGTACGTCGGGTCTTCGCTAGTTTTGAATAACCATATATGGAAGCGTTCCCGGAATGTGTTTTAGAGTAATGTTTTAAATAAAGAAATGGAAAAATGACAGAATTGGTAATTAATACGGAAGGTGCAGATACAAATGATAAATACCTTTTAAATTTAAAATGTAAAAAAACAAAATCCCAAAAACTGTTAGAAATTTCCTTAAAGTTCACCAGTTATAATTATTCTCATCCTAACGTACGTGTCTTTTAGATCTTAATAGATAAGAGCAGAAAATTGGAATTTAAAATATAAAGATTGAGTTTTCTAATTGTAGTGCTAACACCATTGTTTTAAATTTCAGTGGAACATATCGGATTATTTCAACCAAAATCAGGAAAAACTTTCGGAAGCTAACATAGATGATATTTGTGTATTTCCTGATTTTCCAGGCACAGTAAATATGTCACAATTTGATAAGTTATGGATGTGTTTGTATGCTAAATTAGGTAAGAGATTTTTTACATTAAACATTACATTTGTGATAAATATATTTTTATATTAGGTGATTTGTGTGTTGATCTACGACCTGCAGTTCGAAAGTCAGCAGGTCAAACGCTTTTTTCCACGATTTCAGCCCACGGAAATCTTTTAAATCCTCCCACATGGCAGGCTGTACTTTGGCAAGTATTGTTTCCACTTTTAGATAAAGTTAGGAATATATCTAGCTCAGCTAGTAGCGAAAAAGTAGACACAAGTGGAACTTTGCTTATTCACCATTCGAGAAATACCGCGCAAAAACAGTGGGCTGAAACGCAAGTGCTGACCCTGTCTGGGGTCTCTAGAGTAAATAGCAAATACAATTTTAATATTTATTATTTTAACTAAATGACATGTTTCAGGTATTTAATATGAAAAGAGAGCTTCTTCGACAATCGCCAGAATTTATACGAGCATGGGCTTTATTGCTAGAATTTATCGAAAATGCTGCTCTATGCAGGAATAACGAAGTATCACTTGCAGCTATGAAGTCTTTTCAGGAAATTATTTATGACTCTGAAAATCAGCAAAATGATGAACTTAAGAGTGATAAAGGAGAAGTGTGGACTGTAAGTACTAATGCTTTCTTAGCATAACAAGTTTTCTCTTTCAAATTTGTTCTTTTAATGTTATTATTTTTTGAACTCTAAGATACAAATATATTTTACTTACCAAAGCTGTATTTGAATAAAATGGAATATGATTTTAACATAATAATACTTGCAATTGAAATATTCGAATAGGGCTTGTTGTAAAATAATCTTTAGGATTAACTACTAGAACGGCTTTTGGCTTCATTCATACAATTTTTTGTTTGTCTAGGTCAGATCTTTCATTCCACTCATTTTGGCATACCCACTAAATAACACCCTGTATAAAAAAAATGATCCTTTGAAAGTGTTACAGTGCTAATACCCTTTTGGTTCATTTTGGTTATATTGCACTTTAATTTAATGTACAAAATTAAATTTATTTATTTATTAACATTGGTAGAGTTATTGGACATATCCATAAAGCCCTACCTTATTAACCCCTTGAACTGCAATTTATTTTCAGTCAGCACTGCTCAGGCAGACAATTTAATTTTCTTAGTTTTAAGAGGAGGGATTGATATAGAAACTTACGGTTTTGTTGCTCAAATAATTTGTTATTATTAAAAATATTTGTTTCACACATTTATATGAATCTTTGTTGTTATATATAGCTCTTCATTGTCAGTTTGCTCAAGAAAGTTCATGACGAGCTGGACTCGTCATTTCAGTTCAAGGGGTTAAGCGCATCTCGAGATCACAGCTCATATGGCGCTATTAGCAACGAAATTAAAATAAAATTTTTAGATTCACCCAATTTTTCAATCTTGGAATTTAAAAATCTAAAAAAAAAATCTAATAACATACCAGCATACAAATCAACTAAAATTGTTTCGGTTAACTTGCATAAACATTTTTAAGAGATCGATCAGACCCTATTGAACATTAACTAAAATTTTGAGTAGGGTCTCTCTTATAGTTTTTCCTATTAGTCTAGATTGCTCCATCATATTCCATGCTTCAAAATATTAATCTTAATTTTTGAAAGCACTATTTGTAGCTTCTTGCTGATGACTACGGAACCCTATTTAAAACGTATTCCGACACAGTTGACTGGTTTTTATTTTATTTATCCCTCTGACCAACAATATTTAAGACAAACACTCAAAGTTTTCCGGTTCCGTACATTAATGTTCGTTCTGTTTTTTAACAAAAATAAAACTGGATATTTTTCTTTCCTGTATCTCAGATGTGTAGATGTGATTTTACATTTTACCATTTCTTGGAAGAAGTTATTAGAAATCATATTTTATTTTATAATATTTATTTTCTGAAAATACTTAATTCAGAAGTTTCGGCAGTCAGCCTCTGCGTTTTATGATTATTATCTACTTGCAGATTGCATGGAGAACTTGGCTCAAAATTGGAACAGAAAGTACAAGGCTTCCAGGTAAATCAGGCAATGACAGTACCGAGGAAATATATGTTCCTAGCCAAGCGTTTTTGACGGCGTTGGTGCAAATTTTTCCAGCATTATTCCAACATGTTCGTAAAAGGTATGTTATGGCTAAAGATTGGTTTTGTGAACTGAACTACTTATAATTCAACCGTTCCTGAAACTCGTTTATAAGTTGGGCTATTGAGTACAAATTTTAGAACAACAATTTTAGTTTTCCAACATACACTAACGTAAACAAAAAAAAAAATTAATATAAAAGATTTTAGACTTTTGTTATATATTTTATACGGATTTGCGTTTTCCTTCTTTAACATTGCCGAGCGTGTCATGCATACAAGTACAATAACGAGTTTTGGCCGTATACACTCACATATTTAATAATTGAGGTAAAGACTTAACCCTTTGCGATCCACTGATTTTATTAGACTGCTTGTAGTCAGGGTATTTGATGTCCAGTGATACTGGGCAGTGGACCGTAAAGGGTTAATGCAAATAAGTATAGTCACCTGATTTCCAGGTTTTTTCTCGACATTATATTTAGCCAATTTACGGTACAGTGAGCGAATTTTTATGTCTTCATTTTCAGACTGAAATATAAATTATGAGTGTTCTACAGTCAGTCATTCAAATATTCGAAGTGTGCTTTCAAAATTTTAACCAGCAGCTACCCCTGTTCAGACCCTAGCAAAACACCTTGTATATATGTATACTAGTTGGCCCGTTAGACGTTGCTCTGTCCTTTCCAGTAGGTGGTGCGATGAGTTTGATTTGGTTAAAGTCCCTGTATAAGAAAGTCTGGATAGAAGAGCTCGTTGGCGCGATTGGGGGATTGGCAAGAGGATTGAAAAATTGCCACGCGTAGAAGCGCGGAAAATTGCGTTTTATTTTAATTCATAAATTCTGACAGTTGGTTTGAAATCAGCGTCTCCGAAAATCCCCAAGTACCAAGTTTGCTGCAAATCGAAAAGACTTTAAAATTTGATAGTCTACCATCTTAACTTGGCTACAGCACCACCTATTGGATCCTAGCATAGCTATGAACCATCGTCTCGACAAAACAAATATGTTGTGGGAATATGATCTCAATCGGTCACGTCGTTCAGAAGTTACACGGTCACTACAGGACCACCAACGATTATATACATATATTGTATATAGATATATGCATATGTATATGTATGTACATATGCATATATGGGATATAACGAAACTTGTGAACGCGATAGAGGCCGTATTTCTCAATGGATTTTGACCAATCGGCTAAGTTCGTACATGGGGAGAATCGGTCAAGACTGTGGGGATATAGGGGCTGCGTAATTTATATAAAAATTTGAACCCGATATTTTTGTAATTCTTAACCGCTATTGGCCAAACTTAACGTACACATTGACAACATGTAGTTCTAAGTCGTGCATCAAAATGGGGGTGATCGGTGAAAGGGGTGAGGAGCTACATCAGTTTCTAATATTGATTTTGTTACTGCGATAACTGCCGCATTTCTTAATGGATTTTGCATTACATTCCCTTTATGTAAAAATAATTTTTACCATATTGAAATCTATCTCTGGGTGCCCCCGAGAAAGGTCTTTTTTTTCAAGACAAAGTTGACGAAGAAATAATATTTTACGCCGCACACAAATTTTTACGAACACAGCAAGGCTTCTCATCTCCCTCATCGTAATTTTTTTGGATCATAGGACAAAAGCCCTATAGTGTAAATCCCATCATACATTTACATATTTATAATTTTATAATTCAAAAATTTCTAGGACGTTTTAAATGTTTTATTATTGAATTTCTTCATTTTCAGATTTTCTTGCAAGGATTTCGAACAACTCTGCCTTGTTTTAATGAATGCAGTTATTATACCAGTACATAGTGATGTCATGCCTTATATTTTATCAACGAATTCCGAATCACTGCTTTCACCTTTACACGATTGCGTTCTGGAATGCATGGAACTTTTACAGAAGGTATTGATAATCGTGTTAGTTACTTTGTTAAACAATACGGATGCAATATTGTTTTAGGAAGCTACACAGCCCTCTTCAATTATAAAAGAGATGCTTCCTGATATATTTAAGCAGTTGCTAAATTTCAGCAAGTTTGCTTGTAGCCCACCCATCAATGAGGTGGATATTACTGCTTTTAAATCAACACATGTCCTCTCTAATAATTCGGGAGTAGAGTGGATTACTATGAATTACATTCCTTTTGGCGAGAAGGCGTTAACAGTGGCTGTGAGATTGTATCAAAAAACCGCTACCGAAGAGGTAGTTGTAAAAGACAATGTTCTTCATGAAATCATTAAGGTAAACACGTACTTGATTTAAATTTTATTTGTTTTTAAAACGAATATTTTAACAGGCACTTCATTTACCCCTTTCATTGAAGTATAAATGCTTGTCATCTAGCACATGGAAGTTGGCCATTTCCAGCTTAATAAGTGTGCTTCAAACTGGTTTGAAAGTTGCTCGAACAGATCCAAATTGCTTTGTCGCCATGTGGGATGATCTTTCAGATACATTGGATAAATTTCTCTTCCCTTCAAGGTAAAACATTAGACAAGAATGTGTACGAGTGTTGAAATATAAGGGGGAAAAAATCAGTACTTACACTTTTACGTTTACCTTGTAAGTCCCCGTGAACCGAATTCTGTCCTTGAAATATTTCATCCTTTTTGCTTCTCAAAGTCCGAACTAGTCTAGACATCTTCCTGCCGCTTCCCTAAATCTCCTTTTTACTCTGTATTTCTCCCACGTCTGTTTTGACGTTTTCCATTCCAGGACTAGAAAATACCATTTATTGAAAAAAAAAGGAAAAGCAAAAGTAGATGAAATGAATTTAATGAGTTTTTCTTCGATAACGACAATATCTCGGGCCGGCACACTAATACATATAAGTCCAAACAGGGTATTTTACAGGAAAAAACCAAAATCGAATAAAGTTTACTCATTTTATTTCACATAATAGAGCTTTCACTGTTATCTTAACTTTATATTAAAGTAACAAATCTTAAAAATACTGAAATAAGTTATGTTATAAGGGTCATCAATTTTATGACTTATGTTCTTTAGTCTGCCGATCCTAGATATATTCGCGAGCATCTCGTCACTTAAATGGCAGAATCCTAAATACAAACAAGAGAAATAAAAGATAAATTTGGGTTACAGATTTAATTTTGTGAACTAGCAAGATTGTTAATAAATATACAAATGATTTTTTCCGTAGATTACAGCGAACAGTTTTAATCAGGTCATTTTTACCCTCTTAACTGTTTATGTCGAGTATACTCGTCGAAACGGAAATTGTTTGCAGATTGCCGATTATATTCGTCACAAAAATAAAAAAAATTGCATTTGTAATGAAAGGGAAAATGAGGAGCTTTTAAAAAATACATATGAATTAATAAAGCGGACAGAACAATGTTTTCGAAACAAAATTAAACAGTTTAAGGGGGGTTAAGAAAGATAGGACAAAATATGTTTTGACGGTTATTTTTAAAACCATTAAAGCAACAAAAGACTGTCGTAGGAGACCGTAACATGACTGTGATATAAGAAATCCCTTATGAATAACTCATACTAATCATCCTAAGAAACAAATTTTTCATTATCTACCTATTGTATGAAATTATCAATATGTGGAAATAAAGTTAATTTCAAACAATATTTCGAAAAATTTTAAAGCCTAACATGTAGACGTTTAAACTTTGTTTTGAACCATATTGCCAAAGGCTATATAATTAGAATACATATATGTCCAATGAGAATCCTTCATTTTTTAATGATTTTCAAAAAGATCAACATATGGAGTTATTATTGCTATTTTTTCGAAAACGAAAGATTTTGATTTGTCTTTATAATCTACGCAAAAAAAATCCTATGTTCAGCTATATAATCCATGCCACGTCATGGTATGTGTAATAATTGAATTTATACAAAATTCAGTATTGTTAAGTTGATCAATTTGGAGCTCATCTAGCGTTTTATTTATTACCATTTTAGTAACTGCACTGTGGAAGATCGAGGATTAGAAGAAATTGTTTTAGACGAAACCATTGATTGCCAAATCATTGAACTCTTACGAGATGAAGTTCTGCCTTTTTCTAATGATATACCACATAAATTCATATTGAATATAGTTGTGCTATTAAATAAGGGATCTATCCATTCTACAAGTGATGCCAATATAAATGACACCGATTGGAAGCTACGAGAAATGTTTGCTAAAATTTGCTTTGAAACTCTCTTACAATTTTCCTTGTTAGAACATCCAGGTAGTCATAGTTATGGAAAGCCACCCGATGAAAATGATATTGCTGGTAGATTAGCAGTTACTGCGCTTTTACATCGTTTCCAAGAGGTCTTAAAGCGGTTCAATGACGATGAAAGGCAGAGTGGAAAATGCCCACTTCCTAGGTAATATGCATAAAAAAACATATAACATAAATATCTCGCAATAGCTTCACCTGCTGAATCGAAACATTAGCGCGGCTCGGGTGATAAAAGAATGGAGAACTTTAGGAAAAATAATTGGGGTAGCTGGTTCCTTTCAGCAGAACTCTAAATCAAAACTTTCGGCTTAGTTTGTTTATTCCTGATGCGAGTTTTTTATGTTATACGTTTTTCGTATAACAGCATTTTTATTACTATTATTAATATTTCCGTTTGCAGGTACAGGCTATCTGAAATATCTTTTGTTTTAAAAGCAATTGCAACTCTTATAGTATCCATGAAAAATGCATCACCATGTAAAGGTGAGATACCCGAACACTTCAATTGAAATATCATAGTTTTCCTTATTCAAAATAACATGCAATGTAATATGTTTTCTTACTCAGTTAACAAAACAGCTTGGGAACAACTTATAGCACTTTATCCTTACTTGGTTGACTGTACGACTACAACTTCCACCGAGGTTTCTCGATCACTTCGTGAAGCACTTCTACAGTATTCAGACCTCCTGCAGGCTCCAAGAAATTTAAGCTATTACAAAAATGAAAAAGGTTGTCAGTGTTAATAGTTTGTAAGTAAAAAGCTTGCAAACATAACCAATAAAATTGTTCTTTTTATGTGTAAATAAATTTTATGTTGATTGTAGTACATAATTATTTATTATTTCGTTTGGCTATTTTAACTCTTAAATTAGTGCCAAAAAATGATAACATACATTCGAAGGCATACTGTTCATAGATATTTTTGTCCAATCTGTCACTGTACATATAATATTTGTTTTCTTGACATCTCATACATATGTATATCCTATACCACTCTCGCAATCAAGGTGAATCTAATGACACGTCATTTATTAAAAACAATAAAGCCATTTGGGTGCTAAAAGGGAATAAACCCATAACTCTGTGCCTTTACTGTCGAGCAATCGGGCAAAAATAAAATGTGTTTAAATTTAAAATTGTTTGCAAAGACTATTCTTCTAAAGAATATATGTTTTAAATGTTATACATAATAACACCCCGTATACGTTTTTATAGCGTATGGCAAAAATGAATGGGTTGAAAGATCTGACCTAGGCAAACAAAAAAAATTTAAGGTAGCATGTTAACCGTTTTGGAGTTGTCGGGTGATTCGTAAATTCCAATTTTCCATGGTATGTACATCACTATTGTATTTTTATCTTTTGATCTACTCAACACAGCGACATCCCATTCATGCCAAAAATCTTTGCTTCCCAAAAATGTCAACAATTTTGATCTAAAACCTACCACTGCAGGTACACTTACCTCCGAAAATGGAAAAAACAATTTTTTTCCTTAAAATTCAGCTTTTCCCTGAATTTTCTCCGAAATTCATGTAGTTAATACACATATTTTTTATTTCTATCGAATTGCCTATCTTATTACCTTTCCAACAAGGTACAACACATACATAATTTTAATTATTGTTCCAGAAAAGTCATGAAAAGGTAAATGCAATTTATTTTATTGGCGTAGTTAGATTGTTTTAGCCAGCCATACTTATGTGAATCCTGACGCTCTGTTACTAATACCTGATGGAAATTTTGCTATAAAAGAGGGTCAGTCAGAAAGAACATCAATCATAGTTGAAAATACAATCGATAACTATGGGTTTTCCTAAGCTGCAATAATTAAAAAATGGCCGAACTCACTTTTGAGGAATATGTCGACATAATTTACATTTACGGTGTAGTCGACGAAAACGAAAAAGGGGCTGTCCAAGAATACCAAAGGAGATTCCCAAATCAATGTATACCGCAAAGATGAATATTTTTACTGACTTTCCAGAGGTTAAGAGAAACCAGAAGTTTTACTTCAAATAGCAGGGAATCGCGATCTGGAACACCGGAAGATTCTGCCGACGTCGAACGGCAAATAATCATCATCGTCAATCAAAATCCTAAAACGAAGACGAGACGATTAGGAGTGCCTTCAGCTAAAGTTTGGAAGGTTATTAATCGACAGAGATTACATCTATATCATCATATCCCAGGAGAATGACTACTGGAAGGAGATTCCGAGAGAAGATTACTAAGGTTAAGAAATAAATGTGGAGAAGTTGTAGTTCTTTATTAATAATAAGGGTTTTTTGCCTATATAAATATACAATGTCATATACAACGTCTTAAATCTAATGACGTTCCCCGCCAATCTCACAAGGAAGCTTTCTCTCCACTCATACGTATATATGTATATTTATACACGCGCTCATGCGCACCACACACAAACTATAGTGTTGTCACTATACAATATAAATGTATTACACTTACTTAACACGCCGCCTTACATTTATATTGTACTTACATTATCAAGTTCAAGTTCAGGTTCACTTTAATTTATCAAGTTCAACATATTTCGAAATTTTTTAAATTTTTCTTTACATAATGCCTTTGTAAAAATGTGTGCATAGTGATAGTGGACTTCTATATGTTTAGGATTCTTCGTGAAATTACCATACATACATTCATCGGACCTGAGTTATCTTCATAAATCTTTATCGGTTCTTTAGATTTTACATTTAATGTTTTTAATAAATCTTTACATATATTAATTCACTTACTGCTCCCGACAATGCTACATATTCTGCAAATGTCAAAGCTTTTGTTACAGCTTTTTGTTTTCTTGATTTCCAATATATTACATTACCAAATATGTTATTACATATCAAGTTGTTGTTTTTCTATCTAAATAATCACCAGCCCAATCGGCATCAACATAACAATTGATGACCTCATTATTTTCATTTCTTTTATAAGTAAATTTTAAGCCTTTAGTCAAATATAAATATTTCAAAACTCGTAAAGCATATTTAAAATGTGTTTCATTGCAATAGTTTTGAAATCTACTTTAATAACTTACACTAAAACTTATATCAGGTCTTGTAGCTGAGCTTATGTGCAGTAATGTGCCAATAAAATTTCTATATTGAATATTTCTTTCGCAATTATCAGACCTTTATATTTTTAAATTGACTTCCATGGGTGTATTATACAGCTTACTATTTTCTAATTTATACTTTCTTACCAATGATTCAATATACTTTGTTTGACTTAATTTCATTTCATATTTACGGGACTCATACTTAACGGTAATCCCAAGATATTCCTTAACTTCACCCAAATCTTTTATTTTAAATTTTTCAGATAAGAGACCTTTAATTTTTGTGGATTATTCTTATTTAAACAACAAATTAACAAACCATGCACAAATACTAATATATAAATAATATCTTTTTCACTTCGAAGAGTATATAAAATGGCGATTTTGTGGCCAAAACATGAAAACGTTGTTAGATTTGTACGAAACATTGTTTATTAGAGTTCTCCAGGTCGCTGATTACGAATCTGAAGTCAAAGATTCAAAAAAAAAAAATTAACGGATCCAAAATGGCAGATTTTTTTTCAAAAAAAGAACTTTTTTTCTAAAAACTTGATTTTTTTTTTTGAAACTCGGTTTCTAGGTGTTTTCGAAGGTCGCTGATTACGAATCTGAAGTCAAAAATTAAAAAAAAAAAATTAACGGATCCAAAATGGCTGAATATTTAAAAAAAAAAAAATTTTTTTTCTAAAAACTTGATTGTTTTTTTTTTTGAAACTCGGTTTCTAGGGGTTTCTGAGGTCGCTGATTACGAATCTGATGTCAAAATTAAAAAAAAACCAAATGGCGGCTCCAAAATGGTCAATAATAATGTAAGTCATTGTTAACAAATAAATCGATTTTTTCCGACTTTAGTACACATAATATGACCTAAAAGCGTAAACTGTAAGTACCAGAAGCTAATTTTCATATATGCTGTTAAGAACCATTCAACAAACAAGAAAAAATTTTTAGGAGCGCAGCACTTGGTAGCACTTTTTTCTAATTGCATTTGTTATCTTATTATTTATAACCTCAATTCTAAAAATTGTTACTTTTTGAAATTGGTTAAACAATTTTATTTACTATCTACATCAAATTCCAATTACATTCATGGGTTATACTTACTGTTCTGAGATGATTCCATTTTATACACTTAGAATAACCTTCTTCGTTTAAGTTCTGAGCTTGAATAAAAACATCACATTCGGTAAAGCGTGTTTCCGTGAACAGCAGACGCAAGAAACCTTCTAAAAAACAACGGGTACCTAGCTCAGGAAAAATCTCGTACTGTTTCTAACCGTCGTTCTTAATGCTAGGGGTAGTACTACAACTATTTTCTATGTTAAAAGTCCGAAAAAAAATATTAAATTTTGGACTTTTGGCCATGTTTTTGGCGTTTGGGACCACTGTGCCTCCTCAAATGTAGGTACTAGGAATATCAGCTCTACAAAAGTTTACAAAACTACTACTATTATAATAATCTTCATATCGATTTGGAGGATTTCTAGTTCATTGAGACTATGCGCAACAAATTCAGTTTCATTTTCAAGCTTTTGATTTATATTGCTTATATTTGCAAATTCGGACTTTTTATTACTATCTTTTATATTTTCATCAGTACTTTTAAAGCTATCAAGATATTCATTATCCAGTTATCATCAATTTCATTATTCTCATTATACATTTTTATTTAAATCAATACATTTTACATTTTTTTCAACGATATCAACATGTCTTGCAATACTGATTCTATTATTCAAAAGTACTCGAAAACCTACTTCGCTATAATCAATCAAAATACCCATATCCGCTTTTCTATCCCATTTAGCCATTTTTTTTGTTCTGGTATTCTTTAATACCGTATAAACGTAAATTTAAAACATCTGGTTTCTTTCCAAAAAATATTTCATAAGGAGTTTTTCTTTTGACGGTATTGGCTTACGTACAATGTTTCAAATAAGTTGCTGTACACCCTATTTCAGGCCACTACCTTTTATGAACGTTTGTTTCTGTAATAAACAACGCGACATATTCATTATCGTTCTATTAAACCGTTCCGCGGTTCCATTTAATTCATGTACATGTGCTGGAGAATTATTAATAATAATACCTCTTTCTTTAGTAAAATTATAAATATTACCGTTCAAATATTCCTTACTATTATCACATCTCAAAAATTAGATTTTTTTCTCAGTTAGATTTTCACATTCATTTACATATTGAACAATGCGTTCAAAAACTTCTGTTTTAGACTTGAAGGTATAAACTTTAGCAATTTTACTGTAATTATCAATAAATGAAATAAAATATTTTTCCCCTTTAAAGCATGTTGTTTGAAAAGATCCACATGAACAATTTCTAAAATATCTTTTGTTTTATTTCTGTTATTTTCAAAAGGAATATTATGCATTTTATGTTCAATACAAGTTTTACACTTCATAAATTCAGACTCAAGTTCACTTGGAATACCATCCAATAGCTGATTTTTAGATAAAGCATTCAAATATTTAAAATTTACATGGCCCAACAAACGATGACCTTTTTCTTTTTGACTCGTATTTTCAGAACTTTGGTTTGCTAAATTTACCAAAGATTCTATTTAATTTATTTTTCATGATATATAGACCATTTTCTTTCAAAGCCACTGTTGTAACATTACTTTTATTATCAATAACTTTTGTCATTTTACTCTTTGAAATAATTGTGTTATTTTACTATAACTAATCAAATTTGATTTCATATCTTTAGCATAAAATACATTTTGCATATCAAATAAATGTTTTTTACCAACTGCATCAAAGTAACTTAGTACACCAATTTTAGTCGCTTTTAGAACTCTATTATTTCCCAAATAAACATTTACAGGTGTTTTTAGAAACATGCAATTTTGAAAACATTTTTCATCATTATGTGATCTGTACACCATTGTCAATTAATTTCATTATTAATAAATTATCACTGATCTTAGTACATATCTCTTCGTTGAATTGCCTGCTGTGCGCTTGCTCCGCGCCGTCCACGCCTTCTAACGTAGTTTACTCTTCTGGCTCCTCTTTGGCCTCGTGGTGATCGCCATGATCGCCTCTAGTTTGTGTGGATTGACCGCCATTTTTGCAAGCTCGCTGAAAATGTCCAAATTCTCCATATCGCCTCCCGTCGACCTTTGTTCGTCATAAATGCGTTGAACTTTCTTCCAGAATTTTCGTCCTTTTAACGCTTTAATTCAGTAATTTGAATTTTACTTTTAACATATTCTGCAGTCTGATCTTCTTTTAATGTATCAATTAAATCATCAGTATAACTGTACGACTCAGGCAACGTTTTCAACACATAATTTAACTTTTCTTTTATTTGACACACTCACACCCGCATTTTTTCACTCATTAACTGATTTTTCAAAATTACTATAAGCCATAAGTTTCAATTTCTGCACATAATTTACAATGCCGTTGATTCTTTTATCTAACTTTTTAATTGTATCATATGCCGTCGTTTTATCACATACAAATTCTAATTGCTTATTTGATATAGCACTATAATATATAATTTATAGCTTTCAAATAATTTTCGTCTCAATCTTGTCTATCTGTGGTTGCTTCCACTTTTCAATAACAGTTTCACATTTTTTTATTTTCAAAAACATTGTTATGCGTTTTTTCCACATACTATACATAGTCTTTTCCATCAAACACTAGTATCGCTATTTCGTTTTTCGCCATTTTGTATCTCGGACGTCCTTTGTAAATGAGACGGTACTCAAAAATATGGGACTCAGCACACGATACTCTTTTTAACCACGCTCTGCTACCATATAAGATTAAGAAATACATGCAATTCTTTATTAACAATAAGGCTTTATTGCCTATAATATGGTAAATATATGTACATTCTACTAATATTCGGTGTTCGGCGCGTGTTTCTCCCACGGCGGAGTCAATGTTTGGGCTGATATCATCGGCAACCGTTTAATATTGTATGTATGTATGTATTTGAAGACATCTCTCTGGATAATTTAAGGGCAGTATTTCACCAACACAATGGAACATCAACGGCTACTGGTAATATTAACTGAAAACTTTCCTGAGCGCTGGATTGGAAGAGGTGGAACTATTCTTTGGTCTCCTAGATCTACAGACCTAACTCCATTGGACTTTTTCTTATCGGGAACGATGAAGGATGAAATTTATTCAAGTCGTGTTAACGGCAGAAAGGAATTAATTAGCAGAATCGGGACTGCAGTGACGAAAATACGGGAGAAGCTGGCTACAATGCACCTTAAACAGGGAATTCCAAAAAGGTTATTGGTATGCATCGAAAGTGGTTAAGGACATTTTGAGCAGGTTTTGTGAGGAATTAGCATTCATTTAAATCAGTTTTTAATTAAACAAAAATCATTTTGGGGTTAATTTTAGTTTAATTTCTTTTTTAAAATTTTTTTAATGGACCACAAAAAGTTTTCCGGAAATAAATTTCCATATTTTTTCTTCTCGAGCATGTTGTACCTTGTCGGAAAGGTAATAAAATAGGCAATTTGATAAAAAAAAAGAAAATAGGTGTATTAATTGCACGAACTCCGCAGAAAGTTCGGGGAAAACTTGAATTTTTGGAAAACAAAACATAGTTTCCCACTTTCGGAAGTGAGTGTACCTGTAATGGTAGGTGGTAGTTCAACGTTGTTGAAATTTTTGGAAAGCACATTAAGACAATAGATTTTTGGCTTGAGTTGGATGTCGCTGCGTTGTGTAGCTCAAAATATAAAAATAAAATAATGATGTGCATACCATGGAAAATTTGAATTTACGAATCACCCTATAACTCCCAAACAGTTTACATGGTCGCCCCATGCCATACAATTTTTTGTTTCTCTAGGTTAGATCTTTGATCCCACTCATTTTGGCATACCCACTGAAAAACACCCTGTATAATATATAATAATATATTTTATTATTTGTTTATTAAGTAGATATTGAACAAGAAAGCATTTCATGGTGCGTCCAACAAAGCACAAACAAAATTTTAGATTCTAGAGAGTAGAGCTTGTTTTTCTCTCTTAATGTTTTTTTGCAGTCGGGTTTTTTGTTGCTTTTAATACATTTAGTTTTATTTCAAACTTTTCATTTGTTTCATATTAACTAATAAACGAGTTTTTCAGTTCAGCTTAATTTATTATTCTAAAGTAAGTTATAATGAGCTCTACGACGAGGAAGGTTAACAGAATAGGCGTTTTGAGAGGACTACCCGGGTGAAAAAAAGGCCGAAAAATAAAATAATTTTGGTGCTTTTTAGGCGTATACATATACATACATACGTTAAAGTTAATGTTATTCACTTAATATTTGCCAGGGGCCATAACGGTTATAAATTTTATTTTATAATTCATTGTTTAATTACTTAATTTATGATTACTATTTTTAAATTCCGAATGAAACGCTTAAATTTAACATTTAATAGTTTCAGTTGCTTCTAAATGTAATTAGCAATTTGCAATTAGTTTTTTATTTCCTACAATAATCCACAGTTATGAAAGGATTTATATTTCTGGTCATGAATAAAAATCATAAGTAATTTTTATTTTTCTCTTCAACAAATATTATAAAAATCACCATCGATTTTTAGTCAGGATATAATAGCTATTTTCGGATTTTTAAATCATCACCATTTTAACAATTTACACCTCATAAAAAAGTTTAAAGGTTCCTCGTTTTTTTCCACCGCAAACCTAACCTTCCTAAATAACTGTGCATATGCATTATGTGTCTACAAATAACAGTTTTGGTGAGGTAGAAATTAATTGATGATTTGGCATAAATTGAGTTTGAGGTCTTTTCACGGATTTTAATAAAACTTTGTAGCAATGTCCATTTAGAGCCAAAAGTCACGGATATGCAAACAAACAAACGCTTATATTTTCTTAGATATTTAACTTTAAAACTCTGAAAAGTGAAAGTTTTTCGCCACAATTTCTCCACGCTCTCACAAACTTTTGGTGAAAATTATGGAAAAACCTTAAATTAAAAATGTTTCCACTGAATTTCTGTAAGAAAATTTATACGAGTGCTGAAAATAAGGAACATTTTGCTTTACTTCGATTTATCATTTCATAAGACAAATGCGTGCTTGTCACTGTCAATAAATCGAAAAAGATATTTACTTTTAATACGTTAATTTCAAAAAATTTCCAAGAATTTTTTATAATGAAAAGGTGGAAATGTCCTTAATTTATTATATTTATATAATTTGCAACCAAATTTCATGGGAATATGCAAAAAACCGTGGCGGAAAAATGTTAATTTTCGAAATTTTAAAGTTAAATAGGTATCTCGAGAAGTACAAGTGACCAACAATGTTTTTTTTGCATATTCGTCACTTTTGACTCCAAATGAACACTCCTACATAGTTTTATCAAAATCCGTGCAGAGACCTCAAACTCAATATGTTGCGATGTTTTTTTTTCCTAATCAGAAAAATAAAAATCATTATGTGATAATTATTTGTGATTAGGAAAAATAAAAATCACCTAATGATAACTGTTATGGATGATTTAAAAAAAAATCTTTAATGAGCATTTAAAAGCAACTGAAATTACTATATAAGTTAAATTTAATAGTTTAATTTGAATTTTTAAATTAGTTATCAAGAGATCCTTTGCTACTCAGGTCCTTTCATTGCGCCTTGCTTATTTTGCTTAGGCATCTACCTACTTTTATTGCGGTGCAATCCGTCGGCCTAAAATGGAATTTCTCACACAGAAAAAACACTATAATTTCAAGAAAAAAGTTGTTGAAATCAAGAACTTTTATTGGTCAGACCGTACCCAACAACTTGAGGTTTTTGCTTCAACAATGTTAAAGTTGTTGTTGAAAATCGTATGGAAGTTCTTATTTTAAATGCCCAAGTTGTTAGGTAATACTGCATAAGTTGTTGGGTCAAGTACTGAAAGTTCTTAAGTAAATCTACAAAAAGTTCAAAATTTCATTGAAATCGGTGAAAATGGACGTTTTTGCTAGATTTACCAAGTTCTTCATTTTAGGAAAATGTACATAACTTAAATAAAAGCAAAGTGTAATATATTTTTCAAGCAATTTATTACAAATTTTCCGCTTATTTTATGTTACAACATACTTAAATCTATTAACATCATCGCCATTATTCAAAATAATTTTTTTTCTCGGGTCGAGGCACATCTTCAATATTCTATAAATGAAAGCAATCTAACTCATTTAGAATTTTATACGACTGATATATTTCTATAAAAGTCGTCTTTATTTCTTGGCCAACAAAAAGCACCAGACCTAGGAGTTCATAGAAAAGTAACAATATATTTAAAATTGTATTTTAAATGTTTACCTTTACTAATGAATTTTCTGAATAAAATATATTTTTATTTATGTATTTCAATTGAATTGATGTCGCACTCTGTTAGATCTCTAATTGTTTGCATATGGAGGCCTCACTCGATGAAAAGGCACATTTCTTCAGTTGTATGCAATTGCAATATCAGCAGCCAAGACACTCTTAGGCACTTCCATATTAATACAGGCATTTAAATTTAGATCCATAGTTTTTTTTTTCAAATCGAATTTTTTTTTACTTATCAAATCCTTTTGCACTTGTTAACATACGTAAGAGAAGTGACGCGGGTAGTAATAAACTATAATAAGTAATAAACTGCTGGCAGTTTAACAATTAAATCTTTGATTTAAAAGTGATACTTTTTTGTTGGCTAGTAAGTGTTTTTAATTTCTCAACAATTTTTACGTCTTCAAATCAAGTGCGGCGCGCTTAAATTAACAGCGAAAAACTTTCAACAATCAACAATTTCGTCTCTAATTCTAAATTATTTTCCTTGTTTCAAGAACTTTTACAATTTGTAACATCAAATGTGAAAGTTGTTGTTCTGAACAGTGGATTTTTTTTCTAAGTGCAGGCTATTTTTCGGTGTCTTTCCGATCTATATTTTTCACCAGGCTTCTTTTTGGCTTCTTCTCGGCCTCTGATAAGGTTTAGGTGCCTATTCGGCCTAGAATCGGTGTCTATTCGGCCTTTGTCGGCGTCTTTCCAGTCTTTTTTTTCACCCGGGAAGGAATGGATCTAACTTGATTTCATTTTCATGAAGTTTCGTTTTTCAGGTCTAAAATCGATCAATCAGGTAATGCAAAACATCTGCTTTTAGAGTTAAAATCCCGTAAACGTTAAGGGAGGAAATCACTGTGACGGGCTGAAAAAAGGTCGTATTTTCCGAATTTGTTTATATTTATTAGTACTTATTTGGAATTTGAAAAAAAGGTATGTTATTAAGCATACCTTGAACTTATTTAGTTTTTATTAAAAATAATTAAAAATTGACCCAGGTATTCAGATATGGACCCTATGTATAAAAAAGATGGACAAGTGCGAGTAGAACTCACGCCTTGAGGGTTCCGTATCGTTATACTTTATAATTATCTATTAAATTTGAATCACAGAAAAAGAAGAACAAACTTAACATTGTAGTTGAAAAACATGTTCTCCCATACATTCCAACTGCAAATGTACGTTTGTACGCACAATATTGAAAGATTTACCGTGTTATTTTAAGACCATAGACTTCTTATAGGTTTTCCTGTAATCTATAAGTAAAGAACTATTTTCTGTATTTTTTTCAAAATTTGAGGCTCAGTAGTTTCAGGGATAGGGGAGGGGGGGGGGGGGGATGGTCAATTTTCATCTATTTTCTTAAATAACTTTGAAACTATTTATTTTAAATTTATAAAAAAAATTTATTTGAGATCCTTACAATAAGCAATTTGATATGTCACACGATAGAGTTTGCAAAATTTGTTTTTAAATTTTCTAATTTGCTCCCCAAAAGTAATCCCCATATTCAGATTTCGTCTATTCACGTCACACCTCTGCGTCTGGGTCACAGAAATTGATATGTGTACCAAAATTCAACATAATCGGTCTGGTAGATTCGGAGAAAATTGACTGTGACGGACGGACAGACGGACACACGAGTGATCCTATAAGGGTTCTTTTTTTTCATTCGGACGTACGGAACTCTAAAAATGTGGTCCAACGGCCGGATCTCTAACTTCAGAAAGGTTGGTCCGAAAAATAAAAAGTTTTATAATCTACATAAAAGTAATTCTTGTTGGACATAGGATTTTTTCAAACATAAAATTGTTTCACAAAATGGTGAATGCTCAAAAAAAAATATAATCTGAGTTTTGGCGATTTTTGATCATATTCAATGGTTTTAAAAAACATGCAACCATACATATGCATATACTACAATTAGGAACATTTTGATTTTTTAAAATTGAAAATCGGACAATTATAGCTAGAATTAGGATTCAGATCAGTTCGAAAAAAATGGTTTCGAGAAAAACGCGATTGAAAAGTACACTTCACATGTACGGTTGTGATGACTGCGCCCACTTAAAGACTATGGTTTCGACACTTTAACGAATTTTGGAACCGTCACAGTGGTGTCTTCTCTTAAGTAGCGAACAATAACCTATACACACTATTCAATTTTACTGCAGGTATTTCGCCTGAAAATATCCAATTTATTGTGTACAAATAAATGTATATTTATCAGGCCGTTTAGACTACAGGATATGCCAAAGAAATGGACGTACTTACATACACCCAAAAAATATTATCCTCCTTCTGTGACTGTCGGGTAAAAAAGCACTTTCGTCCTGCTTGTGTACCATGTATATATAAAACAAAATCCTACATAATCCTGCATATTAAAAAAGTAAAGTAAAAACTGCTGCTTTCCCACAAAGTGCTCAAGACTCAAGTTCAAGAAATTATCACCTTTAGCAATTCCGTTCCCTATAGAGTATTTCGTATCGAACTTTAGTCACTCGATGGTATTACGAAACATTTGCGCATGGCACACTCATTGCCAATTGAACGACTGTACATATCTTATCAGAGATTGAAGCGGTCAATCGTGCCTCTCATCTTCGTTCGTTTTCTTGGAGTTTTTTAAGCTGAGACTAAAAGACCCGTCTTGCAACATATCCAAGTCCGCAAAACAAAAGTCAATGCTCATTGCGCACAGAGCAATTGAAATCTGATGGCATTCCAACGGCGTGTTTGAGTCTTCCCGAGGAGATCTTGCAAGGCGACAATTGCTATTTCATTGAGCTGCTCATGAACACAAGAGCAGTGTTCTTCGAGCAATTGATAGACAAAAAAAGAGCAAAAGGAGCACAAAGACATGAACTTGACGGCATCTATGCTAAAAGGTGTCCCCAAATCCATCGGGGTATACTAGGGAAAGTGAAAAAGAAATGCAAACGTTTCTGCAGATTTCTTTGCGATGTCCCAAGAAAAAAGCCAAAGGCCGCCGGGAAGTGGCAATGGGGGTACCGGCTGACTTAAGTGGGGATCTCATATAAGACGGAAATATTTGAAAAAGTCTGAGATACACCGTCAAAAGCGCATTGAGAAAGAATCTGTTCGTAAGTGAGCGAAGAATCGCGACTGTACTAAGCATCAATTACGTGTGAATTTTATAAAAGAGTTAATCAAGGTGAGTGAAGTGCAAAACCGAGACCTGTATCAATTATTTGGTGCTAAACTAACCGATCAATTCCAGCCAAAATGAAAGTTGCCGTGTGTTTACTGGCTTTTGTCGTGGTAGCAACTGCCTATTCACCGCGCGAAGGTGCTGCATATACAAATGAAGCCATTCGGCAGGCTCAGAACACCTATCTAATTCCAAAGAATGCCCAGATTCAACAGGTATTCATAGATGCTGGAGTCTCTCACTAAAGATTACTAATAATTCTAATTTATTTCTCAGGTTCAAGAAGGTATCGAACTGGGTGCTTACGAACAAATTCCCGGAAATCAACGAATCAACCTTTTCGAAATCCTGGGAGATCAAGTCCCTTCAGAAGTCATAAATAACTTACAGCAGCAAGTTGACCAGATCGGAAAACACTAGAAAATTGAAGCGAAGATATATTTTTTTTTAAAAATATTTCGTCGTTTCATCTAATTGCCCTTGTTATGTGTTTTTCGGACGGATTTGCTGCTCGAAATTTTTTTTGCGGAAGGAAGTTAACTTTGTCCAGTATGTTACTGAAACCTCTCACCCACCCAAATCGCCTACAACTCCTTCCCAGCGGCGTTAGCCAATGAATTCTGTAGCATTCTTCCACGATCGTGCCAACTCCGATGAGCAGGAAGTCCCGTGCTGTAAATAGTATTATCATTATTGTTTTCTACTGAAATAAAAGTATTTTCTTTTTCCAAAGAAGTCTTTAATTTAGAAAACAATTCAAATAATTTGGTGATCGCTGCCTCCCACTGTTGCGCTGAATAGTTGAGTGAATTAAATTAAGCAAAACTCTAGTCGATTGTTATTTAATACTTGCTGGCAATATGCTATGCAACTTCCGACTAAAATGCCAGCCAACTTTCCGAGAGAAAGTGAAATTGCATCGTCAAAGAAGCGGCGAAGACGAGTTAACGACAACAATTACTCGTAAGATACTCCGGCAATGCACCCGCCATTTACCGCAGGCTACAATTTATTCTGGTTTTATGTAATACGCGCATCGCCGTGCCGGTTGTAGCCGCTTTAATCGTATGGTGTGAATACGATCTGCGGTTGGGCTGCTTTTTCGAAGATTGTTCTTCGAGTGTGCATCGATGAGTGGAGAACTGATCCAAGTCCAAGCAACTTTCACCGAGAGTGGCCAGATTCATATTCGGGACTATATTTTCATAATGCTAATTTTATTTCAATAGGCTTTTGTTTTTCTGCCGCATATCAAGCGATAGCGTATACGCGGAATTATGCTAATCATGTCTTTTTGAGGCAGCTATAGTGTGCCACCTGCATATAGATGACACCGACCGGGTGAAAACTGTTGTTTTCTCTACAATAACTCGTGTTACGCTATTGCCGTTGAGCATGCTGCTCCGAAGAGGTGTTATCCAACTGTTGTCTTAATTACTCAAGTTTTTTGGAAAATTATTTTTGATTATGCCTAAGCGCATTTGAGGTAAGCGGTGATGCAACGCAAAGTAATTTATGATCTGGAAGTAAGCATACAGCTTCTGACCTCTCAATTTATCTGGATGGTTAAGAAGAAGTACAGATAGCTCAGAGATGAGATGATGAAGTTAACATAGTTAACTCCGCTTATTTCTTATATCAATGTTTCGTTTATTCAAGTATCATCTGTTGCACTTTACATCTGAGTCCTCCAAGGCCGGCGTAATAGGTAATAGGTAATTATTCATATACGTAGGTAATAACCATCATTCATATTTAAGATAACTTCCACACTCCTTTGCGGTTATATTTATTTGGCAAGATGCCGCTTTCTGGTATATTTTGTCCATGGTCGGTTTGTTGTTGGAAGCTTTACGAGAAAAAATTAGATTATTCGTACAAGGTGAAGAAGTAACGTTTCTGGCAGTAATTTAATCTTACATTGCCACTTTCACCCTACTGTTCACAGAAAAATATCTATTAAATACGATTATTTCATTTAAATCAAGGATATGAGTTTTCAAAATGAGGGTGTTCGTAAATTGTTTTCTCTGTTCTCTCTAAATGAAATGGCTTAATTTTTTGTCAGAATCTCTAATCTAGGCTTGGGCTTAAACTTGTATTTTGCTTATTTTCGCTTTTTAAGCGATTCTCATGCAAAACCTGCAAATATTAGTTATAAATAATAAATCGTAGTTTATTAAAAATTTGTAGGTATACATATTATATTAGCGTATTATGTCTTTATAAATCTTTGGGGCGCAACATTTTATTTGTTAATGCGAATAGGTCCACTATGCAATATATATGAAGTCTTGGCTTTTAAACATTGAGATCAGGCACGTTTTTATAAATTATTTCCTCATAGTCACTGAAAATAATTTTATTTGCGGTGTTGTTACTAATTTAGACAGTGCAACGGATTTCGAAATCTTTTCAACCGGAGAAAATGGATTAACAATTGCAAATTTGTAAATACACTGTTTAAAATTAAATGGAAATAACGAAAACAAAAATTAAAATATTTGTTTGGCATACAAATTGATTTTCTGCCAATTTTTGCACTATGATTTAAAAAATTATATGAAAATTATACAGGGTGTTTTGTTAAGGTCCGAATAGGGGTATGTCAATCGATTCTACATGGTCTCCTGATCAACGTTTGTTCGGAGACCCCCTCTCCCTTAAAATTGGAATGGAAAATTTGGAGAGAGTGAACGCAGAAAACGCTCTATAAGTTCTTTGAGAGACATCGTAGGATATTATTCATGGTAGAAGTGATTCAGCACCATGGACTAGGAGCAGAAAAAAATCTTCAATTCACTCGAAATCTCCTAAGTCAACCTTACGCATCGAATTTCACAACAAAAATGAGAAGTTCGTGTTAATTATGTGTCTAGTTAACACAACGCGGCTAAGTCGAGACTCTAGCGACCCACCTAGTCTATGGTGTTGAACCACTCTAGCACAAATAACTGTAGAACTCGACGTCGGATTCGATCGCGGTTTTTATCTGAGAAAGGCCACAAGTCAGGGAAGCTTATCCTAAAATCAAACTGTCGAACTTCTCAAAAAAAAAAAAAAACGGCTGAACGAAAGGCTAAATTCAATTCAATCAAATTCATTCATCTCGTTTGTTTGTTGACGAATTGGGTCGTCAGAGGTATCCTTAGAAAGCCTGAAGGCTCAGCTTTCTAACACGCTACTAACCAATATCCTACGATGTCTCTCAAAGGACTCATCAAGCGTTTTCTGGGTTTACCCCCGAAATTTTCAATTGCAACTTTAGTGGTGAAGAACCGATTTTAAGGTGGGGAGGGGAGGGGTCTCCGAATAAATGTTGATCAGGAGACCATGTAGAGTCGATTGGCATACCCCTGTTCAGACCTTAATAAAACATCCTGTATATAAAAGTGCCGCAAAATAACGATACAGTAGTAGTTAAAATTTAAGCATTTAAAGTAGTATGAAACCACTAGGAAACCAGTTTTCAAAACATCAATTATTTCATTACCCGGTTTACCTAACTTTTCCCATTGCCACATATTGGGGGTTGGATTTTGAGAAATGCTGAAATTCGTGTTTATTTTATTTTATATTATACACATATACATATTATTTACATTGCAAAGTATATATGCTAAGTTTAAAGTAAATCCCCACAACTTTGTACACCACCTTTTACTCCCTTAGGGGTTGAATTTCGAAAAATCCTTTTTCAGTGAGACTTACTTATTTTCAAGTTTGTAGGTTATAGTTGTAGGCATTTCCTGAGTTTTTTGATAATCAATTTTATTAGAAAATTGTAAACAAGTCATTATGTAAATTCATAATCATTTCAGAAGATTTATTTGTTTTTAAATAATTTTATTTTGTAAATATTTACAAGTTATGCTTTTTTTAATGAGCCGGCGCGTGTGGTTGAGTGAATGAAACTTTTAATTAAACGGCTTTTTTTGCTAAATCGTCCATTACTCTTAAAGTTTTCGGTATAAAGAAGTGGTGGAAAAGTTCTATAATTTGTTAAATTTATTACGCCATATATTTGGGTATATTTCAAGCGCGTTATATTATTTCCGTATACTTTTTGTGAATTAGTTTTTACTTAAGAGAAAAGTCTGAGCCGATCGAAGTGAAATTTGGCGCAGGAATATATATAATACATATACATACTATATAATGTAGTTACTTATTTGGATTTTTAATTGCAAATTTACATAAACTTGTGACTGGAGGAATTAATGGGAATCAATGACTATTAGCAAACCAGACGTGAATTGACTTTATGAAGCACACCTTCTCTGCGCGCCGGTTATGAGTTACACGTGCTGCTGCATGAAAGGTCTTTTTAGTTCCAAATGATTATGTCTACCGGCCGTCGGCGATGGCTGGATGCTGACGTGCAAAGATGAGTTCAATGAGCTCATTATTATTTTTGCTTAATTTATTATCATAGGTAGGTACCCCGGGAAAATAGTGAAAGGGACTAGTGGCAAAGGAAACTGCATAGAAGGTTAATTAGCACAAAAGCTGTAAATCTTCTCGTGAGCAAAACTTCATTTAGCATGGATTTTCCATAAAGGGGGTCACCCAGTCTCGATATCGGATAACTTCGGAGTAGTAACTTGCAACTGTAAGCCGTTTTCGACGATTGCACAATCTCTCTAAAAGATGACAAACTATTAATTATCTGTAAAAAAATTGCTCTTCTCGAAAGTTACTTGGATTTTTATTGTAAAAGTGGAGTTTCTTGTTTCGTTATGCAAGTGGGTGAAAAAAGTGTAGCAGGCATTTTGCCAGGAAATACATTATCATTCAAGATTTAGGTAACAGTGTCAGTGCTGGGCTGATGGCGCTAAACCAACTTCCTGCGTTATTAATTTATAGGAGGTCAGTGAAACTACACCGGTTTGATTATACATAAAAGGAAAGGTTCGATCAGTCTAATAATATGTATTTTAGCACTATAGTATAGTTACATATATGTATGTGCATTTTATTTATAAAGAAATTTGCAATTATATTCTTAAAAGCAAACCATTAAAACCGAAAATAAAAGTAAAGGTAACTGAAGAACACTTTTGTATGCCTCCTATTGGTAAACATATGCATGTATAATATAATATGTATATACAAAGACACGATTACCATCGTATTCGATTTGAAAAAAAAATGGAAATCTTCATTCAATAAAATATGTTTTGTTTTCATATCTCAAAAACAGATCAAGGTTTATTTTTATATACAAGCTGTTTTTTATAGCGTATGCATAAATGAGTGGGATAATAAATCTGACCTAGACAAACAAAAAATTGTATGGCAGGGCGGAGGAGAGGGCCTATGTCAACCGTTTCGGAGTTACAGAGTGATTCGTAAATTCCAATTTTCCATTGTATGCACATCTTTATTTTATTTTTATTTTTACATCCAACTCACGCCAAAAATCTACTATCCTAATGCGCTTTCCAAAAATGTCAACAATGTCGACCTACCATCTACCACTGTAGGTACACTCACTTTCGAAGCTGGAAACAAAAACTTTTTTTTTCCTAAAATTCACCTTTTCCCACGGTAGTTATAGACTATATATTTACACTAATTAACACTTTTACATTAATTTACACTACTTTTTTGTGTCAGAAATCGTGTTTTTTAAATTTTTTTAGAGTAATCTCGAAGACGACTGAACCGATTGGCATAATTCTTGCATTTGCCTTTGAATTTGTACACGAAAATTGGGTAACTTAAAGTTGATACAAGCAAAGTATAGTTTTGTCAGTTTTCCACAATGTAAAATGGCATTTGGGCACTGAATTTAAACAAGGAAGTTTGAAAAGAATAAACACAAATGTTAAATATGTCATTCCCTTGGCTTCCTAATATTTTCCGATTCGCAGTTAAACAAATAGTTTTTGTAAGTAATTTCTCAATTAATTATGAATTTTCTACTTTATATGTCTTTGTCGTAGTTGAATATTTTCATGTACTTTTTGGTCGTAGGCTAAAGAATTCTTCAACAATACTTATTGCCAGACTTTGACCGTTCACAACTGTCCGGTCGTTACCTAACATGTGGGTCTATTTGCTGCACCGCTCGCTTCAAGTTGCTATAACTCAGGTAATGATTGGAATTTTGACATGTGGAAATCTATGCAAAAAAAGACCTTTCGGTGGCAGCCAGAACGAAGAGGTAGATTTTAATGTGGTAAAAATAATTTTTACATAAGAAAATGTTATGCTGAATTCCCCACCCCCCTGACCGATTCACCCCATTAGCGAACATAGCTTAGATATTACCATGGCGAATATGTTAGCCAAGTTTAATCAAAATCGATTAAGAAATATACGGTCTACATGGAAATAAAAAAAACGTTTTCTCCGTTTCAATCTTCGTCTCCTCCCATGGTGAGATCCGTGTGGGCTTCCTCCTTATGACGATAGGCTTAAACTTTTAGGAATGACGAATCTATCTAATCGCAGAGAAATAACGAGTGTCACGTCCTTGCACGTTATCGTTACTGACATTATTGACTCTCCTACTCTTTTAAATCGTATTAATAAAAACTCACGCCCCGTGTGACCAGAGGACAACATTTTCTTTACTCTTCTCATCGCAGGACTAATTATGTTGCTTCTGAATCAATATAGTTCATGTCCAGAGTTTACAATGCTAAGTTTTCCTCAATTGACTTTCATCATAGTAAAAATGTAATAAAAAATGCTTTAAGACTTAATTAAATTTGTTGAACTACTGTTACTAAATATCAGATGGTGTTATGTATATGTACCTGTTGATAAATAAATAAATAAATATATATAATAAATTTTATTTTTGAAGTCTGCAACCTCTAAAACGAATTTTGGCATCATTAATTTTGCGAAATCTTTTTATTCGATACACTGCAATAGTTAGTATTTCGTATGAAATCTACCTAAAAAAGAGTTTTTGAAAATCTCAGTCGACATTTCAATTAAATTAGTGTTTAAAAAACCGTTTTACATTCCTCTGCAATTACAGCGATAGATTAACACATCAAATTGATTCGCTGTAAGATGGTAATTGGATGGAATCTTTAAGCAGAAAGCTAGTCGAAAAGTATTTTACAGAAAATGTAAAGATTTTGACAGCATAGTGCTACTAGCCCTAATTAATGTTAATTGTCGTTTCAGTTTTGTTGATATCTTATACAATGGTCGCATTAGCGATGGAGGCATATTGCGAAATGTGTGAAAAGCGAATTATATGAAATTAAGGAAGATGGAAGCAAACTTTTACCTGACACTATGATTGGGAATAATTAAAGAATTTTATTGCGAATATATCGTTAAATGAACGAACGCACACGCAATCGAAGTGTTGGTAATACGAATAACGATTGCGGTCGTTGTGTTGGATTGTAATCGTTCTTTTCATTCGATTATTGTGACGACCGTTAAATTTTACATTAATTAACGACGAGTTCCGAAGAAAACAACAGCAGTGATGTAGTGACGACTGATAATTTCCACCACAGCGGCGAAGGAGTGTTTTTAAAAACTAGGGTTTTTTCGAGGAAACAAATACCTCGTTTTAACTCGAATCAATAAAAAAAATCACTTTCGACTCGCCCCGGCTAGTTTCACTGCATTGTTGAAGGATCTTCATATATTTGATTTTAGGCGCAATGATGTATGTAGGTACATACATACATACATCCTACATAGTCGGCCTAGCGTAGACATGGAGAAGCAAGCCCTAATAACTCTTTTTGGTATCTTGTCAATACAGAATGCTTCCGGTAAGTTGTTACTTATTGTTCAAAACACATTTAACATTAATATATTTGCAGTCTTGGACAACAGCTTTTTTATCTTGCAATGTAATATTACAAATAAATTGGGATAAAAAATCATCTGATGGCCAAATCAGCAGGAAGCTCAACGAACGGCTGATTATTATGAATCGAATACGAGATTTCCAGGTGTTATTGGATATATTATTGTTTAGTGACTCGATTTTTATTTCAAATAATTAATTTTGGAGAAGATTTTGTTTTGTGTCTATTCGAACTCTTTTCTTAATCGGACCTGTAAAAAGAATTCTTTAAATAAAAATTAAAGACAAAATTAAATATTTATATTTTTTTAATATTGTGGTTATCTCTGGGGTTTTTATATAGCGGCCCCAGTTAAAGTACAAGTAATAACTCTTCCAGATTAAACATTTGCTCGAGGATTCAGCAAATTCAGCACTTTGGTTGGTTGGTTGGTCTGTGAATTGGAGAACGGGCATTATATTTATACCGAGCCGAGAGAGAACAGGTGACAAAAAAAGATCGATTTAAACATGTTACCCTCTCAAATATATGGACTCTCTTAAATGGCGTTATAACAGATATGGTTTGCGATCTACATTTGTATTCACTATCCCCAAGTAAGTAGCAGCCTGGCGGAGGAAATTTTTAACCTTAAACAGTTTGCTGTTTTCCAAAACTCGTTCGTTATGTACAGATCCCGGATACGCGACACAAATACTCAAACATTTCTCACAGCTTGAAACTGAATTGATGTAAATGCTTTCCTATTCACATACTGATCACAAAGTCATGCTGGTATTGATATTCGAACATAGCTACCATCAATAGCACCCAAAGCATTATAAAATATCTTATATACCATATGTGTCCCAGCTCGATTATTAAATTTTCGACCAATATCTGCGTACATCTCTTCCGTTGGGTATTTAATAACACTGGGTAATAATAGCAGAAATCTATTTAAACAGTGATGTACAATATCACGTACTATATATCGTGAGAGATTATTAAACACCAGTTACACGATAACTTGCTCCAAATCCAACCCAAAAAAAAAAAACCATTCAGTCACGCAAAAGTGGCTTTTCCAGCATTTAGTTGAACTTAGAAACTTCTTCGAATAGCAAATAACTTTTTTGAGAGCCAGTACAGAAATAAAAAATAAATGCGTTCGCACTATTACTTCATTATTTTCAAGAACCGCCTTGAAAATATGGCTATTATAACCATGTTCGTACAATGTTAAGGGCTACAAATTAAAATATACATATTTCATATACACATACACAGTCCAATAAGATCAGAGGAGTAATTTCTCTGTTCAGCATTATTGATCTCATTTTCTTTTTTCTTTTTCTTCGATACGTTGTGTACCTACTTCACCGCCAAATTAATAAAAAAGCCACAAGCCATTATATTTCTTTCTTCATCATCCATTTTAATGTTTCTTATTCAAACCAAAATGCTTCCTGACCCAGTTTAGGAATGCAATTCAAAAGTTTTGACACACATTTTTGTTAAAATTTAGAATTAGAATGTGTATTCGCACAGAAAATCAATTTTATCGCTTCCAGCATAAGTTAGACATTTAGCTGGCTTTAGCCGGATTTCGCCCACAGCCTAAATTATCCAATGTATAAAATTTGATCAATTTTAATGAATATTTTATTTTACAAACGTTTACAAGTTATGAGGTTTTTTTTTATATTTTTACTAATATAGTAGCACTTTACCGTCAAATATGTGAATTCTGTTTCGTTTCGTATATGTAACTATAATAATTGTTTTTCCAATTTTTTCTTCCTTAGTGACTAGCTGTCGGTAAAAAATAAGTAAAGAATTAATCAAATAAAACATGAAACCACTTTTTCCACTTTTAAAATATTCGTCCCTGGTGGTTAATGCGGCAGATCGGATTGTTATTCGTTAGTTAATTTTTGACAAATAGAGTGAAAAGTAATTCTTTCTCACAGCCAAGTTGATTTTTTTTCTAAAAAATAAAGTTAAAAATCTCTTGAAAAATCGATCTTAAGAGACACAATTGCATAAAAACATTCTCTAGGAAATCTCCCTTTTTATGAAAGCTAAGCGTTCGAGTTTCTTTTAAATATTAAAATGTATTCAAATTCTGTTTTTAATGCTGTTAGCAATTTTAATGTTTTTAAATGGTATAATTTAGGGCTCCAAATCGCACAAGAACAATTTTACACATCTAACCCAACATTAACCACTTAAAGTCGTCGAATTCAAGGACTCTGAAAGTTTGATCAAATCTAAATGAAAACATGCCTGGCAGCTAATCTCATTTCCAGATCCGGCCGTTATTTGTCTTATCCTTGCAATGCGAAAAATAGGTAGCAATAGTGTTGATCAAATACATCTTCTGTCGCACCCCTCAAGCAGGTCCATTATTAAATTGGCAGACTTTTAAGATAGGAGATTGAGTGGTCTATTTTTATACGTCTCTGAGCTGCAGAAAAGCAGAATCAAAAACGCTTATCTGGGAGCCTACGAGTGTTCCAGAATTTGACTCGATCAAGTTGCTCAGCGAGAACAACAAATCTGCATTCCACAACTCGACAGCGAGCTTATCTCAAAGACACTCGATCGAGAATTTGTCGACAATTAAATCTCAATCGAGTATGCTTTATGCGGTGCTGCTGTGAGTGTTTTACGGATTAATTTTAGTGCCAAAACTTATAAATTCAAACAATTTTCAAAAATATATACATACATAAGGTGTGGAGCAATTATAAGTTCCTAATTAAGAAAAATCTCAAGCAGAACAAAAAACAAAGACTTCGAACAAGCGGCGGACAGAATAAACAATTTTCATTTTCTCCTGTTGACCGTGCAAATGTTTTAAAGTCCTCCTTGACTTCTTCAAATAAATCTATAAAGATTTCCTTCGAAATACGGAATAGTTTCTTAATCTGGATTTAAGTTCAATTATTGCCGCTAAACTGAGACATTATCAATTTTTTTGCAATTTCAAAATCGTTAACTGACAATTTAATTTGAACCTAAATGAAGTGTCAATTTGGTCAGTGAAGCTTGCCTCTGCTCTTCGTTTTTAAAGTAAGTTTTCAATATTACGTAAGGCAGCACCTTTGCGTACTATCGGTCGAGTTGCAGAATGTGAAAATGAAGTGGAGTCGACAAATTAAATCGAATCGAATTCGCGATCCAGTCGAATTTTGGAATAGGCCTCCGACATCATTTCTCATTTTGATAGGAGCTCTCCGTAGAAAAACCTTAATAGTCCAGTAGTAATTATAGGTTTCTTGTGCAATATAATCATATGTATATTAACTTTATTATTTTTAAACTTTTGTTTCGTTGCTTTAAACAACATATTAAATAAAATTACATAATAAAAAAATAGTTTTTAAAAAAAGTTTTTATTTAACAATAAAATATAAAAGTATAGGTACTAAAAAGGAAAAAATAAGTTTTTGCTATTATAAAATAAATTTAGGCTGAAAATAATATTTTTATAAAATAATTAATAAAATAATACCTCAGTTTCAATTTCTTTGGCTGTAATTTTTGTTATGAATGAAAAACTTTGATTCTGCTTTTGGATTATGTTTATTTGATTTCTTAAATTTTATTTCATTAAGTCGAGAAAATGATATCGGTCAAGTGACTGCCGGCCGTCAGAATTGATGACCATACGGACCCGATTTATGGCATTTTCCATCATTCTTCGGATAGAGTGACGACTTTTGCGCCACCTTGTACAATGATTATCGAAAACATTTGAAGTGAAATTTAACAACTTGCTTCATTATTAAAAACGTGGAAATCGAATCTCGTTCTCTCCTCTAAGTGGTTCTCATATTTCTGGAAAGTTTAGAGCTAGGTATTAAAATACATTATCGTTTTGTAAAGCTTTTATTTTAAGTATTTTTTTACTAATTTACCTTTTTTTTAAATAAACGATTTAAGCATTTGTTTAAATAAGTACTATGAACAATTTGTGTTTTTTTTTTAAGGTTTTACTTACTGCTATCTGTTTAGACCTGAAATTATTTACATTTTTGGAACATAATTGTGAAGGCAAATTATTTTTCCAGAAACATAAAAAGTTGTTTCGAAATAGTTATTGTCTCCGATATTTATTCCATTGGATAATTTTTGTAGATAAAAAATTATATAAAAATATTTTTTTTTCAACAAAGTTACAAATATAAAGAAATGCCAAGTGCGACGTATGTTTTTGTTCAGAAACTGAGTTTCCTCCACTGTATTTAATGAATCTCTTGGAACAATAAAATTTTTGCCTCATAGTAGCTGAGCCACTTTTGTAGCTTTTTTTTTATTAATTTTTCTAATCTTAGTTGGTAAGTTAGTTATGTTTTGTCATTTAGATACATATATCCTCAAAGTGCTTCGACGACTTGAGATTTAATTGCCTATAATTGAGTTATTTTAAGTACTTTTTAAGTACAACATGCAGTGATTGCATATTAATCAAATAAAATACTGTTTCTTTTATTTTTTTTAATAAAATAATTTTTGTTCAACGCCTTTGTCTGTAATGAGACAACGAAGATCCTTTAAAAAGGCAATTTTTTTATGTTTGTAACTCGGTCGATTGTGACAATTCTTAAAATAGGCTTATAACTATAACAAAACAGTAGAAAACGAAACACGAATTTATGTATAAATGGAAAAGAAATAAAAGTAGAATTTTAATACTCAAAAAATTCTTGCAAATGTAGCAGTTGTCGCCAAGAGTTCCATAAAATTGTTTCTAATATTACACTAAAAGCTTTCAGCACTACAGCGTTTGCAGTAGGTAATGAGTTACACTAACAACCCCTTTTTTGCTTCATCTATATAAAATTAAAAATGCAAAAATTGAACCTTAAGTTGTTCGGCCTAGAGCTAGTTAAAATTTAACAAAACTCACTGGGTAGCTGGAGAGCTACGCCTTGCTGCTTTACGCTACTCATTTCCCTATAAAATTATATCCTAATTTGTGTGATTTAGTTTACTTCCTTGTAATTGAGTTAGTCCATACAAAAATAAATTTAATGCTTAATCTCTTGGATGCATTCGCGTCAGACACTCTCAACATCATCATCTCTGGTCACAGCTTACACGTAACACGGTATTTGGTAGTTTTTCGGTGTGGAACACATTCGTACTTTCTAATTTAGAAATGGCTAGCTGCCGGGGCACCGCACATGTCCCGCTTTTAACTAAATTAAAAGTTTATACCTAAAGGAATTGCCTAGTCGCATAGTCAGCAATTGTTGCCTTCGTTCTCAAATGCGCTCGATATTCGGATCTCGGCCACCGCTCCTCCGATTGGAAACGCTCGTGTTCACGATGTGATCATCGTCGTAGACGTCGAAGTCCTCCTCCTCGTCGTCATCGTCCGAATCAGAAGTTGACAGCGATGACGAAAGGAGTGCCGTGGTCACTTGGCTTGAGTTTCCCCGACGAATTTGCGCTTTCGGGGTCGATTTCGGCAGCAGGGGCTCAGTGCCGCCTTCTCGAGTTAACCTTTCACCTTTGCTACTTTCGCCCGTCACTGGACCTGTGCTTGCCTGGGAGCCGCTGTTCCACTCGTCGTCTTGTTCACACAGTGATTTGGAATGACCGTTTTCCTCAGGGATAGTGTTTCTATTCATTATTAATACATAACCAAAATTTTGTTTTAGTCTCATTGCCAATTTTGCTTCATAAACAATACATAAATTTGGAATAGGAAATAAAAAATGTCTAGGGTGAGTCGTAAATCTTTATTATCATTATAATAGAACTTAAACATGCGACGATAGAAAACTCTAAGTAAGCGATGTTTTCATACGCTAACCAATCTCTTGCGGCATGCACATTCAACTTAGCAAATATCACTACCGCAACCCCAAGCCTTAAATGCATAATTTATTCCCATTTTTAGTTTTTTAAAAAACGCTTGAGTACTGGGAATTCAGATGTGATCAACTTCTTTTAATTTAATTTTTATCTGACATGCAACACTTAAAAAATTTGCTATTCTAAACAACTGTCTTGTGCCTTATACTCTGAGACAGAAAAGGTTTGTTATTTTTATATACAGTAAAATCTTGTTGATCACGAACACCTCTTTATAACGAACAAATTTCTCGCTACCTTCAAATTTCTATATTTTAACAAATAAATTCTATTGCAATGAGTTGTCTAGCCAGCCTTATCCTCCCACTCCACATCCAACCGATCTAGTCAGTGGCAGTAGCAGTTGTGATTGGTTTGTTGCAATAAATAAATGCAAATTTTTCTAAATATAGTTAATAAAATTAGTTTGAAGTGGGTTGGGTACGATATCCCGATTTTTTATATGTATAACCGACCCCGAAAATTTCATCTTTCTAACAAAATCTCGACGCGGCCGAAACTGAAAATATTATTTTTATTTATTTTTCGTAATTTTTGTTGTTGTTAAAGTCAATCAACACGCAATAATGATCAATGATGATCAATTGGTTACTTTGTGGGAAGGTTCATTTGGTCAAAAATGATGAATATGCCAAATAATTTTCGGTCGGTCGCTTGTATTTCCCGAAACATTTAACTTTAAAATTTCGAAATATTACCTTTTGGCGTCACAATTTTCTGCAAAATTGCTTGATCCTATAATATTTTCCTTTAAATCTTATCATATGAGATTAATAGAGGTATTTGTAATCGACATTGTACCAGATCGAGGTTTTTGCTCATCGATACTTTTAAAGTCGAGATATTGTGGTTTTTAATACCTTAAAAAATCTCGATTTTTGTCATGTCGAAATTCTAAAAATTAAGGTGCCTTTAAAAAAATAAAACTAAGAAAGTGTTTTAGTATCTACATATACTTTCAGCGAAATAAAATTTTGTTACAATATTTATTCTTCCATTACTTCACAATACTCTGAGATATTATTATAGATAAAGAAATTGTTCACAGAACTACAGCTGTATGTAAAATAATAATAAGGCTTAGTAGGAAAAAATACTAATTTTTTACTGACATCTTATTTGATGTCGTGATCACCTGATCTTTAATAGTTACATAGTGATAATTCATCCTAAGGCATGTGAGTTTAATTTGTACCTTAGGAGTTTGTGAGTTTGTCTTTGCACCGCCGGCCGGTCAAATATTTTGTATCGAAGGTTTGGAAACAAGAAAGGGGGCAGGGAGGCCGTTTTGATAACTACTTTACATAAAAGCAAATATCCCGTAACTGAAGGGTTAAATAAAAAAGGTCTTCGAGAATTTTTATTGCATTTTTGGGGCCTTATCTAAAGAGACCCCACTCAATGAGGTAAATGAACACAATTTGTTTTTTAGAGCACTTTTCACTCTAAGGAAAGGACTCTAAAAATATTATTTTTCCAAAAATCTCATCATTTCTCATTTTGGGTCGTTAATTTACTTCCGTATACCAAATTTCATAATAGGCATATAAATGAGGAGAAGACTGTGAGCTGTGACAGACAGACAGACGGACAGACCGAAACTATGGCTACGAACACATTCTTCCTTTAATTTTATTTTCCGCCAACCTCTAAAAGGCACATATCTAACATCTTATAATGTACATATGTACATATATATGGTTTTTACTTTAAGGAAGTAATGTTTACCTTTACTCTTACAATAAGTTCAGCGAAGTAATGAAGGAGTAAGTAACGCATGAATTTCCAATGACATTTCTTGGTGGTGCAATCTTGCACTTGCAAGGTTTTTGTGAAGTGTTGGTGCACTACCCTTTTCTTAGTATTAGACTTTCAATTTTTAACGCCCTTATATATGTATAACATGCATTCATTTTTTTGATCTCTTAGAGTTTGTTATAACAAGATTTTACTGTATTTGTATGTGTCAAATAATAACAACATGTATTGCTTTAAAAGCTATAAAGTAATTGGGCTACCAATTCAGTAAGATTTCAAACAATAACACAAGAAAATCAAATAAGCAAAATAATTCCATAGTGTAAAGTGAAAAATATGAAAATTGTACGATAACGCTAAATGAAATCGTGTGCTCAATTTATAACGAGTTATGTATTATATGAGTGAGCAATGTTGCTAATTTTAGCATAAAATTTTGTCAAATAAGCACATTAACATACGTCTAGAAAGTATATCATAATATTTCGGTAACCCCATATTTCTCAGGTTTACTCTTATAAGAAAACATCATTTAGAATATATAAGAAAGACTTTAAAGTGGTATAATGTTAAGAACTTTAGCCAAGCCTAAATGAAACTTAAACCATAAAATTTATAATAGACTTGAATCAAACTTGAACGTAGTAGTAATAGGATAATACTATAATTGTTCAATGAATACTTTTGCAAATTTTTGTTCGAATCTTTGAAGTATTTATTTGCATCTAATACCAATTTTGTAAATTTCGTTTCGAGTAAAATTTATTTAGAAGTTTTATAAACACTTTAAAATGCATGCGCTGGTTTGCGTACAATTGGCTGTACATGCTTCAAAATTTCGTTTGTAAATTGTATATAAATGTATTTTAGAAAAATAAACGAAAATCAAAAATTAGTTTTGTGATTTGGACTTTGACGGCTCTAATCTAAATTGTTGGAAAATACCAGCCAAGCAGTTAGCTTTTAATCAGACAAGTTGACTAAATTAGGATAATACACACTAAATTTTAGTATTTTTTCGACAAAACTACATAAATTTGATTGTTACGTGAAATTTGAAAACTGATTGCAAAGCAATAAAATTAAAATGGAAAAGACAACGTGATGATTCCATTTCAAAAACTTATTTACGCCGTTGACAAAATAAAGTTATCAAATTTAGTTCGAGATAGAAATTTAAAGTTTAATTTAGTCATTGGAAAGGCGAGAAGGCAGGCTTGGAACGAATTAACCAAAAGTGAATTTTAGTCAAAATTCGTACAGGCTGACTTTAACACTTAGCTGGCACACTTCTCCAGAATGGCATAGCTGGCACACTGGGTTGTCTCGTAGCCACTAAAATGCTTGATTACTTTTATTGAAAAGTAGTCCGGGTCTGTTATGTCTTAGATTTTGCTATTTGCATTCAAAATGTTTGGAAAATTTATGTCCTTCATAACTAAAGTTTTTGTTGCACCTGATAGCCTGTGTTAATGAGTATAATATTGAATAAGAACAAAACCTTAATAGCTCTCAGATAATCGAAAAATTTAACTACATATTTATTTTATTACAATCATACATACATTTCTTAATTTGTAATATAAACATTTAAAATTCGAGATCGTGGTCTTTGAAAAACAGACATAAAATCTTTTGATTTGAAAATACATCTAATTTTTTCGGTAGAATCTTATGCTTCGTCTTCAATGCGAAAACCAACCAATCAAAATCGCTCTATCCTGTTTCCTTTTCCACATCTTCTTTCTCCCTCGTGTTGACGAAACCTGGTTAGCTTTATATATGTGTGCGTTTTAACCAAGAGGAATAGTCATCCATTCAACAACCATTGTTGTTGTCAAAACATTATTTCACTAAATCTACTTAATAAAACTCTAACACTGACTGACAGGCCATGCACAGCCTAAACCGGTGGGTCTAGAAGCATGAAATTTTGCACAAGAGTTCCTTATAACGTAGGTGAGCACTAAGAAAGGATTTTTGAAAATTCATTCCATAAGGTGATTAAAATAGGCGATGAAAGTTTGTATGGAAGTTCGTTATCTTTGAAATCGCATCGGGCACACGGCTAGTAAAATATAAAACATGTTTAAAATGAATGTGTTATTTGTAATCCAATATTGTAACCAAAGCTGAACAGTTTTTCCCCTCAAAAATGTTAAAACTTTTCCCGATTAAATTTTTGTGAAGTTAGCACAACTACAGGCAGGCACTTTACACGTGATTCAGCCAATTTAGAGAATTGGTTGGTTGGTTCGTTTTCGCATTCGAGACAAGGCATTCTTAACAAAAAAAAAAAAAATAAATAATAATAATAAAATAAAGTTGTGGGATCGTTATCCCAACTTAATATAAAATTTCTTCTTTTGATTTATAAATTCTAATTCTTTATAATCATTTATTGAAAATTAATATTATTTATTTAAACATTCCTAACCATCCCTATTCTTCATTATCCTAGCTCAATAGATTTTCAAAAACTCACTCTTTTATTTTTCCTAACTCCCCTGATCAAAATACAATTTTCCGTCATATCTAGTTTTCACGCTTTTTTGTGAGCGACACAAAGTACTTTAATTTTAAGTATTGAATTGGAAAACAGTTTTAATAAAAAGAATTAAATGAAAATACTTAACATTTAATTAGATAAATAATTGAAATAAGTTATCAATGTCGCTGGTCGCCACAATACTCCCCCACCAGCGGAATAGGTACATCTATTCTAGCGTAACTTATCTTTGGTTCGAGCGTCTCGTAATTATTGAAAACGTACTTTCTTTAACTTGAGAATCTGTGTTAATTCCTTGCGAATTTTTGTTGATTTCATGAACTCTGGTTCATGACAATCAATGTTATTCGATACTGGTTGATGTTTAACGAAGTCTAAAATTTGATGATTCATTTGTTTGTTTACATTATCATTAGAATTTCCTTCTGTTAAAATGTCAATTGTGTAATTTCGTGCTGAATAGCAAGGTTTTAATCTATTCAAGGAAATATTAATTTCTTTTCCCTTGATAAGTAATGTATAATAATTATTGTTCCTTGAAATAATTGGAAAAGGTCCTTCATAAGGACTTTGAAGTGGAGCTTTGATTTTATCGTTCCTAACGAAAGCATGCGAACAAGTGTCCAAACTTTTAAATTTAAAATATTTTTCATGAGCATGATTGGTAGTTGGAACTGGTCGAATTTTGATGAATAAATCACGTAAATATCTTGTGAAATCACTTTGAGACAGACTATCTAAAGGTTGTTGTAAGAAATCTGTAGGAAGTCTCAATGGTTCACCATACACAAGCTCAGCGGGAGTAGCTGAAAATTCTTCTCTTAAAGAAGTTCGTAATCCCAGTAAAATGAAAGGTAATGCTTTTGACCAGGAACGTGTATTGTAAGTTATAATAATAGTTTTAAGTGTACGGTGCCAACGTTCTAGTAAACCATTTGATTGCGGATGGTAAGCTGTGGTTCGATTACGTTTAAAACCTAAAATTTTTGCTAATTCCTTAAATAGGTGAGATTCAAATTGACGACCTTGATCCGTAATAACGAATTGTGGAACTCCAAAACGTGAAATCCAATCTCTGCAGAGTGCTTCAGCGCATGTCTCGGCTGAGTTGTCGACTAGAGGAATCGCTTCTGGCCATCGCGTAAATCTATCAATGATAGTGAGGCAATATTTAAAACCTTGAGATGGAGGAAGTGGTCCGATTAAGTCGAGATGAATAGTGTGGAAACGTTCTGAAATTTTAGGAAACGTTCCAGAAGGATTTTTAACGTGACGCGTTATTTTACTTTTTTGGCATTGAAGACAAGATCGTGACCAGTTATTTATATCCTTATTCATCGCTGGCCAAAAATATTTAGCAGTCACCATTTTGTTCGTATATCGAATACTGGGGTGAGTTAAGTCATGGATTGATTTGAAAATTTGGAAACGAAATGCCTCTGGAACATATGGACGCGTTCCAGAAGAGGTCTCGCAAAATATTTCAATATCACTTCCATAAACTGGAAATTTAGCAAATTTATAAGATTTGTTTACAAAAAGCTCTTTCAGAGTTTCATCTTTAAGTTGAGCTTTGGCGATATTGTCCAGATCCACTGAGCTGGGTAAATGAATTTCTTCAATTCTGGATAATGCGTCTGCTACAACATTATCCTTACCTGAGATATGTCTGACGTCAGTGGAAAATTGTCCAATATAATCCAAATGTCTCAATTGTCTCGGTGAAGCTTTCTCTGGATTCTGACGAAAAGCAAATATTAACGGTTTATGATCAGTGAAAATTATGAATTTTCGACCCTCCAGATTATGACGAAAATATTTAATGCCTTGATAAATTGCCAATAATTCACGATCATATGCACTGTAGTTGCATTGTGCTGAATTTAATTTAACAGAAAAAAAACCGAGTGGTTGCCAATTACCTTGACTTTTTTGATGGAGAGCTGCTCCTAAGGCACTGTCAGAAGCATCGACGAAAAGAGCTAACTCTGCCTTGGAATCAGGGAAGTTTAAGAGTGTAGCTTCTGAAAGTTGCGATTTAATTATTTCGAAAGATTTAATTGTATCTGAATCCCAATTAACTCTTTTGGCACCATCTTTCTTATTGCCTTTGAGAAAGTTATTTAATAAAAGTTGATGCTGGGCTGCGTTAGGAATAAAACGCCGGTAAAAATTTACCATACCCAGAAAACGTCTAAGGTGTTTCACTGTTTCAGGAAGTTTAAATTTTTTGATTACCTCGACTTTATCAGGAGATGGTTTAATACCATCTGAACTAATATAGTGACCTAAAAACTTTACGTTGGGTTTCATGAATTCACATTTTTCGACATTAATTATTAGACCATGTTCCTTGAAACGTTGAAATATTTGATTTAAATGATGCAAGTGTTCAACTTCTGATTTTGAAGCGACAAGGACATCGTCAAGATAAACAAAACAGAAAGGTAAGTTTTGTAGAACGGAATGAATAAACCGTTGAAATGTCTGAGCTGCATTACAAAGACCAAAAGTCATTCGGGGAAATTCGAAGAGACCAAATGGTGTGCATATAGCAGTTTTTGGAATGTCTTCAGAATCCACTGGAATTTGATGATAAGCCTTTGTGAGATCTAAAGTTGAAAAAAGTTTGCAGCCCTGTAAGTGATGCGTGAAATCTTGAATAAGAGGGATAGGATATCGGTCTGGAATTGTTATAGAATTTAATCTGCGGTAATCACCGCATGGTCTCCAATCACCATTTTTTTTCATGACTAAATGCAATGGTGATGACCAACAGCTACTCGAAGGTCTACAAATTCCCTGTTTAAGCATGAAATCAAATTCCTTTTTAGCAGCTAAAAGTTTATCTGCAGATAGGGGGCGGACTTTAGACACGATAGGATTACCTGAAGTTAATATCCGATGCGTTATCGAATGTTTAACTGGCTTGGTGAAACCTGTGTCTAAGGTAATACTTTGAAATTCTCGTAAAAGATTTTGTATCCGTTCATTCTTTACATTAGTAGCTACCAAAGAAAGAGTAAAAGATGGTCCTGAAACTAACTTTCCATTTGTTGTTAGTGAAGTTAATGGATCGATGAGAATTTTTTGTGAAAGATCCACTAAAAGCTTATAATGCTGAAGGAAATCAGCGCCTAAAATTGGCTTAGAGACATCAGCAATAATAAATTGCCAAGGAAAATCTCTACGAAGACCTAAATCGAGGGTTAAATTTTTTCGACCAAATGTATCAATGGAGGTAGAATTTGCTGCTGATAATCGAAAACCTGTTGGATGTAATCTTCCGGTAGATGGTGGTGGAATTACCGAAATGTCAGCACCTGTATCGATCAAAAAATGCCTTCCTGAAGACTTGTCAAAAATGTGTAGACGACTTGTGATGTTGCCTTTACAATCCGTCGTCTGAGAAGAAAGGCGGTTTATTTTTTTGGTAGGTCAATTGGATCTTCTTTAAGGAAATTACATGGAGCTACACATTTGTCAGCCCTATTTCCAAATTTGAAATGGTACCAACAAAAATTTTTAAAATTGAGTTCCTTTATTTAAAGAACGACTTCTTCTTTGAAAAGATTCAAATTTTGCATTTATAGCTTTAAGGCCTGACTCAAAATGCTGAAATTGTTTAGTTAACTTCTCTATTTCTGAAGCAAGTTTGCTTGTGTCTGAATTACTGTTAATTTCAGTGGCGGAAGTTATGACCGAAATAGATGGTTTGTTATAAACCTCTGAAATTTTATCCGCACATCTAGCCAATTCATTTAAATTGCCTGGATTACAAGTTAAGATTGCCTGCATGCCTTCAGGAAGTCTTTGCAACCAAAGAGTTCGCAGTAATTCGTCGTTTACATTATTACTTCCCAATTCCCTCATCTCTCGAAGGAGTTGGGAAGGACGACGATCTGCTAAGCATAATTCACTTAACAGCTGATTTAACCGCGACGATTCACTAGCTGTTAACCGAGAAATAAGTGTTTCCTTTAAATGTGTGTATGGCTCAGTCTGGTGTGGACTTCGAATATAATCACTGATAGTTCGGATAACATCTCCATCGAGAGCAACTAACACGTGATTAAACTTGGTTCTTTCGCAAGAAATCCGGGCAAGTTCAAATTGTGCCTCAAGACGATCGAACCAAAGAGAAGGCATGTCCCTCCAAAAAGGTGGAGGCTTAACCGAAACGACATCGATAACCTGATTGGAAACGTCACCTGCGGCACGCTCCATATTATTAAGATTAAGCATATTATGTCACTAGCACTTTCAACACTTTAGTAATATCAAATACTATCACTTAACTCTTTTTCACAAAACTGTAAAAGGTTAAATTAAAGATTAAATTTTTCGCGTTTAAGCCTACTCCGGAAAATTGTTTACAATAGAATAGATATTCTTTAAAATTGAGAAAGAAAAATAATAATTAATTACAAACTTGGAAGTCTTGAAGTGGGACTAGAGATAGCTGCTGTTGTTGTTGCTGTTGATTGTTGTCGTCTATCGATGTCGTTGACTTTGTTGAACTAGCTGTAATGCTTCTACTGGATGGAAGTGAAGGATGGTTGACCTTGGAACTGTTAAAATGTCCTGGCCTGTCGGACCAGTCGAGGCGGATTTCGCTCCGTTGCCGGAAATATCGGTTTCTTCTCGGGATCAGGAATCATGGATTTAGGTGTGACGCCATGTCTTGAAAAGTTTCTTCGTCTTTGTGTAGATTTAAATGCGTTCCGGTAAGTTCTAATTTGTCAAAGGATGGCTCCACTGATTGCGTCGACGTTGTATCTTTAGATTCGTTCGCTGTTGCAAAAGGTGCCTCCTGTGATGGCTCCAGTTCGGTAACTCTGGCAATTTCTTTGGGGACTTTTCGGTGTGGATTTAAGCGAGAAGAAATCAGAAATTAGACGCATTACACTTAACCGAAATATTCATGAAACACAACAGCAGATGCGGCCGGAATGCTTTTTCGATACTTCCCAAATTAACTGACGGCGTACGGTGGAAAACGGCTCTTGAAAATGTCGGTCCTTTTATCGGGCCTTCTATCGGTCCTTTTATCGGGCCTTCTATCGGTCCTTTTATCGGTCCTTTTATCGGTCCTTTTATCGGTCCTTTTATCGGTCCTTTTATCGGGGTCACCAATTGTGGGATCGTTATCCCAACTTAATATAAAATTTCTTCTTTTGATTTATAAATTCTAATTCTTTATAATCATTTATTGAAAATTAATATTATTTATTTAAACATTCCTAACCATCCCTATTCTTCATTATCCTAGCTCAATAGATTTTCAAAAACTCACTCTTTTATTTTTCCTAACTCCCCTGATCAAAATACAATTTTCCGTCATATCTAGTTTTCACGCTTTTTTGTGAGCGACACAAAGTACTTTAATTTTAAGTATTGAATTGGAAAACAGTTTTAATAAAAAGAATTAAATGAAAATACTTAACATTTAATTAGATAAATAATTGAAATAAGTTATCAATGTCGCTGGTCGCCACAAAGTAATAAAATAAAAGCATTCGTTTTACAAAATAATATATTATATAAAAATTAAAATATCAGATCGACTAATCGCTTAAAACGGATTGTTTGCCTTTTTATTGTTTTTGTGAAATAAAACCTAAATATTAATTTTTCTTGAAACAAATGGAATATATGTATGTACTTATGTATGTACATACTTATGTTTTTACTAAAGATAAAACGGATAGTTGTTGGCCGGATACCGGATACCCGGCAAGATACCCGGATTGTGGGATATTTATCGGCCGAATATTCGGCTCATTGTTGAATAAAAGTGGGTAGATTCGGGTGTCATCATGAGTGATTAGCAAAAGACAGTTATTTACTTAATTTCATTTTCATTTGTTGTTGCGTTCGATCACTTGATTTAAATTTGTTGGTTGGCAAAAGATCAACTAAAAAATTTCATCGATTAAAAAACGATCGCCTATTTTGCAATATTTCGATATAAATAGTGATATTCAGCGTCCCGATTAAGAAAAAAAGCTATTGCAAGTGAGATTGACTATTATTTGAAGACAATTCAAACCGATCGCAGTCGCGATCCTTATTTGGTGGTCAGCTAATTCGAAACAGTAACTGCTATAACTAACCTACATTTCAGTTAGTTAGCCAAATTGCATCTTTCAGCTCCTTGCAGCAGCGTTTATAGCGAAAGGCTTTTCTTGTAAGATGTCCTTATTTACGAAATAAGGGAAATCGCTTGTTGCCGGAAGAGACAAAGAATTTAGTCTTTATTATTCATCATCATTTATCATTTATTAATTTTGAGTATACTAATTTTGTTTGTTAGTTTAAAATAAACGGTGTCATTAATTGTTGTGATTGACCACTGAACTCTATAGCAATCAAAGCAATCTAATCTAACTGATGTTTTGTGTTGGCTTTCGATTTTTGTGAGTGATGATCCGCTGAAATCTGTGAATTAATTAATTAATTGTTGAATTTTTAATTTTTGTTCAAGAACAATCATTGAAAATAAATGAGAACCTTGTCATATTTACAAGCCTTTTTATTTACATACGATTTTTGAAATCGAACTTCATCAATAATACATAAGCATAAGCAAAGACAAGTAAATATAAAGATGGCCCGCTTCTAACAACGGAAGTATGACCAAATTTTGCGATGCCTCCAACCTGCGATGCGGCATCAGCCAGCAACGCAGAGAAGTTCTGGCGCGCAATGTTATTGCTTATGCGTCGTGGTGTTCTTTGACTGTCGGCATCAGCACTCAGCAAATCAAATTCTAGGATTATTATTATATAAATTGTCGTAGTATTTTGAATATCCGGTATCCGGCCGAATATTGAGTTACTATCTGGTATCCGGTCAGATAAGCCGAATACCTGATAGTTACCGGATATTCGTTTCATCTTTAATTTTTACACACCCGGATAAAAAAAAGCAATAAAAAATAAATCTTGAAATAGCTATAACATTTTCAAAATTTAAACTGGAATTAAAAAAGGTTTGTACCCCACAGTACCAGCTAAGGCTTAACGAAGACAACAAATTAAAGAGATACATATATTAGATAATTTTTCATGTTTTAAACTTCAACAGATATTTCACTGATTATAAAATTGCTGATATTTAAAAATACACTAAAGCTTTGTAGTGCACACAAAATTTTACACATACATAGATATAACAAAAAGCGAAAGCTGCTGTTTTTACTATACTTACACAGTTTTCTCTTTCATGAAATTACATACCGTTTATTGTGGAGAAATATGCGTGTTTTCAAAAGAAATATTTCAGCTAATCTAAAGATGTCTTTTCTCGAAAAATGAGACCCAAAAATGATTCATTTAGTACTACACTAAATTCTTCTCCTCTGGCATAAATATTGAAGCAATACGCTGTCAATTTTAATTACTATTTGTAATATTTGTGGGAACATGATTTATCTGCTTGGAGTCGTCTGTAGAGGGCGCACTAGAAAATTGTGTTTTAATTAATTTTTAAGATAAAAAATTTCTTGCGGCACACTGAACATTTTCAGCAGGTTGGGGTTAGTCAAATAAACGAGCGTCTTCGTATTTTCGTTGCGAGTTGTGTTAGTTAAAGAAAGGATAGTTTGGTAGATAACGGCAATCTTCTTCAAATAAATTAAAAGAAGTTGATAACTTATGAAACTCCGAGTAAAGCTTTTTGGAATACTTCTTGGAAGCCAATTGTCCAAAATTATATTTTAAACTAGCCTTAAAGTATTTTAGCAAATTATAAAAACATATTTAAAATTAAAACATGCCTTAAAACTAATATTAAAAATAAACGCAATTATACAGCGAGCAATTCGTCTATTGGAAGCATGAATATGTTAATTAAATACATCCATTAGTTGCAGAAAACGTGCAGTTAATTATTCAAAAAGATACAAACATTAGATTTTTGAGTAAACGGTTTTGATTAATCATTTCCAACTATTTTTGTTTTATTTGGGGCTAGGCGGATTAAAGGGTAATATATTACTTGGCCGACGTCCCTTTACAAGTAGTCTGTGAAATATACAAAAATCATAAAATAACACAGAGAATTAATAAATCAGTAAAAGTAAAAAATAGGAACTCTGTGGTTGAGAGAGGATCAGCAAACAATTCATTCGAAATTTTTGGTGTTTATTATTTCATTGTTGGCGTGTGCTGCAGGGAAACACAGCGATGTATTGTAAGTTGATGCGTTGATGCGCAAAGCGATTGTGATTAACTTTGTCACAATTTTGTTAATAAGCGTTAAGACTCTTTTTTAGTTTTTTTTTTTAGAGGGTTAGAGAGGAAGCAGAGTTTAGTAGAAAATCGATGCAAACAATGCATGGGCATTGAACACTTCTAGGATGTATTTTAAAAATATTATTATCTTTGTTTGGATTTAAAAAATTAATATTTAGTATAAAAACAACGATTTCTGTAAACGTCGACATACATACAGTGTCGGACAAAACAATAAGACCACCTTAACACACATTGAATATCTGGGCTGCATTTATTAAACTAAACTTGAAAATAACAAACAATCATGGCAACACGCACTTTGAAGAATCGCCGTTATCTGCTGCACAAAATGTCCAGTTAATTCAAATCCATACGAGTTAAGGAAAGATAAGTTGTAGTGAGAGTGTGAATCAGTGAAGACAAAATAATAAGACCACCTCTTACGTGCAGATTATTCTTTTTCAAATTAGTTTGAAATAATTATTTGTAAGTATAAATTTATATAATATTCAATGAGAAAGAGCTTTCAAGTTAAAAAAGTGCTACATTTGTAGAAAAATATGGGTCGTGGCGTGCATTGTAAGGACGTGGAGAGAGAAGTCATTAAAAGTTTGACCGACGAAGGAAAATCACAGAGACAAATCGCCAATATAATCGGGAGATCGAAAACTTTCGTTTGTAGTGCTCTCAAGCCACAGAAAATTCCAACTACCACAGGTCGGCCAAGAAAAACTAGTCGGAAAGATGATTCTCGGATCAAACGCCTTGCAACTGCTGATCCATTTAAAGCAGCTACGGACATACAGCGCGAGTTGGACTTACCCGTTTCATCAAGGACCGTTCAGAGAAGACTTGTGGAACAAAATCTATTTGCCCGAAGTCCAAGGGAAGTGCCACTTCTTACCACTAGGCATCGGAAATCTCGCATTGCGTTCGCCCAAGCGCACCGTACGTGGACCGGACCGGAAAATAGTAAAATGTGGCGAAATATTCTTTGGTCCGATGAAACAAAAATAAATTTGATTGGTTCGGATGGCAAGAGGTGGGTCAGACGACCAAAAAATGCAGCGCTCAAACCACAATACACAAAAAAAACAGTAAAGCATAGTGGAGGCAATATTATGGTTTGGGCATGCTTTTCCTGGTACGGCGTGGGTCCAATATATTGGATAAAAGAAAGGATGGATCAACACCTTTATATCCATATATTAGAAGAAATCATGCTTCCTTATGCTGAGTGGGAAATGCCACTCAAGTGGCAATTTATGCAGGATAATGATCCGAAACACTCAGCAAACCTAACCAAAAAATGTCTGAGTGACCATAAAGTCGACGTTATGCAATGGCCTGCCCAGTCACCGGACCTTAATCCCATAGAAAATCTTTGGGCCATAGTTAAAGCGCAGATTGCTAAGACTAAACCGAAAAATAAAGATGAACTATGGACGCAAGCACAAGTTGCGTGGAATAATATTCCAGTCACCACTTGCCGTACTTTAGTGGAATCTATGCCGAATAGAATAAGAGAATGTTTATCTAATAAAGGTTACACAACGTCTTATTAAATTTGCTGTTTTATATACCGAACCCTTTTATCAAATTCTTTTTACAAAATGTAGATTTTGAAAGTGGTCTTATTTTTTTGTCCACCAGAATTTGTTATGAGAATGAATTATTTATCTGTTTTGAGTTATATTTCGAGAATTTTATCATGTTGCTTTTACAAATCAGTCATTTAGTCATGTTGAAAATAAAATGAGTTGAAATTATAAAAATATTTGTGATATTATGTGATTATTTTGAAAAACTAAGCATGCGCTGTGAGTGGTCCTATTGTTTTGTCCGACACTGTATGTACGTATATGCATTATACATGTTATTGCGATTTGTTTATTTAACATGGTTATGTTTTAAACTGCCTGCCCCAAAGTGTACAATACCGAAAGTTAAATAAGTAATTTATTACATAAGCCACCACTGAATAATAGTTTTATATATGGAAACAATCCGTTAAATAAAGCATATTTTCCCTTCTATTTCGACTAGTTCGGAATAGAAAAAAAATTAAAATTAAGTTAACAAATATTATAGGAATGATTATTCGTTAAGTATAGGTACTTAATTTTGGATATACACTACAAAGTAGAGTAGTGTCAAGTCACCTATAGTGTTTCTAATAAACATAAATGTGGAGTTGATGGACAGAAGCAGAAGTAAATATAATATTATATAAATTTATTTTACTTCCGTTACATTGTGCTTAATCTATGAAGTGCATGAAAAGCAAGATGTTCCATAATCTCTTCTCTCAATTCAAACTGAAGATGACTTTGATTTGAGATTGGTATGCAAAAAAATTGCACAGAGATTAATTTGGAATGTCTTTTAAGAACCTTAACATACCGTGAACGCAATAAAGAATAAAATCTTGAAAAAAAATATTTTTATATGCAGAAAACTTTTTTGTGCAAGCAAATTGCTAGATTAACCCATTGATTCTTTTTTATTACTAACCGGTTTAGTGATAACTGATTTGCAGAGTATTTACTAGTACCTCACCATTTAGTGGTTATGAATTTGCATTACATTATCGCTTGACAGTTGAATAATAAAGACACTCAGTACATTAGAAACGAAAAATGTATATACAATTAGTAGTAATACCACTATCAATATATGTAATAATAATATGACTCCATACCGTAATATGTTCCGTTACAAAACTATGAGCCGTTTAATCAATTTAATCGAATTTATTGTGGAGATTATTTTACAAGTAGTTAAGGCACCCAATTAGAGGTTAAACAAAAGAGTGCAATTACCAAATAGCATTAGAAAATAATATTTTAACCAGTTTTAATAATAATAATAATAATAATAAATCAAAATACAAAATTTGCATCTCCAAAAATCTCTCAGCATAAAATTCATTGAAAGGAAACTTTCGCGGAATCAGCAATTTCAGCTGGAATTACATTTTGTGTATATTTTATTCCAGTATTTGAAAACAGATAGTTTTTTTTTATTGTAATGAAATTATCTGGGTAAATTTCCTAAAATGGCACGCTATTTTTCTCCTTCATATGCTCCATGAATTATAAAATTAAAGTTTAATGTTTTACTTTATTAAGAAATAGCCTATGGCGCATGATATTCGAAAAAAGGAAAAAGTTACATTATGTACTATTTAAAGTTTAGGTTACTGGTGTAAAGACAGTTGGTGTTTCTGAATTTATACCTTTGAATCACCCGATTCGAAGTTTCGACGATATACATATGTTACATAATGTAAGACTTATTTGAGTATGACTGGAAATCCCAGAATTAGAGTTTTTCGTTTCTAGTTTGCATTAAAGAATTCCAGAGAGTTAAATAAATAATAATATAAACTAATTTTGGTAGCCAAAATCATGTGATATTTTAAAACATAATTATTGGTTTTGAAATCCCCGAAACTTGAAATATTGTAGCCGATATATTGCATCCTCCATTTTGAAATTTCCAAGTTGCATAGGAAAGGAAATTTTAAATTTCTGGCCCTGGGAAACTAAATAATCATTTTAATGGAAATATCTTCAAGTAATCATTTTAGTCGGCATATTAAATCTACCATTTAGAATTGCCAAATTTTGATAGCAGCCTCCGACACTTCGAAAATCCCTGAGCCACTTGTCATGGCGAGTTACACATCAGCAAAAGTTCCATGGATAATCCGTTTAGAGGGTTTTGTGCGATGCACAATCAAAGGCAAAAAACAGACAAAAATTATATACTACATATACGACATGGCGTGGGCCGCTATATTGGAAGACAGGTTTTCGCTATTATCTGAGAAAACGTCGATCTTACGATAAAATTATTACAGACCTTTCTTGTTTAAAATTAATTTTACTATTTTTTTCATTTAACAATTTTTTTCGTAGCGAAAACCTGCTATCCAATATTGGGGTCAACGCTAACGGCCTACAAGGTCAACTTTATGGTTTTAAACTCAGGTAGCATTCCTCTACTAATTCCGCATACTAAGAACTTTACTAGAATTTTTGCATTAAGGAGCTAAAAAATTTACTAATTTGACTGGACTACTTAGGCGGCTAGCGGCGGGCATGCTGACGTCTGATTTTCGAACGAGACTTTGTTTACTGGACAGACTGATTTACGCCAGACTGATCCTATCTTTCACTTTAAATAAAAGTCAAATCGTTTCACTTATTATGTGTTGTGAATGATTTTTGTTTATATCCAGATAAACTATTTCGAAAGGAATTAGGGAGTTTAAAATTTGATACTTCATGAAGTTTGAAATCTAAAAATTGTGGTTGCCATTAGATCCGCCATCTTGAATTTGAAAATTAGCCCAGCATCATATAACCTAACTAAAACTATAACTAACTTTTCAGCATAACTTAACCGCCGGCATCAGTTTTAACCAAGACCTACATATATACCTCTGTTTGGGAGCGTTAATATTTATCTAGGTTAAGTTATGCTAGTTTTTGCTGGCTTAATCGGTTGCTATGTTGTTTAAGTTTTAGTTAGGTTATATGATGCTGGGTTGTTAAGTTAGGTTATGTTTTACAAAAGGTATAGTGATATTAGGTTAACTTATGCATTAGCTCAAGTGGTGCTAGGTTAAGTTATGTTCTGCTTTGTTGGCTTAATCGGTTGTTAGACCACCTTGCGTGAATTTTGCGGGGAGTTCAGACATCGCTAGTTATGTTAAGCTAGGTTAAGTAGATGCTAGGGAGGTTAGGGAGGTTGAATCTGACGCTAGATGACCTCCCCTTGCGGTTGGGCCAATTAACACCGCTATTTATAAGATGAGCTATTCTGTTAGATCATTAGGGATTTGAGTGTAAAATCGACCCTCTGAACCTGAACTGAAATATTTCGGAATAGGGGCATTTTTTCTTTAGTGGTGCCAATTGGGTTTTTCGAGCAAGACCCTATGGACCAAAAACTCCAAACATTTTAGCCAATTCCACTGGAACCTCTTTCCCATATATTTTGTGCGGGGTTTTTTCACCAAAATTTGCTTGGCGTTATATTTGACCAAAAATTGTAATATTAGACAAGCAAAACATTTTCAAATTTTGATAACAGAAAGGACATCAATCAGGCCTAAATCAAGCTTGAGCTATTTTAAGCTAAATTAGAGGCAGATTCAATCTAATTTTAGTTGAGATTTGAGCCTTAGGTACATAGTTGAACTAAATTTAGGGCGGGCTTCAAAAAAGTTGAGCGTTTATATTTCCTTCTACCACTTGAACTACCTACTGTGTCTTAGCAATCACATGTTTTTGTTGTAACTTTTCTATGCTCCTCAGTTTAAAATATTTTAGATGCCTTGTGTGACAGCAATTACATTAAGTCCACATCTTCCAAATATGCGACATTGAACACTACAGGGTGTTTAATTTAATATGTATATGTAATCACATAAAGATTACAAACTTGCCTCGTATTGGATTTCCTATCTTGTTTTTCTATAATGTTGTCCTTTTTTATGGAACATAATAAAATTTGTAAAATATTAGCTGCATAGTCTGCATGGTAATTGTATTAGTCATCCTAGGCACCAAGGCGTACGTAATTTTTATATAGATTGAACAAAGGCAACATATAAACAAATACTTTTGATTAAATAAGTTTAAACAATATTGAAAGGACTACATAATTATTCTGTTAATGTCTGATATAAATTTATAAATCTTTTTATTTGAGTAAACTTTTAATTTTTATTGAAATACAATTTCCGAAAATTATATTAGATTTCAAAAAGTAGAAGCACCTTTCAATTGAAGCTATAATAAATACCCACCAAACATTAATTATGAGACAAGAAACATGCACAAGGTGCTAATGAATAGTGCACAAAGAATGCAGTGATTAATGGCAGTGTTACATATGATTGTGAATTGCTTCATTTTGTGACATCTTTGATGAAAGCAACTTTTTAATAATAACATTATTACCTATATAAAAATTAATTTTATACAGTCATTGCACAACGAATCCAGTCAGTCGTTGATAATAAAGAATACTTTTTCTGTTAGAGAGAATTGCGCCTTTGCATTCTTTGTGTATTTTCATATAAAACGTAAAAAAGTTAGAAATTATTAGAAATATTTAAAAAAAGAATTATCGGACGTTATCAAGAAAATCTGTAATTAAATTGTTAATAGGCATATCAGCATAACAAAGTAAAGCAATACAATAATACAAACTGGAAAACACTACAAACAAGATCACTTCTTAATGTAAAATAATAACAAAATGCTTAAATGGCAGCAATAAAATACGAGCACAGCTATGATTTAAATGTGTTTCCCTTGTGTGATTGATTGTAGGAAGTGTTACTTTGTTTGTTTATTAATTCAAAAAGCTTTAAAAGTAAAATCTCAATTTTCTTATACATGTAAGTTACCTCATGCTTTTAAACACTTTTGAAACTATTTAATTTAATATGTATTACTTAAACTCAATTAAATACTTATCAAATTTACTTATGAATTTTGCGGTTTATACCTAAAAAGTAAGTATATTTCGAATAAATTTTAAAAAAATAAGTGGTTGGAAAAAGATCTTTAATCGTTTTATTAATTAATTAATTTATTTATTTTTTATTTAATTCAATTAAAGAGAATTGTTCAACAATTTTATGAAAAAAACTATTATATAAATTTTTTAAACGCTATTAATACATAAATGCCAATACCATTTTATAAGGGAATTTTTCAAAATGTTATTACATATACATACATATGCCGTACGTAAAGATGGTAAGTTCTGGAAGGGAGATAATCTGCTTGAAACTTTATGCAGGCTTATTATATATATGCAGGAAAAATATCAAAAGTTTCATTTCTTTCAACAATTTATTCAATCTCCGCTCCTACTTTATAAATGAACATTAAGAAAATCTTAAAATTAATAAAATATCGACTTTTTGCTCGAAATCAGCTGATAACATTAAAAGAACCGGTATCGAAACATAAAGAAGGACTTTGTAAAATGTATGTGCAAATCAGATTTAATTTTTTTAATTTTAAATTAGCAGATTCCCTATTGAGCTGTTGACGATTTTTGCGAACCACAACAGTCGTTTAACAGGAGCAGACTACTGCATTTAATAAATACTTGTCGAACAGCATAAGGATGGCTTTTTAAACCCTCGAGACTATAAATGAGAAAGTGAGTTTGTTGGTTTATTTGTTTCTTCTACCTTCACGTCTTAATCAATCAGCTGCTTGATATGAAATTTATGTACCTACATACATATATGTGTATTTTTTTATAGCGTATGCCAAATTGAGTGTGATAATAGATCTGACAAACAAAACAATTTATGGAAGGGGGTGGGGCATGTCAACCGTTTGGGAGTTACAGAGTGAGAGAATTCCAATTTTCCATGACATACAATTTTTTTTTGTCTAGGTCAAATCTTTCATCCCAGTCATTTCTTCATACACTATAAAAAACACCCTGTAAAACCTGTATCACGGAGTTGAACATATAATACATTTCATACCCATGCATACATGTAGTGTAAACCACTTCATATTAAATTCATTCAATAAATGAAAAAAAATACTGTACGAGCCACAATAATTTGGCAAATTTCTACAATTGTATTCAGATAAAATAGATCATGATACATACATATATGAATAATTTCACTGACCTACGATATTTCTGAAATATTGTTATTCTGTAGCTCATTAAGATTAAATTTAAACTAAAATTGTGCATAGAAATGTGTTAATGATACAAGATTATGATCATTAGCCTTTTCTTTTACTAGTTTATATTAAAATAAAAGCTTACTTGTTTTTTCTTAATTGTGAACAATTCTTCTACTGCTTACTGTTTTTAACCGATTTTAACACGTGTAGTGCCCAACTTTCTTTAAAGTTTGAGCACAAAATGTGTGGTATGAAAACCAATCATATTTTTTGCAATTGTTCGAAATATATTTCTGTTTTGTCTAAAAAAACCACTCAATTATATGTACATAAAACGAATGGATTAAGGCATAAAGCAACTCATGCTATTTCACACTAAATTTACATAAAGAGTAAAGCAAAAATGTTTGTATTTTTTAAGACTCACCCACTCAGTTCAAGCATAGAGCCTCTTCTTGTGTTACGGCGGTGACTTGCCGTAATTGGGAATGGACCGGAATGACCTTCGGTCACACCAACTCCAGTAATGGATGCCGAACGTTTCTCCGCACTTCGTCCACCAGGTGTTACAGATCCCGCCTGTCCAGCAGCATTTGAGCCCCCCGTTGGTGTAATGGCTGGATCAGATCCAATACTCTCGTTTGCACCAAGCACTCCTATTACTGATCCAGATCCGGAACTCTCCCGCCGGAATAAACCTATTACAGACTTAGCCTGTTTAGGTTTCGAAAGTCCACCTAATTTTTTTGGTTTTTTTTTTTTTTTTTGATTTTTTTTTTTTATGTTTATAAAAATTCCCATTTGTTTTGTGTTAAATCCGATGATGACAAATATATATATATTTTTGTGATTGCATGTAGTAGCATTGTGGAAGTTATTTGGCAGGAGGATGGGCGCCATACATAGAACATACATAAGGTAGAGAAAAAAAAACAAAAAAACAAAAATTTGAAATTTAAAAATTTGTGCAAGCAACTAATTTTGTTTTAAATAGTTAAGCATTTAGGTGCAAACCAGCATTTTGAGTGTTTGCAAATTTGCATTCGTAAATACTTTTAATATGGTAGTGCTAGCATGTAATTGTTGAGGAAAATATCATATCAACGTCTATGTAAAGAGGTGCAAAAGTATGATCTACAACGATTTATGTTAATTAAATTTACTTTTAAGAACTAATTCTATAACGCTTTCATTTATTTTGGGAGTTATTACAGTGAATAACGGAACATATTTAATAATAATTATATAATAATAGTAATTGTTTTTTAGAGTACACCGCTCAATAGAAATTTTTTAAATGAAAAATTACGAAATAACATTATTTTGCTGAAACAATGCTTTTGCTAATTAATTGCTTGATTCAATAAATTAAAATCGGTATTAAGTTGAACACTTATATAGCTGATAAATTCATAACGCGCGCAATGTGCATGTTGGATTTTATTCAAGGTGTGATTGATGATACATTTACATATATTACTTTCCCACAAAGTAGGATGTTAACGAAGTGTAAATTTCTGCCCCTGAGCGTAAAGTGAGTGAATATTGAAAAATTAATTTTTGTGTTCTAGGATTGGCTCTGAGAGGGCCAAAATTAGGAGATCATATCAGGATAACAAAAAATAGGATATGCATATTAAGAGATGTGATAGGGATATTAAATCCGGTCATAATTAAGAACGCCCTAATTCTATATTTTGATCTGTATAATCAGGATCACGTGCGACGTTCCCTAGTAAAACATGCACTTCTGTAGCCTAATCCGGCTTGCCCTTTTTCATTTCTAGTCGATTAATCGCATTTATAACTAAATAACAAATTGTGTTTTATTTGGGGTATTGATGTAGTAAATTTTAAAATTTGTAAAACATAAATATATAACAATTTGAGTACCACAAATGGAATGCATTGTAACATTCGATTGTGTAATATTCCGATGAAAAAGCTCTCGTTATTTTTAGAAAGCTTATTCCTTTTTTAAATGTAAACGCCAAAAAAGACAAATCACTACTGTGAAATATTTTACTCCCAAAACAAAGTAACGTTAAACCGTCTACATACTAGTTTTTATTACATTACTATTATATTTGCTTTTATCAATCTTTACTAATGATTAAAAACGGTGTAAAATATTCTAATAAAATTTACATCAAGTTAAATCATTTGCTAAGAGAATTAATAGTAATATTTGTGCTTCAAAAGTAAAAATATCTGGAGAATTGATTTACTGGGTTTGGAGATGAAATTCGACTGCTGAAATTAATTTATGCTATATTTGTGATAGTAATATTTAAAAAGGAATAAAATAAAATTTATAAAGCATATCCTCCCAGTGTTCTCAGTTGGTTTTTGTTAGCTAAATATATTTCGACTAGAATATTTTACACAGCTTCCATTAATTTTCTTGTTTATTAAATTTAAATTAGTAAATACCGTTTAATCATGCTTTGTTATACTACTGATTGTCAGTTAGTAGGTTCACTTGAACAATTTTGTATTTAAAACAATGCATCTCTTTAATAATAAATACTAAAGATATTGTGGCAATTCAATGAATGATGTAATGGGTCTTACAAAACACAAAACAACATTTTTATTTGTTCGTTTGTAAAAATTTCCGAATTTTTAAATTTTTTAAAATCTCTAACCTAACATCAATAAAATGCAGTTATAAATGGTAAGATCTAGAACTGTAGAAATTTTATTTTTTTAAGATTATACATATTATATTAAAGTAGATAAACCAAGAAATTAATGAAAATAGAGAAAAATTTGAATGCTTATATTTTACTTTAAACATTTCGTGCAAAAAACAAAGCTCTAGCTCGCATAAAAATTAATACCTGGGCGACTAAGCTCTGCTCAGAACAGATGTAAAACGTCTAGCTAGATCTATTTTGTATAAGTTATCGTTCTTAGTTTGTAATCCAAAATTTCTTTTCTATGCATGTACATACATATGTATATACTAAAATCATTAGACCTCTTTTCAAGCAGGTAGGTAGGTACATAGGTACCTAGTTGGTTTTTTTTTAAAATATGTCCGCGAAACGAACACAATGAAATCAAAATGATCAGAAGAATAAAATTAAATTATTTTGAAAATTGTTGTTTGTATTAGAGGTATATTAAATTGCTTATCTATTACACAGTATTCATTATTAAGTCCATTTTTTCAAAATACTGAACAGCTTCATTCGTCAGTTTCCGCCAAAAAACACCTCAAAAACGCTTCAATAATGCTGGCCGGTTCTCGCATTTTCGGTAGGGCCATAAAAATTTTCCCCAGCTATGGGGCAAAAATAAAAAATAAAAAAATCTGACCACATTGCCAAGACCTAGACCTACGCTCTAGCCATTGAGCTATTGGGAAGATGATCTCAGTGGGGAAATTACCAATCATATTGCGCGGGGAAGTAGAGTTTGTTGCTTTGTGCCTGAAAACACGGAGAAAACGAATTTTCCCATAATTGAGACCTGGCTAGATCGATTTTGCGCCCCCATAAACTCCTATATTGTAAATTTTATCGAAATCGTTAGAGCTGTTTTCGAGAACGCGATTACAAACAAATATATAAATATTGCTCGTAGTATAGGACTACATTTTTGTAGTACATCTAAATTGCTCGGTCTATGTATGTTAAAATTATTAAATAGTCTTCTGATTTTGAACAGTCATATTTATTATGAATATATCGTGATTATAAATTTGTGAACTGAAAATTAAAGGTAAATATTCCACTTATATAGGTAGTCTTCCTTAAATTGGTATATGCAATACTAAAGGTATGGGTGTACCCAAGAGGAAACTCTGGCTACAGTGAAAAATTTCAAAAACTAAAAAACGTTCCAGGGAATAGTTTCATACCTTTTTTTACACCCTTATGGGTGTAAAACGAAACTATAATACTATAATTTCATAGTAGCTTTTGCGGTTGGGGCTGGAGGTTTATGGTCATTGAGTACTTCTTGTTTTATGTACATTATATAGATTTTTGCTTATTTAACCCTAGATAACTAAACTTAAATCAGTGTTATTCTGTAACTAATCATTCGACTCATAGACTACGATTTAAAAACATGTATATTTTTATATTTCCTTCATTTATTTGAAGCAAATTAGCGTAACTTAAGGGAAGTATTATAATATTTTAATTAAAATATAGAAAAGTGGTGAAAATTAACATTTGAAATTTTGACAGATGTTAAAAGTGTGCGGAAACATCTCTCAATCGCAAAACTGGCAGAGCTCGGTAGTATGCTAGACAAATGTTTAGTTATCTAGGGTTAAGGGAAAAACTTTGTTTTTATTAGAGTTCGTTTGTTTTTACAGCATAATTATTACAGCGCACCTGCATGTAAGATTAGAAAGGCGGCGCCCGCTAAAAACTTATTCTAAAAATATCTATAATAAATAAAATCGCTTCGATCTCCTATTCAAAATAGGTTTAAAAAATAGATTGTTTATAATTAAGTACTTGCAGAACTTTAGACACTGATCTGACATTTACGTTCTCTCACCTTTTATGAATCATAACCGCATCGATGCACAAGTCAGTATTATAGTCTATGAAGCTGAATTGTGCATCGATGCGGTTTTGATACATTTTAGTATTTACTTAGGTATAGTTTAATAAATTAATTTTTTTTTTAAAATTAAACCACAAAAAGTGAATGTAGTAAAGACCTTAACAAGATTATAAAAATTAGAGTGAAAATCATAAAATATGTATAAGCAAGTGATGTTTCAGTAAATTGAAATTATCAAAAGTACAGAAACATTTCACATTTATAACTGCATTTAAATATTCTAAACACATAAAATAAACAAAAGAAAGAAGGAGAGGTCATAAACCAGGCTGAAAATTACCTAGGAAAGTTGCACTTGGAGAATTGTATGCCAGATATTCCTTGTTTGAAGCCCAAGCCGGGAATTCATTTTGCTTGATAGCACCTCCATCCTCGTTTTCGTCCTCGTTTCTTTTCCAAGGTAATTGAGATTCTGTAGCAGTGGGCGTAGCCACTCGGCGTTCTCCATCCGAGTCGAGCATGACTTTATCTTCTTCAGGAATAATAGCTGTTTCACCAACTATAGAGGAAAAAGAAGAGACGTGATCAGTCTTTTAATTTAAACCTTCTAAAAAGCAGTTTGTAAAAAAACTTCAGAGAAGAGCATGCCATTGAGTTGATAGACGAAAATTGGGACCACAGCATTGAGCAAGCACAGCACAATCATGCAGCATGCAATTGGAACGCGATTCGCAGAGCAAAATGTTTTTATGTTGGGGGACTTTCTTATTTGCGATTGCAGTCGTTCTTCTAAAATTCAAAGGAGTCGCCAAAACGGTAGGACTAAAGGGGTGTGCTCAAGCCATTTGCATCCATTGATTAGGTGGCAGTGTTACGTATTTACATAATTATCAGGACTTGCTCGCGGGCAAGGTCTTACTAATAAAACTTGCTCCAAATGTCATCTGAAAATATCTATAAAACATCTAAAACTGCTGGATAAGCCAAGCGCACTGAAGAGCAATCGAAAATAAATATGAATGAAACTAGTTGCTGCAAAACAAATGCGGTCTGTCCATCAAATCAAATAAAAAAAAAAATTTGTTAAATGAGTGTACAGATGTCTAACACCATGAAAGAACAAGGCCACTGGATAATGCATAGGCCCTTACTTTTATATTATTCACTTTTTATTAAACATAATAAAATCAAAGAGCAATGAGCATCTAGTAATGTTGCACTGTATATTTTTTTTTTTTTTTTATAACGAGAACGAACATTCTGCACGTACCAAAACTTTGGTAGGAACGATCTCTACGCCATGGAAGTATTAATTCGGCCGCTGTCGGCCCTACATCGGGTGGTATTTTTTCTGGGCTACCGCCATGTGATGTATATGTTTTAACAATTCTTGCCTTGGATGCATCGAAACCGGGAAGATTTTGTATATGTGCAATTAAAGAATTATTATTTGCACGATCCGAGTCAGCTGGATGTGTGATACAAGGAAATTTATTTACAAACGATTATATTTTTTCTTGACCAAAATGATAAAGAATTTTGAATAAAATACCATAGTTAGATGGGAATAAAATTAAAAAGGATAGAAGATAATCAAATAAACGGGGAAGACGATCACTTTTTGGTTGAAATGAAAATAAATTGTTAACCTAAAATTATTCAAATATCTAAATTAAAAGGAGCATTATATTGTATTTAGGTTTCTTTTAATTAAAAATGAATGAGTTTTTCAAGGGAAATCAAAAGTTTCACTTTAAAGTTTGGACGTCCATCATTTATTGCATATCGTTATATTTTTACAATAATTGCACAATTAACGAATATTGCTAAATGTACATTGCTAAATGTACGCTGTATGTTAAGGGTGTTATTTAGTGGGTATGTCAAAATAAGTGGGATCAGAGATTTGACCTAGCCAAACAAAAAATTGCAAGGTAAGGGGGGTGAGGCATGTCAACCGTTTGGGAGCTACCGGGTGATTCGTAAATTCCAATTTTCCCTGGTATGCACATAATTATTTTATTTTTATCTTTTGATCTACTCAACGCAGCGACATCCAACTCACGCCAACTACAATATTGACCTAGCACCTACCACTGCAGGTACACTCACTTCCGAAACTGGAAAAGCTTCTTTTTCCTAAAATCCAACTTTCCCCAAATTTTCTCCGAAATTAATGTAATTAATACACTTATTTTTTATTTTTATCGAATTGCCTATCTTATTACCTTTCCAACAAGATAAAACATGTCCAGGTAAAATACAGGTAGAAAAACTGTTCCATGGAAAATCTTGATTGGTATTGTTTTATTACCCTATAATTGAAAAATTAGTAAAATGAACGAAATTTCCAAGAAGAAGATCGGAAATGTTTGTTTAGCATACATATGTAATTGATTTTAATTATTGCTGCAGAAAAGTCATAAAAAGATTAATAGAATTTATTTTATTGCCGTAATTAGATTGTCTAAGCCAACTATACTTGGGTATATCCTGACGCTCTATTACTAATACCTGATGGAAATTTTGTTATAAAAGAGGGTCACTCAGAAAGAGCATCGATCATAGTTGATAATATAATCCATCATAACTATAAGTCTTCCTAAGGTGAAATAATTAAAAAATGGCCGAACTTAGGAATACGCCGATATAATTTAAATTTACAGTGTAATAGACGGAAACGAAAAAGGTGCTGTCCGGGAATACCAAAGGAGATTCCCTAATCGAAGTGTACTCCAAAGATGGGCATTTTCGCGGATTTTCCAGAGGTTAAGAAAAACCGGAAGTGTTACTTCAAATACGTAGGAGGGAATCGCGATCTGGAACATCGGAAGATTCTGCCGACGTCGAACGGCAAATAATCATCATCGTCAATCAAAACTCTGAAGCGAGCACGAGAAGAGTCGCAAAACGATTAGGTGTATCTTCAACTAAAATTTCGAGGGTTATTTGTCGAAAGAGATTACAGCCATGTCATTTGGTAGGGATAATTTGTAACAAAAATATCAAAAATTGTTGATTTTGAAGATATTTAGAAATACGTGTATGTAGTTTGAATTTTTCGCTTGTTACGAAATCATGAGACTATAATTTTAGTTATAGACGAAATTTTATAATAAATTGATAAAATACAGAAATAAAATTTGATACAAAACAAGTTTTTTAGATGGGTTGAATAAAATCAGTCATCAATTTATAATATATGAGGATAATCGAAAAAGAAAAGAATTAAAATATTTCGAAAAGTATTCATCTGCATCGCAAACACGGGATTAAATGCAAAATTTGAGTTTTACTGATGGTTCATTACCGACAACTACCGGCAACAACTACTTTAAAATTTAGTGTTTTAATGATGGAGATCATTTGATTTTGTAGTGCGAATTTCGATCTCTTCATCATCGTCAATACAACTAGTAATCGTAGTCTTGATTACTAATATCTGACTGGCGAGCCTGATGGCGAATGTAGGAGTGGTCTAGTGTTGTTTATTACTCTCCAAGTTAAAATGTCAATGTATATTTCGTTTTAACGCGATATGTACATTAGGATGCTTTTTGTTTTATGTTTGGTCCCGAAATTTAAGACTCTTAAATCAAACCTGTGAACGGCGGAAGCATAGTTTAATTCCCCATACAATTAATATGGGAAAAGTTACTCTTTTATATAAATAATAACTCGTTTAAAACAATTTCTCATAGCAGCATTATGTTGAGAATTAAATTTCCTATCAAAAGGTCTTTATAAACAAGTTTCCGTCTCCCCAAAATCTCGTGATTTTGTGAGATTTCGTAAAATCCATATGACAATCTATTGAATTTCCCATAGAATCTCAATCAAAATCTCATAAATTCTTTGTGGCATCCCCAAAAGTTTATTCAGCACTGCTTAGCAGACATTAAAATTGACATTGTATTGAAATGGAACAAATAATTATAAAGAAAAAAATAACTAGTGAAAACAATTAAAATATGACACTTGAAACATCAAATTAAATCGCGCTACTACGTTGGAAACACTTTTAAATCACTTGCTTTAAATCACAAGGTTTTGGGGAGATGGAAACATGGTATTAGGATTAAATTCGTAAATCCAATAGTTTCAAAGATACGTTTGTTTACACATTACCGTAAAAATTAATATTATATTGATAAATTTTGACCGATATGTTTTAAAACTTTCAGAATTCAAAAAATTCATAGCACTTGAAATTTACAATTTTTTCAAATTCAATTACTCATATGAATGAAAATACGTTCATATGTACATAGAAACATCTAAAATTCTAAGATCATTTTTTTTCGAAGGAAAATTTTTAACAGTGCGTTCAAATAGTTTTTTTGATCAAAACGTCTAAGATTTTTGGTTATTTTCAGCCACTTTTCAGCCATTTCTTAAGGGGGGCACCTAGTGTAACAGCTAAAAATAAACCGCTTATTTCAAACATTTTATTTTTAGACTAACTATATTTTTATGATATTTTAATGAATAAGGCCTTATAGAATATCTTTTAAAATCCTTAAAAAATGTTTTTAATAATTTTGTCGGTACAAAATGGCGGCGTGGTAAGCATTTTTGTCAGACCTCATTTTCGAAGTTTGTGGGAGTAATATCTCAGAAACTAGTAAAGATTTTGGGCTGAAATGTTTACAAAGATTTAAAAAACAACTTTTATTCGTAGTTGAACCTACCTTTTTGATAAATTATTGTTATAAATTTTATTTATAAATGTTTATAGGTCAACATTTGATGTGAAAAATCGAAAATTTTTTCAAACTTCAAATTAAACACTTTTTTTTTTAATTTTTTATATATTTTATAGGTTTAACTACGAATTATGAATGTTATTAACAAGACATTTTTGAATGGATGTTCCAGGTTCACTCTAAGGGCTGTAATTACTCCCACAAATTGGACATTGCAACTGCAACGCGTCTGATAGAAATGCTTACCACGCCGCCATTTTGTACCGAAAATATTAATATAAAATTTTTTTAACAACTTTAAAAGATGTTCTATAATGCCTAATTCATTAAAATATAATAAAAATATAGTTAGTCTAAAAATAAAATGTTTGAAATAAGCGTGTTTTTTGAGCTGTTACACTAGGTGCCCCCTTAAGGGTGCAAATAAAAATATCAGTTGGACAGATAAAAACAAACTATTAAATTGTTCAATTTAGTTTATAATATAATTCCTTCAAAAATTTTCTCCGTTGTTTTAAATTGTTATGAATATTAACGAGTCACATCTACCTGAACGCACCGAAACTGAGTGTTTTTGTTAAATTTTTTTGGGGTATACCAAGTTAAAAATAATAATGGCAAGTTATTTACTGATGTTTAACTCTAAAGGCAAACCTTATTTTTCTGATAAACATTTATGATATTTTTAAATGGAGGTTCTTAAAGTGGAACTGCTCCAAAAATCAGTTATAGTCTTAAACTTTTGCGCACAAAGTGCACATTATACATATAATATAATACATACATATGTAATGGAAGCAGTGACGTAAAATAACTATAATGCTCATGTACATGATTTCCTATAGAAGCGGATGGTGCGATTCTTGTTCCCTCTCTTTCGCTCTGAAGCAGAGATAGTTTGTCAAATGACGTAAAATAAACGTTCTATACTGTCAAAGATTTGTCAGCGGGCTGAATTGCCGTTAAAGATTTTCTGTGACAGCGCGATTGATTGATCAATTTATTTTAATCAGGACTTTCAGGGATGTTACATTAATGATGAATGAATGAATTCCAGAGCTGATATTCGCCCATGTGTTACATTCCAAGTGACATAAAATCGAAAATAGCTTACAAAACACCTTTTGAATTGAAATTTCTTAATAAAATATTTAAGATTGTAACAAATCCATTTCAGTCACCTTTGATTTCAATTACTTTTTTTAAAGCAGTTAAAATAATTCGATAGAAAAATCCAATCGAAATATTTTGTTTTGTTTTGTTTTTTGTGGAAAAACTAATTGAAATCAAAAGTAACTGAAATGAATTTGTTATAATCTTAAGAATTTTATTAAGGAAATTCAATCCAAAGGGATTTGATTCATTGATTTCACTCGGAATGAAGTACATGAACCTATTAGTTTGATTTATATGAGTGATATTCGTTAGGATTCTTAAAATTAAGCTAAATAAAACCTCGGACTTTCAGCCACTACCTAAAAATACGAAAAACTTAAGAAATCCTACGACTATTCGTTTAAAATGACTTTCATACACGAATTTAGTTCATACAATAATTAGGGAATTTGCTATAAAAAGATTTTATTTCCAAATTCTTTAATTAATCGTTTACATTTATTAATAAAATGTAGTACATAATTCTCATAACTAAAAATTTATCAATGACAAATTCTTGAAAATGTTGATAATCTGGCAGGGATAAAAATTTAAAAGCATATTTATGACATTAATACCTAATGATTTTTATTTAAATTCATTGAATTTAAAGTCAATATTTTTAAAACTTTTATTCAACAAATATTTAAATTCATCCATGCAATGCGATAAAAATAGACAGCGCTATATAAATTCTTATATGTCTTATCTCATCCCTCTGAAGCAGTAGGTTGTTAAATTGGCCATTGCTTGAGACAGGAGATTGAGCGGTCCATCTTTATATATGTCTGCGGATGTAAGTAACTTCTCGAAAATTTCAAACAACGAGAAAAACGTGGCATATGAACAATGTGTGGAATTGTTTCAATTCATCGAAATGTCACACGTACGATGTAATTTGTTATAGAAAAATGCTAATGAGCTGGTGAGAATTCGTTTTTCATTATTCTACTTCAGTGTTATATTTTAAGAAGCAACGAAGAATCCCAGAGTGAAAGTCGTTCAACACATTCTTCACTTCTTGAAAATTTAAGAAATGTCAGAAATAAGGTGTTAATTGATTTTTTAAACCAGCAGAATGGCTAAAAATGCTTAACTTTCAAAAAGGAAATTAGTTTTCCTTTATCATTTTTAGCAGTTGTTTTTTTTTTTTTATAAATAAGTTTTGAAAAACCAGAATATGACTATTCTCTAGCATAAGGGCATAGTTTTGTTTTTTGTTTTAGAAAATTTCAATGACGGCTTCAAACTCTGCTTTGTGTTTGGAATTTTGCTCTAATTTTGAAGTAGTATTTACCAATTACATTACTTTCCTAACAAAATTTATATTATATACTTATAATATTAAATTGCCTAAGAAATTAGTTTTAATAAACTAAAAATGTAACAAATCATAAGTGTAAACTAACAACCGAACAGGGACATAAAATGCTCATATAAATATGTATTTATAAATGAAAATAAAATTTCACATCCACCCCCTCACCGAAACAATTAAAGACGACATTCCACACAGATATAGCGATTAAGATTTACTTTATGAAAAAATCGAAGTGCAAAGTAATGTCATGCTGAATTTCTGAAGTATACGGATCCGGAATAGCACAAAGTCCTCAAAGTGGAGGTTAAAGCGTTTTATGTATTTTTTATCTTTTGTACAGTTTCAAGTGCATTAAATACCAATTCATATGAAATTAGTTGTTCCGCTTTTTGAAATCTCAAAACCAAACAAAATAACTTCATGAAGTAATGTAAGGAAGGTAACAAAACCAAATAAGAAATCAGTAGAAAACTCAAAAACACACACACGAGGGAGACACATTGTATAAAATTTGAAAAGAAAATTAACTTTCCGTTAGAGACTTGAAATAAATCCGTTTAAATGTTTTAAAAATTTTGATTAGGTACAATATTTTTGCTGTTTTTGGGGTTTTTGTTTAATTTTTGGGAAAAAAATTTAATGAAAATGACTTACGTGATGATTTTGCGGTAAAGGTGAGTCCATCATCCCAATCCTCATTCGGAGGTCCATTTGCTGATGATTTTGGATTAACTTCTGCCGATTCATTTAGGACTTCGTTAATGTAATCTAAAGGATTTTTTTGCGAGAAATTGCATAATGTTCCATGAAAGTGCCTTTACCAATAATTTTTCTCAACATGTACGTGACGTACAATTGATTTTCTAAATGAGCATTTTATCGCGGTATGATTTTTTCATATTTCACATATTTCATTTTACATTTTGTATATGTATGTTTACATGTATATCCCGCAGTTATAAATTAGACAATAAATATACCTAACTAGCAACATAGCACCAACAAATAACTTGAGGAACCGCATTCATTGAACTAAGCTAAACATAATCATTTAATTTTTAAAATTTGAAATGATATCCGCCTAATACTTTTGAAATTATTACTTACGCCAAATACAATTTTGACAAAAACACGTTAAATAATTCGGTAAGCTATGGAGCTCCATTTTCACCTAGACTAGGAGTTTCGGCAAGTTATCTCTAGTTTTCTTCTTCTTGCTTCTTCTTTCAAGTCCGGCTACTATTGAATATTTTATGGAGATTCAAATTGTATACCCTTACATTAATGTTCAAAAATAACCCGCTTCATAATCATTAAAAATATAAGGTATTCACACTTTCCAATTGCATCGTTACTAAATTTGTAAAAAGAACCAAAAATAGGTTGCCATAGAAAAAACCATGAAAATATAAAATTGTATAATATTTTTGGTCTATTGATATTATTGTTTCGTTGTAAAAGGTGTGTAATTAAACTGATGTTATTTACAAAATGTAAAATAATTTTTATTAAGTATTTACCGACGAATTTAATGCTCAATATTTAAAATATCAACTGTATAGCACAAACAGTAGTGCGGGTAACAGATTATACAAAAATGAATTCACGTTAGATGAAACGTGCTATCTATAGTAGAAATCGGAAATTTACGATTTTTTTTTTTTACAAAATTCAGAGGGATATGGTAAAATATTTTGCTTATGAAAAAACGTTAAAACACATTGCGACATATGTGAATGAAATAATTTGTGAAGTCAATTGACCAAAGTGAAATTGTGATTCGTATTTGTTAATCATAGGACGTCTACTTATGAAATGAATTTTATTTAAAGTCAAGTATAATGACAAAAATCCATAGCGAATAAAAAAATCTTAACACATTGAATTCACAATTTCACCTCAATTCACGTTAGTGAACATTTCCCAACACCTCACCCAAAAGTTTAATATCAAAATAATTAAAATAAATGCACGATGGTTTAAATATTGTATGATTAAAAAAAGATAACTTAAGATTATAAAAGGACTGGAGGGAAAACATGCATTCGACAAGTAAGTGGAGAAGGCAAATATTTTTAAAAAAAATTTTTATAAGGTGCGGCAATGGCGCTTTGATTAAAACACGGCTTATTTTATGTTATTCATGTAAAAAACGACAATATTATATCCTTATATGCGGGCGTGTTTGCATTTAATTACCTATTTCTAATCTACGATATTTGTTAAGTGAATTGTGAGAATGTTTTTTGATTAGTTTGCGATAATGAAGTTGAGTCTTTTTCGTACCATTCGATAGCTGCTTGTTCGATCCATTTTGCTGAAAATCATGGAATGATACATGATTTTGTTTCATGCCGTCTTGCTGCAATAAAAATATTTTCGATTTTGCATAATTGTTCTTTTTTCCAAGCTTTTAATGAAGTTTTAAATGTGTTCCAATCAAAAATCTTCAAAAAATCGATTTCTTGTTTTTAGCTTTAAAAAAACAACTGAATGAATTGAAATGAAATTTTTTGGAATATAATTATGTCATTTTATTAAATTTTATAATTTATAAATATCAAAAACTAACCACAAGTACTAATTGGATTTTTGAGTGGTACCCGTACTAAAAATCTTGTTTAAATTTACAACTACGCGCTTGGATATTTAAATGCTTTTAAAATCTAAACCAATGGAATTTCCTAGCAAATTTTTAAACAATAATTATGAAGTATTATACTAAAAAATTTCATACTATTATATAGATACCTATCTAATTTAATTTAATTTATTTTTAGTCCATCCGGAAATTGTTTCAAAGCGAACGTGCGAAATTCAAACTTACGTAAAGACTTATTTATGTGCGTTTTTTGGAATTTCCACGACTCTTTTTCTCTCCTAGTGCCTGGAACCTACCAGAAGGTTCAAAATCGTCCAGAACATTTCGGCTTACGGCGAATCATTTATTAATTACTAGTATATACATATACCAAATATTAAAACATCGATTTTTTGAATATTTATGACATGAGGATTGCGTTAATTAATTCATAAACGTCCAATCAAATAAAATTAAAAATACCAAACAATGTGATTTTCATTTTTTGTTTTAGTTCTTTAGTCGATATTAGGTTTCTATTTTTTCTCTAGACCTGCTCCCAAAAAACCAATCCTAAATCCCATATTACCTCTTTCAAACCTTCAGAGTTTAGTTTAAACATTAGTTGTGATAATGCTACTGTTGGATCCTGTATTATTTGCTTATTATTAATTACATAGTAAATGATTTTCATGTTATTATGCTTAAAAATGACTACTGTAGGAGACTAAGAATGTACAACGGTTCGGAATTTCGTTATATTATTATGTTTTCATAAATCTCATTATATCTGTTTTTGGATCATCAATCTACGTCCGAATACCAAATGTCATCTTAATAGGTATATATGTAACTAAGAGAATGGGACGACTGTGATGACAGACAGAAAGACAGACGGATAGACTGAAATCATAAAGGTTTCTTAAGTTGACTATGAAACCTTAAAAATACCACGCAAAAAAAGAGTTGGTGCACGTAGTGCGTAGACGGACTACAAGCTCCTTTGGTAGGAAGTCCAGAATGTGTGATCGTATGGCGTATTACTCCAACATCTTGATTCTGAAAGCCTAACTATGCTATAGATCGCTAGGTAATGTGAATATTAATTGACAAGAGCTCAAACAGCACACTAAGAGCCTCAGTCGGGCAGGACCGTATGTCCGTATGGCTTCTAAAGTACCCACGCTTGCGAAAAAAAAGCATATTAAATTACTCAAAACTCAACTTCTGTCTACTTAACTCAATCAAAAATACAGCTTTGCTTTTAGTTGTAAATTAAGCCCATCATCATGGCTGCTTTATAATCAAAATTTAATGGTGAACTGCAAGAATTTATTATACCAATACATGATTATATTTAGAACTTGGAGTCTGGTTTCTTTAGGGTTTTTAATACAACCATATCGCCTGGTCTGATTAAAATAATACAATATTTATATATTTTTTTATAATAACAAATTTTGTTATCAAATAACGATTTTTTACAGAATTAATTAATGGCTTAACTAAGATATGTGGAATAGCACAGCGGCCATTAAAATAATGCATGAAGCGATTTTATAAAGGTAAAAATTACGCAAGTAATAGAAACTTTCAACACTGTTGAGACAATGGGTTGTATGCAAAAAGAAGAGTAATTGCTCTTTTCTCAAATTATCGAGCAATTGCTTAAAGTAATATGCGAAAAAAATATTGAACTCGCAAGACAGATCTCATGTGGTGAGACTGAACTCAAAGTATGAGAATGTGCTCGGTTAAAAGCTCACAGTAAGTAACTTCTATGAATCGTATGCAAAATACTGAGAAAGTACTCGTTTTTGCGAGATTAGGCTTAAAATTAAGTAAGCATGGGTTTCACGTTACTCAGTTTATAAAATACCATCGACATGGCAGACTTTCTACCTGTTTTCGCACTTTCGAGAAGAATATATAAACGAAGAAGATGTACTAATAGTGAAGATTTTCGTCAATTATATCGGTTCAATGAAAATAGTGTCCAGTTGTTAACAGAACATTTCTTAGGAGAATCTACTGAAATACGTGGCGGAGCATTACAAAATGAAGAAAAAATGAGAATTTTCTTGCGATTTGTTGGAGATCCTGGTTTTCAGAGTGGAATAGCAGAGGACATTGGAGTACATCAATGTACAGTATCCCGGGTAATTGCTGAAGTTTCCAGCAAGTTGGCAAGCCAAGCCAAAGACTGGATTGTATTCCCAAAATCTCCATATGAAATACAGGAAGCAAAAAATATGTGGAGACAAAAATATAATTTTCCTGACGCTATTGGAGCTATTGACTGTACGCACATCCGCATCAATAAGCCTTCATTACATAGCGATGAATATGTCAATCGCAAGGGCTATTACTCTTTAAATGTTCAAGCTACGTGCAATGCACAGGAACTATTTAATAATTTTCTTATTCCCTGTTTTGTTTACATTCGTTTTATTTTTTAACCGCGACTTCATATTAGCTATTTTTTTATTAATTTGTTTTTCAGAAATTACGCGCCCGAATGTTGTCTTATAATCTTCAATCATTTTTCCCATTTTTTCAACTTAAAAGATGGAAGTTGTGACTTTTCCATCAGTATTTTATACTTTTTTAGCTGATTTACTAAAAACATGTTAATATTGTTCACTTCTGGAAAAACAGAACCCTCACTTTCACTACCGGAAGACATGATTATATGTATCACCTTGCACCTTGCACCTGGCACCAAACTAAACGAGATCTAAATTAGGTGTAAAAGCTTTAAGATCGATCTTAAAAGAAATGAGTTCGACCAAGTGAGTATTTTCTAATTTTTTTGCATACAAAAGTGAGTACGAGTTCACCATTGTTGCTCGATCTCCGAAAATAGATAAAGGTAGTTAACTCAAACTCTGAGATTTAACTCATTTTTTTGCATACGACCCAATAACACAATAGTTTTACAAAATGATATTTTAGTACCTATTACAGAAAGAAAAATTGTTGTTAATACCTTATTACCGCCTCTTTTGCTCCTCTTATGATGCTTTCTGTCATTTACCATTCGTCTAATATTCATATGCATTTTGTAATTGACCTAAAAACAAAGTAAATCACATAAATAATTCCTTTTTTATTAGATACTATGTATAGCCTCTGCAATGCCGAGTAAAATTTTATTTCAGAAATACACATATGAACCAATTCTTTCTATAGTTTTAAGTATTTTTTGTAAAAAGGTACACCTTCGCCAAAATGAGAATGTTTTAAATATTAAAATTTTTACTAAACTTGAGAGTATTAACTCATAGTCATAAGGATGTAAAAGATAAATTATAAATGAAGATCAAATTCGATGGTCTAAGAGAGCTCCTCCAAATAACAAATATCTGATAAGTTGATCTCAAAGAAAAAAGTTGAAATCAAATAATCTATATCTGATCTTTAAAAAAAGTACATACGCGTATTATAGAACTCAGTAGAAAAGAGATACTCTTTTCATTGTAAATATTTTACGTAAAAAACCACAAATTTGATCTTCTATCTTAGATCACCAAAATTTATTGATTGCATATTTAAATTGATCTAGGATCATACTTATTTGTAAAATGCATCCCATAAAATTGTATATGCCATACATTATAAACCGTTGGTTCACACGTTCTCAGGATAAATATTATATAAAACACTTAAAAACGGCATTTTGAGAGTTAAATCAAATTAGAAAACTTACCTGAGTTGACAAATCTCTATCATCTACTGCGTGCCTGCTATAACTAAGTCGGCGGTGCTGCAAAATTAAAAATTTTTGAAATTGTGGAATTTATTGCTTTACAAGAAATGTGGAATCTACCAAAGAAAAACAAACTTGTATTGTGAAGTTCTTATTTTCTCAAAAATTTCATTCAATAAATTTTAAGAAAAAAGTATACAGCAGATTCATTCAATTAAAGATCAATGCACATATACTTAGGAAAATTACCTACATATATATGTGTATTAGTGCTGATAATCAAATTACAGATAAAATATGCATTACATTTCACAAAACAAATATTATGAAAGCTGCATTATATTTTAGAAAAGCAACCATTTACAGAAGGCATAAAAGATTTAAATTTTTTTATTATATACATATAGTTATTTTAGTATATTTACCAATGGTGTTTAAAGTGTAATCAGTGTAAAAGAAAAATAATCAAATTAAAATTATAAAACTGAAAACTTCAAACAAATTCTATGTAAATAATTCATTAAAACAGTTAACGTTTGTTAGTATAGATATTTCTTTTTGTGTTTTTACTTTTGTATTACATTTAGAAGATTATAAGGAAGTAGAAGTCACAATACTTTTTATTTGTAATCAATAAAAGTATATAAAATGCAATTCAGGGAAAGATATCCTATCACATTACATACTCGCAAATTTTCGATATGAGGCAAAAAGCGATAACTGCCGACGATAATGAACTGCCAATTTGCAATTAAGAGGATATTATGGTAGTTAAAGGTTACCTAATAAAAATTAACGTTAATTAAAGTTTTCTTCCATAACTCAGAATATTTGTGCTTATGATCTTGTTGCAATATTTTTACGAGATAATCATTTGCAATAGCAGGAAGTAAGGGTAATAAATAATGGTGTTCAGTTCTGACTCAAAAAATATTTGAACTTCATTCAGTTAAGTGGTTCTTTTTCTTATCCTACTATTTTCAAGAGTGTAATTGTGATAATTTGGGCAACGAGCCTTACATTACAATACCGGCAACATTTTATCACAAACATTTAGACGACAAGTAATCATTATACTTTATTTTCTTTTACAAAAGGAGTGATTGTAACAATTTTGCTTAAATGTTCACTTTAAAGATGATTGTCAGTAGCAATCAAGATTATTTCCATCATAAGCCGAAATAAAATATTATTTACATTAATGTTTAATTGTAAGGCTCGTCTATCTTTGACCAGGTTTTTTCTCAAACTATAGGTACTATATGTATTCAAACATGCCAGCAGATTTATATTTTCAGCAATTTACTATGGATACATAAATTGAGATTTTCTAAAGCAGCAATTTCTGCAAACCAGATTATTCCTTCTGGTGATCTACGTGCACACTAAATCAGATTTTATTAACTTGCATGCGTTATAGTGATCAGTTGATTAGTTTGATGAAAAATCTTTCAAGTGTGCTAAACTTTTTCTTCTTCAACAAGTCCTTTGACATCAGGGATATTTAAGGGATGACAGATTAGACTTACCCTAGGACCTAAGTGGAATGAAGTTTTATTGGTTCATTAGATAAAGGATATTTAAATGTCCATAAAAAGTTTGTTTTTTAAAGGTACAAAAAATCACACAGAATCGCATAGCTGGCACTTTGGGGTCCGCGTGACCCCAGCCACAAAAATGTATAGCAAACAGGTAATGATTTTTTTGATTTCATAAAATTATACCATACTTTTATATGCTCTACTGATATATAGTAGAGAAAAAAGGAAATTTAGCAAATATCTAATATTGAGATACGAAAAAGAAATTGAAAAATGGTAAAAAACTTGAAGTATTCAAGTGGGAATTACGAAGCTGGGGTCAATCTGACCTCTAGGTGCCAGCTAAGTGTTCAATGACAGAAATCTTTCATAAAGAACTTTATGTATAATATATTTTTGAAATTCATATATGAAAGAGGGATTACACTATTTTTTATGTAATAATGCACATTTGTATTGACCAATTTTGTCTTTAGTGTTTTCATGTCCTGTATAAAACTAATTTGAAATGTTGTTACTGATACAAAATTTAAATTATCTTCAAAATATAAAATATTTTAAAGAACTGAATAAAGATGCATTATACATATATGTATGTATGATATGTATATTTCGTTGTAATAGGGTATACATTAACGAGACGATTTAGAAGATCTTAGGTTTTAACTTTTTCTTGCATATATTTAAGGAACTCTACAGAAAATCATTATTATTTTTATTATTAGAATATTAGTTATAAAATTAAAATTGAAGCAAAACATCAAACTTCGAACTGTTACAAACACACCATTAAATAAAACGTTACCTAAAATGTATAAAATGATGTAAAATAGCTTTGTATGTACATACTTCTAATAATCTGCATGTTTTTAGTTCAGAAAAGAAGACCGCTTTTTTATTAGAATATATGCCACATGAAGGTTGGAATTCTGATTTTTCTAAATCTTATGAATATTACAAAGGTTTTTTTTTTTACTTTGCAAATTCTAGAAAAAGTCTAAATTTCTTACTAACAAATATTTTAAGAAAATTAATTTGTTTTGCAATTTTCTAAACATTCGGGCGGTTATTTTTGGCATTCATATGGGCAGTTTTGAACTTTGTTTGCAATAATTACACTAATTTTGGCATCAAAATTTAGCTAGTAACATATAATAAAGGAATTTGATCTATTATTTAATCTTACAGGCCGTACAAATCTTACCCGAGTGGTAAATTAAATAAATATTATGTCCAATTATTATTTGAGCGGCAAAAATTATTATTTGAGCGGTAAAGAGTTCGCCAATTCTCGGCCTACACACACTTTTGCTATAATTTTTGTATTAATTTAAAAAACGAATGCGTGCTGACATTTTTTCCTGTACTGCTCATTTATTAAGTTTAATATTCAATTGAATTTACACGCATTCAAGTATTTATTGAGCTCTTCATTTCAAAATATGTTGCTCCTTGTTTCCATTTTAACTTCTCATATTTTATCGCCCAATATGTTATTGAACATACAATTTGTATTTTCATACTGATTGAATCTTTAATATATTACCGCTCCTTTAAATCATAGCCATTTTATAATAACTTTTACAGTAATATAATAATAAAAATAATAATTTAATAATTACTATTTAAAATTTAACTAAAGTTATGTTTAAAATTCAAAGAAATAATTATAAAGAGCATTATTTTTAGTTTGAAGTTTTCGTGTCCAGTTTTCTATGCCTGTTATACACATTTATTTTAAGATTAGTGCGCAATTTTCTTCCTTTGAAATCCTGTCACGAAAATTTTCTTCAAAATAATAAATTAAAGTAAGTAAAAAACATAATATAATACAATCTAACGTTTAACAATAATAATTAAGAAAATTTCATCGTTTATGGCCATTTTTAATGTTTTGTAGATTTTATAGAAATACCAACTATGATGTACATATATCACTAAAAAAATATTACAGGTATTATGCACATATAATAATGCTATACGATGAAATGCAACTAAATTTGTAGACAAAATGTAAACCGTATTTCTTAATCAATTTAAGTAAAACTTTGCAAAAGATGGACCGTTTTCTAGTTAAGCATTCACATTTCAAATCAGCTGTTATTTACAATAAGCTATGATTAATGTCTTAAAGTAAGGTTTGATTTACAATTGAATTGTAATTATAAGAGACTGGTCATAACTTTATTAAACAGCCAAAATTTGTAGACGAGCAAAAACAGTGCAATCGTCTAAAAATGGCTACATTTTGAGTTTTTTCAAAAAATCCTGAAATTCCTACATATTTTACTTTCTTTGTAGAGATTATTCAAAAATTTTGTAATAAAAAAATTTTCCATGGGATTTTTCTCATATTAATGATTTTAGGTGTATTAAAAGTAAAAATCGATTCAATTACTAGAAAAGGTCTTTTACGTAACTTAAATAATGTTACATAATACTTATAATACAATACATTTCTCTGTGAAAAGAAGTTGCATTTGACGAAATAAGAACATGCATAATAATAATAAATAAAAAATAAAGATACCGTATATTATATGCGAGAAATTAATCTTGTATTATAATAATTAATTAATATTTCGCAGGAAATTTAGTTGAAAAGTGAAACCAAACCCTTCCCGTATAAATGAATTCGGCAAATTACATACCCACACAATGTGTTGTATCGCAAATACAAGTACCGTGACAAATTAATAGGTTAATAGTAAGAACTGAAACATCATTGTAACTTATATCTTTCTTTATTGTAATTGGAATCACGAGTTTAACTCGTGGTATGTACGTTATGGTTATCCGAAATTGTAACTAAGGGTCAAGCTCGTCACTGTAAGAGAAGTGATTAATTCTTAAAACAACGCGATTTTTTGATACAATTCTTTGTAAATATTTCCATAGCTTCAAAAGAAGTGGAAAATAATAAAAGCAATACGGAAAACAAATATTTTTCCTTTATTTCTTGAAAGTCTATTGAAGTCTATTCAGGAAGCAAAAAAATAAATCCCCTTAAAAGGAGCTTTAAAATACCATAATCAGCATTTAAAAAAAGGCAAGAATTAAAAAGCGGTCGTCAATTAAAAGAAATATATATGAATTTCTTAAATTTTTATACATACACGATAATTTTTCCAAAAAATGGTGTAGGTTTGATGCAGACTTACTATTGAATATGTACATAAGGCAGAAAAACACTTCCTGTAGGATTTATTAAATTTTACACATTCTAGGTATAGTTTTTAATATAACACATTTAATTAACAGAAGGAGAACACCAATTTTTTAGAAGTAAACTTATTTTATCAGTATCGTACCGTAGATAAGGATGCCTGGATCGTGAAGTTTGTTGAAATTTGGTCATGAAATATAATTATTTTTTTATTTTAAGTGAAATGTTTGAAATTGAACTTAAATGTGAAGAAATAAATTTGTACAAATAATAAGGAGTCTACAACACCAAGAAAAATATGCTACGTGTAATGTTTAAAGTATTTGTTAAAAATATGTACAATATATAGATATACTAATGCTTTTACGCACATTCAGCCATTCACTTAAATAGTCATTGTAGGTTTCATGAAACAAAAATCTTATTACAAAATGGTAAGATTCAAAGATTTGTGATGATAGCTTTTACGTTCCGCTTTCTTGATATGTAGTTATTTTAATCTTAAATTTTATGTTAGTGTCTATACAAGTCTGAAACATAAATAAAAAGACTTTGAAAAAAGTAAAAAATTGTTTATTACTTTATCTCAAAGCTTCCTCTGTTTCCCTTATTCCAAATCAATCAGGTAAGTATCATAGCAAAAACTTCTCAAATTGGAAAATATTTTATGTGGATCTTAATGAAAATATTATAAAATTATTTTTGCGTAACCAATTCTTATAGTGACAAACTTAGGTTGTGCTTGTGAAGTGCTTTTTGATACCAAAATGAAGATTTTATGGTTTCTCAGTTGTAAAAACAAATAGTGATATTTGATTTGCTTCTATAATTACTAATTAATATTCTTCAAAGCCCAACCAATCTAAATAAAATTAAAGTGGCGTATTCTTTTTATTTTATATTCAATAAAAGAAAATTAAGTGCCGTAGAAAATTTTATTTAAAAGATGAGGTTCATTTTGTAAATAGTTTTAAAGTAATGCAGATGGGACGGTGTCCAACTAAAATTATTATAATAACTTTTTAAGTCTCGACCAATAAATGTGAGTAACCAGATAGTTTAATTGAGAAATGTACCCTGGCCGTGGGAGTTCATACAATTGATACAATTTACACCGGTTGGGAAAATTATAAAAAAAGGGGAGCAAAAATTACGTGACTCTTGTCAATCTTATAATTAGTGAGCTGAATTCAAAACCGAAAATGTTTTATCACTTCACTTTTCGAAAGTACTGGATGGAAAAGTAAAACAAAAACATATTTTTGCCATTTTTGAATATTTCTTTGGATATTTTCTAACACTTAAATATGGCTATTTTTTACATTTGAAACCCATGTTTTCCAAAAAATTGATGTGAAGAAGTATTTTAATTTTTAATGCACATTTTTGAGATATTTGAGATATTCAAAAATCCCCTAGATATTTTAAAATGATTCGTGATAAAAGCAACTGAAGACAAATTGAAAGAAAACAGTCAGTCATTCACACAAAAGTCGTTTGGCAGAAATAACAGCTACTTATAATAAAGAATTTCATTGGCAAAATAGTAAAACCATTAAATATATCTATAACACGTAAAAGCCAGTCACCTCAAAACACAATTAAAGATTTTTGTTATATTTTCTATACGTTGCAAAATTTTGAAATATTTTTACACAAAATGAAAATATGAAATAAACTCACCCTTCTGTACGGTTTCAATTCCTCCGCAAGCAAATGATGAATTTTGGCATCTGTGAGATCCTTCTTTGAAGGGTTATAGTCCAATTCGTGCATATCCAAATTTCGTGAGCACGTCTCCAGATTTGAAAAACTAGGACTAAAATATTATTTAAATTGAAGCAATATTAACGAACAATTTTCATCAGACTCCTTTCGAAGTATTTACAATTTTTTCTAGACTAATCTATTTGAGAGTTCATTATGTTTTTATCTAATTAGTTTTTTAAGTATTATATATTAGTGTATGTGCTGGTACTATGCTTTGACTACATATTATATATAAAAGTCGAAATTTCAAATGCTAGTAGTCTATTTCAGATCACCGCAAAATAAAAAATTATAGTATGGGTATTCCCGCTTTGATGCAAATAGGCCTTGCAGCCTTTCATTTGCTATTGCAGCGTTGTATATAAGCTGCAACAAAATCGCACTCAGTACAACAATGCAATAGGATATATAACAAAGCGTGATTACCCTTAGTAAGTCAGTTGTAATAATTTTTGATTTTTTAATTATCTCTACTAATAATGCATTGAATCCACAACGTTTTTTCATGTTTCGACTAATATGCAATATAAAATAATATAAATCAAACTTCTTTTAAAACTTCTAATTCCTTAAAAGTTTTAAAAGAAAAGTATGTGCGATTATACATACATAGTATTGAAAATTAACTTTACTTTGCATTTGGATTCTTAAATATTTAGCGGTTGATATCTATATCTGCAATGAAGCAAAAAGTGAGAAATAAAAATACATAATAAATAATAACAAAATTGTGACAAGTAATTGTTATTCAAAATAATAATTGAAAAACTATTTTTTGCTTTCCCCTATTTTAATATTATATATTTAAGTTTTTTTACCGCAAAATAAGCAAAACATAATAATAATAAAACACAGAAAATCTAGGTAAAAACAAAAAATACCATCACACTAATTTTCTCCAAGTACTAATACATATAAACTTTAAAAGTTATTAATTTTTTCCTAAAAAAATTAGAAGTCTGATGACGTTTACATATGTTAAGATAAAATTTCGATTTCTCGAAATTTTAAATAATTTTAATTCGTTAGTAAACGAATTTCACAGTGCACTTACGCAAAAATTTTGGAAAATTTTTTGGCAAATATTTATTTTCCCTGACTGATTTTAGAGATCCAAATAAATTGATAATAACCAGTTTCCAACACAACATTTTCAACTGATAGATAAAATTATTTATTTTGGCTGGCTGAACTTCAATAAAACTTATGAATATCTGATTATAATTTATTAGATTGTTAGTAGAAAAAAAGATATTCAAAATATTATATTATAATTAATAATTTTATAACTGTAGTTTAGTGACCCTAAGTTTGATGTTATCTGAAGTGAAATAAGAATCAGCATAATAAAGGAAAAATTTATCTTATCTGAATAGGTTTCAAATGCCTTTACATTTTGCTGATTTCCATAAACTATAATCGAACTATTAGTCATGTTATTAATATTAAGAGCTACGAAAATTGTGGTTAAAATTTAGATTTTACGTAGGAAATTGTTGAAAAATGACTGAAATGAAACCGACTACCTATCCACTGCATTTGCAAAATGTCTAGCCTAAATTTAATCTTGAAAAAAAAGACTCCTTGTTTTGTAGTCATTCAAATAAAGTAGTTTATGGTATGAAACCTTTGGAGAGCGACGCACATTGCCACATTATTTACTAGTATAATACAATAGGCCATATAAGCAGGAGGCTCATATTTCATATTAATATATTTAACTTTGAATTAAAATATTAAACTAAATATTAAATGTTAAAATAAAATTTGGAAAGTTTTCCACTTTACTTAGTATATAAAGTAATAAATTGTGTAAAATCCCCTAACGCCACGGTGTATAAAAGTACGATTGAATTGTTATAAAATGACTTTTAAATCAGAATTATTATATTTTCATAATTTTTTTTGAGAAAATGTATAAAATTCTTCAATTTTGATGGGATGGAGCCACCGTTTCCTTTCCATTAAGTAGAGAATATACTTGCAGAAGCCGCACAATTTGTGCAAATTTATTAGGAAAGTAGTACATTTATTTCCTATGAAGTCAGGTTCTCTAAGGCCAAATTTTGTAAAACCGGGAAGATCTCTTATCTTCACACAACACAATTTAATTTTAAATTTTGCACAAGGGTTCAATATAATTAAAATTTATTTAGAGATACTTCAAATGTTAGCTCTGATGTGTAAATATATTATTCTACATCTCAATTCCTTATTTATTTATTTATTTATTTCTTATAGGGTAACAAAATACAATTTGTTACTCTACATTAAAGGCGCACTCGGAATCCGTGTCCATATGGCTCGTCCTATTGTAATTTCCCTTATTTATTTATTTATTTATTAATTTATAATTTTGGATTTTTATTCTATTTTGCTTAAAAGAAGAAAAGATTCTAATTTTTTTTCTAAATTAACATTAATTTCAAATTCTGCATTCTAAAAATTTTTTCTATTAGTTATGTCACCAGCCATGTCTTGAATTTTTACAAAAGTTCGAAGTTATATTAATCGCTATTTACTTCTTCTACATATGTATGTATGTATACACAAAGATCCACTAATACAGGACTAATCTGGAGCCAGGGAAAATATTGTAAAAGCAATGATACCGCAAGCAACACTTAATCCAATTATACCGCTTTTAGCATTTATTAAATAAACCGTTCGCATGCACTGATTAAATGATATTCGTTTACCAGGTGTTGAAAAAAGAAGCGGCACACCTTCCACCCAGATTGGTGGTGTAGTTCCTGAAGAGCGCACTCATCGACTCGGTGCCGGACATCTGACCAATTGTAGATGGGTTTCTTCTCATGACTTCCATAGCGTCCCTCATCGTCAATTTTGAGTACGTTTCGATAATCTTAGGCTCAGCACCCTATAATTCGTTATTTTCTACATATAATTATTTATACACATACACATACACACTACATTCAGATGGAAGTAAGGGAGGAAGTGCGGGATTCAATATAGGCCCCTTGTTGCCTCAGGACGAGATTTTCATATTTAAGCTGCAAAAAGTTGCGCGGAAAGGAACTAAAATACCGGTTACCATAGAACCTTCCGCCGCCGGTCTTTTGGGATTAAAGGATAGAGTGAACTTGGAAAAAAAATGCAATATTTTATAAAAAAAAATACTTACTTTCAAATCTCGAATTAAAAGTGGCCGAATGAAGCGGTTGTCGAACCTTTTGAACTTGTCTCGTACATTGTAGTTACCAGTCTTACCAACAATATCTTCAATACCCGCCATTAGATGATCCATAAACTAAAATTTGAAATAAGTTGCCCATATTTTCTCAATGCTACACGTTTTACCCTTTCATGTATTCTCTCGTTCATGGTTGGCTTCCGTTTTGAAGCACGTTTTACATTTAAGAATTTCACCAAGGGTTTTATTGTGATACCTTGGACGAATACAGTAAAGTATATAACAGCAATTGTCGTTGTCACAAACAAATTTTTCAGCGCTATTTTTTCGTCAATTAATAAAACTAGAGCGAATGCAACAGCACCACGAAGGCCTGAAAAGTAAATGGTTTTAAATTTCTCTACACATATGTATAGTTCACGATTGTCCACCAACCTCCATAAGACATAACAAATTGATCGACTTTGGACAATTTGTGTAACCTAAACCTGTTCGCCATAAAAGTAAGAATAATAACACCTGAAATAAATAAGAATTTATTAAATTTTGAATTTATCGTTGAAGAGCTGTTAATGCACCTAAAATCCTATATACAGAACAAAATAAAATCGTGAGGACCACGAAGGCAGTATCCCACTCATGGCGATTGTTTACGGTAGCCACACCAAGGAACATAAATATAACCGTCTCCGATGAACTAGATAACATTTTTAATGCGTATTTTACAGTTGTGTGAGATTTTTGTGAAATATTTGATTCCACATAGTTCTTCATTGTGATACCACAAAATGTTATTCTGCAATTAAAAAAGAAAACTTATATAATAAAAAAAATGTAAAGATATAAAAGCACTTAAATTATCCTATTTTTGAAATGTTTTCATGTATTGAGTGTACTATCGCAATATTAACTAGTATTTTCTGTTATCTATTACAATAAAATCGTAACTTGCTTCGTGTCTGTACGCGCATCACAAAAAAGTTACTGGAAATATAAAGATGCGGCTTTTTTAATTTCACTTCCAAAAATACGACAAAATTATCGCCGAAAGATGGACGAAAAAGATATATTTAGTACATATATGTAACTTTTGATAAATTATCGTAATTCATGTAGGAAAGCGAACAGTCAAAATAAGTAAGTTAAAATCATTAGAAGGCGTTAAAAAGAAGTGGAGTTTTTGCACAATATGTAGATGTATCTAATTAGTATCGATTTGAATTTTTGAAATCATGTTTGTGAAAGGTGTACGCTAAATTTTTAAGGACATAACACTGAGCCAAAAGCCCACTGTGAAAAAAAAATTGTCGTTTGCCCGCTACGCCCAGCTTTAGAGCGAACTTAGTTCTGTTCGATTTTTTGCTTAATTTCAGTTATTTTGAATTGTGCTTCGTAAGCGCTTCTATACTAATGAGAGTTCAGCTTAGACTGGCGGTAATCAACTAAAGTTATAAAACTAATACTACGCGAACGAAGTCGCGGGCATTTGCTAGTTTAATAATAATAGTAATTATAATAAAACTTTATTGTGCTCGAGTACACGCACTTAAATATCTATTATTATTAACATGCAGTTTAACTAAGTTCTGTAGGTGGTGTCATTGAAATTTAATTAGGGGTGTATCAAAATTCATCGATTTGATGCACCATCAATCAGAATTTCGCCAGTAATGTGCATCAATATGGAAAACCGCCTAGTTGGTGAATTTATGAAAAAGGTGATGAAAAGTGATTGAAATTGAACACCATGATGAATTTTCGAAAACCCCGACTACGGCGAAGCAGAAGGCAAGACCAAGTTTGTTCTTTTGTTACGCAGAGACTGAGACTGAAAATTCAAATTGCGGACTAAAAATACTTAATTACATTTTGAAATTATTCATAAATACATACATACATATATGTACATATATGCATAAAATAAGTAATGGTGATTTTATAAAATACCACAAACATATTGAATTTACAAGTGTCACCGCAGTAAAAATTATTGGCTTTAATAAAATTTGTAAGCGTATACATATAGGTATGTATATGTTTTTGTTTATTTCCCCCAAAGTCTTTGAAAGGTATTTTTACCAAAAATTTCGCAATATGAAGATTTATAGCTAAAATCGTTAATTTAAGAATTAATCCTAATAAATATACATTCAAGTCTGTTTATGTAGATTCAGAAAAGCAATTAATTTGACAACCTTATCCATTAAATTTATGTCGAACATAGCTGAACTAACTCTTTAATCTGTCAATTTAACGTTTCTCAACATTATGAACTCAATAGCTGTAAGTTCTGCATGCAAAATGTTTGATTTAATGAAATTCCTCGATTCGTTGTTTCTACAATTTAATTTTAAAATCACCAAAACCAATTATTTAAAGAACCAACTTCCCCCAAAATGAAAATGAAGGATGGATTTTATATTGGGGAAAGAAGAGGGTATAGAAGCAAATCTCATTTCTTGCTCCCTTATTTCATATTTGTTACTCTTGATTACTAAATTATGTAAATGCTAGTATTTCCCTATTTGTTCGGATTGAATTAGAATTGTATAGCTGTTTGAATGTTTTTTAACTGCATATAATAAAACAAAATAAGTCTAATCTGGACGGATTCGATTTTTTTTTTATACTACTACATTCTCGAGTACTTTGAGACTATTCGCTTATCATCCGACCACTTAATTTCCTGAAAATTATTTAATATTCGTTGCATCATTAAATTTTTTAACGTCTTTTCTATCAAGCTTTCTGCTTAACCTTATTATTATATTAAGAAACTTATTAAATTAATGCTGTGTATAAAAACTGTTTTACTTACGCTAAAATTCCACTCATGTGGAAAATCTCGGCATTTAAGTAAGCCAAGTAGGCCATAACAAATATGAAAATTGGCTCAATTACTCTCACATGATCTGTGAAACGAGTAATAAGACCTGTTAGGAAGCCCCAAATAACACCTGGAAAGTAATGAAATAAGCCATTTTATAAAATTCAAGATGAACGAAAGAAAAAAACACTTTACCTATAAATGTACCACCGACCGCAACCACAAAGAAGGAAGCTACTCCACTAGCGATGTCAGATACTTTAATATTTTCACCGCCAATCTCATTATAGGCCTCCATCATGTGATACAGGACTACCTAAGAAATATATGTTGATATTAAAAAGGAAACGCTTCAGTAATCTAAATAAATCGCTTACAGTAACAGCGTCGTTAAGTAACGATTCACCGAAAACAACTATGTACAAAACTTCGTTAACATGAATTTCTTCGAATACAGCTAAAACGGCAACAGGATCAACAGCCGATATCAATGAAGAGAACAGGAACACGTCTAAAAATGGAGTTTCCTTATAATACATTCCAGTAAGGCCACATGCCCATAACGAGGCACCTAAAAGAGAAAAATTAAAATGTTTTAGATCCACATGCGATTACACCTCACGCCTGGAGGATGGATTGGAAAGACTCATTAAGGAATAATGAGTGCATGTGTTTGTAGAAAAGGTTTGAATGGCTCTAGCCGATTTGAATCGAATCCTATTTATAAAGAAATATGGGAAGTCTAGTTCGGCCTTAATTAAAATCCTGTATAAATCGATAATATTGGAGTATACATGCACGTGATTATGGGTCACGTTAATGAAAGCTCCTGGAGATAGCCCTCTAAAACTATTTTGGGATTTTAATTATGAAAAACATTTCGAACTAAATCTGAAGCACACTATTGAAATGGAAAAGTACAACAAACTATTTTCTTATCGATTTTTTTGGGCAACATTTTTATTCAGCGAACTATTGGTTCCCTGGTATTGAAAGGCCAAGGCTAAAAACTTTTTTGATTACCGACTTGTCCAATACGTCCACTCTTATTTGCATAACTTTCAAGGTAACGGTTTATGGAACATACGTACATGCATACTCATATGCATAACTAGATAAGTTGAAAGATAGTTTGTTGGGCTTTAAACTTGATTGCTATTCAGACCTTGAACATATGTAGTTTGAAATTATTTATTCTTACAAAAAGGAAAAGCAAATTCCTTTATTCGATAATCTGTGAGGAGTCTATCAACATGAAATCTATTATTCATTGATGATCCAATACTTTGCAAAGTGAAAATTGAATCGAACCATTTGCAATTAAATAATAATTATCGTTAATTATGTGTAACGTTTTGATAATAATAAAATTTTACCGCGATGAGGTTATACTTTTGAAAGGATGTTTGTAAAAATCGCCAGTTTTCATTTGAAACGTCAGTCCTCAAAGCCCTGGCATGTCACCAATACTAAAATTAAGAACACAACTTTTATATTTCAGGGAATGCTACAAGTAATGTACTTTTTTCCTATAATGCTTTTCTATTATTACTACACTAAATTTTTCCAAGACTTCTTTTCTAATTTATAATTAAATGAGAATTGCAGTTTCGGTTCATGAGACACATGTCGCTATTGAAATTTAAAATAACCGTGGTATTACTAGCGCTACAAAGTTAGACATAGTTTCATTTTGAATATAAGCTCCAAAGTTTGCCACAGCAATAGTGAGTTTTCGGATAATCATGTTAAAGTTAGCATAAGCGAGCGGCGTGTTTGCACCAAGAACTCGTGTTTTGCCAGTCAATACGTCAGATACCTGGCAAGTAATTTCTCAATCAATTATTTTATATGTCTTTATCCTTTTTTGTCATTTTGGGGATCTACGAGTAGGTACATATTTAATGAGCCCAAAAACAATTAGATTACCCAATTCCCTTAATTCGTCAGTGCCCTGTTATCATTGTTATTACATTTTGCATAAATTTCTGATCTCATATCGGGGTTCCCTGAAAGCAATTTTCGGAAAAATCCAGAAATCTTCAAAAATATTAAATAAAATGACTGTCCTTTTCTGGAAGAATACAATTATGATACAAGGTGCTCATGCGATGTAGACCATTTTGAGCCGGACATGCTTTAGTACGAAGTCCCATTAGAAAAACAACAAAAATCTCACAGTTAATTGCAATTACTGCCCAAGTTAAAAGTGGTATTATGTTAGTAAATTATTTTGTTGTTTGTTTTTCTAATGCTCTAAATACATATGTGTAAACAGAATAAAATACTAGAGACATGATAAGTTTTCAAATATTTGTGAAGTAGGAGAAAGCTGTTTTGTTTGTGGTATTTAAAACATATAAATCTACCGGACTACGATGCAACGCAAAAGAAAATGCTATTTTCACGGCACATGGGGTTGGAAGTTCTCGTACTAAGATATCTCGGCAACTATAGGCTTTAAACGAAAAAATAATTTCTTAGCTACGCTAAGGAGTCTCAGAGGTATAACATAACCACGTTTAAATAAATTTAAAAAATAAGTTATATTCAATAAGAAGAATTTTCCGTTTTAGTATTCCGTATCAAAATTGGAAATAAGTCCTTAATTTAAAAACAAATTTTTAAAAACAAGCTTTTATCGTTTTCTACTCGTTGAACCCTTTTATTTGATACCCATGTCAAGGGGGTTGTGAAGATAAAGGTAAGCCGTCATATTGGGGTGTCCGCCATTTTGGATTTAAAACGATATTAAATATACTATATTACATTGTCTTCGGATTTATATAAGTGTAGGTATGAAATTTCATCTTTTTGCCATTACGAAAACTGGTCCAAAATTCAGATGAAGTTAAAATAAATATTACTCGTGAGTTTTCAGTGTCTTGCGATAACGTGTTCGGCACGTGCTTCCCAAATTTGATGGGGTTGCATACGGATATTATCTAGGACCAAAGTACTCATCAAGACGAATCAAACGAGCCCAAACTCGATGGGGTTGTGTTGTTTTATTGCGGAACTCCTATGGCCACCTTCCAGTTCCAGCAACAGACCCTGGTTACCATATAGGATCAAAGTACTCGTCAATACGAATCAAACGGACCCAAAGTCGATGGGGTTGTGTCGTTTTATTGCGGAGTTTCTATGACCACCTTCCAGCTCCAGCATCAGATCAGCTCCATGTCATCATAATATTGCATTGTCACGGAATATACATAAGCATGCAAAATTTCAGCTCAATCGGAAACCGGGAAGTGGGTCAAATTTAACTTGCAAGATTTCATTACAGACACCGGGACAGGTGAAACTAAATAAAAGCTTGTAAAAAACGGAACACTTATAAAATCACAATTAAACAAGCTCCATACGTAAAAATAATAATTCTGCTTTTTATGAGGGAACTAGAGATTTTTATTTATTGGAATAGTTTAAGTTGCCTGTCAGAGAAGTCAATTTCGTTCGAAGGTGTTAATTTTCAGAGTAGCTCAGCTTTGAAAACATATATTCGCTAGTTAAGTCGAGTTGAAAAGTTGAAATCGACATTCATAATAAAGCCCTAAGATTTTTAATTTTTTAAACAAACGTAGAAAGGATGCATAACATGCAATTAAATTCGGTTGAAATTGAGAATCAATGAATTCAGAGAACATTGGCATTATACCTTCTTTTTTGATAATGTTACTTGTTCTCTGATCGTTAAATGTGTTTCACCAAAGTGCAAACAAAAGTGAATTAGTATTGTTAAATGTGAGTTTATAACTATTGATTGATTATTCCTGTTAAATCCTCTTCCATTCTACACTGAGAAACAAACCAATATAAACTTTTTAAAAAACCACGTATAAATTGCCATATATTGCTACTGCATTTTATGGTCTTCCAAGTTTTCAGGTCAAAAATCCAAAACGACTCAGGCAAAGTTCACGGAAAAAATATTTCGGAAAATCTTCTAAAAACTTTGGAAAATTACCTATAAACATTTGGGCAATTTTATACAGGAAGCTTTGGTGAACTAGCTAAAACTTTCGGTAGATTACCTAGAAATACTACAACCATTTTATGCTTAGATAAACTTCCTAAAAATAATAATAAATACAAAAAAAAAACAAATACATATTACATAAGATATGAGAAACATACATTTTTTCTATAAGGAAAATTATTCAAGTACTGGAGTAAACTCACAAATAAAATTATAAGCGAAAGTTTTATACAAATATCAAACTTGTAAAAACGATACCATTGGTTAGGAATATAATCCTAGCCTTGTGTAAAATGTTGCCGGAATAACTTACTCTAGTACTTTTGCAAAATTGTATGTCAAAAAGTTGTGTAAATGATGCAATTTTGAAGGCATTTTACCTAAACTTAGACTAAACTAAACTAAACTCGCTCTATTTCCTTTTTCTTTATATCTATAGGGTGTCCGGTGGCAGAATTAGGATTTCAAAATTAAATAATAAAAAAACTACAAAATATTTTTTTTTATATCAACGACTATAACTATAATGGGGCGAACGATATTTTCTTTCCAGGTCGCCGGATCTTACCCCCATGGACTTTTTTCTGTGGGAGTACCTCAAAAGTAAAGTTTATGAAACCGCCCCACCGACCATCTCAGCATTAAAAGAAAATATCGTCCCTTCTCCAGCGAGTGGCGCGGAATACTGAAGCCAGATTCCAAGAGTGTGTCCGACGTGACGGTCAACATTTAGACGAAATAATATTTAAGAAATAAAACCCGCACTTCCTTTCTTTGTTATAGTCGTTGAAATAAAAAAAAATATTTTGTAGTTTTTTTATTATTTAATTTTGAAATCCTAATTCTGCCACCGGACACCCTATATAAGTTTAAAAGCCATCAGTGAAGTGGTTTTAAGGAAATAATAAAGAGAAATCAATAACTTCCATTAACTGTTTCTGTAATGGAATGAGTATAAATTAAATTTACGTTAACACGTCTAAACCTACAACAAAAGAGTCAAAAATGTGAAAAAGTTGTTGGGATGTTTAGCAAGACGTTAGCAAGTCAAAAATCACCAAAATGCTATTCTTCTCTGAAGAATCCCACCTTCGTTGCAAAATTTCACATTTATTACATTTCATTTTATCCATTACTTGCGTAAAAAGATGAGCAATATTGAATTAAGAAATTGTTACAAAACGCTTCAGAACATTATTCATCAGGGAATTTATTTGAAGGTGAAGGGAAATAGTTATTCGGAAGCATAGTGGCATTTTCAGTCCTCCAACATTATTCATTCGTTTAGACTAGCGTGATTAAACGAAATGAAAATTAAATGAAAAATTACTTCACTTAACGGTTTAGAAATAATTGGCGACATATTGTTTTTGTTCGCCTATTAAATTCATTATAACTAATTGAAACGCGACTTTTATCTAGTTCCGGTCAAACCGTGTAATTAAACATGATACTCACCGATTGTTACAATATTAAAAATTGTGCCGACCACAGCCATCAACAAAATTGTTCCTAAATTATCAAAGAAGAGTCGATTTGGCATAAAGTAGCCGGCATCTAAAATAATTGGAGGTAGCATGTAAAAGAAAAACGTGTTTGGCGTCATTGGTGATAGCTCTACAGCTGTTCCGAAATATAATGCAACACCGATGCCGACTCCAACGACAATGAGAAGGCAAGATTCTGGAAAGATCTTGTTGAGTTTTGGTGTCATGTGGAAACCTGTAAAAAAAAAACATCAATAATTTTAAAAATCAATTTAAACTAAATTTCAATTCATACTTAAAAAAGAGTTAATAAATTCCAATACCCGACACTTTATATTATATTAATGCGTATTACATACATATGTATGTATGTATATACATAGAACACCTTTTCTTTAAGCTTTCGCCCTAGACGGCAACCAAAGAGAAAAAGTAAATAGGATCGCTCTACAAAGGCATTGTTTGCTTTTTGGGAAATTTCAACTATTGCAGTTTCCAACCCTAGTAGTGGATTTTATTTCTTATCCCATTGAGACCTCGTTTTCTATGCAAATCAACTAGAAACGTTTTTCAGATACATATTTATGAATTTTTAAGTTTTTATTTTTTTATTTTTGGAGAAAATTCCCCTCTGTTGCGGCGGGGCTTACAACTAGGTTCCCAACCGTCCTCCATTAACACAATTTGTACCCCCCGTCCTCCAATTGATTCAAATGTCTTCCAATTTCACTTCAAACAGACAAAAACTATTTTAAAGCTAAAGGATTAAAACAATATAGGTACATACACAATTAATTTCACCTAACCGATTTTTGGTAATTGTTGAAAGGCTGTAGGGGGATAAACATGGGTAGGATGCCCCCGCACGTATTGCGTTGATTTTTTTCCCGCTAATTGCTATCAATATAAGATTAAGATTTGCCTTTAAAAATAAATCCCTAGGGGATGAGAATTAATTTTCAAAAAATTGAAATAAATTCATTTCTTTTGAATAGCTCAACCGATTTGGCTAAAATTGTAATATGTTTCAGATATCACTATATAGTGTATTTGAAAAAAAATTACCAACATGAAAAAAAATTCTAACCTCAAAAAAAAATGGTTTACTTTTAAGTTTTTTTTTTCATCAATTTGCAATTTTTGTCCCATCACAAAAAATTTTTTGAAAGTGTCTTCCTTTATTAGGCGTATTATAATATATAATTTTTCCAGAATTTTTCTCCAGCTGCGTCATAGTCTAAAAAATTAAAATAACTTAAAATATTTTTTTTTTCCGAGGTCAAACTGGAAGGAATATTGGTCAACTGATTCGTTACTAGAAGCTCGAGAAGACGATTCGAGCAAAAAATGACGTTTCTTCAATTTAACGACAACTCGCAAGCTCCAGTTCCTATCGACAGACTTTCAAAACTTCAAAACCTCTTTTGGATTATTTTCGACTAAAGTTTCAATCGATTTATATTCCCAGACAACAGCTATCACTTGATGAGGTAATGATTCCATGGAGAGGACGTCTAAGATTCAGGACATTGTATGTATAATACCCGTAAACTTACAAAATATGGAATTTTAGTCAGGATGGTTAACAAAAGTAAAACTATACATGCAACCTTGAGATTTATACAAGTGAGAGGAAAAATTGCAAGAAACAATGTTATCGGTTTTACAGCCTTATCTTGGCATCATATTTATCAGGACAATTATTACAACAGTGTTTCCACATTTAAATCAATATATTATTGAAAAATAAAGTAAGAGTCTGTGGGACCATAAGAGAAAATCGTGGTCTACCAAAAGAAGTAAAGAAAAAATCAAAAAAATTACAAACAAGGGAAATGACATTCTTTCGGAATGGAGAAGTTATTCTTCTTATTTGGAAGGACAAAAGGTTTGTTCGCATGGTGTCAACTATTCAAGATGCCTCCATGACATCAACAGGAAAAAAAAACAGGAGGACTGGACATGAAATAATTAAGCCTACCTGTATATTAGAGTATAACAAATATATGAAATGAGTTGACATCTCAGACCAATATCTGTCATACTTCAATATACTACGAAAAATCCGAAAATGGTATAAGAGAGTGAGTTTCTATCGAATTAATTGCGGTTTATTAAATGCATTTAAAATTTATTGTTGCATCAATCACGGACTAAAATGAGATATAAACAATTTGTGTTAGCAGTAGCTAGAGAATGGGTATCTGACCATTCTGGTGAATACAGTCACAAAACTGGTCCGTCATCTGCTGTTCCTTAAAGAGCCTCACTAAGATCTCCCCTGTCGACTAAGCGGTCAAATAAGGGAGTATGTTTTAAAGAAAATAATACCCACAGGAGTAAAAAAAGAGCCTACAGGAAGTGCAAATTCTGCTCCTCAAGAGCAGCATTTGTAATAAATGTTGCTTTTCTCTCCACAGAGGTGCCTGCTATACAGCCTATCATACTCTTAAAAAATATTAGAGTACTTTAGTAACATATGTACAAAGTTTCAAATAAATATATTATGTGATAAAAAAAAGTTGTTTATATTTAATCATACACGGATTCTTTCTCATTCCTTTTTAGGAAAAATCGCCGGCCGCACACGTCAGTTTCTACAAAAATCCCCCGATCAATAATGTGTTAAGTAGCGATATGAAAGAAACAGAGCCAGTTTGAATTGATTAGAACCGAACTTCTAATTTATATTAACAATTGATAAACATGTAATGAATTTTATGAACCTATTGGATGTGATAAATGCAGGGACTATAATGATTATGATCAAAAAAATATAAATTGCAAAATAACAATTATCAAGTAATTTTTATTTTTCGATCACTCGATATCGATTACGATCGCTCAATAACGATTATCAAGTAAATTTTATTTTTATATTTCTTAACCTATTGAAATCTTATCACCAAACAGAAAAGTTTGCTGTTTTTCTTTTTAGAGATTTTTCGGTTTTTTCTAATTTAGAGAACCATTTTACCCGTTTTTAGGCAATAAATCAAAAATCTGAGGGTCTACGAATTCTTTTAATGGCAAATCCGTGATCAACGCACAATTTTTCATATGTAAGAGATTAAGGAAAACCGACTCCTAGAAGTCCTAAAAGTTTATAATTACTTTCACTGCATTGCTATACTTCTAATTTAAAGGGTCATTAATTCTGGTCAATTTTTTTTGCATATATGTACAGTATATACAGGGTATTTCGTTAAGGTTTGAAAAGGGGTATGCTCATCGATTCTACATGGTCCTCTGATCAACGTTTGTTTGGAGCTCCCTCCCCTAAAATCGATCCTTCAACCCTAAAATCGCAATTAAAGATTTGGAGGAGATGAACGCAGAAAATGCTTCATAAGTCCTAAAGGAGACATCGTAGGATATTGGTTGATAGTGTGTTAAAAAGCTGAGCATCAAGCTTTCTAAATATACCTCCTACGACCTAATCCGTCAACAAACAAGCGGGAGAGGCCGCGTCAAACTTCGAAAATGGCAATTTCAATGCTCAAAATTTGAATTTGGCTCTTCGTTCGGGCGATTTTTTGTATGGGAAGATCAACATTTTTTCTGAGAAAAAGCTTCCCTATCTTATGGCCTTACTTAGAAAAAAAAAAAATTAAACACTAAAATCCGACGTCGCGTTCTGAAGTTATTCAACAATCGACTGGCATATCCCTGTTCAGACCTTAACGAAACACCCTGCTTTCGAATTTCTAGCTGCTGTTGGGTCAAACTCCATAATTCCTCAAAATCGCCTCATGTTACTGAAACAATAACACATGGTAGCGAGTCATTGATGGTTTGGAGTTGCATAACTCCCAACGGTGTCGGACCTCTAATCAGAAATGAAACTATAATGGGAAAAGAACAATATCTTCGCATTTTGAGGAGAATTTGCCAAAAGATAGCAGATGAAATGGAAATGTGACCAAAAAATAATAATGCATCATGACAACCACCCGAAACATTCTTCGGTCAAGGAGTGGCTTAATTCACACTACGAGGGGACATAGCTTACATCCTTCTTTGAAACATCATTTTCCTGCATAGGAAAATATCAAGGCAGCTTTTTGAGATTAAAAAAAAAGGAAACTTATATTCGGAGAAGTCTGGGATGAGTTTACTTAAGAGCTTTGTTTTTCATTGGCCTGAAAGGAACTATTATACATAAAATTAAATTATCCTATATTAAAAATTAACAATCTATTTGTGTATTATAAAATATTTATTAAATTAAAAAAAAAGATAAATAAAAGTAAAATAAACTAAAATAAGAATTAAAATCTAATTATTAAATTAACAAATGAAAATATTTCAGTAACAAGAAAAAGAAAATCTTTTTGCTACAAAATTTTATGAATTGGCAGCTCAAATACCGATATAAATAGTATTGAAATTTCCTGCATGTCCACCATTTTTGTGGGAATATGCAAAATGTTGATATTAAAAAATATTACTTTTCGAAACTTCAAAGCTTAATATTTCAGCAAGTGCAGGTCAAGAGACCGACAAAATGGTTTTGTTTATACATTCCTCACTTTTCTACAAAATTTTATCAATATCCGTGAGGAGCCCTCAAACTCAATCTTTTGCACTGGCGTGTGCTTCTAATGTAATTTGTATTCAGATAATTACGAGCCTGCAATAGGTAGTATTTCAATGAAATCTACCTGAAAAGCAGTGACGCGCTTTGCCTTCTCCCAGTGTGGCTCGGGCTAGTTATTTTTTGATTTAAATATTATAGTTCTTTCTTCACATTTATAATATTTGTTGAAAAAACTTGAGGACATAAGTAAAATAATTACCCGACTAGAAAACATAATAATCAGGAAAAGGTCGGGCATGTCCAATGAGGATAATGTAAAGCATGTAACACAGAAGATTGCACCAGGGCAGACGAGCCCAAAAATTGGTGGGCGTTTCGATCCAGCATAAACAAATCGATTTCAGCAGTGTATCTGTGGCTTAGTATCCCTACCTCAGACACCCAATCTCTAAATCTTGCTGTAATACCAAGTGTGAATTATAAGCGAAGACAAGTTTGTAACCGTATTTTTAACAGTCTGGATATTCGATTTTGATCCTAACATAGTGCTAAAAAGATTGCTGCTACTTACTTAGTAATTTTAACGGTCTGGATATCCGATATTGGTCCATAGTCGAACTTAAGTAGAAACACATTATAGTTCTAAAACTTTGCTATCGTACTGTTGGCCTGATTTGTTCCCGAGAAGACAATTTGCCTTACATACAAATACCTTAACAGGTCCTGAAGGAGATTAATTCTAGTTGGGAAGTATCCCGGGCAAGCTAAGGAGCGGGCAAGCTAATTCCTTTAAAGAATCAGAATCATTTTCAATTTCTTGATTTCTAATAACTAGAACGAGATTTAATAATGATAACTTCATACCAAAACTTCTTGAAAAATGTTCTTTAAGAGGGCATATACAAAGTAGGTATTTTTTATGATTTTTTTAGTGAACAATTTTGAAATTTTATATAGTTGACAACATACATTTCGAGACATTTTTTTAAGTTAATTTAAAAGCTTTAAAAAAATATAAAAAATAAAGTACCAGCTGCAGCTACAAAACTAAAACAAAAAGAGGAAGTGGGAGTTTAAAGTATATATATGTATATCCCAATACCTAAAAAAAACAAATTCGTATAATACGCGATAGATATAAGCATTCAAAAAACAAAATCAAACAAACAAAAAATGCGAATCGGTTCATTGGTTTGTCTAGATATTTCTGGTACCAAATTCAGTTTCGATAAAAATGTGTTTCAAAGTTATTTTTACCTGAGTGCACTTAAAAAGCACCATACTTCGATCATATCAGAGAACGAAGTGCATAGTTCTGGAAATTTCAACTTAAATTTTTACCAGATATTCTTGAAATGTGAAATTTTCAAAACATATGTCTAACAAAAAATATTTAGATTTTTGTGACCATACCAGCTGTACATGTCTCTTAAAGATTGACAAAGCCGTGATTGTTAACTACAGAGACTCTAAAATACACTGTAAATATTTCATTAACTTCTTACTTACAATCTATTAAGTTTTATTTACAAAACCTCTTGCGTAATTTATCTTCCAGCTCATGTGAAGTTTTAGGCACATTTTCATTTTAATATGGGAAAATCGTATGCATAGGTTAGCTGGCCTGCGTTTTAAGGGAAACATTCCCTCGATTACACAAACGTTGCCCGAAAATTGGCAGTGACACATTACTCCTGCTAAAAAATGTGCTCAGTGGGCTCCATGCATGGCCCATGTCATTGAATAACATTTCAGTAAAAAAAATAAAAGCACTTCTGTCGTGTCAGACACACGTCTGGCTTCGTCACAGGGAACCAAGAAATTTGAGCTTGGAAAGGAAATCTTAGCGCCAGCATGAATGCCCCGCGGATTATGAGGGATGAGGGGGTGGTCATGCACGTGATCCTTGCAGGAAACGATGTTGTTTTGAAGCATTGCATAATTTGTTATTATTTTCTGCAAATACGTCGATCACTACATGGACAGAAATTCTACAAATGCCATCTGATGAATTTCATTTAATTAGGGCAACCGCAGTGGAGTGAAATTGGTCACGGCCCAATTGGGGGATATCAAACTTTTGTTGATAACTCGTGTGAAGCGATGCCGATTGGGCTTAATGAGTCAGCGGCAGAATTCGTTTTGATTAATCGAAACATGATTAGGCCAGAGAGAATTACTCGAGTAGAAGACTAGATTTCAATTTATTTTAGCCAACCTTATTTGTATACATGAGTGCACTTTCTTAAAATAAGAAAACATTTCACATACCATCCGTAGTTAATTTATTTAAATGATTGTAACTTATTCTGTACTTGTTTACTTTGCAATTTTGCAAATATCACATTTCCCTTATTCATAAATACGTTTAAACGTAAAATGAAGTGGGTGCTAGATTCACGCTTTGTTAAATGACGTTGACAAGTGTTAACAAGAAGAAATTGTCTGCTGGATTAGACATAATATAGTAAGACCTGGTACTGAAGAATGCTCATTTTGTTAACAGCAAAATTGCTCTATCCGTTGCACGTTGATAAATGCCCGACTTATTGCTTAAACTCTAAGTTCTGAAAATATTATTTTGATCTTGAGAATTAAATGATTGTTTCACACTTTAAGAAATTTAATTCCTGATTTGAAATCAACTCTTTTTTCACTATGTAACTGACAAAAGATATTTTAATAATTTTAGAAAAGCGTAAGATAATTAAAATTAATTTTATAAATCGTTTTTATAGTCTAAAAACATTCTTTTCTATTTCCTAATATGTATCATATATTCTATTTTGACAATTTGATAAAACTTTAAATGTTTTTTGCATCATAAATTAGTTTAACGATTTAAAAACCATTAGCAATTTTTATTCGATAATTTTTATTAGTTTTCAAATGTAAGACTTTGAACGTCTCCGTCTGTCTCTACACCAGAACTTCCATATAATTTTTAATAATTATTTTGGAAAAATTTTAATTTATACTCATCAAAAGTATTAAGGATAATTCAGAAAATGCAAAAATTGCTCAAATTTTTGAACAGTTGTAAGTGTGCGAAAAATAATGCAATTTTAATTGTCCAACGTATTTGTGAAAGGTTGCATCTTCTAGTAGTAGGGCAGCCAAACAGGGGATTTTGGGATTTACTCAAGCGCGACAGATTAATATATGGGGGATACCTTGCACCCTGTTGAGTACCTCTACCAAATCTTAGCCCTCTATATAGGGCCAAGCGTGTAGGGCAATCGATCAGAATAGTAAAAAAAAATCGATAGCTGGAAATACTCGAGCGCGTCAGATTAAGGTATGGTGGCTTAATTACATGCTGAAAAGTGTGCATTTCAATAATCTGACGACTTGAGCGTGACGTAAGGGAGTGGGAGGGTCACAAACTTGTAAAACCAAAACGTCAGCTTGACAATCTCGAACGCGGTAGATTTTTTTTTTATTTTGAAGGGAATAATTTAAGGATAACGGAAAAAAATATAATCTGCCGATTTTCACAAGCCGAAGTAACAAAAATCGTCAATAAAGTTTAGCGCGTGCAGCTGAAGTGTAGCATGTATTCCCCATTTCCCGCCTCTCTCTCTCTCACTCTTTCTCTATCTCTCACTCTCTCGCACCGTCCCCACACTACTCTCTGGCATCCATCATGCGATCACAGCTGATCACAGCACTTGTGGCATTATATGTACATACAACGCTCCGGCTTGTTTGTTTGTGTTTTAGGTTTTGTGAATTAAATGTTGTGGATAAAATACATCTCAAAAGATTGTTAAATTTACGTCAGAAACAATAAAAAAATGCAAGATGGTTTTGGAATATTGTCGGAACAAACCAATAATATTAACGTACGATAATGTTGAATTTCCGGCTGAAACATCAAGAGAAATTTTTTCAAACGGTCAGATTAAGAAAATCCCTCCAAATAATCGTCAGATTATGGATCAGCATGATCAGGACATCAAGCTTAACCGTCTGTATGAAAATCTGACGCGCTCGAGTATTTCAAAATAGGGTTTTTTTTTTGCATTTTCGAAAAGTCGCCACGAGCTTGCGTCTCGTCCGAATCGTTAGTCTTTTGAAAGGGAGCTTCGTTCGGGATCACTCAATATCCCCTCTGAATATCTGACGGGCTCCAGTAAATGTTTTTTTTCCCATTTTAACTCTTCCGTACGGCCGCCCCCACCATCCAAACCGGCAGATTAATATACCTCCGTCATCAAAGACTCGTGGGGCATATACACTATCAATATCTGACGCGCTCGAGTATTTCCATGTGACTGTTTTTTTTTTACATTTTTGAAAGCCTGTAGTCGCTTTCCCCACCGGTGAAAGGGTACACATGATCTAACCTTTTTTTTTTTCTACCATGTAACCTTCAAAATCCAATAGGTCCCCACGACGCTCGAGTAAATCCCCATTTAGCATCGTGGGCTCCCCTACTATAGTTTATGAATCAGAAGCTTAAAAAGTTTTGTCATTCTCTCCTCCTGGAATATAAAGAAATGTGGTATTAAAGGTCGAGGATAGATCGAACAAAATTACAATATAGAAGTCGAGAAATACAAGGGTCATCAAACTCTTTCAACCAGCATTTAATGAAACCTAGGGTCACGTTGGCTTTATTTATAATATTGTCAATATGGTCTTCAAAAGCAAATCGCGAGTTGATTCAGACAATCAAATCTTTCACTTTATTAAATCTAACAAGGGAGTGACCGTTACTGACAAATGTAAAACACAAAAGATTATTTTTGCGTGCAAAAGACATATAAGTACATTTACTGACGTTCAACGGAAGATGTTTGATAGAGCACAATTTTTGAAAAAAAGGGTCAGATCACACGAAAAGTTTTCGCATCGTCAGCATAACAGAAAATATGTAAAGAGATACGTCATTGATTTATGTATCTCGAAAATAAAAGAGGACCGAGATGGTTATCCTGCGGTACACCACAAGTATTTTACAGCAACTCAGAAAGGACACCACGAAAAGAGACACTTTGAGTGCGTTTAGACAAATATGAGGAAATCCAAGCAATAAAATTATTAGGAAAGCCCAGAACAGAACAGCTTATAAATCAGGATATTGTGATTAATCCTATCGAAGGCCTTGCTAAAGTCTGTGAAGGCACAATCGACTTGTCTATCCATCTCAATTGCCGATATGCAGTGATGGGAAAACTCAAGGAGATTGGTAATAGTCAATTTGCTTTTATGAGCTCATCTTGAAACGACATTAAAAATGATTTACGGTGAAAGTAGACTACGTCACAAACAATAACCTCAAAAAAGTTTTGCGATGCAGCTTAGATTGGCAATGGCATGTTTCATTTCTTTCGATGTAAAAATGATGCAGCTTCCAATTTAATTTACTTGATTTTAATTTTTCGGGAGATTACTCCTTATTTGAGTGAACTTAGTAAGTAATGCTTCAGGGGAAAGGAAAATAAGTTGAAGTGATACAATGTTTTATTCCTGCAATAAACCCCGCTTTTAATTACTGAATTACCTTCGTTTTTTGCAATTATTTTCGGTGATGAAATTTTACACGAAACAATTCTGCACGGAGTCGCTCTTTGCATTTAATTTCATGGATATTTCAAAAAAATATGTGTGCGTTAGAAAACCGTCACTGAACACACAAAATTTTAATTGCATGCACTTAGAAAATATGTTCCAGTCTCTGCCTCAAGCTAAGCAAGATGCAGTCTGAGTTGGCAAAAGTTCAACAACCACAAGTGAGGGCGAATAAAGCGAAATTATTTTTATTTACATACATTTTCCTAGAAAACGATCGCAAATTGTTCAAAGACATAAAATTTATCAAAAAGAGTCCTCGTAAAAACTTTCTGTAGTTGGAGTCTGATACAAATCCACTTGTGAGGAGTGCACATAAATTAATCACCGGATTGAAGTCAGTATGCTAAATTGTCTCCAGAAAATAGATCTGGACTCGCTCGGTATTTATTAAGCAGAAAACCTCTTAGCTGGTGTAATCCGGTTCTTTAACTAGTTTGTTTACACTGGTATGCGGGATTTGCTAGCTATAAGTAAATTAATATCCATTTAAACTTTATTCATGCTGGTGGGGGTCACTTTTCAAAGAGAATTCCCACAAGACAGCCGAAATTAATGTTGGACAGGCACGACTAAGCCCATAAAAGGCGCAAATAATTCGAGTCTGAAAGAAACTGTGGGCTGCTTGAATCACATCTAGTTTTGACTGCATTTTTCTGGTTTTTGGGTATAATGCGGTTGGAAGCAAGTTGTACCCAACAATTCAATTCGCAACTTTTATTGTAAGTGCAAATTTGAGTTGTATGAATTGAATTGAAAGGAAGTTGATTTAACGCTGCCATGTTAGTCATTTTCATAAGCATTGAGGTGCTAAATTATAATCAGCACGTGGACAAGGTCTTCGGGTTTCGGTTTCGTTTAATTATTCTGTTAGCCGTAGGGTGATCAAGGCAATGGGCACAACAACGCTTAGCTACGAGTACATTAACCTTTCTTGTTAATTAAATTTATTTCTCTAGGGTGGTATTTCTATTCGCTTTCCAAAATACTTTATTTTATTTTTCTAACTTTTTATGTGGCCGAAGCAAAGAAAAATAGACGAACAGGTTATTCGTATTTCCTTTTAAATAAATATGTACATATGTATGTTCATTTATATACAACGAGGAGCAAAACTGTAACAGAATGTGGTTTGATTGAATAAAATTCCCATATAATGTAAAAAATAAATAAACATTTCTTTTATTTTGTGCACTTGTATACACTATATTACATTACCACGAATTTTTGGTTAATAATTTAGTGATCAATTCAATATCTTTTGACATCTTCTAATTTTGGTAACCTTCTGGTAATATATCAATATCATACATCCTTCAACCTTTCCCATAGCTCATTTATCCCTTTAGGCGGCTTATTATACATAAATAGGCACCTTTTTTTCATTGAAGCCCACACATTTTTTATAGAATTTATACCTCGGCTTAGAGCTGGCCAAATTAATGTAGAAAATTGTTATGTTTATTTTTACAATTTGTGGGCTTCGAATATCAATTTTGTTGAAAAATTACATTTTTCTCCCTAATTTTTCTTTGATGAATAGAATCTGCGAAGTTATTTTTGAGAATATGTAAAAATTACTTCTTTTTCATTATTCCCCCAGCTTTTATAAATGATCCGACTCCACTCCTTGAAATACCCCACACTATGATGTTGAAGCCAACATGCCTCATTATTTCTTTGATTTTATTCATGATTTCTTTGATTTTTTCTTTGATATTCATCAGGATTTTTAGTCCAATACCGGCTCTATCCTTTGGGCTTAAATTTGTTAACTTTACTTTCGTTAGACCAATAAATATAGAAGTATAACTGAAAATATGACCGTATTTATTCATTTTAGTTGCTTCCTGTCCAGTACTTAAAATAAGCAAAATCTTTACGAGCTGGTCTAATTTTTAACGAAATTGCAGGCTTTTTCATACTCTGCACTGGCTTTATCCTAATTCATTTTGAGGCTTTAAAGGGTACTATCCACAGACTAGCAATTCAGCCAATGCTTTGAATAACTAATTTTGGAATATCTTGAATTTTGAAGCTAAAAGTTAAGCAAATGAACGAGTTTCTTGATATAGAACTATGCGTGATCTTCCTCCGGGTGTATTGCTGGATACAATCCCATAAAAATCTTTAATTCTCTTAACAGTTTGATGATTAATTCCAAGCTTATTTGTAATTTTTCTTAATAAAATACCATTTCTTAAACTGTTTATTATTAAAAATTTAACTCTTGCCTGTATCTTTTTCATTTTTATTTAAATTTTATTTAAATATCCAAGTACCTACTTGTTTTTACCCCAGAAAGCATTCAATGAGTGATTAGGAAATAAAAATAATCGTTCACGTGTGTCACCACTGTTCTTTTCTAAGAATAAAAAGACGTCTCGCCACGGTGCACGCTCTAAAAAACTATGATTTTTTTTTTTAATTCAAATTTTGCAAATTCAATTAAGTTAAATAATTTTAGTTTCTTGGTGCATAACAAAACAAATGAGTGAAAAAATAAGAAGGATATTTATTTATTTTTAAAATATATGAACATTTAATTCAATCATACTACATTTTGTTACAGTTTTGCTCCTCAATGTAATTCAAATTAAAAGCAGGAAAAGGACTTATCTTCGACGACCAAGAGTTAAATATATTTTATGAGTTTTAGAGTTAGAAAATGTCGTACATGACATTTGCAGATTAACAATAATAGCTACCATTTTTCATTTTTCTATATGAATCAGATATACATAGAATATTTTTTATTGAATTGAATTGTACAAACCGTCAGCTATATCAAGCTTATAAAATTTGCGAAAAGTGCATCAAATTTCAAACATTGAACCGGATAAATTTGTTGATTAAGTTTTTGATGCAAAGTGTGTAAGTTGATTTTATATTCGTAAAATGAAAAATGTTCGATATGGGAAACTATTCATAATTTTCAATTTAGCACGAAATTTTCTTTTAAACCAGGATCTGGATTCGATTGTGAAGAAAAATTAGCTAATTAAGCCATAAAGCTAAAATATATATTGTAATTATACATTCTTCTTCAAAGCTACATTAGTTAGTCACGCAATTGGAACACATGAAAAATTATAATCATTCCGTTTTTAAGCATGTCGAGAATGAACACTATTGTAATTACATGATTACTTTTTTATTTATATTTAGTCAAAGAAGTTCGAATACTTAAAACGATGATTACATTCCTCTGGCCCTAATATTTATTGTACCCTCTCTTTGCCTTAATGGCTAAACCGATTCTTCGTGGCATGTTACTAATCGAATTAGCGAGTGATTAGTGAAACATGACCTTCCTTCTGGAACTTCGTTCCACAATATAAGGAATGGGGTATTTTTTTTAAATACATATATGAATGTTTGAACCGATTTAACCGTATGTCATGCCCCATATTGCATAAAGACAAAAGGGCTAGTTCCCATCCTGCATAGATCCACATAAGGAAAACAAACAGTTCTAAATACGGAGATGCATGATGGTATATATCCAAAGCAAATAAATATTACCCAAGCTGGTTCGAAATATTGGCCAACCCATAAAATACGAAATATTAATATTATTATAATATGATTTTTTAATTGCTTTTAGAAAGGAATCTATATTCATTTATAATAATGAAACAACGTTTTTTGCCTTTTTTATTTTAATTTGATTTACAGAGCTCAAATACCATTATGACCATGCAAATGACAGTTTTGAGTGACACTATACATATATTTTGAAACCGTTTATCACAGATTTAAATCGTTATCGCAAAAATGGAAAATTTCTGAAAGCTCTGAAATACAGTATAATAGTTTAGTATTTTAGAGTACCTAAGTCATTAAAGTAAAAGATGATTTTCCTGTAGCAAATGCAATATAACAATTAATTATTTTATCCGTTAGAAAAACTTTCTCTTGAAATGTTCAGGGAATTTTTAATATTGTTTGAACGTAAATTATGTACACACTTCAGCTCCCCTCCCCCCACTTTCCAATTGCGATGCATAGCCTATGTCACTCAGGAGGTTAAGAGCAACATGCCCGTAAAATTTCATCTCAATCGGATAAGTGCTTTTTGCGTGAAACACCAATCACCATAAACATATCGCAGGTGTTCAGAATTTCGTAAATTTTAACAATAGTAAACAATTAAAAAACGCCGCCTATGTCATTCCTGACAACCTCCTCTTCATGTCTGTAAAGTTTCATCGAAATCGGTTCAGCCGTTTTGAAGATTAGCCCGAACAGACAAACAGACAAACTCATCGTATGGGTGTGTAATGCACTTCTTTTAATTTCAATAATACGTGGTACAAATTTCAGGATGATCGGTTGCATGGTGTAGGAGTCCATTCGTACCAAACACACTATCTTTCGCTTTTTTATATATGTAGGGTATTAAATTCCACTAGGTTTTTCAACTTTATTTTCCGTCCTACAAACTTAGCATGAACCAAATAAGTTTCATAATAGTTTGCATTTCCGATCATAGTAGTTTTTCCTTCTTATTTTAAAATGTTGTCCAGAACTAAAATTTCGGTGACAGAATTTAAATATATTTTTTCTGAATAACCCTAAAAATAAACTGTCTAGTTGCAGTCTTATTAACAACATCTATGTGGCAAATTTCATTCAAATAGTACATTAAGCACGATATTAATTTTTATGAAGACAAGTGGCAACATTCACAAAAGTATAAATAACTTTTAAGCCGTTGAAGTTTATGTTAAACCATATGCTAAATGTTGCAAATGATGATCCCTTATCGTGAGCTTTAGTTGGACCGCAGATCATGAGACACGGTTTATATGTAATTGATTATCCTGAAAGATTTTTTGAGGCGAGAACTGAAATGTTCTAACATCATCGGAAAGGCGACCATTCTAATATCTACATACATATGTATATGCGTATAAGTTTTATTATGATATAGACATGTTAAGCACCATATAACTTTCCGTATCAAAAATTTAGATTTTGTTCCAAAGTTAATTTAAATTCTAAAAACGTATTTAATTCATAAGATAAGACAAACAAATTTAAAGTAAGTGGATACTTCTGTACTTTAAAAAAAGCAATTAAAACTTTCGGGCAAACAATTACTAAAGTTATTTTGTAGCTTGGATGTTTTTTATGTAAGTTACCTTATCAATTCGTATAAAAATAAAGAATATAATTGCACTGAAAGAAATTTTTAACTATATTCTGGGAGAACTATACATATACTACATACAAAGTTCGATGGACTATATTCTCGCACTATTTTAGGGAAACCAGAATTATAACTATAGAGTATTTTACTATATTACAAAAATTATTAATATCATGACAATTTTATTGCTCTCAAATCCATAAAAGTTTTCTCAGTGTGAAGTTCTATGGAGAACATGAATTAATCTTTTCGTTATGGCCTTCCTTAATGAGCTTCCTACGGCTGGTAGACATGAAAAAAATTAATAGCGCGGCAGTTTTAATATATACGTGCATATTTCAAAATATTTCCATCCTAAAGACATGGTACAAAAATACATAGTTTTTGGCGCTTGTTTTGAAACGTAAGTAAAATATACAACGGAATCGACAAATAGATTATCTCCCTAAAATTAATTAGGTTTTCTTTACAAAACAATTTAATCATACTATCTATTTTGTCATTATTGACATGAAATAACTTTTTGTAATTCTATTATAGTATTGAGTAAGGAGAAGAAAAATCTTTTAATTTTTGGTTACAATCAACTTCCAATTTTTAGACTCGGTTCTTATGAAAACATTTGATCCCACATGTACATGTATGCATTTGAGTTAATCGACAACAAAAGCACAATAAATCAAAAAGAAAATTTAAAAGATCCCATTTTTCGTCACGGAGCTACTCGGACAACAACGTGACTAACTCTTTTTATGATTGCGCAGCCAATGTAATAAATTGCGAGGCACGCACGCTGGCGCAAATATTTCACTACGTTTACACTAAGTGATGAGTCCATTAGAGCTCATTATCACCACCACCAGCTATTAAATAATTGTAATTATAACAACTTCCTAGAGGAAGTAAAGTTTTGATGTAAATTCGAGAAGCATAAACGACGTCATTCTTGTAAAATGCCTCTTAAGAAATTTTTAATTCGTTCTATGACGATGAAGTTAACGATTTTTGATTTAATTAGCGTGCTTTCTATATTTAGCAGATATAAATGTTATCGTCATAATATGTATAAGAAGTGATTACGGATAATTTTTTATCAATTTTGCATTAATTGACGCTTAAGTCATATACGTATTCACGTATTCAAGTGGTCCCCTCGAGTACTTTAATGAGTTTTTAATTAGTACAAACTACTTTAGGCCCACAATTGGAACTCCATTAGCCTGTTAAAATTATCTAATCGTAGGTTTAAAAAAAAATATATAAAATAAAATTACGAAAATGTAATTTTAATTTGTCTTACCTATCTTCGCTATACTCGCGAAAAGGATCCATATTCCTATGATGAAAGGTGTTTTAACACGATCAAATTCAACCTGAGCAACTGGATAAGTTTCAACATGATGTTCACCCTCGGCGAGGTGGCTGGATTTCTTTTTTGCTTGCGGCAATTCCTGTTGGTCTAATATGCGATCTGTTGATCGTTTCTGGGTTTTACCACTTCCAGTGTCCGCGAATGTTGTCACTGAATTGGGTGTTTCAGATTGCGGCACCTACAAAAATAAAACAGTTTTACTTAGCTGTGATAATGAGACATTTTTTATTCAACCTTTTATAAAAATATTTTGTGCAGCGCTAGATCTATCTGATTAATAAAATATTGTAAACAAATTGCATTTTGAGCAGGCTAATATTCGTGGAAAAAAACATAACCTATGTATATATTTTTTAAATATTTTCTTTCATCTTTTAAATTTGTCTAAAGCCACAAGATACAGAAATAGGATTAAGTTTAAGACCATCTTCAAAATGCATAAATTTGACGATTTACGATCCCCATACCTCCTACATTTCCAATTATTTAATTGAAATAAAATTTTGTATGCAGACAATTTAGACGACTCTCAGTAAAACTTGCAGGTAATCATTTTTGAGAAATGTCATTTATTAAAAAAAAATCATAATCAAGAAACATCCTGAGACTAAGTTGTATGACATAATGACATAATTCTAAAATTTTTAAATATTTATATGTCAGATTTTGGCCATTAAACAAACTCCTCTTGCGTTGGAAATTAATTCGCAGAAGTCCCTGACTATTTCGCCTAAATCAACTTAAAGCGAGCTTTTGCTTGCAATAATTTCTATTAAAGTTTTTAGCAGAGTGTGTTTAAAAAAATGCATATAGACACAATATTTAAATAAATATAAATAAAATTAACAATGATTTAAAGAATTTTATTAATAATTTTGTACAGGGTTATATACTCCAAAATAATCAGGAGTGTGCAATACAAGACGTTTCTTACACTCCCATACAGTTTCACTGCGTTTATTCTGTTTCGCACATACCTTACACCTTTGCTGAGACTTTTGTTTACTTTGTGTAGATGGAATTTAATGTAACGTAAAGAAACGTCTAACGTCTAACAAACGCAGTTCTCTGTAATAGCGCTACTGATTTTCATATTTGAATATCAACAACTTGCTTTTTTACAGTAAACTCAGTAGACGTACATTGCACGTCATTGCCACTCTAAAGCATATAACAAGACGACGAGCATTTGTACGTCTTTCCAGCGCAAGAGGTTAGTTTTTCTCGGAACCGCAGCCACCAATAGCTCTGTTATTATTTTACTCATATTTTCCCAGTCTTCAACCAAAGACAGGTTGTCTGGATGTGACTCGATTTCGTAACGTCTTCCACTAATTTTCTATACCATGACTGGGAGAGCATATTGGAGAGCATCAATATTATTATTTTCTAACCATCTTTTAGTGCCATTAGCCATATGTAGTCTAGCATTGCCTTGCTGAAATTTCCTCCTCGTAAGGTATTTAAAAATCTATGAATTTTATACTGCAGAATTTCAAAGCATTTTTCTGCTTTAATCTACCGTTGATAATGCAAAGTTCAGAGATCCATACCATGACATTGCTCCCCACACAGTCACTTTGCCACCTCCTTCTTGGACTTGTTTTTGGATACACCCAAACTTGTTCGATAGAAGAATAATTTATATAATTTTTGTTCGATAGAAGAAGAAGACTTTTAACAAGTTACATTGAAATCTTACTGATTCCAATTTTATTTATTTTTAATGATTTCATATGTAATGACTCTTTGATTAAATAGCTTAAATAACTTGTTTTGATCAGTTGTTTTTGAGGAAAACGAATTGAGAGTGAACATGTTTTGATGTTTATTTATGGCGAAAGTTTTTAAGCTTATTTTATAAGAGCAATATAAAACAACTTATTGATGTTCACATGCTAAAATACAAAACGTAATCGGAAATATCATAACTAGTTAGCCTTACAACTTGCTATAGCTAGCTAACGTGCTAATTGTACTTGAACATTTCATAAGAAAATTATTTAAGAAGAAGTATAAATTACAAACAATATGGTTGTTGATTTCATACTATTGTGTTGTTATTGAAACGACAAGTCTACACAAAATTTCATATCATTCGGATAATGGATAATTAAACTTTCATGGTTATTAAGGATAAACGGACCGTCAGATGAAGTCAAATAAAAGCTTGTTATAAAAATCAATAAGCCCATTTACGGAAATTATATAATTTAAAATGTAACGTAGTCATTAAAGTAACTTTTATGTTATTTACCAGCTTTTCCGCGTTATCGTCCGTGATCGCGCTTAATTAAGCTATTGTCCAAAATCCATTAAATATTCGTGATTAATACCCCGTTTGACATCCTTAAAAGTTGAATTTCGCCAATAGATTAAATACTACTAGGGGTATTCACGCTTTGGCGCAAAAGGGTCTTGCACCCTTGAATCCGGTGTATCGTAGCATGGAAATTCAATGATACAAAAACAACTCTGAAGAAATTCAATCTACAATACCTTTGCAAATCTGCAAAACCCTAGACGTATTGCAAACAGGTCTTGCAACAGTGCAAGGTTGCAAAATCAGCTGTCAAAGAAATTTGAATTAGAATTTTTGTGGTTCGAGTAAATGAAAATTGACAACAAGATGGAAAACAGCGTGGATAAGAAAATAACGCGAATAATCAAAGGAAACCCCAACAAGGAATCGACAGAACAGGAAATTATAAAAATTCTTAATTTCATATAAGATGAAAGAGATTTTGGGGATGGTTTAGGTTTGTTTTTCAAGTGTTGTGAAAATTTACTTCAGATTATATTTTAGAAGCCCACGGCTATGTATTGACAAGACGGGAATTGATGCAACGTGGGATTTAATGCCATGGAAAATGAGACATTTAAAACTGTCCTATAAGAGAACTGAAGAGCGGCGAAAGTCAACGGGTGCTGAATTGCTAAAATCAGACGAAGGCATTACTATTGAAACAACAGTTTAACATTTTTGTGTCTTCACATTTTTTACATTCAGAAATTCTTAAGAAAAAATGCACCTGTTGCCAGTACAAGCGCACTCTTTTCATCGCCGACCGAAACAACTTTTTATCTTGGTGTTGACCCTTTATTAAAAAATGTCGATGACGTTGAGGAATTCGATGATGTCCAAATACTTGAACATAATACAGGTTCATTATCTCCTTCCGTATTTCCTGTTGAGATTCCTACAACTTCCGAGACTGACTCATCATCGCTATCACAACCTGTCGCAGCTACATACACCTGTCGAGACTCCCACAACTTCTTCGTCTTCAAGAAAAAATAAAAGTCATGTTAAGCGATTCACAGAAAACCTAAAAAAAAGCAGCACCTAAAACTGTCATCGACCAGTTAGCAGTTATTCAAAGTCAACGAAATGAAATCCAAAAATTGTAAGTTGAACTAGAAAGAGAAAAATTCCTTAAAGAAATTGAATTTGAGGAAAAAAGGCTACAACTGGACGAAATGAATAGAAATAGAGAAGAACGAAAGACTAAAGTAACTAGAAATAGAAAAACAAGGAAGAATTCAAAGGTACGAGATTGACATGAAGTACGAAATGTATGAAATAAAAGAACATGTTCTTTTTTGTTTTATTCAAACATCAATGAATAAAAAAACCTTGCCGCTTTATTTCAAATTGTTTATTTAAGGATTCGGGTTCATTCTCCTCGCCATTATCATTAGAAGAAGTGTTTTCATTTGTGTAGTTATTGATATAAACACTGGGTAGCAAAATATTATGAATAATACAGTACACGATAATCCAGTCATTACACATTTCACGACTTTTTGTACTATTGTTTCTCAACCTTAACTCCTTCAAACTGCGATCTTTCTTTTAATATCCCTATACGTTGTTCAAATCGTACTCTAAACTGGCTATGTTATTAATTAAATTTTTTTCGTTTTTTGTACGAGGGCAGTTTGATAAGTCAGTGACTTTTAGAATTTCTCACGCAGTAATTTTAAATGCAACACTGCTCCCGTCAGCTGCCATCTATTAGACTTACTGTAAAATTTTGAGAAAGCTGCCTTATTTAGTTCGTGTTTGACAGCCATTGAAAGCAAACAATCTCATGAATTTTAACGAAAATGGAAAAAAGTGAATTTCGTGTGCTGATTAAGCATTATTTTTCCATTTTTCTATTTATCCATAAATTGGGCTACGAACTGCTACCCCATCCAGCGTATTCTGCAGATTTAGTCCTCTGCGACTATTTCCTGTTTCCAAACCTGAAGAAATGGCTGGGCGGTAAGAGATTTGGGTCGAATGAAGAGGTCATCACTGAAACAAACGCCTATTTTGAGAGCCTCGAGAAATCCTATTATTTCGAAGGAAAAAAAAGTTTGAAAAACGATGGACTAAATGTATAGAGCTAAAAGGAGATTATGTTGAGAAATAAAACGCTTATTTGCCGAAAAAAGATATCTTTCATACAAAAAGTCACTGACTTAAAACTGCCCTCGCATGTGAGAAATCTTGAGTTATTTCCGTATGGGGTAATTACAGTTTCAAACAAGGAATAAGCCGAATCAGCAGCAATCCACTGTTTGGAAAATTATATTTCCTTGTCGATAAAGTACAATTTGAAAAAATTCTCCATCGGGGATAGTACCAGGATACCCAGCCACTACATATCTAATCTGAAGTATGAAATCACATGTTATTTGTGTTTTAATTGAATAAATATGCTTCCTTGAAAAATACTATAATGGATTTACAACAGGAGTTTCTGCCAATGTTATTTCCGTTCCATCAACATAGCCAATGCATAAATGAAGTTCATGAAATGTCTCAGTTACAATAACTACTCTTTCTTCCTTATCAAGCCATTAAATGTATTGAGCTTTCAATCGTAAGAACGCTGTAAAAACTCGTATATCGCTATTTTAGAATTGTGCCACCATCTTCAATACCAAATATTGTTACTATTTTCCTTATCGACGCACTTTCTCCTGAAGATCCTAATCTATACAGAACTATTGCTAACTGCAAAGCGATTGAAATCTATTCACAGCTGTGTGATTAGCTGACTGCAGTCTCCAAAGATATAGCTTGCAATAATTGCAAAAACTACTGCAGCATTATCATAGCTTTAAATCTGTTATCGTCCAGTTGCGTGAAAAGATCTTCATGCCACACATCTGATTTTGGAACAACATTTTTAATTCCATAATGATATGTCAGCATTACATGAATATCTTCATAAAGGTTATCAAGGACTTCCTGTATATAATTATCATTATCGCTTTCTGACAAACAAACTGTGTTATTTTCACATCGGATCCGATTCCAAGAAACACGCATTAAATTGCCATGATATTTACCCATCCAAACCTCAAACCTTGAACCAGATAAATTTTTAGATTAAATTTTTGACGCAAAGTGAGTGTAAATCCAAGCAATTTGATTTTATTTTCGAGAAATAAAAATTGTTTGAAATTAGTAACTGCCCAAAATGTTCTATTCAGTCCAAAATTTCCTGCAAAACCTAGAACCGGATCCAATGTAAAAAAAAACAAATTTTCATCTTGGGAATAAATAATAATAATTAGTCTAAGAATCATCAACTAATTTTATTAAAGAATCATTATTATCAGCCCGTGTCGGGCATAGCGCCTAGTTGGCAAAGTGCCTAATTGGAAGACACCCGTAGAACAGTGTAATTGTAAGCAAAAGAAGAAATATCTGGAAACTTAAGAAATTTGTATCTTATGTTAAGCATAATCGAGGAGAAATGAATGTTAAATGAATCTGAATATCAACACAACTTTTCAATCTGGTGAGCGAGATATGGGAACTAAAACTCAGTTCTTACCCGCCTAAACTTTTTAATCCAACGCACGTAGTAAGTGTTCCCCGGCGCAGTTTTGTTTAAATTTTTCTCTAAGAAATTTTAAGTTGAAATTGATGTAAAAAAGACGACACTAAAATAAAAAAAATTTTGTAAATATTTGTATGATGACCCGGAAAGTGGGCAACTACTATTCGTTTTACATTTTGTTTAGAACATGTTTCCTTATTTTGAATTCTTGTTTATATTGCAAAAAAAGGATTTACATACATTTATCGAATGTATTTAATGTAGGTACATATTTTTGTTCAAAAAATATTAACGTTGCGTTTGAGACCCTATTGTTAATTACTCTGCAAGCTTATCAATGCTACTTTTAATAAATATGCATTTTTATATTTTAAAATAATTTACATTGTAAATGTGCCGTCAAAAAACATTGGTGACCAATTTGGAATTTATATTATTCAAGGCTTTCATAATTGATATGAAAGTTCCCAACATTGAGATTAAACTATAAAGCAAGGCGTCACAATAAGCGCAAGTCACTAATTACAGTAATTGAAATTCACATTCGTTGGCCTAGAGCAACATAAATGTTCTTGTCTCGGCCCGCCTTCAAACCTCAAAGATTTAAAAAAGAAGACCATAAATCAAATCGAAAGCCTATTAAATTTAGAATGCAATTGTGATGATGAACAGCTGGCACCAGATTGCCATTACGCAATTTATCGCTTCGTCACCCGCTGAAGCCACTTTAACGTCTACCGACATAACGAGCGCGTCTGTGGCGGTCTAGGTATGCCAAAAATCTAGACAACTTTACAATCCAAACAATTCAAAAATACTCCAAATTCATGCTAGATTTTTGTTTTTGAAAAAAAATAAAATAAATAAAACTTGTGTCCGCAGAGAAGCTAATTATAGACCCCCTGTCGAGAAATATTATCGCTAATAGTCATCTCAAGTGTACGCACTTCGGTTAATTTCCAGCATAATCTAATCTTGACACAGAAATTAAAAGAGGAGCTCGCCGCCTTGCGACCGGCGAAAATTGTATATAAGCATATTACGTTTGAGCTAGTATATGTACATATATGTATACATATGTACCAATTAAACCTCAAATATTGCCGGTTCACCTGAGTCAATATTTCTGAAGATGTTAAAAGTTGGTGATACAATTTTTGGCTACCAAAATCAATGTATTTTTTTTCTATAACAGAAAATCATGCATAACTTTAAAAAATAATTTTAAAAAAAATTATGCCCTATTTCATCGCTAATTTCAAAGTAAATAAGGAATTGTCTGATTCTTGGCAATTAAATTCAAATGCAATTTTCCGCTGATAAGCGCTTCGATTGAGCACGAGTGGGTGAAGCGGTCAGTGAAATTATCAACTCAAGTTCAAGAACTCGCCACGTGAATCATTATCTTTGGCGGTGGCAAGGGGCAGTGACTTGAATTGAAGAATGCACCGAGAAAAACTCGGCGGTCAAAATTGCAGCACGACTTGGCAGATGCCTAATTAAGCAGCACGTGTCGACGTTAGAACACGACGCGGGGACGCAAATAAAACGAATGTGGTCACATTTCACGTATGCCATTCGACTTATATTCTTCGAAGATTGAAGTGATTAACTCATTCAGAAGAGAAAAATGAATGAGGGCCTCCTCTATACCTAATGAACCTCAAAATTCATAGGGTCGCCATGACTTCTAATTGTGTGCCCAGCCAAACTGAAATGTGCTATAATAATAATAATTATACATATAATTTAATTGGGATGCACACGTGCATAGAATATTCCTAACATGAACGAATGCAATTCGAAGTATTCGAATATTGATTTTTATTTCTTTTTGTTACCAAGTATATAGTACTTGACGAATGACCACTCATTTTGCCAGCCAAGGAGTACGTGAAAGTGCACCAAAGCTTTATCGTAAAGATTTATTAACACTAACTACTGCGTGTGCCAACTGGCAAACAACTAAAAATTATGTTATTTATCGAGGTGTTAATTAGATTTATTGTAATTATTAACAATTTATTCATAATGCCACGGGTTTTAAAGCAAAGTGTTTACTAATTGTTAATCGTTGGAGTTTTAAGTACAAAAATCGTCCACATCTTGGCAATAAAACTTTCCAATAAATTTATAAACACAATCATGCAAAAGGTCTGATTTCGGTACGAAGATGTGACATGTCAAATTTCGCGTAATGGACCTGTGAACTGGCCTCCACAATCGTGTGATCTCAAACCTATGGATTACTTTCTTTGGGAATATGTGAAGTCACTCGTCTACGCTGATAAATCACAAACGTTGGACCACTTGGAAGTCAACATTCGCCGCGTTATTGCCGATATACGTGCCCAGTTGCACGATAAAGTAGTCGAAAATTGGACTTGCCGATTACTTTTCATCCGAGCCAGCCGTGGCCCGAAATGTTTAAACATTAATGGCATAAAAATATCTTTTAAATAAAGCCAACACCACGGCCATTAACATTATTTTTAAGTGTTTTATTTCATTTTAAATTTGTATACCTCTAAAAAAAACATCCTATATATAATATTATATTATCTATATATTAATACGTGAACATCGAAAATTGTCGTACCTTGTTTTACTATTTATTTTAAAAGCAGGGGAATGATACTTATATTATTCGAAAGGTACTGTGCCATAGATGTGCACAAGAAAAAATCATGTGTCTATGTTACCGCAAGGGCAGATAAAATAAAGTGACCATACAACACACATGATTTCCCCATAAAAAACGATTTAACCAATTAAATGAACGCATTTTGATCACTTTCATGACAGTATGAGCTTAGATCTCTTTGCCTTCCCTGCACGGGTGAATATTACCAAAAAAACATTATGCAAACAAATACATTGCGTTGTTTCTCTCACTGATGGTCGAATTTCGACCACAGCCGATATTGGTTGGTTTGGTTGGTTTAAGTGGTGACCCTGATCCCCTGATCAGGATCCAATTAGCGCTGGGTGCTCCGTTTTGAGACCACAGAATCCCCTAAGAGTACACACAACCGATACTAGTAAATATAATTATTTATACGATAAAATTAAATATTCTTGATAATAGGCGAACACCAACTTTCTAAACGAAAAAGTGATATAAATGTAATAATAAATAGATTGCTTCGTAAATTACGTACAACGATTTACAAACAATAAAATAAAATTAGTAGGTTCGTAAAACAAATGGAAATAGGAACATTTGGGGAGAGTCGAGTCGTATTCAAAAATCTAGAGTTGAAAAGGATAAGAGCAAAATGAAAATATGAAAATTCTGGTTTTGCTTAACGTTCGCGGACGGTCTGAATTTGTGTAAGGTATTTATATGATCACCCTGAACTTTACTTTGTTCATTGTTTTTGTAACTGTATCAATATTTAAAAAATGAAAGAATAGAATATACTGCATTTGCAATGGTGAATCACACAAGTAAAGTGAAAATACCGCATATTCATAACTAATCTCTTACTCAATTCATAATTTTTTATAGATCTGGATAGGCCAAAAAAGCACAGTTGAGTACTTGCAAGTAACCATGAAAAATAAACACTTAACAAAGATATTATTTTTAGAACGATTAAAATTGATGCTTTTCTACAAATTTTACGAACTAGGACGCAATGCATGCGCCGCACTTGGCGGTGGCCGCATCTATCCAAAGTATTTTTGGAATCTTAAAACCGCTTTTTTCTAGATCTACTGGATTGACTTTGATTCAGTTTTTACCAATTTTAGCTAACACTTTGGTACACCAATTTAAGCCAATACTAACACTTCTTAGCTGACATTTTGAACCGTTTCAGAGGCTTTTTCGTCAAGTACATACATTACTTATTTTGTAAAAATTAATTTTAAAATCAATGTAGGTACTTTATGCTCTTTTCCTTACACCCGTGGTCGAATTAAATGGATAAAATGCCTTTATTAAATATTATTATTCTCTTAGACTGGAGTGATATAGTTTGTTCGAAAGACTCCCATTTTCGTATGTTTCGCATTCGAATTTCAAATCTTGCACAATAAAAACAACAATACACCCTGCCTCCGAAATATCTACATTGGAATTAATTGAGAAACTTAATTTTAAAAAAAACAACAATCAGTGCTAATACATATTATAAATGTGTAAGTTTGGGAAGATGTTTATTACTTAATCACTTATTACTTAATCACTTTACTTAATTTAACAGTAAATTTAACAGTAGTGAAAATGTACAAAAATTGCTAACTAATTTTTATTAATAATTAGCAACTCCACCACAGTTGGCGACTATGTTCAGAAGTCTTTTTGGCATGGATCCCACGTATGGTTGCACCATTTCTGGGGTTAGGGTTAGCCAAGCCAAGCTGAATCAATGGCGTAATACCTAAATGTTTTCCATAAGTTTAACTGGAAGAAAACGAACCTGCCAGTCCAAAAGGTTAATGTCGTGCCCCAAGAACCAGGTTTTTATAGCATTGCTTACGTAGTTCCTGGCGTTGTTCTATTGATAAATTAAAGTTCCCTAAGGATAGCGCGCTACTTATGGAAGGCGGACTTGTCTAGGGACTTTCTGGTATTCGAGGCTATTCATTCGACAGGAAATAAAATCATTGGGGCGCTTTCCGCAGATTATTAATTAAATTGAGGTATTTGTTCAAATAATGCATCATTTCATCTTTAGGTCACCGTTTTAGATGAAAAAACGTTCAATTTTGACGGCCCAGATAGCTTGTGTGGATATTGGAGGCATTTGCGGAAAGAACATAATGCACGCAAAGGTAAAAGCAAAACTTTCCCTGATTTTTGATTATTCGATCTTTTAATTTTTCGTATTATCATTTTAAATACAGTGAAACCCGGTTAAGACGATTTTCTAGAGACCAAAGCAAAACAGCGCTATAAGCGGGAAAACGTTATAAGCGTATGAACGTTAAATTCACTATGGCAATAAAAGACTGCAAGCGAAAATTGTTACACAATTATAAACAAAGATTTTCGCTTCCATGTTTGACGTTTGATGTACTCGGTTTGAAAAACGACGAGAAACTAGAAAAATTGTCCATCCGAACTTTTATACACTTCACAAAAGTGCTAGAAACGCCCATCATGGCATGCCACTTTTGTTCATATTTTCACAATTTGTTTGTTCCGAAAAGCGAATAAAACTATGGGTATAATATCCCCATATTTGTTTAATAAATTTCTTCTTTATTTAATAAATTACTTTTAATTAACTAAAAGATTAACCATTTAGTTTTCAATAATTATTTTTTTGATATTTTATTTATATTTTAAATATTAATAAAATATTTTCCATAACCTCTTTCACATTCCGTAATTTTTAGAAAAATTTCATATATATAATGACAACTAACTGAGATAAAAAACAAAAAGGAACTTTTTTTAAAGCAAAGCATACTAAAGCTACCCACAGCTATCTGCGATACCCCCCACATTACTCCCCTCCCAGTGATCGTTATACGAGAACGATATTATGAGAGAAGGAAATGATAAATGTTGGTGGCAGTAAGGTCGCCAGGAATTAAACTTGAAATAGTTGTTGTTGTTGATTGATGTTGGCAGTGAGGTCGCCAGGAATTAAATTTGAAATAGTTGTTGTTGTTGATTGATGTTGGCAGTGAGGTCGCCAGGAATTAAATTTGAAATAGTTGTTGTTGTTGATGTGGGGTGGCACAGTAAGTTGGCCAAATTACTTCCCCAGCTATCGAACGTTGTTGTTCATCTGTAGACTTGCAGAGTGATCATTGCTGGGTGACTGTTGCTTGCTGACTTGACTTCTATTAAAGAAAAATGTTATTGTTCCGATGATCTTTGTAGAAATCTATCATTGCTCCGTCGCTGTTTGTCGTTGTTTGTCGGGGTCACCAGTTATGGGTATAATATCCCCATATTTGTTTAATAAATTTCTTCTTTATTTAATAAATTACTTTTAATTAACTAAAAGATTAACCATTTAGTTTTCAATAATTATTTATTTGATATTTTATTTATATTTTAAATATTAATAAAATATTTTCCATAACCTCTTTCACATTCCGTAATTTTTAGAAAAATTTCATATATATAATGACAACTAACTGAGATAAAAAACAAAAAGGAACTTTTTTTAAAGCAAAGCATACTAAAGCTACCCACAGCTATCTGCGATACCCCCCACAAAACCATTCTAAGAAAATCCATTGTTTTAATTTTGAAATCGGTAAACGAAATTCAAAAGGTAACTTTTCTTAGAATAGAAAGATTAAAGATTAAAGAAAAAAGATTAAAACGATAATTGATCATGAAAAACGAGTACGAACATTGCTCGGTAACAGATATGTAATAGTAAATCGTTATAAGAGTGAAAATTTTCCCAGGTAGTAAGCGATGGGACCCATTCGAAACAATCGTAATAAGCGGGAAATCGTATTAAGGGGGATCGTTATAAAGAGGTAATTTTGTACAGGTCATTATAGGAATGTCGAAGGGACCATCGAATTTGACCGTAATAAGCGGGAAATCGTTGTATGCGGGAGTCGTCTTAACCGGATTTTACTGTATTCTCTTATTGAAATTAAAATTCCATCGAAAAACGATTTTGTACCTTCAAATATCAAAATAAATATATTTTTTCAATGATCAGTACCAAGTTTTTTTTTTTTTTAAGTGTGATATCTCAAGATTGTCAAGGTGAAATTTTAAATCTTTATATTACCCTAGTTAAACTATGTAGATCCAAATCGAGCCCGCAACACGCCCGGAATTAAAGAAACGCTTGATATACGCCCGAATTAGGCCCGTAGCATTTTTCGTGTCATTAAATAAATTAATAATTGAATTGCGTGTATGAGCCTGTTGCGGGTGTATTTTGTAACAATTCGAGCCAGTTGCAAGCGTAGTTTATAAAAATTTGGTCCTGTTGCAGCCGCGTTTCCGGTCTGTTGCGGGCGCATCGGTCCTATTGCACGCGTATTTCGGGCCTAATGCGGGCGCGTTTTGGGCCTGTTGCAGGCGCATTTCGGGCCTGTTCCAGGCGCGTTTCGAGACTGTTGCGGGTGTATTTTAGGAAATACGGACTTGTCGCAGGCGTGATGCAGACGTGTACTAAAAAATCGACCGATGGGTACCTAAATCGACCTTAATTATTTGAGTGTCCTTATTAAATATGTTATTGGTACGAATAGATAATTTAACTATTAAATTTAGTTAGTGTCGCTAATTTAATAGGGACACTTGTTATTGGTAAGGCGCTATTATTTTTGTAGTAAATATAGTAGCTTTTTGATTTTCCTAGGAGCTTTTAATTTTTTATTCTTAATTAGTATCATATTCTATTCTATCTTATAGAAAACTATTTTCAAATTAAAATAATCAATAGCTTACTCGTAGTAAACATTTTAGTGACTTGGTTACCAAACGTCCCAATGTAGGATAGGAGCTATGTGTTTCTGGAGAACTGTGGCACCAAAGGGTTAATGAAATCCTTTAAAATATATGATGAACCAAATAACTAGATACAAAACTGACTTCAATTGTGATAAATATCTGTATGTAGGTAAAATATCTATACAGAGACAGCAACTACAATAGATCCAAGTTTATTTAAAGATATGTACAACAACCATTAATAAACTTAATCTTTAAACTAAAATAATCATGTAATGTTTCCCCCGTTGAATCAGAAACTATCTAAAACTACTTACTTCTTTGTTTTCATTTTCACATTAGACCATTGTTTCACCTGTTGCATTGTCTTTTTATATTTATTCAGCTTTTAGAGAAGGCTGGTGGACCGAACTCCTGAACAAAGTAACATATTTTCTTAATGGTTATGCAATTGCGTCAAACAATTTTCATACTTGGCTTATTAACATTTTGTTACCGCCCTGTGGGCAAAAAGAGGGTTAAAAAAATCATTGAATGAACAGTAACAGGAACTTGGATTTTTGTGCCTTGGCTTCGCATATAAAAAATTCGTCGCAAACACCGACACAGATCACTTTAAAAATGTAAGTTTTAAGACCTATTCATTGGCATTTTGCAAAATGTCTCAAATCGAGAGAAATTGTATCTGCATTTGTGGTTTAATATTACGTTTAAATAGTAAATTTTAATTTAGGAGAATTTCCATAAAGAAAGTCTAATTTTGGCAGCTCTTTAAATCGAATTATTTTCTTTTTTTTTAGACCAAATTTCCCTGAATTTTCGCGGTTTTTTAGGGAATATTTAAATTTTGTTCTTGACTTTACATTGTATCATGAATCTTTGGAGGAAAAACTCGGGAACAGCAGGTAATATGGGTAATGTCAACATTTAGAGAAAATTGATAAAGCTTATATCAAAAACTTTATAACTATTATATAAAGATGTCGTATGCCGAACAAATTCTGTGTCCCCGAAAAATTTTAATAGGACGTCGCGCCACGTCCTATGTGCAGCAAACCGATGCTGCAGATATCGCCGAGTCCTACTGCAGCCAAATAGCTGCTGCGACAGCGCTGGCACTGTGGTGGTTTTGTTGACTTGGCTGCTGTTCTGAGCAAGGGGCTTGTGGAACTGTGCTAACGTGAAACGTGAGCGGATTACATTTTTTTATGAATCCTCTGAGCTGCGTGCTCTGCTCAATCAATCAATGAATGAAATTTTCAAGGCAAAAAGGCACATGGACCAATTGAATTATCTAATGAAATTCAAATTGTTTGATTTAGGTGTTTTTCATTGGCTTAAACAATTATTAAAACAGTAATTTTTGGGAACTTTTTTAAATTTCGATTTTGCTAAAAATTTATTTTGGATTCATTAGACAGAATTAATTAAATTCATATAGTTGACAAACTTAAAGTAAAGAAATCTTTAATATTATGCATATGAAAAAGGCGTACAAAATGTAAAGTAGATATATGAAAAACCGGCCAAGTGCGAGTCGGACTCGCGCACGAAGGGTTCCGTACCATTGACTAGGTAACAACAGTAGGCACACAAATTTCATATTGTAATATTTCAAGTGCCTACCTGTTACCATTTATTGATATCGAGCAAAAATAGGCAAAAATTGGCGTTTTTTGTATGGGAGCCCCCCTTAAATATTTATTTTATTTTAATTTTATTATTTATTATAAAAGTAAAAATACAACTGAGTATTTTGTGAATATTTCAAGTGCCTACCTGTTGCCATTATTGATATCCAGCAAAAAAGGGCAAAAAAATCGCGTTTGTTGTATGGGAGCCCCCCTTAAATATTTATTTTATTTTGTTTTTAGTATTTGTTGTTATAGCGGCAACAGAAATACATAATTTGTGAAAATTTCAACTGTTTAGCTATCGCGGTTCTTGAGATACAGCCTGGTGACAGACAGACGGACGGACAGACGGACGGACAGACGGACGGATAGACAGCGAAGTCTTAGTAATAGGGTCCCGTTTTTACCCTTTGGATACGGAACCCTAAAAAACTAAAATTATATAAAAATCTGTCGGTTTTGCAGCGTTAATTGACGCCTACAATTGATCTCAACTTGCACCATCAGGTGTTAGGGCCGTGTGCCTGTGTTATTGTTTACCATGTTCATATATTGAAATCAAAGAAATTTGCTCTTTTATATGCAAACCCTACAGGCATAAATGAAATTAAATGAATTATATTTATCAAATATGAGTTATAAATAGGGTCACTAGAAGGTTTGACTTTTTTTAATCTGCTCGGACCAAAAATTAATAAAGGTAGTCAATCTATTCGAGTTGTAAGGCTTTTCGTTTAACATAATACCGCGTACAATTTTAAAACTATAGTAGGCGACAAGCAATTCGTGAGATCGCCAAACGCCGCCACAACAAATTGATTAAATCTTCTCTCTTTACAATGTGTATTGAATAATTTTCATTCAAAACTATTTTTATGTACGACCAACTGTTTTTATAATTATGTATGTTACTAACTGAACAAAACGATTATGGTTGGTAAAAAGTTTCCATAGAGTTACGTTACGTTATTAAAATCGAAAGAAGCAAGTCTGTATAACTTGTTCCTTTTTACAAATATAAGGGTTCTAGTTTTATGAAACTTGATGCACTACAATATCACTATCACTACGATAGTAACTACCTACTGAATGAATTTTGTTGCGAGTTTCAAATATATAATTGTTAAATGTTTTATGTAAATTAACTAACTTACGACGATGAATATCGGTGAGGTTAGAAAAAAGCAATCGTCGATGAAATATTCTAAAAAATTTGGATTCCAAGCAAGAAGAGTCGTTCCTTTGAATATATAAATCCTTGCAGAAATCTGCTTAAACCTAAATAACTAAGCATTTGTCTCATATACTACCAGTCCCTGACAATTTTGCGAATTTAAGATGATCTCATAGCGCTCATACCACTCAGTCACTCACAATACCTTCCTAACTAGTGATAAGCCCGACTATTCACTTATTACTTTTCGAGATTTGCTGTAATTGCAAATTTAATTTGTAATAATCATAAATGCAGAATGACTAAATACGTATGCAAATACTGCAACAAAGCTATTTGTGGAGAGCACACTTTTACCATCTGCAAAGATTGAAAACGCTAACTTTTCTACTTTTTAATTAAAATATCATAATACTTCTTTCAAGTTACGATAATTTGTTTGAAATAAATAAATGAAAACAAAAATATGTACATATAAGTGTTTGTACATAATTCGTAATATGTGACTTGAATGGATGTTACATAGTAACACTGATTTAAGTTTAGTTATTTAGGAATAAATTAGTTTTGAGAAAAACGTGTATAGTTTCGAGAAATAAGCGCAGCTAAACATAGGTGAATTCTGCCTATAATAACATTCGAATTCGAATTTCGCATTATTGCTTTACTAAAATATTTTTGAGATGTTATATTAATATTTTATGGAATAAACAAAGAGTCCAATTTCTAAATTCTTAAGGGAGGTACTGTGTGAAGGAGTCTGTTTTCTGGGGTGAATTTGGCTGGACAATCTCGCCTCCATGAAAGCTAGATTAATTTGGGTAGCCACATTTAATCTGAACACACTCGAATTGTATTTCTAGAAACTCTATTTATCTGTACTTCTCTAAAATCATACCTCGTATGTATATGTATATAAAAGAAGAGTTGAAACACGGTAATATACAAATTGCAGCTCAGAATGGAAAGAAGTATTGTCTTTATATAATTCCCAGGGCCACGCACACGGGCGGCATATCCAAGGGGCGGCAAATGGTCCCGATGTTTTATGTTTTTTTTTATTGTATATAAAAATATACTATAGACATTACATCAATTTGTTTCCCATACCTGAGCCTACGTGAAAAGTCTTCGTTAAAATTCAAAGTTCCTATATTTGTTTGAATATATGAATTATTTTAGATAAAAAATGTTCAAAAATGTTTTAATAATGCCCAATACAGTTTATTCAAATCTATAAGAAATAAAGTTCTATTTTGTGCAAGTATACATTATTAATCGTTTGGAATTTTTCCCATCTTTTGACATATCGTCAATTGAGTTTATTTCCGTGGAGGGAGGGGCGCAAATAATGGGTTGGCACACGGGCGACGTGAGGCCTTACGAGGGCCCTGATAATTCCTATGTGGTTAACCCCAGAAATATGGATTTAGCTGCGTTCTTTTTTTATCCGGATCACTCTCTGGATCAACCAGAAATTAAAAAAAACAATCCGGTTTGAGAGAGAGAAGAAGAGAAGAGTTTGAGAAGAAGACAGGTTTGCGACTTGCCTAAGTGTCAAAACAAAAGTCAATGGCAGAATAAGATTGGTGTTTTTGTTTATTTTGCCGCAGTTAATTTGTGTAAATTGAAACAATTGAATAAATAAAAATGTAGGAAGTGGATTTGTTTATTGAGGATGCATTTTTCAAAGGCTATTAGTTAAGGCCAATTGTCAATTATTTATGTTAACTCGTACAAGCGCTTCTCATGGAATGTTTTGTAACCAACACGTTTGAGATCTTGATCCAGATCCAGATCTAGATAAAAGTATGGATCGCGTGTTGTTACCCACAGCCTCTGGGATGGTAGTCCAATGCGCTAACAACTGTGCTACCAGAGACCCCGATCCTGATGAAAAAACCGTAGCTATTATGAAGATCCGTCTTCCGAAAGCTGTCAATAAGTGAGGATTTTTTAAATTAGCTTAATTGAATTTTTATACAATACATTTGCATTTTATTTTTTTGAAATAATGCTTTTTTTTCCGTTCCTAATAAATCACCAAAAGTGTGTAACACGAATGTTTGCAATATATTTATTGGTATTTAAAGATTATTTACAATTCTGCAAAAATTCAAAAATGACGATTGTAAGTCCTTTTGAATTTATTTATTAAGACTAGAGTCCCTCCTTGAGGGCACTATTCTTTACACTGGATTAAGTAATATGTATGTAATTCCAATAAGACAAAATGTGATGAATTTTGAAATAGGACACTTGGTTTTTGTGAAATTTATGCCAATCAAACTCTTAACCCAAAGCAATTCTATTAAGAATTGTTAATTTTTCCGCGAGATATTCTACTTCATAAAAAAAAAAAAAAAAAAAAAAATTATAAAAAAAGACCCTCAACGTAGAAAAGCCTGTAAAAAACGTAACATAATTATACTATCTGGCATTATTTGTCATTTGAACATTTTTTGCGCATCTTTTTTTGTTGGGGGCTAAAAACCATTGTGCGTAACAAACCCTATCCTTGAATTCGTTCGAATCGAATTGAAAGCTGCTTGCAAAAGCTCATTTTGGAAAAAAACAATTTTTAATAATGTTTCTAAAATTCTTAAAAACTCATTTTAGTTTCTTTTGATTGCAATTCATTTTTCCGCATATGGCGTAAAATAATTCGATTGGATTTTTCTATCGAATTATTTTAATCACTTTGGATAAAAAACTTAATTAAAGTCAAAGGTAACTGAAACGAATTTGTAAAAAAATTAGGAACCTTATTAAAGAATTTCAAATCTAAGTATATGTACATATGTACTTTTCTAAGCTCTTTGCGATTCGATTCGACGGATTCAAGAATATGGCCCAGTTTAACTAGAATGCTGTTTGTGGAATCTGAATAAAAAGTGTTCAATTCTTATCGGTAAATATATAATATAATAGCAAATATTTTAATTATAAAAGAAATACTCACATTAGTAGACTCCACTATATTAGCACCAGTTATAGCGCTATGATTTGGACGGGCTTCAACGTTTCCAGTACTCAATATTGTAAAACACACTAAAGTAAAAACAAGGAAATTCGACACTGAAAACTTAGCACTATCCGAGCAACTATTTTTGCACTTAATTGGAACTTTAAGCCATTTTATCATACATCTTCTAAACACGTCCGACCACCATTCCAACAAGCAGACAAACCAAAACAATTTGGACAACAATTGACTGAAGAAAATTGGGCAATTTGTATACATTGCTAAATCACATTTACTACGTTCGCTATAGGAAGTTTCTCTAGGCATCGCTAGATATTTAGCACCGTTTCTTGTTGAGATACATGACACTGGATGTTCACTATCCCGGCTTTTTGAGGTTTGTTCTGAAATTCCACCTGTAGATTTTGTCCGCCAGCATGCCCGTCGAGCCAAATTAAGTTCTTGGACAAGGGCTGGCACAACGAGGTCGACTGATGATTTTCTAGCACTTTTTGTAGATAGTGTAGCAGTCATTTTGCCTGGTGTCCTAGTAAGTATTGCAGGAAATTTTCATTTAATTATTTGGGTGTGTTTTAGCTTGTATTTTGTTCCTTTTGGTAAAAGATGATGCTTTTCGATAGCGTTAAGAAAGTAAAACTCTGAAAAAAAAAGAAATACTTTATTAGTTTAGTTATGACAATAATCTTTAACGGTTAAAGGAAAAATAGAAATATTCAACACATACATACATATGTACATACATATATACGAGTACAATAGGTATCTCATGTTCAAATATTAAAAAAGCGACGTTTTCTCAGAACTCATAAAATGTCTGAATTTTATATTCGTCAGATTGACAAGAGACAATCTTAAATAACTTTTAAAGATATCCTCCAGGCGAAATCCTTTAAGCTATCGTAATCGGGCTTTACAGGATTCCGTCTTCATCGTTAATTTACCAAAAATTCTCTATAAGTTAAGTTCATTGTACGAGAAATTGAAGATGCTTGGAAGTATAATGTTAAAATTCGAGATTAAATGAAGTAGAAAGAACCATCGATTCAAAGATGTTTTGGTAAATCTCAAATATGAGAGAAAATAAAATTGGTTTTATATATAATTCAAATACACTAAGCTCTCGTTCAATAACATTAGAATTTGTAGCATTCCAAGCGTTCTAAATTGCCAAGCTCGCACTGATGGAATTTCGATATAAGAGATGACGGTGGTGGTAGAATAAAGCGAAAAAAAAGTAAATTTTGGAGGACTTAATAATATTGTAAAATTAATTTACATGTTTATCCCTCCAACCATAAAGAATTAAGCAATGAATTAATATTAAATTGAATATTAATGGGATTAGACAAGATAAGTTTAATTGGAATAATTAGGAAATTTAGCTATGTCTGAACTTTGACTTTGAAAGATGATCTTTATGCGAAGTTTGGGTTTCGTTCATATATTCGTTAATTTTGCCAAATTATGCGGAGTAGAGCGCTTCAGTAGCACATCGAAAATTAAATGAGGTTTTGAAACAATAGCATAGCATTTAAGTATATAGGATGCCGCAGAATACATATAATAAAACTTTAACGGGGCTGTGTCTGTATATGCAAATTTTTATAATTATAATAGCAGTAGGAATTTTGCCAGCCGAAACAGCAATTTTTAAAATATTAGTCTGTCTGTTTACACATCATGCGGAAACTTCTGAAGGAATTTAAATGAAATATGGTCTACAGATAGCTTATGTGATGGATTTACATATAGGATACCTTTTATCCAGGCAAAAAAAAAAAAGAAATATCCCTAAAAAACTATGTATGTATATCTCCGGAATGGCTCAATGAAATGAATATGCACCAATAGGTGTCGCTACAAATATTTCTTTACAATACATTATTGACAGTATAGGTAAAGGTCTGAAATGTCTATAGATTAAAACTGAATTTTAGGTATCCCGGACAACGCGGGGGCGGGCAAGCGTTACATTGAATATAATGTTTATCCCTTATGACATATATTTCTTATTATTTCTTTTGTGCTTTTAATTTATTTCGTTTCATTAATTTTTTAAATTGCCAAAGATTCTTATGATATTATAAATAACTCAAAAAATCTCCTCATATTCAAATTCAACACGGACGAAGACGTGAAAAAAATTCTTGGGGGGTCGTATGTAATGTACATGTTAGAAATATTATTTACATACATTATTACAAAAACAATTTTTGCCTGCTGTGTTGCCCTTTTGATTTAAAAACCTAAAACTTCTCATTTAATTAGTTTTGACCGAAATTTACAAGTACTATCATCTCTTTATACTAATAAGTAAAACTCTGAACGTTCACAAGTCACAACAAGAACCACCAAAATCCGGAAACCAACTAGTACACCTGACAATTTACTTCATCCCCGAAGTATAACTTAACTTCATAATACTTTATCTTTTAATGTTTTTCACACCCTAGTTGACGTCTCGAAATAAGTGCATGCTTAAATCCTAAATTTTCTTCGCGCGACTTACCTTTGATTACGCGAAAGTGAGAACGCGAACCCTTCTACATTCATACGGCTATATCGACACGAATTTTTACTTAAACTCATCTACCGCACATTCAAGCTCTATAAAATTTTCTGTAGGAAGTATATCGAAACTGGAAAAAAAATTCCACGAAAGAACTAAAACCAGTTGCAAATTATGAGCAATTATCGCAGAGCTATACGCAAATATTTCCACATTTTCAGCTATAAATAACATCAGGGGAGACGTGAACATCTTTTATCTCGTGCGTCTAAAGGAATCTTTTTAGTATCTACCGGCCTCTCAATGCGATATTATCTCTGTAATTCGCAGAAAACCACTGTATCCAATAATTGTTATACCCTAAAAGCACGTGCAAGATCATTTTGAGATTATTTAAATAGTCAATTAAATTTTAGCTGGTTGAAGAGACTCTTTGAAAGCAGTTTAATGCGGAAATTGCTATAGCTCTTGCCAATATTCGCTAAGTGGTATTAAAAATTTACTTAATCTCTTAGGAATGTATCAGCACAAACCCCCTCTTGTTGCTTTAATTGTGTTAACTACACTATACTAGAATTTAATAGACACAGAAAATATTTTAGCAAACGCTGGAATTTTTTTAAAATAAATAGTAGCAATTAAATATGAACGAAGACATGAATTCCAAATGATCTACATATTATGGAAAAAATCATGATAACGAATTCTTTTTGGAATATTTCTGTTACCAATGAAAATTATTAAAAACTATCCGTAGTACTAAGTAGTTGATTTAAATAATGTTGACGCTTCCTACTTGCTTTTAACATTCAAAACTTATTACAGAGGACCTTTCATCTTAAATTTTAAATTTTAAATTTTTAATTTTGTCATGCAATTGTGTGGATTTTGACTTTTTAAATTGGTCGCTAAAGGAAACGGGTCCTTTGTTATAGCGTTAAAAGAATATGCAATGAGAGTCATTTATCTTAATTAAGAATTTAAGCATTCTGTACAAAAATCGGTTTTTTATGGAGGAACCTCCAAATATGACTGATTATGAGAACAAAGTTTTTATTATATTAATAGTAAAATATGAACAATGAGATTTTATTTTATTTTATATGATTTACTTTTATTTATTTTATTTTATTTTATAATATATGGTATAATATGACATATGGACTATTGCTTTGTTAATATGTGGTAACGTTCACAATAAGACAAAAACCGAATTGATTTTGTCTTTATTATAAAAATATTATAATAATCTGTTTTTGAATATTCCATAAGAGCTTATCCCACGATATAAAAATCCAAGATTATTTCTTTCAATCATCTTGAAAAAAATAAATAAATAAACTTAAAATTTTTAAAAAACTCAAATGTCTAGCCCCATTCGAGACAGATTTCACACCGTGTGTGTAATGCACATCCTAGGCAAAAAGACACATTACACACACGGTGTGTAGTAGAACTGAACTTGAACTACATATCAGTCATTAATAAAACAGGAGTCGTAAGGATAAGATCGTTTTTTATATTTATTACTGAACCTAAAATTATCATTGTATATCTATTTAGTCTTTTTAAAGTATATATTGTTCTAGTATTGCTGTGTTTTTTCTTTTTCTTCAACATCACACACATGGTGTGTTACCATATTTTTTATATGAAAAATGCTTGTAATTTTGATTTCTCAACTCCTAAATATTTCTTCTGTTAAAATTCTTTGACATAAAACAAAAGAAATTTTCGCTCCTGGGGTTCGTTTTCAAAATTATTTCTCGTCTCGAATGGGTTAAAAATCACTGTCAAAATTCAGACAGAAATCAGGATATTGGAACGTACAGTCTTAATATTAATAAGTAATTATTAAAAATTCACTTAAAACACTCTTTTATTCATTGTTTATATTTATTTTACTCTTAGGCTCTCTACGACCACAATTGGGACCTTTCGGATATTTAAATTGGTTTTCATTAGTTTGACCTACCAAAAAGTGGAATAAAATAACTATAAATATTTTAAGTGAGCGAAAAACTTCCCTTATTGACCCTAGTTTTTTATCATTTTAATGGGCATGGTTGCCACCTTGAAAAATTATAAAAAATCAGTTAAAAACAAATCAATCTCCAAATTTTCGTATTTTTTATATCTAATTGGCTAAAGATATGCAACCAGGTCATTTACAATCTAGATATCATCATTATATCTTTGCAGCAATAAGAATCACATGAAAACGTAATGTGAGTGCAAACAGCTGCAAATATAGCGTGCAACTTATCAAACCACAAAGATTGTATACATTTGTCGTCACTGAAAAATTATTACGTTATTGGTCCAGTGGTGATATAGTCGCAAGTGTCATATAGATTATCAAATTTATTTATTTTAACATGGAAGGTATTAAAGTGTATAAATAGTCCCAATATGTACATACTTGAAAGTAACAAGATAGATCCAGTTGCTGTGTCTCCCTACTTTTCATTTTTAATTCTCCATTATTTGCGTTTTGCAAACGTAACAAAAATAGCAAATCCGTAAAACTCGCTTATCTGCTTTAGTTCTTTAGAAAGTTAAACTTTTAATGAAAATAGCTAAGTAAGTCACTACGTCTCAGACGAATATTTAGTGATAAGTTTGTTCCAGTTTAGTGAAAAATTATTAACTTAGGGAAATAGATCGTAAAAGCTGTCACACCTTGCTTATCTATTCGGAATGTTTCACTAGATTTCACAGCGAACGTATGCTTACTGCTTTTAATATAATGGGTTAAACTCTAACATTAAGGTTAAGTATTATGTTTTTGATGTAGCATCAATTTTTAAAACCTGAGGGTATTCGATCGTATATTCTACACTTTAACAATAAATAAGTGCAAGTTGATGATGGTGAAAAAATCTATATAATGATATGCTATCTGGGTAAATACATCCTGAAAGAAACTATTACATTCACAATTCACCTTGGCTCATTATTGATTATTATAACTTTATGGTTGAAGCGCAATAAGCATCATCTTTATTTATTGCAAAATTTATTTACTGAATGCGTCTGAATACTCTCCGCGACCCGAATTTCATTCATGAATTTTGCTGATTTAAATAGATTTTGTATATTTGGCGTCTGGTCTTGTTTATAACCGACGGAAACCGGTGCCAAACAACAAATTCGTGTGGAGCTATTTTTTCACTTGGCAGTTTGCTGGACAAGTAGCAGTTAGCACAACTCTATTCTTATCCTATTCCAAACAGATGGCGCTTTACTATCGTGTCAAGCTTTCTTCTAGAAGAACATTCGGTCCAAATACATTGTTTTGTTACTTTCAAATACCTAGCAAATCTTTGTAATTTTTAATTTATGACATCTCTGTTTACTTCACAATAACACAAAAGTCTAATGAAAAAACAAAATTGCGAGGTATATGTATGCATAAAGCAAATTACAACATTTTAAATGTGTAAGCCAGCGAGCACTAGCAAAAGTGGTTGAATCAAATCAAATCTCATCAAAATATAAAATCGAAAATTGGGAAGTAAGAAGTAACCAGCCTGATTGTTATCGGCTGCGATAAGACTTTTGATAATACATGGTATAAACTAAAAATTTTAATTTTATATTACACAATGAAAAGTATTCCAAACATACATAGGTTTGCCTTTGCCACACCAATTGTTACCATCATATAAAATTTAATGATCAAAATGTGATCAAAACGCATAAAATAATTTAATTTTGGTACCATAACATATAATTATTCCTATACAGGGTGACTAGGAAAGACATATTCCAACATATAACCATCCAATCGATTCTATTAAATGCACTAACCAGCATTTGTTCTGATGCCCCTTCCCCTCTCTTTACCACTATTTTTAAGTGCACTTATTTAACACACTCTGTCCTGTCAAAAATTAACAACAACGGAAAATTTCATGAAAGGTATTGTCAGTTGGCAGTTATTTTTGGTTTTTTAATTTTTGTGGTATACTTATTCTATTTTTTTTTTATTGTTTTAAAGATTTTAGGAATGTATTTGTTTTAATTTAGTGATAAATTATTCGAAAATTCAAAAAAAAAAAAGTCACTACAAGATCGTGCGAAGCAAACTGCAATGTCTCAAGGATTATCATTGTGAGCTACATCGCGTAATTTGGCATTCTTGCACTGAACTGCCCATCTTTTTGCAAAACATCTATACAATTATACGTCATTCATTTCAATCCATTTTATTTTAAATCAATTTGATCTAAAAAATCATATCATAGGGGCATCGGATTAGCCCCGATCGCCCGTACAATAATTATTAATTGTAGAACATCAAGTCCTCCAGGCCAACTTAAAGCGCTAGTGAAATATGATAACAGATACGTTTCCCAAGTAGTAGTTGCGTTAAAAATCGATTCAACTAAATCGGTCACTGTGGTGAAAGGGTTTTAGAAAATTAAAATTTAGTATCTCAGAAGGTATTTTATAAGGGTGGTTCTACTCACGAGGGAATTTTCCGCGGCTCACCTTATTAATAATAGTATATTTTTTGTAAGCATATTACATTGATTTACGATCGAAATTGTACATTTAAACTGATCTAGTATGACACTTAAAATAAACTCGTTCCTAAATATATTTCTTCTTTTTTTAACACTTTTCGAGGTTGGAGTATAACGCGATAGCTCTTCGATGTCGTATTAAATAAGCTTACTCTTTGTAACCGTCCTATAAGTTGGCAAAGGCCAAACAAAGATCAATTTTTTTTAGGTATTTTTTTTTTTGCATTCATATGTAGGTCGTAAATCCTTTACATTATAGTACAGAATTGCATAATTTCAACATTAAACGTTGTTTGATGTATTTATTGGCTAAAAACTAAAATAATCTCAGTATCCTGGCCTTAGTCTCCTGCAAATTTAATTACTTTCCAATTTTCCTAATCTTATGAACCGATTAGTGTATTATATTATTTTATTATTTGTGGGTCAAGGCATTAAAATATATGTAATTGGAAATTAAGAGTTTAAATAGTTAAGCAAAATTACAATGTGTTTTGAAAGACACTAGAATAACATCTGTTTAAAAAGATTTATTAATACTCTATTCCATTAGACGTTTATTTTTTGATATTTCATTTGTAAAACATAATTTGATTTTAATAAACAGCAGTTTATGCGATTCTTCTGTTTTGATACTCCAGTACCTAATCCTGTTCATAGCCTGTCTCCTGGACTCGTTATTTTTTAAAATGGTCATCAAATTGTTGTATTTTATTTTTTTTAGAGGCCTGTTCTTGATCCGTAAATGAATGACCTAAGCTAGACTTCAAATACTACTTCTGACCTTAAATGCCAAAAAATGTGCCGAAAATAACTTCATTTTCGTCCTTCCTGAGTAAAACCTCCCATATACTCGTATGTACATATTTTTTAATTGATAAAACAGATACAGTCTTAAAAAAAACTTATATCCGAATTAATACTTTTGATATTTGAAGGTTTCGAGAAATCAAATTAATATAGTATAGAATGGTTTTTCTTCTACTTCCTGATTGTGTTCATATTTAAAAAGGAAATATATAAATAATGTTCTTCCTATTTTTTTCAGTAATTTTTATTTTATTACATACATAACACAGAAAATTTCGAGTTCCATCAGCCAACCACGCCCACAAATAGACATAATGTATGGAAAGCAATTATTTAGTGAATTATTCGTTGTGTTGTTTTGTTTTTTAGTACCCTACAAATCACAAAGGATTCAATTTTGTTTTAATTGTAGGAGCCACGTACATCAAATGCAATAAAAGAAACCTTTTATATTAAAATTAACATTCAGTCTAGTGTGAAAAACTTACGTACAAATACATAGTAATCAACCCACAATCTCAACAACACTGCTCTTATGGAACTTATATGATAATAATTCAGGAATAATAGACATATTGGTATTGGGACTAAAACATTTGTGGGAGTCACTCTTCGATCCGAAAAAACACCAGCATTTTTTTGAGCTCGTCCGCTCGGCTGGCAAATCTGGCAACACTGGTGCCAATTGTAGAATGTCAGCCCTTCTAACCGAGGGCAACCCCACAAAACCCTCTTAATTTTTTCGTTTTTTATTAAAATATATTTATTGATTTCGGAAGATGAAACATGCATTTTAAAACACATTGAATTAATAAGCCGCTGTCTGAAAACATTAGACAAAGGATGTTTTACTCAAAGCGCCTTAGCGCCATTCCTTTTGAATTGATTCATTTGAAACCCATCACGAATACGTAAGCAAAACTTACCAGATACACCAAAATGTTAGTATGTATTAAAAAGTAATTTAAGGAGTAATGCTACCTTGTGAGCACGAAATTATGGGTCATATTCTCGAATTTATTTACGAAAGACAAATTAATTTATTCAAACACATTTTTGACACATGTTTGTATATGTATTGAGGTAATTAAAAACATATTTTATTAATTACTTAAAAACAAAATGGCGGCACAGCAGCTCTCGCAAGAAACCCTATTTGTTTAGAAAACCCCCTTGGCTGCACCCCTACAGGTCGTAATTTTGCATCCAAACCATTCTCGAAATATTGTTCAATATCAGTGAAAGACGCATGATTTTTTGGAAAAAAATGATTAGAAAAAAAAATGGTGTCAATTTTAGGTAAACATTTTTCGAAAAAATCTGGCAAAAACCGGCTATAAAATCGGCTAAAGTCAACCAATCAAAAAAAAAAATTGCTACGTCCTTTACTAGATAATGTTATTATGAATCTACACTTGAAATTTGAAGTCAATCGGTTGAGAATTGAAAGCGCTAGAGGACAGGCCAGCTTGAAAAACATAATTTAAAAAACAACGTGATTCAAGTTTTAAGTAGTGAAATGTCAATTAAATTTTCGATTTACCATGTTGTATTTTCTAACGGATTTTCTAGCGTCACCTACGGTTTCAGGACCGAAATTCGAGTAGTGGAGACATCTATTAGCTAAATTTCAAAACCATAGATTATCTTAAGTCGATAAGTCGATGTATGTATTATCAAAAGCCCCGAGCGCGCTTAAATTAGCCGCAAAACAGAACCGTGAACTCGAAAATCGGTTTTTTGAGCCACATAAAAAATTCTCCCCCACATAAAATAATTTGGATATCATTGTTGAATAATTAAGGGAGTATTTAAGACGATAAAAGGAATTGTAAAAAAGTTTAGAAGGTAGCATTACCCCTTAAGGAAAAATAAAGGTACAACTTATTTTTATTATTTTTCCCATACCACCGCCGAAAGTTCGAATTTTTACTCTGTTTTGCGGGAGCAAAATGTCACGTTTTTACCTCAGGAACCGGGTAAATATGTCCTGTTTTGTTCCCTCGGGGTAACAAAATGCCATTTTACTCCCTTAAACCAAGGAGAAAATTCGAACTTTCGGCGGTGGTAAGGGAAAAATAAGTATGTTCACCTCGGGAACAAAATATTACCCGGGTGTAAAATTGCCTCCCGAGCCGTAGGCGCGGTTAACAATGTCCTATTTTGCTCCCTTGGTGAACAATATACTATAATTTCGCCGTTTACTGTGTGTGAGTTAGTCAATATTTTTGTTATTCCATTGCATTCGTTTGGAAAATAAGAATATTGAAAAGGCAGGTAAAACTTTTACAGCACAAACCGTATTTAAGTATTCTTTAATTTATTGGAACTTAAATGCAGCTACGCTACAATAAATCTTTTCTTTTCTTGCATGCAGAATTTTTTCTTACAGCGGAGATGCACTAACATAAAAAATAAATTATTTAAAAAACAAAAAACCCGACTGCAGTACAAATATCAACTGAAAAGCGAAAAACAAGCTCTATAATCTATAGAAAATTGTAAGAGCAATGCCCTTATAAGTAATGCACCATGCAATTATTTTTTGTTCTATACCTCGTTAACAAATAATACAATTTATACTATTATTTAAATATAACTTAAATATTGGAAAAGGTATTCCAGGCGGGGACAAGCCAATTAGTCCAAATGTTACTTTTTTTCAAGAAATATGTTTTGTCGTTCATTGCTTGTCCCCGCCTGCAATACTTTTTCCAATATTTAAGTTATATTTAAATAATAGCATAAATTGTATTATTTGTTAACGAGGTATCGAACAAAAAATAATTGCATGGTGCATTACTTATAAGGACATTGCTCTTACAATTTTCTATAGATTATAGAGCTTGTTTTTCGCTTTTCAGTTGATATTTTTACTGCAGTCGGGTTTTTTGTTTTTTAAATAATTTAGTTTATTTCACCCTTTTTAATTTTTATTAATGAAAGAGTGGTTTAATTCATGATAACTAAGCAGTTAAAGGAGCTCTGCGGTAAAGTAACATTAGATACTTAATCTAGATAGATGGAAGTCGAATAAAGCATTTTGCATATTAGTTTATAGTGTTTTTTGATTTTCCTGTCAAAATGGTAGCATCAAAGTGTTATAACGTATATATATTTGTAATGGGCTATTTATTAGCTTTCATTTGAGGCCCATATTGTTATAATAAAAAAAACTTTTTTTTTATTCCCCTCCATTTTTTTTTCGCGGAAGCCATATTGAAATATTATATACCCTATAGCACTCCGACAATTAAGACGAATCGAATGACACCTTATATGTTAAAATCCGTCAAGCCGTTTAGGCTGCAGAGCGACACGAAGAAATAGACATACATACCCACACACATACATACATACATACGCTCGAAAAACATAACCCTCCTTCGGCAGTCGGGTAAAAATATACATATGTGAAAAATGTTTAAAATGCTTTATTGAATTTCAAAACAGCGCAACAATCAATCATACAAGACACATTAGCAGTAAGACTGATGCAAAATTCTTCGAAGATTCTAACGCATGCTAATTACCTAATACACGTGCGCTTATTCAACATTATTATTCGTGATAACTGCAATTATATTGCGCAATAGACACAATGTATGCACACATAACTCTGATTTTACCTGAAGGTAATGTTTATTCACGTATACGGAGTATTAATCCAATATGTAAATTATAACCCATAAATTATGAAAGTAAATGATATGAAGTTATGAAGAAATTCTACTAAAGTACGTAAAGTTTTGTTTTATATGATAAGTACTGTTGAAATATAAAAAATTCTAATGTAGACAATACCATTTCTTTACAATTATTATATTGCCTTGACAAGTATACAATTTATGTCATAATCTTTGTTTGTCAGAATATTTGTCTGTAAAAAATCCAAAGTTTCAATATATAATAGATATTCCATCCCAGACATTCTGTTTCGTACTCCTTTTTGATTTCAGAATATTCCGAACGTATTATTTCAAGATATAGAATATAAAAAATATTCTCCAATTTGTTCACCAACATAAGGCAGCAATGACGCCAATTAATTGTAAGATGTAATAAACTTCTCCGCTCGTTTTATATAGTGTATTTCGGAATCATTTCGTAATTCATTGTTTTCCGAACGTTCTGCAAAAATTCAGTCCTTCCAAAGCGTGAATTATAAAAACACATCCAGTCCGTCCAAAGTATTACAAAAAAAAGAAAACTTTGAAGCACATGAAAGCAACTATGCAGACAAATTTCATTTGCAGCTCATAAACAGCAAAGAGCGTCACGAAATAACACGAAATAAATTCCAAATGAAAAACTAATTATCACTGCATTGCATTGAGGTTTATTTCATTATTTTATTTTTAAGAGTTCGAAACTATTAATGAGTTGTGCAAAGAGCTATTTTTAAACATATGTGCTGACTGTCCAGTTTCCCTCCTTCGATAAACGCAAGGAAAATATCCGATTCATTAGGGGAAAAAAAGTACTTCAAAGAAAATTCCTATACTACCTCACAGATGAAGTTCTTCTTAATTGAAAAATGGAAAATAAATACATGATAATAAATTATCTGCAGAGTATGCTAAAAATAAACAATGAGCCCGATTAATTGTGACTCCATCGACGACTACTAATTGCAGCAATTGTTTTAGAGGTCATTGCATAACTTCAAACCAATAAGCGGGAATTTTAGATTTCTTTGAATCCTTCGCTGACAACTTTATGTAGTCTCTGCTGCTTTTAACTGGTTTACAATTTGTTCTTCCGACGAAAACGAAAAATTCAATTACAATTAAGGGTTGATTAATATACTCGTATGTATGTAAATAGACAGATCGTGAATTTCCATCAAGACAAAAAACCTTAAATAAATTAACACATGGAAAACGTGCTCCTGTGTGGGCAGAAACACGCCGAGAAAAAAAAACAATTATAAAATTACAAAACAGGCTTGAGTAAAATATTGTATTTAGTTGCTTCATACTAATCTTAGGTTTCCGTAGCTTATAAATTATACAAAATAATTTTGCTGATTTGCTTAAGCAGTTAGGAAAATTTTTGCCCTAAGTTTAATTAAACTCCCTTCGAAATTGTTTATAATATACATAACTTTTTTATATGGCATTTTGCAAAAGTACATACTTGGTTATTTTGGTAAAATTCTACATAAAGGGTAAAGTTATTTTCCTCAGAAATTATATAGTTTTTACAAGTTTTGTACATAAAACGATCGCTAATAATTTTGCTTTGAGTGAACCAATAATGTGCGACGCTGGATAAAACAAATTACTAAACTATCAAATAAAATCTGCGCTGATTCGATATTATAATAATATTATAGTTAAGGTACCTACCAGCAAGTGAATTTAAAAAAAGTACAAGTTTACACTGTTACACAGCTATTGTTTTGCGAAAAGTTTTCCAAAATTGTGTAAACAACCTTTTTATGCTTTTAGTGATTACATATTTATTTCAGTGCGATAAACTTATAATATATACGCTAATTTCCGAAATAAAGTGGTTATCTATGTATCTATGAGTTGCCTGTGCTAGTGATGAGTAGAATTGGCCTTGGTCTTGCAGAAAGTGCAAGACCAAGATCAGGACCAAAACCATACCAGACTTGGCCAAGAACAAAATGGTCCTTTAAGCCAAGCTTTACTATGAAATCATACAGGAAAATTAGATTTTCATAATGGAGGACCAGGGTAAATTAAACCCCGCAAACTATTTGATTTACATCTACTTTGCTGACCCAAATCAAAAACGATGATTGGAGTTGTTTCTTTTATAAATAATTTTATAAAAGTCAAAATAGCGTAATGATTAGCGTACAGAACTCCAAAACTGAATGTGCTAAGACTTTGTCCTCAACTCTAGGAATTTTTCAGATAAAATTGCTAAACAGTTTCGACAAAATTAATTTCACATTGATCAATATTTAAGGAAACAAGGAAATAAGGAGATTACTCAAATAATAGTTCAATCGAAAAACTTTATCGGTTTCCAATTTTTTTTTTATTGTTGACTACTTAAACGGTGTAAGTAGCCGAAAGTCATTTACTGATTTTACTTATACAATCTACCAAATACGAGTAAATAAGTTATCCAAAATATACAAGACCGCAAGAGTCTTACAAACGAGACCAAGCCCAAAAGAAATTCTATTTATGTTAGACCAAGACCAAAATCGAGTGTGCAAGAACCAGATCAATACCAAGACTATGATAGGTTTGATCTTGTTTTGCTCATCACTAGCCTGAACAATGCGAAAGTTCCACGTGGGAAATCGTTTTTTAGGCAACTGGAGTGATGGAAATGCAACATACTAGTTGTTATATTCAATCAAATCTCATTAAAAGGGGTTATATTACAATAACTTCAGCCAAAACCATGTACTGGACCGCTGATACAAGAAAAAATCGCTCCTCAAAATTAAACCCCTTTCAGGCAGAAGATTCACTATCTCGTTTCACATTCCGACTACCATGCAGAACTGTGTGCTAAACGAGGGAACATTATTTTTATATTTGACTCTTTCGCCCTTCGATGCATTTGCTCGTCAATGTCTAAGATAATTTTTGGAAATACTGGAAATTTAAGATAAATAGCGAGAAGCTGGTTCATGCACCGCTTCGGAGATGCATAGAATAAATATTATTTCTCCATATTTCCCACTGTTCGGTCAATTAAAACATTCAAAGTGTGGAAAAGATGAAGCCTTTCGAAAAAATCCGAAATTTTCTTTTTGCGTGCAGCTTTGTTGCAGCCGATTTGTCTGACAAAAATATCCCGTGCGACCAGACCACTGCTCGGCGGATTAAAAAATTCAAGTTACGGATCTCATGCGGTCAAGAAACAGCCTTTCGAAAAGATATTTTTACTCGAGGGTATTATAAATATGTATACGGCAGTATCCATGAACAGATTATTTGCCTTGAAATCGTTAATTAATCCAAAACTACCGTGAAGGTACCACCAACGAAAAATTTCGTTTAATACCATAAAATACCGCCTGGTACTTTGGTATTTTTCATACATATCTATTTAAGGGAGCTCCTGAGTATTATTAATAATAAGCAATTACACCTCAAATCTACAATGCCAGAAGCACATTATCATTACATACATATTTCAATTTAACTCAGTATGTTAAACTAGGTAAAAGCCCCTGAGTTAAGTGTACTATGATAGATATCCATGATGTCATAATACGCTGTATTCCCTTTAATGGAAATATTATCTTGCAATAGACGTAAAAATAAAAGCACTATTCCTCACTATCAGACACAATTGCTGCGCATTCAATCTATAACCGGCGTATCAGAGTACCTTAATCCTCCAATCAGTAATTACCATTCTTCACCACTTAGGCTTCTCAAATCAATTTGCAACAGTCGGCCGAAAAATATACTCAGTCACTCGATCAAGCATGTTTGGTTAAACCCTTTATTGACTCATTTCCTCAGATATCACTCTGCATTTTTGGCGATTGAGTTAACCTCCCGCAAAAGTTAGAATGTGTAAATATTCTAATCAATCAAGATAAAGTCATTTTTTGTAGTGGCAAGTGTTACATTAAAAGCCACGCAAAAATTGTTGGTACCGAATTTGTATTATGGAGTGCTTGACAAATAAAAATGGATTAAAAATCTATCGGCCCAAGCGAATGGCAAAACGATAGAGGTCGGCGATTATATGCTTCGGGCATTTTGAATGAAAATGGATGTGTAAATTCTGGTACTCGCCAGTTCAAATCAAGTATACACTGTCTAGTCTGGCCTAGAGTTTCTGAAAGTTAAATGAGTACTTGTTAAAATCAATGAATTTAGAACATGCCTCCAAGTAACGTACATTATTATGGCATCGCATTGAGTAAAATAAAAGCTCAAATCAATTGTACATAGATTATCATGTGATTTGAACCTGAACCGACGACCTCGCCACGTAAGTTCAGCGAAAGTGTGATAATTGGCACGGGTTTCCATATTTTGTAATATAACAAGGTCTGCATTAGCCTGCAATTAAAAAAACGCTTGTATCCAAAATTTTGAGAGAGAAACCAAAGCTATCTTACGAAATGACCAGATTTATAGAACTTTTTTTTTATAATAACGACACGAAATTTTTTATTAATTTTTCTATTAAATTCTATCGTAGTTATGTACAATGGACCTATGGAAATTTATTGGAACTTATCAAAACCATATACATATTTGATAAGTTAAAAATTCTTAAAAATTACTTCATCCAAATATTGCGTACCTCAACGTGAAAGGTCATCACTATTCAAAACTCAGAATATCTTTCTGGCAAAGTATGCTTTTTAGTAATGCCTTTTCGTAGTATTCAAATGTACAAAAAACTAGATGTGCACTGGTAAAGTATTCCATCTCAATTAATTAATTTTCCAAAACTGCCCAACTGTGTACACGCAAATGCTAAACTGCTACTCTTCAAACTTGAAAATTTTAAGTTGATGCAATGAATAGTTTTAGGGATATGCTACAGGGTGGCCCACAAAGAAATTCACTTTTGTAAATTCAAAAAAACAAAAACTGTTATATTTGTTTATTCATTACAATTTAGAGATGATTAAATGAAATTTACTTTTTAAAATCACATCGTCCAAATGACGTCCTTGGCGGTTACAACACTCTTCCAATCTGGCATTAAAATTTTGGAAAATTGTTGAAAGAGTTTCCCTCGAAATAGATTCCATTTCTTGTCGAATGTTCAGCTTCAGGTCCTGCAATATTGTTGGATAATTGAAGTAGACCTTAATTTTACGATAACCTTACTTTTGTGGTAACCCCAGACCTTACTTTTGAGGTAATCCCAGTTGCATCTTATATTGATGCAGTTTCAAATCAACCAGCAAAATTCGTTGCAATGTCGATCTAGACACTCCCAAAACCTATGAACGTTTGGCTCCGACATTCTCGAATTCGCGCGTACAGATTCGCGAACTAGCTGAATGTTTTCATCGGTCCGTGCTACTCTTTGGAAACCGATCCTTTCTTTTCTCGGAAAAGCTCGGAAAAGCCATCGAACAGTCACATAAGATCGAGCATTCTCGTAAAATGTTCGGACGCAAAACACGCGCTGTTCTCAACACCCGAGTAACACATTGACACCACTTTTTTCGTTCAGAAAGTAACGCGAAATGCATTTCTTTCTAAGCCACCCTGTGCAATAACCGTCGGACCTTCTTACTATTGACGGTAAATAGTGTAACTTTTGATGAGTTTTTCTGAAAACTGTTTTTTCAAAGACGGTGATCGATGGTTTTACTTGACGGGCCTAAATGAAATTTATGAAAACCACAATACAATATACAATTTTTGTAGGACAGTCTTGAAGTGTTGGTTACATTATCCACATATGTATTTACATATATTAAAATCAAAAAATTCCAAATTCAAGACTTTCCTACATAGATCGGTAAATTGGGGTCTTCAGAGTCAATCATTAAAATATGATAGTCCGGACAACGCCAAGTAGGTACGGGAAAACAAAAACATTTTTATACATACATATTAATATTTATTTATTATACCATATATATATGTATGTATGTACATTAATAGGAATTATTGAATTGTTGAAAGAGCTTAACAATAAAATTATAAATAGATATTCAAAAGGTAAGCTCAATAATTGTTCGCATTGAGGAGAAAAACAAAATATTAATAGGTGGAAAAATAATATCCTATCTATCTATCTATCTTTAAATATGAATTTTAAATGAATATGAAGGAATTGTTGAATTGTATAATAGAAACAGCTTTAATAATATAAGGTTGCAAATCCATATTCAAAAACCACTTCACAGCTTGTAAAGCGTTTGTCATCCTAGAAATGTTTTTCATAGACTGAACGATAATTTAACACATTTATCTCGGTGGCCTACATTTGTATGTCACATAGTGAATGCGTTAATATGACTACACACGCCACTTCACAGAAATACAATTCCCATTAAGTTTTTTTAGAGACAAGAAGGCAGAAAATTTTACAAATTCATTAATTATACAATTGTACGTAGTATATTAAAAAAAAGGGCTGTGTCTTCGTAAGAATGACAAAGATTCCTCGTAGTAGTCATAAAATTTAGTTCGTTTTTTCATCGAACTTATTTTCTTTACGTAGGTATACAATTCCATTGTATATTTAATCAAGATGAGTTTTGTAGAAAATATAGTAAATTTCATTAAAACCAGTGTAGGTTGTTTTGGCAATATGGTCTCTATCTGAATCACGATAAGTTATCACTTAAATTTCAAACAATTTGAAAGAAATTATATATTTTAAAAAAGTATACTTGAGCAAATAATTTTGCAAGTGTACTAAAAGTTTGTTGGACAAAAAGTCATGATGATCTCATAGTCCAAAATGTTCGGTTATTTTTCTGATATTTGATAAAAGAGTAACTTAAATAAAAAATAAGCAATTTAATCTAGCCCGGAGCAAATTTACCATGCTTACCTAACGCCTTTGCAGTAAAACGCAAAAAATTTGAAGAGTTTGAAGAATTACTTCATTAAGTTAGTATTATTAAAATGAAGATATAGCCGTTTTTTATACAAGATCTTCATTAGCACCGGAAACTGATTTGATGAATCACACCCCCTACATAAGTGAAAAGCGGCCGTACCTACATATGTATGTATAAGTATGCACTATGCAAGTTACTTTTTGACACCTCCGGAGAAAGAAATGTATGCACATATGTACTACAGATATACGCAGAAATAGGCGTTTTCGCAAATGCCGGATTGTCTTTGGAATTTATGCTTTACAGCTGGCTGAATCACAGCCAAGATATGAAGAACAAAAAATCAGCTACAAGCAGCTCGCTAACGGCCTGACTGATCTGTACCCAAAAGACGATCGAATAAAACATCAGCGTTTCTTGATATACAGAACTACGACATCTTTTGCAGTCGGCTGGAAGATAATATAAGACGTGATTTTGGGGGATTCCAATTTTGCAAACCAGTAGCCGCTGCCCGACAGCAAGCAAGTAGAAGAGCGGGAAACAGAACATGACATCAAATTTCGTACTAACCTTTCTACAAATAGTGTTCTGCCTGCTGATTGAAGTGATGTATTTTGCCAAAAAAAAAAAACAAAATGCTATAGCAAATCTGGCCCCTCCATGAAGTAATTATTACACCAAAATTTATTTAAACCGCCATCTTCACATGCCACTCTATAAACTCTATCTTACTTTATTAATAACACAGTTTTAATAAATTCCTATAAATAGTAGGATTCTTGGAAACTGAAGAAAACGAGATTTTGTTCACGGCTTACATGTGCGGTTTATCTACATATAATGTTAAGTACAGAGCTGCTTGTAAGTTCCATACGTTGGAAAATTAAGCACATTAAAATATCTGAGCACGTTTTTCGGCGCCACTTTTTCAAAAACCACGCAAACGGTCAAAAATTATACAAATACACATTTAGCACGTTGTCAACCAAAATAAAATAAAATTCTCACGACGCAGTCAGCCTAACGTCGTATTGACAACTGAAAACGTCTTCGAAACGAAGAAGGCAAAGTTCTCAAGACGGAGCACCCTGCCGTCTTAGCGAAAGCAGCATATTTTTCAAAGTGTTCAACGCTTACTTTTTGCCAATCGGAAGGCGCAGCCGTTACGTACCCCGGGCGCGGTATGTTTGCGGGAAAAAATGATTTTCTGCGGCCAGTGATGGGAACGCTTGAGGAAATTTCTGTAATTTTTCCAAAGCGGAAAGTAAAAATAAGATGCTTTTGTAGACTTATAATATAATATTATTAATTTGATTACAATTATCATTACCATTTCAAGCAACTGAAAAAAATTCGTATTCCATTATCTTTACCGCAATGGTATTGTAATGGTGATACAGAGGCAATTACATACTTTACTGTAACCTATAACAATTATTTTTTACAATTTTTATTTATCAGTCTATATGTCGGTTTGTCCGGGATAATCTCGGAAACACGTTAACCAATTTCGATGCAACTTTCACTGAAGGTAGATAACTTTTTCGGTCAAGGTATTCATAGGCTATTTTTTTAACATCTTTTTTCTGTTAGTTTCAGTTCGCTATACAATTCTACACTGCTGATCCAATTACGATAAAAATTTGCATACATACTCTTTAGAGCCCTGGGAAACACATGTACACAAAGCAGTCGATTTGAAAATGGTAGCTTCAAATTTTCACCTTTTTAAACGATTTCCATAAAAATCGATATACATAGGTTTTAAGAGCCACTGATCCTATTATCGAAATGGTGATCGCAAGGGTTCAACTAGAAGAGTTTTGAATAGATAAGTATTTTGGAGGTTTGTTTTTTTGTGCACAAATGTCCTTCGAATACTCGGAAAGATCATATAGGAAATTAAACTAGCTAAAAATAGCTGGTTTAAATTATTTAACAATAGATCTTTGCTACACTGATCGTCTTTTACTAAAATTTATTATACCTCGCTTTTATCATATCATATTTAAGTAAAATAATAAGTATTGGCAGGTAAACTATTCAATTAATAAAGACTTTCATTACCATTATCCATTGTAAAAAAGTAATTGCAATTAAAATGAAATTTTATATTCACAATTTCAATTGCAATGCAATAGATACTGATAATGAAAACTTTATTAATAAGTATTTATAATGAAATAATTAACTCATCATAAGAATTACCGTTACCATTACGAATAGTAATGGTAATGTAAATTTGTTTCACTTTCTCATAATGGTAATGTGATAGAATGCTTTAAGCTCAGTTTTGGAATTTTGTGGTGTTCATCATTACGCAAACATTACTAACCCAATTTGGATGGAGTTTTTAGCAAAAAATAGGGCTCAACTTGAAGTAAATGGTATTAGTTTTTATTTCAATTAGCTCACTTAAGAAGCAATGCAATTTTCTAACCAGTCATAAATTGGTAAAATGGGCATAGCTTGAGGTGAAGTATTGAGTAGTGCGGAATTGGGTGGTAGTCCTTACTAATATTATAAATGCGAAAGGGAATTTTTTTCCAGTTTCACGCTGCAACCGTTCAGTTGATCGGCATCAAATTTGTCATGTACCTACATACATATATGTACTGTACATATAGGGGTATAGGGTAATTTTTATCCCGGCACATACATACATACCTACACCATTTCACATTTATTTATTTTTAAGGTTGCTATCTATAAAATTAATTGACAAAATTTGATAGTAGATCTTCTATGAGTACTTAAGAACTATTACATTTAAGTCAAATTATAGGGATATTAGATACAGGAGACTCGGCCTTCTCTGGTCTTAGTGTACCCTAAACGGCAACCACCTCAACTTAACCTGAACCATATTATAAGGATCCCCAATCTCTCGAACTTCCAAAACATATTACTGATATCATCATGTAAAAGCCTCGAAAAGAGCAAGAGTCAAATACATAAAAATTTAATATATTTAACTTGCTTAACATATACATATATGACTGTTTAGCTATTTTTATTTAAATATTTAATTCTTTCAACTTTCTTCAATAAATTAAAAATTAAATATGTATGAGTTCAACCACCTCTTTGAACTATCTAATTTCCTTTGATAAAAATCAGTAGCTATGTACATACAAAAAGTAAATATTTTGGCATACTTTTCAGCAATACAATTTTGTACATCAAATGAGTAAAATAATACCTCATCACGGTATCAAATAACACTAATTAGGTGCGAATGCATAACACCAGAGTTCAACGTCCTATCAAATTACACTTCCTTCTAATTTTCCTTTTTTCCCGTTTCTTAAAAAAAAATAATTCTCGTATAGTTTTCAACACTCAACGTGAATTTCTCTTTCGCATAATCAATTGGAAACACAACGCACACTCAAACGTCTTCTTCCCAAAAGTCGACCGGCACGGCGGAGAAACCCCACGTTTTGAGTCAGCTGCACAAAGAACGCTCTCTGAGCTCACGTCGGTTCCGAAGATCACTCATTCAAAAATGCTTGCTGGGCTGAGACGGGCCGCAGCCACGTTTTACGTTAAATAACGCATTTATTCGTCGCTAAGATTGCGAAGGGAGAAACTTCTTAAGTGTGAGTTCAAGAGCAAGACACAAGAAAGTATGTGGACAATTGTGTTTTTGGCGATCCACGATTGTGTAAGTGCGCAATTGTAAGCAACCTACCTCACTTTGAGCCGGGGAAATTTTACGAGCCAGGCGATCAGTGATCTTACTCGAATTTTTGTTTAATCCACAGTGGGCTACTAAATTATAATTATTGTAATTTTTTTCAATGATTTTCATGTTTGCGCTAACTTTTAGGAAAATTGACAAACTAAACTCAACACATTACATGCTTTATAACATAAACAGTCAACGGACAATGCTCATCCAGTATGAAAAAAAAAACCCAGAGCGAACAGATACAAAATGTAGATCAAAATTTTATACATATGCAAATTCTCCATTTTATTAATTAAAACTCAACAAACTGTTACATTTCTGAAAGTATATATACTTCATTTCGTTATTATATTGCTTCAAAAGAGATATATGGAAAAAAAAGTTAAATGCAACATTAAAATAACATTAAAATTTCAAATTTACGCAAACCACCTGGATAATAAAATAGGCACAAACGACCCTTAATAAGAAAAAGTGGATTTGTACTTTTATTTTCTGACTTTTTTTTTATTATTTATTTGTTTGTGGTTATTAATAGCCAGTATAGCCACCCTTATTTTTAATTACAACATCCACTCTTCTGGTCATAGACGAGATCAATTTGCGGCATGTTTTTATGGGTATCTCGTACCACATTTGTTAAACAGCATTCCACAATTGCTCCTTGTTGACAAATTATTTTTTTAAATGTCCCCATAAGTTTTTAATTGGGTTCAATTCATTATGGGGACATTTTCCTGTAGCAAAAAATCTTTGACTATTGTAGTTTGGAAGTATAGGATCGTTGTCCTGCTGATACTTCCGAACTAGGGGCATATTCTGCTCAGCATAGGGTAGCATGGTGTTCCTTATCCGTTAGTACACTTCGTCATAGTATCCGTTATTCAGTGTATTGGACTTACTCCGTTCCATGAGAAGCAGCCCCAAACCCTGATATTGCCGCCGTCGTGCTTTAGAGACGTTTTCTTCGGTTTTCTACGCGTTTCGATGTCTTTTTGTGGTTTAAGAGCATTGGTAACGAAATTAGCAGACCGATTTAACAAATTTGCTATAGCCGCCTTTCTTCTAAGATATAATGTTGATTTCGGCCCATTTTTTAAATAAAATTTCTAAAACATTCACACAAACATAAGCCTAATATAACAAAAATTTAATTGCGAAAAATTAAATACGTGGAAACAACCATTTAATTCACTTTTACCTTTTTAATAGAAACATAAACACTTTGTACCTATTTAACTGTCCAACTAAAATTTGAATACCGTTACAAAACTACTACAATAGGAACAAACTGACTTTTTCTTTCAAAAACGGAGTGGCCACATTAAATACTTTGTTTTAAAAGTAGAGTAATGTAAAAATAAGTGTTCCAGAACTGATTTTTTGTGTGAATGGATGTTTAAGAGCAATGTATGTACCTATTTTATTGTCCATGTGTGTACATATGTAATTCTGTAAAAATGTAAAATGTGTTATTTACACTTTCATGACCACAATAGAATATTAAAATGAAAATAATGTAAAACAACAGACAGATCAATCAAACAAACATTTGCAGTCGGGTCAACTGGTACGACGGTGCAGTCTGCTTGCAGTCGCGCATTTAGCAGTTAGCACGCAGTTGGAATGCAGTCCGTCTGTTATGGTTTAATAATAAGTATATAAAATAAATGCAGTTAAGATAAAAAATCTCTGGTATTAAAAGATCCATCACTAACCATTTTGAGTTGCATAATGAAAACATCGTTTGAAATAACATAAAATGTATTTTTTATTCTTTCTATTTCTTTTAATTTTTTAAGGGCAAATATGTGTCCTTTTGTTTAATGTAATTTCTTTTAACTGCCTTCACTTTTTTATTGTATAATGTTTCCATCTGTAAAAACTTTCACAGAGTCTTCGTATTCCATTCTTTTGTATCTATTATGCTTATAAGCCAATAGTCTTCATAAGAAATAAATAAATAAATAAATGTTGCAGTGCGTTTATTCCTAAAAAACATAGTAGGTGTATTTACAAAGTATTTTTTTGTCTGTTTTTTGCATGCAATGAGTATGTTGTTTTTCAGTATTATTACTTTAATCTTTACTAGTGGCCACGGAATTGTATAAGAATAACATTTTTGAATAATGTTTTTATATAATCAAGTAAACTCAAATCAAAGATATTTCATAAATGAAAACAATCCCAGTGATGAAAAAATCGCCATCGAATTATATAGTGAAATATTTACACAATTATAACACTAAATATCACTAAAATTCTGAGTTATATCCTGTATCTGTTCGCTCTGGGTATTTTTTAGCATTATGCTTTGAAGAAAATTGAAGAAAATTTACTACAATATATTTGTAAAAAAAACGATAACCGCAATCGAAATTGGTAACGATAGCAAAGGCCAAACGCATAGCCAAGGTGGGGCAAATGGGCTACTGGCCTTCCCTAGCTCATAAGTGAAAAATCCGAACTCAATTAATAGATTTCATAAAATATAATATGAAAATCCATCATCTCGAGTTACTTTTTTAAACTGCAAAGTCTACAACCAATTTTTCAATCAGTTTTTCAGATTTTATTCGTTAAATAAAACACAGTTTTTGACAATAGAGTGAACAATAATTTTTTGTCACAGCTAAATTTTATTTTTATCTAAATCTATTGAAAAAGTGGCCTTAAGACATTAATTTTTAGACTTTATTTTCAAAGTCTTTTAATTTTTATATCTTTGGATATATACCAAAAATGCGGAACTGATTGCATACATATTTTCCATATGCATGCAATCAGTTCCTCATTTTTGGTACAAACAAACAACTTTTTAAATTTAAAACAACTAGTAATCTAATCAAACCACAAATATTGCTTGTTATAAAAAAAAAAAAAAAAAATACAAGGAATATAATTTGATTACTTAAATTTCCCTTGATTTATTTCTAAGAAACAATAGTAAGAAAATTATAAATCACTTAAATTTTTCTTACAATACATAGTTTGCTATGCGAAGCGCGTGAAGTCCTCTTTTACAAATAGCAATGACAATGGCAATTTTTTCTACCAAGAACATTCCATTTTGTTAACAAAAATAAATACAGTACAATAAAAATACTATAGTTTGAAAAGCTAAAAAAGTGGCACTCTAAAAAGTTATAAATCCCAGGAGCACTTCTCTCCTCCACCATCAGACTCTCCTGGTTACAAAAAGTAATCAAAGGAGTTAAGGTAGTAGTCTGGTGTTTAGAATTGGAAAAATCGAATTTTTTTTTTTTAGTTAATTCGAAAGTACAATATGTTGAGAACATACTGTATAAATTTTAGACCGAAATTCGAAATACGAACGGAGTTATAATGAATTTTCGAGAGCGCCTCGTGGTTGCACGGTGTGGTAAAATCGATTCTTGAAACTTTACACGCGTTTTTCTCGAAACAACGTTTTTCCGGTCGGCCCAGGTGAAAACTTTTTTTCTATACAACCGATTGGTCTGAAATTTTAACTGGTTATTCTACACACCTGTAGTTCTCGTCGGAACTAAAATACATTTTTTTCACCCCTAACTTTCCATTTTACAACCCCTTTTGTGCTTCAAAAACATGACTTTTTTTTTCCAAGTCCGCCATTTTGTTATTTTTCAATAAAATTTAACAATTTTAGTTCCGACGAGAATGACATATCTATAGATTAATAATCAACTTCAATTTTTTATTTCTGATGTCCTCAAGATCCTAAATCACCCGGGCCAGCCACCCACTTTTTTTTTAAGCGCCAACTTCCATTAATTATAATAATAATAAGAAAATGTTTAATTGATTCAAAATAATTTTTTTTTATATCCTTTAGATGTTAATAATAACATATTAAAAAATCAGAACGATTCATTTTTATTTTCCCCAAAAAAAACGTTCCTGAAAAAAAGTGTGAAAAACGGTGCTAGATACCAGACTACTACCTTAAGACAAATGAGACGAACCCAAACTCGATGGGCCTGTTTTAGCCATTGAGGAGTGTTTGTGATCAACTCCATCTCCATCATCATACAAACTCGATAGTACCATATTACTTAATTGTCACCAGAATTGCAAAAGTTTGAAAGTTTCAAATCAATACAACAGCTATTATATTAGTAAGCGGGTGAAAAGTGAGTTGCAAGGTTCGCTTACTATGTTAAGAAGTTACAGATGAAGCTAATAAAAGTGTATTAAAACGTAAACTTATCGAGATATCGCAAGCTATGTGAAAGATATCATCTATTTCGCGGTATCACAGAAACATAAAATTAGAAATAAAGCACATATTTATAAATTGATGAAGAACGATTTTCTTGGGAACAGTAAAACATAAGGCATTATAACTTGGTTTCTGATTTCACTTTGTTCTTCGAGGTTTGTAATTACGTTATTACTTTGAGGTTTTTGAAACATTTTTCCTTCAACTTGTCAATCCTCAAACGAGAAAACAACATTTTATTAATCAATATTTTTATACATCACGGCTGAAATATTTATTCGTTAACATAAAACACTGTAAGATTGAATACTGTACCTAATTTATGTATACCTAAGCAAATAAAAAATGAAAATAAATGTTACTTCTTCCTGATAAAAACCGTAACTTTTAGAAAACAAATAAAAAAATTCCATGTTTCATATTTTAGGGCTAATTCAGAGTCATGTTTACAAGAATAGTTGAACACATTGAAAGCTGAATTGTTTTTATAGGGTGCACACTCACTAAACAACTGAGTGATTATAATTACCGCTTACCTCAAAACATTTAAATCCTATTGTCGCGAAAATAGAAACAGATAGGAAACAGAGAAATTTTTAATTCTTATCTCAAAGACCTTTGCCATATTTATTTCAAATTCGACCAAAATAATTTGTCCATATATTTTGCACCAATTTGATGGCTACGACCCCTCAGAGGTACTTGGGAGTGAAATGTTTATATGTATGTACTTTAGTTTTCGAAAGTTAATAACATTGGTGTTTTTCTTTTCATTCTTTATTATCTTTGTTGTTATCATTCCTGTGTCCGTGGTATAGGAGAGTACCACATTTAGATTTAGTCTCCCTCTCCATTTTTTTTTAGAGCCTAACTTTTCTGTGTTAATAAGCTTCCGAAATAAGAATTTTTTCGCTTTGCATAACCTGCAGGGTTCTATTGCAGTAAATGTTCTTTGCGTGTTGATTTTATTTTGTAAAGATGATATGCTGATCAATTATTTATCTAACATGGTTTCGCAAAGAAATCACACTAGAGACATATCACTAAGGAGAATCCATAAAAGAAGTCGGTATGAGATTCAAATCATCAGTCCAAAAGCTCATTTTTCATTACCCCTCAAGAGTATTGAACCAAATGAGTCACTGAAAAGGCTGTAGACAACATAATGGCGCCTTGGCTGCATACATAGGTCAAGCGAGAGGATTCTCGAAGAAAATTCATATTTGAATGATAAATTATAAATTTCGCAAAGCCCACAATTTCACAGTGTGCTGACTTCTTAAGACGCATCTTGTGTAAACAAGAAGGCGTTGGTTTCCCGAGGACTTAAAAGCTTTTCCAAGTAGTAAAAATATTTTCAACCTCAAAGACAAGTGGCGGCCCCTTGCGGTTCAATATTAATCTTGAGTTCCCGAGAGTAGAAGGCATTCAATCACCTAGAAGTAGCTACAAGGAGCCAATAATGGCCGGAGAGGGTCTTTAATTACCCGGTTTTCATCGATTTACTTGCTTCGATACATATTAAGTGGTATCCTAATTGGCCTCCATCGACGGCGGCCTTTCCTTCAAATTGTGGCTATTTCTTGAAAATTGAAGCTCACCCAACAGTGGTGGATAAGAAGCCAACAGCAAAATTAAGAGAAAACTTTAACAATGAAAATCGCCGCTAACCGTCATCCCAAATTATTGCGCAACATGTGAATTAACTTCGCAGCTTTTACAATATTCCACGGCACAGAAGAACTTTGTCTCTATCAGGCGAAACCATGAATCCGAAGTCTTTAGGTATGAAGCACAGCCAAAAAAGACCTTTCAGCGGCAGCCAGAAGGAAGGGGTAGATTTCATGTGGTAAAAATTATTTTTACACAAGGGAATGTAACGCTGAATTCCCCACCCCCTTGATCGATTCGCCTCATTTGCAAACATAGTGAAGATATTGCCATCGAGAATATGTATGTTAGCCAAGTTTAATCAAAATCGATTAAGAAACGCACGGTCTACATGGAAATAAATTAAAATATATAACGAGGTGAAAGTCCCTTCTCCAAACCCCGCAATTTTTTTACATGTCATCGAGCCAATAAACGCATACGCAAAGTTGTACCAAAATTCATTTAGAAATGCGGCAGCTATCGCGGTAAAAAAATCACTTTTAGAAACTGATGTAGCCCCTCACCCCTTTGACCGATCAACCCCATTTTGTAGCAAGACTTAGAACTACATGTTGTCAATGTGCATGTTAAGTTTGGTCAATAGTGATTAAGAAATACGAAAGATTTGGGGTCTAAACCATTTTTATATAACTTACGTAACCCCTATATCCCCACCCCCTTGACCGATTCCCCCATCAGCGAACTTAGCCGAGATATTGGCGGTATAAAGGTATAGGCCAAGTTTAGTCAAAATCGATGAAGAAATACGGCTTTGACCGGATTTGAAAAGTTCAGTAGCGTTTAGAAAAAAGGTTTGGGAAAACCGAACTTCACTTGATAAAGTTTAAGAAGTTTCTTTCATTTACTCCTAGCTTTAAATTAGCTTAAGCTCAAGCCTCACGTAAATAATGTACAATTGATCAAACTTAACTCAAGCCTAGTTAAACCTGGTTTAAGCTGGTTGGATTGAACATCAGTAAGGCTCGCCTTTTTGGTGAATAGCTTAAAATATTTATTAAAGTGCGTTTATGTTGATTGTTGTATTTTTATACTATTATTTCACAATTTTATTAAAAGGGCAACATAATATAACGCCTAAAAAATGCGTGATTTACGGATTTTTCTGAAAAGGAAATAATATTAGATGTTTGGAACTTTGATAATTATTTATATACGATGGGTCATTCTTTGCCACCGGGAAATCACCTGCTACACAAAGTGAAGCCAAACTGGCAGACGGCCTTACTTTAATTTACATAATTGGAAAAGGTTGTAATATTTAAAGGAAGTTAACGTTTATTTTATTTCGAATAATTTATTTGATTTGAACAAAAGTTTAATTCTAATGAGATAATGTTTTTCTGTAATGAGCATCAGTTATTTATTTATTTATTGTAGGATAATTATAAAACTTAATTCTTTCTTAGCCTATTAAGCGCGCTGGGATACCAAGCCTATATGGCGCATCTATCCTAAAAACACCTATTATATTAATAATTTCTATTAACAAATTTTGTTTTATTTTTTAGTTCCGGTTAATTCAAGACGTTATGACATTTTAAGCTTTTAAATTTTTGATAACATTACAAAGTAAAAGATTGTTAATTATTTTAAAGTTATTTGCTAATAAGCGATGTAAATTATTCGAAGAATATTTTATTTAAAATATATTGTTAGCTACTCTAAGATTATTCCATGTTCTAACTATGTATTACCGTTAGGAGGGAAAACTTCGAGAGCATGTTTATGTTTAAATGTGGGCTGACTAAACTATGTATCTATTATTTATTAAGATGTAAGATAATTTCTAAATTTTTAGGAGGACGGTAAATGTTAGGGAATTTTCTGTCATAAGCAAATCTTGCCATCTTACAATTCGTGAGTTCAACTTATTTAAAATAAATATTAAGTTAATTCTAATAAATTTAAATAAATTCAGAATTTTATTAGTCTGACAAAAATATTGTAAAAGGTAAACCTTCAAAGTAGATATAGTTAGTTCGTTGGCATTTGAGACAAATCAAAGTAACTTTTAGAGTATTTACAAAAACAAAAATTTTGCGTACACAAAACAGCGACCAAGATATTACATAAAAAGCCTTGACTTTGTAGCAGTCTTCAATATCCAAACTTTCTGGATATACGAAGTAAGTTATAGCAACAGCTATGGGATTCCATTGCCATTATCTTGTAAAGCTATTTCATTTTTGGCTCGAATTCAGAATTCATAGCCCTCCCATAACGCCTTGATTTCCTTGCCCCTAAATTGTCTCTTGTGCTCTATAGTGTTGTATATTTAATTTCGTTATTTTTTTTTCTTTTCCAAAAAATTCAAAAGATATGCAAATCGCATTATTCAGTAGAAGACAGTTCTTTTGACTATTTAATTTCCCAACAAGAGATCTTTAATTATATGTAGACAGCTTTGAACTTCAGCGGACTTCAGCGGACTTCAGTGAAGGAAATCCCGGCTCTTTAAATCGTCTTACTTTTTTAATTAAGTCTCCCGCCAGAACTGAATACTACTTATAGTGATAATGGCCCTTTCTTATCACAAGCGATTATTCAAGAAAATTAGAAAATTATCTGTTGCACATGGACAAATTGGAAATATCGCCAGTATTCAATTATTATGAATCAGCGTCGCCGACGTGACGCAAGTGGTCCGCCTTCGCGACGAAAGTCTCGCAAAGGTACCTACATACACAGCGCAGTCATCGTATTGAGGAAAATTGCCAGAAAATAAAGTTGAGCAACAGCAGGAAAAATCAATAGCCCAGCCCTGAAACAGGGCATAGATGTAGCAGTGGACTTTTGTCTACAAATTTTTCAAGTGATTTGGCTCCCAAACAGGAAAATAGCTAAACTCCAACCTTCATCGACTTAGCCTAGCCCCAAGAAAATAATAACAATAACAAGCAAGCGAACATCTCCGACTTGCAGCTGTTTATTTACTCACCTCAGAGCTGGCGTTCTCCCGTGTGTGGAGTCCAAGGTGGAGCACCCGCATATGCCGTCGGATATGAGTTTGCTAATTTTTTTTATAACTACGTGCGTATTCGAACTTGATCGTTTGACATTTAGCACCGGCCGAGCAATTCAGTACATTCGATTAATCATTCAATATTATAATATTATAAACAACCCACAAATTGGTTTGATTCAAAATCCCACAAGACACATCACTCACTCACACGGTGAAATTTTTAAAGTGCCGCACTCGCAGCTTATATTTATTTATTCACTACTCGACCGAAAACACCTTAGTCGAAATTTTCCTTGGGGAGGACATATTTATATTGCCAAGGATAATGTCGTCCTGGCGTTTCTTACATAATCAGCGAATTTTAATCACCTCTTATCCGGAACCAGCTGGATTAGGAGCAAATTTAACTATTCAAACTAAATAAAAATTAGAACTGTCGGTTGTCGTCCTTCGGTTAGTAAATATCGCTTATGTAATTGGTCGCTATTTGCCACAGAACATTTTCAGTTTTCCAAAACTGAAGAAATATCTTAGGATCACTAAAACCAATCAAACATTTGAAATGACAAAATCACAGATTTAAACAAAACCCAGTTATATAATGGTAAATTCGAGAAGCGATTCCTTCGATCTAGAAACCTAAACGTAAGAAGTATTCACTTCAAGGATGACGATGAAGAACATCAATGTCAGCTCCGCTGCGTTCGCTCCACGTATAATCAATTCCCGAGTATCACCAAATTTAGGTAACTTATGCGAACACTCGATATTTTCCACAATCACGGCAATTTTCGGCCAGTTTTGCTGTTTTTATATAGACAGCATATAGTTTAACATGATTTTTATGGAAATTCTGAAGTACCTTCTGGATGTACTTTACAGTCGCCATGTCTTCATTCAGGGCGACGACGAGGACTGAATTTTCCGATTTTACGTTTGGTTATACTGCCTGCAGAGATGGCTTTACCCTCTTTTTTTCCCAACCTCTAGAGACAGTCTGCCTCTGTTTTAGCATAAAGCTCTTGGCCCCATATACCATCACTTAGTATTACCTTTCTAATCGTTATGTAGTTGTGCTCTCAACATTTGATTTGTTTGGGGTAGGCGAAATGTTCGGCCTTTTTATTTTGGTTAATTTCAGAATTTGCTCCGCTGTGTGGCACGTAAACAACTACCTATATACGGGCAAGGTACACGTGTGAAAAATCATCAGACGAACAGCTTTTCCGGCAACTCATTTGTCTTCCCATATACCCAGGAAAATGTGGAGCTCTGAGAAAATTTCTCATGAAAAGCTCTTGTGCTGTTGGAAATTCCGAGGAAAATTATTTATGTTAGATTTGAGTGTTGAATTGTACTTGAAAATGTTATTCACCGGGAACATAATTTTTTATATTTAACTCTCAGTGATATTAGAGGGACACAGGAAAAACTATGATGATTAACATGTTTTTAATATCTCTAGGTAATTTCTTTCTTAGTAATTTCTATTTGAACAATGAAGTGTGTTTTTCTAACTATTCGTCATAAAGAAAAAAAAACCGGACATGTGCGAGTAACACTCACACCCTGAGGGTTCCATACCCTTATATTACCGTAAAATTTAGTAAGTATAATAGTTATTTTAAATTGTCAATTAAATTTTTCTACGAAATTTGGGTGTATAAGAATTGAATTGAAATTATACGAGGGCAGTTTGATAAGTCAGTGACTCTTTGAATAAAAGATATTTTTTTCGGCAAATAAGCGTTTTATTTCTCAACATATACTCCTTTTAGCTCTATACATTTAGTCCAGCGTTTTTCCAATTTTGGTAGTCTTTCCAAATAATAGGTTTTCTCGAGGCCCTCAAAATAGGCGTTTGTTTTAGTGATGACCTCATCATTCGACCCAAATCTCTTACCGCCCAGCCATTTCTTCAGGTTTGGAAACAGGAAATAGACGCAGGGGGTTAAATCTGGAGAATATGCTGGATGGGATAGCAGTTCGTAACCCAATTTATGGATAAATGGAAAACTTCAAAAATAATGCTTAATCAGCACACGAAATTCACTTTTTTCCATTTTAGTTAAAATTCACGAAGTTGTCTGCTTTCAATGGCTGTCAAACACAAACTAAATGACGCAGCTTGCTCGAAATTAATAAAGGGCAGCTGACGGGAGCAGTGTTGCATTTGAAATTACAGCGGGAGAAATTCAAAAAGTCACTGACTTATCAAACTGCCCTCGTATCAATTAGCGGGTATGTATGCGTAATCGTGAAATTATGTTTCTCATGTAATATCCACCGGGTTTGGTTGGCAAGATAAAATTAAGCAAATCTATCTATTTTCTAGATATACATACATATACATATGTAGGTAAGTTAGGTATGTACTACATACACATATATAACAATCATCAATCACTGGACTTAAATTTAGTGCTGCTTAATAAATTGGCCGTTTTAAACAAAATAGATTTCGTTTTTCAGTATACTTCTTTTTCTTATCATACCTGTATTTTCGTTCTTCAGCGAATTAGGGATTTGTGGCCATAATAAAAAATATCATAGTAGTTTAATAATATAGTTTTAAATTCTGTTGGTTCTACAGCCATTTTGCCCATGATCTTTTGAATCATAGAAAAAAAATAATAAGTTGTCCACTTAATAATTCTATAATTTTGACTAAATAGAAAACAACCAAACCTGTGCTAGCTCCTAAAGTAATGATGTACAGGACAAATGTAATCTGTACTATATGCTTCAGCTAACTAATATTTTGTACATATTTGATAAGGATTAATACTATAGTATATACATAAGCTAAAAGGCCTTCGTAGGTAAACACGTATTTTTGTTTAAAATATTTTTTTTCAGCAAGAAACGGTAATTTCTAGCAAATGAGTTATGTATATCATAAAGACCATTGGATCAACAATTATAAAATAAATATAGCTCTTGCAAATGATACCTCACACGATATATAATATTATTTAAATTTTTTTTTCTTTGGACTAAACTGATTCCCCATTTTAATATAAAAATAATATTTTTTTCTAGCCGTTGACTGGCGACATACAGTAACTCACAATTTTGTTCAAATGATAGGCAATACGCAATGTTTTGAAGAATTGTTTACAAATAAGCAAAACAAAAGAATTGAAATCGTTATATTTAGGAGGACAGAGGGACACTCATTGCTGTTTACGATCGATTTGCGTCTTCTAGTTATTAGGAAGTGTCAATATAGCTTAAACCCCTAAAGAGTGCACTTGAACAAATTTGTGAGTTTGAAATTTCAGGTTAGTAAGTGAACAAATTTATATTCTTCCTTGAGCCTTTGTATAGCGAATTTCAGTTATGTAAGTACTTTTGTCGTAAATTTGCACTATCTATTAAAACCATAATTATCAGTTTGTTTTTTTGGATAAATGTTGTCTCTATGTTACTATTATAGCGAGCGAAACAGAAAAAAGCGCGTCCTGGTTCGAAAAGATTACTCATGTTAAGACTTGTTGTCTTTACCGTGACTGAAGAATGTGTGAAGGTGCTAATGGATTAGATCTTTAGTAGGCAAGTAAATATTATATTATGAAAAAGCATGAATGTACCCTCAAGTCCTCCTTTAAAAGATCCTCGACCAGATGGTCACCCTTTGTGCCCAACAGCACATTTGTTTATATTGCGCTTTTGGAAAAGGTGCGATATCTTTTATTACCCTTTGTCTTCAAAGATCTCTGTATACGCAGTGCACGGATATCTTCTAATTACTCTTTGTCTCGTGAGTGATGCTGCGAAGGATCAGAATGAAGGCATTATCACCAGAAATACGAAGTGGAGTCCTGAATTCCCTTAGAAAAGGTGAAAGCTATCGCGAAATAGCTAGAAAGTTTCAATGTTCCATAGGAAGTATAGCTAATATGCGACAGCTCGACGAAGAGGTTCCAAATAACCATCCAGGCCGGAAAAGAAAATTATCAGACACTGTCAAGCGTGGAATCATAAGGAGCGTACGATCAGGTGAAGTGGATAATGCTGTTCAAATAACCAGACGACTTCAGACATTTAACCAAATCAACGTGAGCGCAGAAACTGTTCGTAGGACCTTATGTGAAGCCGGAATACGTGGACGTGCTAAAACCAAAAAACCACTTCTTACCAAACCCATATGAATCTTTGTCTCCAATTTGCCAAAAAGTATAAAAATTATACGAAAGAATATTGGGGAAGAGTAGTGTGGTCAGATGAGTCTAAAATCAACAGGTTTGGCTCTAATGGTAAGGAATGGGTGTGGAAAGCAAAAGGAGAAAGACTTCAGCAAAGACATATTACACCCACATTTAAATTTGGAGGCGGCATCATTATGGTATGGGGGTGTATGTCTTCGAGTGGTGTTGGAAGCCTTGCAAGGATCGAGGGCAGGATGACGGCGGCGGACTACATACAATTTTTAGAAGAAAATTTGCTGGGGAATCTGAATTTTTGGGGAAAAGGAATTGGGGACATTGTATTTCAACAAGACAATGACCCAAAACATACGGCCCGGATCACAAAATCATGGCTATCTGCTAAGGGCTTCGATGTTCATGAATGGCGCCGCCCAATCTCCGAGACTTAAACCCCATAGAGCATCTATGGTGTATTTTAAAAAGGTCTATGGCAGATTTTGGCAACATTCCTCCAAATAACAATACTCTATGGGTAAGGATAAAGCAGAAATGGGAAAATATAACAGCAGATCAATGCAAGAGTTTAATTGAAAGTATGCCTGCTAGAATTGACGCCGTTTTATAAACCAAGGGCGGTTATACTAAGTACTAACTTTTTTTGTTCAACAACTCATAAAATTGTTCAATTCGATTCAATATCAATTTTCTTATTTTGCTTAATAAGCGAAGATCCATTTTATTGTTTGTATCTTTAATTTCATAAATTAACACCTTTAATTCATAATCTACAAATTTATAATTTATTTCCATTGAGGGATTTATATTAAACTGTCCATAACTTGAAAATTTACTAACATGGGAACGAATTTGTGAGTCACTATATGTACGCGTCATCAAGGCCTAAAATTATGCCAAATTTCAAATTTCTACGTTACATCGTTTTCGAGAGAAAGCTCTGTGACAGACGGACGGACGGGCACGAGAGTGATCTAAGAAGGGTTCCGTTTTTCCATTTAAGGTACGGAACCTTAAAAAAAGCTTATTGCACACTGACTTAAAACAAAACTAAAAAAAAAAAAATTTGAACCAAATAGTCTTTTATTCGTACTATCTGACAACTCCATTAATAAAGTTCAGTTCTATATAATTAATGTGGAATTTTAAATTTCTAAAACATCAATCAATATGTTTTGACTTACAATACATCGAATTAATACATCTGGTGATCTGGAATATATGAAATGTGTGGATTTTATTTTGATCCTATACATTTTCAACTAGACTGAAATAAACAATTTTCAGTATCTCAACTTAAACCTTGATTCCATAAATTGTCACATCGCTTCTGACATCATCCTCAAGCATACGTATGTATAAACGAGCTTCCGACCATTTTACATTTCTTCCAGATGATATCTTACAATCGTTCTGAGTACACAATAGATAGTATAATTTATGCTCTAACGCATTAATAAACTCTACTGGGTCGCGTTTTTTAATCAACAGTCCCTGGCTGCACCAGCCAGCAACGCAAAGCAGTTCGGGCGCGCAATGTTATTGTTATGGGCTCATGCGTCGTCGTGTACTTAATATGCGTTGACGTGCCTTTGGCTGCCGGCATAGGTATTCGCAAATCAAATTCTAGGAAAGTTTGTACATAATTTATCTTCTTAGAAATATGCGAACTTTTTAGTTACTTAGACAGTAGTTTTTTATTAATGTATCGTGAAATAAACTTCAAATTACAAGCTAAGCAAACAAATTTGGACAAATTAACTTTCCCTTCGTCTTAATTGTTATCGTGGTTCTGCATGTTCTCTAACATCATAATGAGAAAAAGGACAAAGACTTGGATTCAGTCAGACCGTTAATCATTAATAAGTGAATAATATTAATAGTCTTAATATTTTCAATATTGTCATACCATTGTAATTTTTACTGTTTTCGTAATATAAGATATACCTCTTAAATTAATGCACACTTAAGGTTATAAGGGCCTGTCCGAATCGAAGTCTTCGTTTTCGTCCCGTTATGACAGTTTATATACGTCAGCAAACAAGCTGAACTAGTGTTACAATTAAAACGAAGACAAAGTTAACCTATTCGAATTCGTTTGCTTAGCTCAATATTTGATATTTTAAATTAATCTAAATAAACCAAAAATGCACAATTCAACAATATTCAAGAAATGCTCCTACAGATTTTCTCATTTCGTCTCACGATGTCAACCTAGCCCTTGACTTACTCATCAAGCTAAGAAATCTAAACTGTTGTACTGCGTAGCTAAGCTCACAGCATAGACATGAGTTCAAACAGAGCTTAGCTCAGTGTGTCGTCACAAACTGTGATAACACGACGAAGACTTGGATTCAGACATGCCCTAAATCTTATTAACTATTGAATGAAATTATAATAAACTCCTCTGAACAACCGTAAATCGTCAAATAAATTCCTTCTTTTCAAATATGAAATAATCCCTGTCAATCAATATTTTTGTGAGAAAATCTTTTTTCATCCCCTTTCGTATAAGCAAAACGCGCCTTATACCCATTCTCCACCGCAGAGACCAACCAACCATGAACCCGCCAAAATCGCGCCATCCCGTTCCATTTTCTTATTTGCGCCATCTTCTCTCTTGTTCGTCTTTTGGTCAACCGGCTAACTTTGTTCATGTGTGCGTTTTAACCAAGAGGAATAGACAGCAACCATTTGTACTAGATTAAGTGACAGCGCCGCAGCTATCCCACCGGTTGTCAAAACATCCTTGCACTAATTATAACATAAGGCACTTGTCAAAACGTATGTGATAATTCCAGCCCAGCACTAAAAGTAAAATTGAGTAGTTTTTCCGCTCAAAAATTGGTAAAAACTCTTCCAGATTAAACATTTTCCCGAGGATATTTTGACTGCCGGCACAAATCCAGGGAAGGGCTCTTATTTTCAGCCAATTCAGCACTTTGGTTAGTTGGTATTTGCATTGGAGAACAGGCATTAAGTGAACCCCAAAAATGTTCTCAAATTTCTCAAACTTAATTACTTGATCTGCTACAATTTCTTACAAGAATCTTCAAGATGTTCAATATCAACGAAAAGTTGCAGAGGGCTTTTTTATACATATAGCCTTTTTATTAACCACAAATTCTTATTTTTCTCACCTTTTGCTCCACTTTTACGGTTGGGTGATTCAGACCCGGCCAAAAGCTTTGCGACGGCGGCGCCTAGCTGTTTGTTATTTCAAAACAGCTGTTTGTAGCGTTGTATAGTAAAACGTTAGATTTTCCTTTGATGATTGCACGTGCCGGCCGCCGAACATCTACTCACACATACATACATACATTAAGCATCCGGGGCAAATGCCTGAAGGACAGGAACGCAATAAACGGATAGTAATTTTGGGTATGATATTCGTATTGCGCCCAGTGGAAAAGGGCAAGTGATATATACCACCGGTGCACACCATACCCTGGAAAGTTTTAGGCACTCGCTTTTCGAGGTGATAAATTTTATACGTGAAGGACAGTAGGCAATCAGTGGCAGACATTCCAGTGGTTTCCATCAGGGCAAACTTTACGTTTCAAGGCTAAGACTGGCCGTAAGTTCATGGTTGTGGGGAGCCTTTTAGTTGGCAAAATGTGGACAACGTCATACCGTTCAAAACGTTGCGTAAACCAGCTTATTTATGTACATTTATCCCAGGCAATGTGCAGACACAGGATGGATGCACACAGAATAATAAAGAGACATTAAATATACCTTTATTTGATATGTTGTCTAGTTAGATACAGAAATATAAATGCCTCCAGGAGTTCTTTGTTTATTATGAGCCATATTATATAATTGTCAAAGTCACCTGAAGGTCAAGACTTACTCCAAAGAGGAGCAGCTATGCTTTAAATTACGACCATTTAAAAAGTTAACGTCTTTGCAGTCATTATTGACCTTGCTGAGTAATTTTGGTACCATAAATAATTAAAAGCATATTGCACGGCAGCTGCCTTAACGCCTGTCCCTAATGGATAATTGTTATACAGAAAATTGAGTCATTCAAATGCTTTTCAAGAGAACATTTCAGCTTATTTAAAAACAGCTGACAACTTTATTTCTAACCATTTTGTATATCATAAACATAATTACTGAGCAATGAGTTTAAATATCAAATGAATACAATTAAAGAATTTACTAAATTAAAGAGTTGCATAATTCTTGGCAACACCTTAATAACCGCACAGAAGGCAGACAAATCAATTTTCTCGATAAACCACTCATTGAAAAATTATTTACGGAAAACGAATTTGCGAATAAATTTTCAAAATAATAAATAAAATAGGGAACTGGCAAGTAGCGTTGCGAGTAGTATGTAATTGCCGGTGAAACTCTTCTTCCAACTGTTTTATGTTCTAATTTAGTAGCTGAAAAACAAAAGTAAAAAAATTATTTGACCATCCACAATTTAATTTTCACAAAAGTGATTTCATTCCTGCATTTTCTTAAAGTGCGTACACTCAGAGAAAGCCCATTTTATATTTTAATCCGATCATTTACATATGATGTCGTTTACATCATCATATAGGTAGGTACATACTTATGTTTTGTTTGTTCAAGAAAGATTGGCCGTCGCAATTACCAAATCTTCAACAGTGATGTTTATGGTGGGATTGAAATGAAATTAGATATTTCTTCAATCATCTATACTTACTTCTTTACTTTCACTTACACACTTGAATAATAAAGTAGGTACAAATGCAAATTTTCAATTTTGCCGAGTAAAACACAACAAATTGATTTTTTTTGTTTTTAAGGGCTCACATACCCCTGCGCGCGCTGAAAACCTAGTCAATTTGAGCATTTTCATATAGAGGTTATATGGTGAAAAAAAAATTAAATTGTTGATTCAACATTCTTTATTAATTTTTAAACTATAAGAAAAAAAAATTAAAAAAAAAAGTTTTTAATATTAACATTATTTTTTACATACATATACATATAAATGTCCTATATTTTTAGACAGTGTCTGCACGATAACTTGGTCAATTTTCAATATTTTTTAACTTTTTTTTCCAAATCTTGATAATTATTTCCTCTATAGTCTGACGAGAGGTTGTTATTTTGTAAATAAAGAATTTACAATATTTCAAACTTTAGTATGCATTAAGAAAAAAATTAGTGTTTAATAATTTATAAAAAATTATCCAACCAAAAAATTAAAAAGACCTCTCATCAGACTATAGACACAAGTATTGGATTAATGCCAGTTAGGTTTTCGCACCGACTTCAAAAATCTAGTAAAATCTTACGATTCAATGTTGAAACTAGTAGCACAGGATTTTTAAGTGAAATTATTTAAAACTTTTTAGGGCTTGAGATTTTTTGGAGTCGGGTCTATTTTTTTTTTTTAATTGTTTTTATTAAACTTATTATCAATAGTTATTATTATTGTGGAACAAAAATCGACTATCATATTATTACAACTCTATTACTTTAAATCACACTGGTTATACATGACCAGTACCTATGTAATATTAATTATTAACATCAGTGTCCATTGACTTGTATACTATATGTAGGTATATGTTATATATTATTAGGGTGCTTCAGTAAAATGTTGTTTCTTAGGTTACTATTCTATAAAGTTAAAATTCTCTCGAAAGAGTAGTCCTATAGCTCATTTTTAAAAGGTCGCACAAGCCCAAGACCGTAGCCAGGGGGAGATCACTACGGTTTGATTTGGCATATGACTCATTTTGGATCTAATACTTCACCACATTGAATTTTTTAACTTCAACAGCAGATTAGCAATCATTGACCTCAAAACTCCCTCATACCGATTTGTGTGATATTTCAATAAAAGTAAGGATTGAAATTCCACCTTTTTAAATTTTTAAAATTTTACATCCTGTGAAATATCTTTGAACATATTTTAAAAAGACCGCCATCATGGATCCGCTATTTTATACTAGCAAAACCACCAAATAACTAGCTGTACCTAGATAAATAAAACCCAAGCCTGAGACAAGAGTGCAAAACCATTAAACTATGTAATATCTACGATTATATCATACCATGTAGTAGAAAGCTTGCTGAAGTCAAAGTGACCAAGGTCTGAAAATATGCTTTAGGTTATTGTATTAAAGCTCAAGCGACCAAGTTATACATATACCGCACATTTCATCCCTCACCGGCAACGTTTTTTAGGAAATGAATTAAGGATGACAAAACTAAAAACAATTTCAATCGGTGACCTGTTTATAAAGTTTTTTGAAAACCTTCTAAAAATGTTCCTCAATTTTATTAGCTTTAACTTGGAAAGTGCACAAAATATTAGTATATCCTCATATTTACTATGTTTATGACAATAAATTTATCCCATAAGTAGACTTCTGTTCGAAAAAACATACATACACTTGAAATAATTTTCTGACAAAGTACTTTCAATTTCTATTTGTCATTTCAAAGAAGTCAAACTTATGTAAAATATTTTAATTTTTATAAATCCTACCATGACTTTCAAATGAGATTTACACCAGTAATACTTTTTAATTTTTAAAGGTGCTTTACTGTAAGGAGTCATCTTATCCGAATACATGAAAGCTTATTTAATTTTATTTATTTACAGAAGCGAAAATTTAGGGTCATCAGGAGATGCTAAAGTGGCTTTATTAACCTTCATAGCCGTTATTTTTCATCTTCACCAACTTAGTAGTTGTGTGATTAAGACGTTGTTTTCGTAGATTATTCATGAACTATAACTCCATCAACTAATAAAAGCAAATTATTGTTATTTAACGTTCTAGTCCAAAAACGTTTATCGTATTTAAAATCTCGCTCAGGCTAGCAAAACCATTTGATCACATCTTGCTGCAGAATCCCCAATTTATATCGATAATGATTCGAAAATTTGTTTACACTGTTGCAGTTTACTTTGTACATTTGCGCTAGCTGTGAGATAACAATACTCGAGGACTAGTTTAATCTCCTACTAATTAGTCCAGTTCAAGCACTCGTAAGGGTATCAACGAATTTAAAGTGATTCCTGCTTATAGTATTTAATGTTAATGTGTATAAATAACCGAATATTTTTGTAAAAATGTCGGGTGCTCTTTTTGTCATAACAATCCCAACAGAAGAGGAAGAAAAACGCTTGCGTCGAAAAGTTAAATTTGACACACGTATCGAAAGTACAACTGAATCATTACCTCGACTTTCTAACATTAAAGAAAAAGAAAAGGAAAAGCCGCTCACGCCTACCAATAAATCCGTGGAATTGCAGTACGGGACTTTTAACCAGGTTTCAAGTACATTTTAATAGATGATATAATGATTATCGACAAGTTATTTACATATGTAGATTGGCAATGAAAACTTTTCCCCCTGTACACCGCAGTCAATCAGAGCGATAACCATAGATATAGATACGAAATCTTTAAATGGTCCAAAAGGAAACGATAAAAATTGTATAGGTGGAAGCGCTACTAATGTGAGAGTGAGTGCAAAATCAAGTTATTTAAAAAAAATTAGCGATACAACATTTAAAAAAGAAAGAATTGTAATTTGCTTATATGTAGTAAAAAGTATCAATTAAAATTTATACTACGTTAATTATTAGATTTACTCTAGTTATAAAAACTTTTCGTACTAAGATTTATTTGAAATGTTAAAATTTTCCTCTCATTTCCTTGATGGTTTCATATCTACATATGTATATATGTAGATGTATGAACGTAAAATTTGTAATTTATATCAAATATCGCGATTGCTGCAAAATTTTCTAATTGTATCAGTGAACCGGAGAACCCTTATGTTCAAATTTTCATGAACATTTCTGGTTAAAAGATTAACGTTATTGGGTTTTTTTTGAACAAATAAATCGATTTTCGTCCTCATAGTATGTTACCCGAAAAATATTATGCAAATCAAGGGGAAAATCAAATGCACCAAAAATGCAGAATAATTAGAAAGGAGGAAAGGAATACAGGATAAGAATCGGAGACCAAGAACAATGACAATTATTCTGAATCCAAGACCTTTGTGATTGAATTAGGGTTTGGACCTTCCTCTATAATATTTTATGTTTGTTTTCAGCTTTTGCGTAGTCGGTTTTTAGTTTTAAAGTTTTATTTTTGATTAAAATATTTTATTTATTTATTGTTTTAAAGGAGGATCAACTAAATATCCGCAAATCATGGGAAGGCCTTAAAGATATTGTGTCTTCAGCCCGAAAAGATAACTCTGATAAAAGGAAAAAGGATAACTTATATGAAATTGATATACCACCCGATTCCTGTATGGAATTTGTCCTAAAGGAAATTTTAAAAAAATTCAAGGTTGAGGATGCCTCGTGGAATAAAACTAGCAACAATAAATCACATCAAGTATTCGTATATGTCGTAAAGAACTTACAGCAGTAAGGTTATGTATTTGTTACTATAGGTAATTTTTACATTTGAATACGATCAAAAATATGAATGCCTTCAACACAAACTATCGGAATGGGGAATCGGAGATAGAGAAGGGTCTACAGTTTCAATATCACACTGTGCAACTTTTCATACTCATCAAAAAGAAGCGAACTGCGATGAAACTGACAATAGAGAGTGGGGATTTTATGTTCTTAACCCAAAAAATTTATATAATATGCTTTTTATTTAAGGGAACTAAATGCTCTCAAACAAACTGCGTGGAATCGATTTATGAATACTCTCACCGCCAGACTGAATGTTGCCCAAATTATTAGAGGTGTTCGTCAGGAAGCAACAATTACTTTTGACTTTGTAGTTTTAGTCACATGTGCTGCGTAAGTATAGTAATGCTTAGAATTAAATGAGAGGCTTTGATTTAATAAGTTAAGATAAACGAATGTAATTAATGTAAAGAGTTAATCTTACATAATTGCCGGGTTCTACATTCAACTCTTCTATAAAAAAATTCATTTGTGCCACGTTATATTGAAAAACGCTATAAGAAACTCAATCCTAATATAAATCAGATTAATTCGTACCACGTTATATCGTTATATGTACGCTTGGTGTGACGACACAGCAATGTTGTAGTCCTGACTTGAATATTATTGAAAGCATAAATTGAGTTTGAGCTCTCCTCACAGATTTTAATGAAACGTTGTAGTAATGTTCAGTTAAGATCAACTTTAAAATATCGAAAAGTGGCATTATTTTTCATATTAGCACAAAGTATTGGTAAAAATTGGGAAGAAACTCTTGGCAGTAAGTAAAAATTATTAAAAAATTCCTGAAAATAAAGAAACTAAAACCAAACGTCCGATTTCTTGGATTTGCCATTTCATATAGCAAATGCGTGCTTCTGCAAATGCGTCATTTCTGTTTTTTTTAAATAGTTAAGAATATTAAGGTACATTATTTTTTCTTATAAAAATGTTCGACATTTTAAAATCGAAGTTCTTAAAGCGGAACTGCTCGAAAAATCAGCGATGGTCTTAAACTTTTGCACACTTCCGTATTTATACATAATATACCTATTTAAAATCAAATCAGTAATATCTTTAATTTAATATTGTAATTGTACACTTGAGTCCAATTTTTTCGAAATCTGGGTAACTGATTTTGAAAGAAAATTGTTAATTTTTCCGGAATGTAGCTAGTTATGAATAGAAAGACAGTGATTCGATAATTTATATATAACTTTCGTAACTCAGACAAATTCTTTTTTTTTTGCCTCAATCTGGCTTTCGTAAAAATGAAGGATAAATTTCTTTTCAAGAAAACTCACATTTAAATAAAGTTTACATAATTCTCCCACGCTGCTTTTGTACCACTATCCCTTAGTTCATTCAACATGTAAAATTTTATTGCGGCTGTCAAAAAAGACGCTTTTATTTTCGGTTGCATTTTTCTCAAGTTTACAAGTTTCTTGAAGGTGTTATAAATCCTTCCTAAGATGTGCACCGACACAATTCCTGCCTTCGGCAGGTCACATAAAGCAGAAAAGTGCAAAGCCACTTGACTCTTTAAGGTAAGTTTTATGCCGGACGAAGTGTTTCTGGAATGTGTGTCAATTGGCTCTTTGAAAAATGTCTATCCTGCAGAAGGAGATTCACAAAATGAAATGAATGAGGGCACGCATTTATACATATGTACATATGTATGTATAATCGAATACATGAGACAATTTATACGGTTTTGTTTTTTTATTTCGTAATAGGTTGAAGTACAATAAAAAAACCCAACGAATGAATATTTTATATTTTCCAATTTCTTTTAGATTATAGATGTTCTGAAGAAAGCCTCTTAGATATTTTTTTTTTAATTTACTCCCCAAATTGGTTTATCCATAAACATATACTTGGCTTAAAACGAAAAAGATCTTCTTAAAAGTTAATAAAGGTTCCTCATATAAAAATGATAAAAAATGAAATTTTGCTCACACTTACGCTTATTCAAAATGCATACTTAAAAAACCAATAAATTGTAAAGACACAGGTAGACAAAGAAGTATTCGAGGTGGATGACGCCTTACAAACTAAATATTAAATCTTAAATTTTCAATCAAAGTTAAATAACCCCTTCTTCTTCAAATAGCATACAATTTATATCTTGTTACTAAAAAAAGATTTTGAATTTTGAGTTACGTTTAATAAGAAATTTCCCGCTTTTATTGATGGCTCTTCTGTCCACAAGTGCTCACATATCACTCACAATAAATGATGATATTACAATTTAACTTGTTTCAAATTCGCTTTTATCTCACAAAAATAATATAATATAATATAATTGTCCTAATTTAAATGAAACGTTAAAGTATATTAATTTTATTCAGCGGGGTCCGTGTTCTGATTTTTCTCCTTTGGAGATGCTTATACATAAACAGAACACGTACCCAGTAGGGCCATTCTTTTAATATTCATTCATTCCCCATGTCAGAACTGAAAAAAACAACAAAAATCTTAACTCTTTAACTCTCATAAAACCCACATACAAGAGCTGAATACGTAGCTGAAGTTAAGGAATCATTCTGAATCTGTGATTCCAAAATAAAGAGCATTTGTATTATCATTTTGTTCATTTTTAGGGTTCCGTAGCAAAACAAGGAACCCTTATAGTTTCTCTATGTCCGTCCGTCCGTATGTAAATCACAATCATTTTATTCAGAGGCTATTAGGACTATAGTGTTGAAATTTGGTACAAATTATACCCACTTCTAGGATATGTAACATTTTGGAAAAAAAATTTAGGACTACCTCTCCTATGTAAACAAAAAGTGGGGATGAACAAAACAAAAGGGAATTTAAAGTCATTATGAGGTTTCTTAAAATTATGCCCCGTTTTTAAAATATTCGACTCCAAATTGGCCATTTTCGATTCGGTTTTTGTCGGCAAGGATATTACCCTGAATCAGTGGTGGATTTACCAGCAGGCTGAGTAGGCTGGAGCATAGGGCGGCAGCTTTAAGGGGCGGCAACTTTGGGGCCAAAATTTTTGATATGTCTTATAGAAATTAAAAAAATTCATATTTATATACCTAAATGTTATTAGGTCCACACAAACAATTCAACATGTAATCGTTGGGTTGTAAAAATAATCTACGAACTGACACAAAATTGTACAAGTCGGTAGGGGCGGTAAAATTTTAATAGCCTATAGGCGGCAAATGTGTAAATTCACCACTGCCCTGAATGTAATTTCGGAAAAATCTAAGAACTTCTAGAATATTAGTACATAGACTCAAATTAATTTTAAAAATAACACGACTTATTAGAGTCAAATATTTTGTGAGTAATAATCGACCAAGTTATATGCTTATTTGGACTCAAACAAATGTTCGGGAAAAACTACAAAAACCGCACGCGCGTGTTTGTAGTATATGTGTGCGTGTGTCTGGATGTGTATGCATGTATGTATGTATTATAGTATCAGCTACGGAACCCTTCATTAAGCATGGCCCGAAATGCTCTTGTCTGCTTTTTTCCTTAGTTTTTAATTTTAAACTAACAAAGTACAACAAAAAAAAATTAACATTTTATCGATTCCAAAAAGGATCCTTCCGGAATGATATCTCTTTGAACGATTACAATTTTAAAAACATAAATTTGTCGTCAAAAATTAAGAAAATAAATAAATTTCCAGTCTAGCATTACGAAATTTGAAATTTTTTTCCTAGTGTGAGTCGCATTCCAAAGTTTCTGTGATCTATATCATCTTTATAGCCTTATTATTGTCGATAATAAAAGGGAACATGCGCATGTTTTTTATATCTTTATAACTAGTTATAAATGAAACGGGATAAAAAAAAAACTAACTCACGGTTACTTAAGCTGTTAGGGATAGTCAGGTTTTTCAAAAAATCTATATATTTTTGTTTTACATTTTCTTAAAGTAAAATATTTTGATAATTTTCTATGAAAATTTTAAGTTGATGAGTACTTAATTTCAAAGATATTCTACAAGCTACAATAACCGTAGAACCTTTTTATTATTGACGGCAGGTAGTGAAATTTAAGTATATTTAGAAATTGTTGTTTAAGTACAGGGTATGAGTATTATTGTAAATAACTTATAGCTCCTCACGTAAAGTCGTGAAAAAAATACATAACATATATATCTATAATATGTCTAAAAACCATAATTTTTATGGGCGCCCAAAGTATTAATTTAAGTCACAAACATTTTCAATGTATTCTCTACTGTATGTTCTACTAGCAAATCTCTTTCCAACGATACCTTACAAGCAAAGGTAGAATTAAATTTTATTTCTCCCTCTTTTTTTTATAACTTTAAATACGATTTTCCTCTTTGGGGCAAGGATTAACGTACATACATACATACATTTACAAATATTTGAAAAAAAAGTTAAAATTCAAGCCTCTGACTACCCCTAAACCCTTAATAAAAAAATGTTCAAATAACTATTTTTAAAGTTCACACTACTGGGAAATATTAAGTTTGTACATCGAGCTTAAATTTTCTGTGCCAAACAGTTTCTGAGAAACGGTGAAAACATACAGATGAGACGAGACTATAAACTTTTGGTTTTTCTAATTTTTTAGACACACAACCCTATAAATACAAAAATTTTCAACAAATTCTGTTTTGATAAAACCACGTACATTTTAATATTTGGAACAAAATCATTTTAATTTTTTCAATTACAAGAGTCCTTATTCAATTTTTTTCTTATCGCCAATTTTGTAATTGGCCTCAATCTGGTTAACTTATTTTATTTTATTAAATCAAATATACTTCATGCCTTACAATTTTTGTAATTATCATATATGTACATATGTATGTATGTATGTGTATGACGCGATATTAACAATAATGCAAATGTCGAGTTGTGCTGTTTAGAATTTTTTAATTATATAGAATTTTAGCCTCCTTTGGACTGGTTGAAGATAGCACAATTTTCCTAGCCTCAAGTATGCTAGTTTCACCTTTGATGGTAACAGTTTATTTTAAAATGTTAATACATAATCAAGCAATACTTAACTTTCAGGGTCCAATAATTGCTGCAATTTTTGGCACTGTGATTAAAGATAGATCACTTCGAACGCTTGGAGTGATCAATGAACTTTTAGGAATTTTTATGGCTACATTTGTGGGATTTATTTTTGGATTGGTCATTTGTACAATCGATGATCGATACGGAATTGGTGAAGGTTTAACAACAGAAATGCTGGCACGAGGAGAACTGCATTCCGTTATTGTTGGAATTTTAACAGCGATCCCTTCTGGAGCTGCTGCAGCTGTAGGAATACTAGGAGGTAATATTGGCTCCTTAGTTGGTGTAGCAATTTCGGCTTCTATACTTCCACCAGCTGTAAATGCTGTAAGTACGATGAAATATTTTTTTATATTTCTGCTAGACGTAATTTTAGTTTGACCGAAGTGGCAAACAATTTATTTAAAATTAAGCCATTGGAAATTCAATTTGCAATCTAGGAACGAGTTGGACGATGATTAAAAATCGTTGTTACAATTTGCACAAACACTAGAAATATAATAAAAATCTAATTAAACATCTAATGAAATGGTCTAAACAACGGCAGCTGTAAAAAGTTTATGGCAAACAAAACTTTTAAAATATGTTAAAGTCTTTATTTAGCTTTAGCCAGAAAAGTGTTGTTCTTTATCTGCTTTCTGTTATTTATTATTAGAAATATCTTTCCCAGGGACTACTTTGGGCATTGGCTTGTATCTATATGATTTATGAAAAGGATGGTACACGATACAATTCAGTTGTCAAGACAAATTTCTACTCAAATCATCAGGCACTGGAATTAGCGATTTTAGGGACAATTAGCATGTGCGTAACAATAACGAATGTTATATGTGTGTATGGCATGGGAATACTTGTACTAAAAGTCAGATGAAATTTTCTTTAATTAAACAAATTAACCAAAACATATAATTTTAGATAAAAGAAATTGCCCCTATGGTTTCAACCAGTAGACAATTTTGGAAACATGACATCAAAATTGCAAGGGAAATTAATAAGAATTGTCTTAACGATGATTCTGCACTTGCGAAAGAAATTGCAGCTTTGCCTGATGATCAAAAGGAGGCATTAGGCTTTAATTCAGAATTATTTAAATCAATGAATATCGATAGATCTTCCTATCAAAATACATGGTCACCAATGGGAAGTAGGCATGGCTTAACATGCGTGGAAAATAGAGCTTCAGTGCACGATCTTGAACGCATATATAGGACTATGACACATCACGATCATGGAAAATACGTTCCAAGGTAAGAGTAACATTTAAGCAGTTTGAGATTTGAACATATCATTTAAGGGAGCATACCTGAGTTAAATAGCCAAAATTTACCTAAAGTTGAAAGATATACAAATTAAAAACATAATGAGCATTTAATCTAGGTTAAAAAAGAACAAAACTAGAACAAATTGCATGTATGAAAACCTTGATATTATGCGTCATGAAAAATGTTTTGTCAAACTTTCTAGTGAGCAGTGCTGGCAAAAGAGCATTGACGACACGGAGCAGAACGACGTTGCCTTCTGGAACTAAATGACTCTGAGGACCTGCTTCATTCGAAATTAGAAGAATAAAAGATGAATTAATTAATAGTTAAACTCAAAATATTATTTTTTAGCACCTACAATTTATTTTTAACGGATCTAAGCTCTAAAATATGTATGATATCCTAACTACAATTGGTCTTCCGAGTAGTTTAGTATATAGTATACGTATAGCTAAAGTACCTTCAAAATTCGAATTTTGATATGTTGAAAGTTCTGAAACTAAGACTGCTCACCAGTTTATACGACACCAAAACGCAAAAATGTTTGGGAAATTGGCTTTAAATTTTTGAAAGAATGGCACCTTGGTTAAAATCCACCAGGCTTATTGCGCGCACTAGAATTTGAATTTCGAGATTCGATTTGCAGCGTTGTATTCCGAAAAGACCATACAACTTTTTAAGCCAATAAACAAAAATCGATATTTTGATGGTTTTAACTCTTAGCATAACTATGGTATTACGCATCGCGGTACAGCTATTACCTCTATTGTTAATTCGCACTAGCTTTATATGGCTAAATCGATATTCAAATTGGAATTTTAATGGAGTTGAAAATTTTTCATTGACTCACCTTAACAATATGATTTTGAATCGTGATAATCTAATATTATACTAGCTGACTTATGGTACTCGGTTTCACCCGGAGTATTATAAGTGTTACTTAATTAAAGACTGCTCAAGTCTAGTATTTCGCCCGGTTTAATACTGGCTTAGGATGTTACTAAAATCTATGGATTATTACTTAACCCTGTAAATTTGGAAGTTATTGACAACATTAGCCCCCTTGCCTGATCGTCTTTTTATAGAAATCCAAAAAACTATTATAATTGTTTTAGTTTTACTACCACAGTCCATCTTTGAAAGGTCTTTTACCTATCTTTTTTTTTCTTTTTTTGTATTTCCTATTGAATCACTGTACATCTTATGGGAATACATTAAAGGCGAAAACCGTGCTTATTCGTGATAGAAATTATCGTCTACCTAAACATTTCGCCCCACATCTACATATGTAAGTGCTAAATATTAAATTATTGTATTGTCCGTATCCCAGTTTTACATATTTACACATTTTATTATTTTGAATGATAGAAAATTTGGTCTCCATTTTGGATTTGCCACCTTTCATATTTATATATTTATCTCAAATACGAAATAAAAAATCCTGAAAACCCATAATTCCATAATTCGTCATTTTGAATTTCTTTTGATAGTAATTCGTAAACAGTGTCGGCAAAACACCCTCAGTAATTATTTTCTTTGAAATCCTTTCAGTTTCTGCCATCTTTAATTCCCAAATTTTAATAGTAGATACCAAATTACTGACACCGAATTACCTTGCACTAATTTTCCTTAAAATCTCTTGAACTTCAAAAACATCGTCTTACTCAATTTCTACATTTTGATAGCACAATAGATTCGTTTCGTTACCTTCATTTCTAAATTTCGAAAGCCGATTCGCAATCAACATCGCAAAAACCCCCAAATACCAATTGATAATCCCTCGAACTTTAAAATTGTTTGTCTCCATCTTGGATCCACCATTTTGGAACCCTATACTTTTGACGAATAAAAAGTAGTACCTTCGATCAAAAAATGAAAAATATCGAAGTGTTTAGGCGTTATTTAGCAATAAACATCCACAAAGTTGTCAACGGATTCAGCATGTTAAGTTGATGTAATGGCGGTGGCGATTTCATTGTAGATGTAACAGTTTAAAGGTGCTTTATTAATAAATATTTTTTATTTCTCTCATTTCTTCAGATTTTTGAAGGAATATAAAATTAAATAACCAAGTACAAATCACGGACGAAGCCGATTGATAAAGTTGCTAGATATTGTGCTAGAGAATAGAACCTCAAAATTAAGTAAATCTTTAAGAATTGAGTCGCATATTTTGGATATCTGGTTTCGATCGTTTCTATTGCTATTTGGTTGATGACACTGTCTTGATGAAAATACAGGTAGTCTCATATCGGTTCTATAAAATGTTTTTTGACATCGTGGAGAAATACGTTTATTCCGCCAAATTTAACATATTATTCCTCCGGTAACAAGAACATTCTTGCATTGCATGAATTCGACAATCGACGTTCCGATCGTTTGTACAATATAATTAAGAATTCCAAAGCGACATAAAAAATTACAACCCTTATTTTAACGTTCACATAATTTTAGGTGAAATAATTTCTTAGAACTGAATTGAATTATAGGAAATATATCGTGAGCATGGAAATTCATCACCATAACATTTTTTCTTAATTCTTTCGAATTATTCTTTTACTTTTATCTCAGTTTTTTGATCTAAATTTAACAACCCTTATAACATAAATTCCTCATAAATGTTTGGATCATATAAGCCCTGATATAAGTAAATAAATTAATTTCTAAATTTAAGTTTCAGGAACAAAATAAACTTTAAATATAATAAACAATAATATATATACATATATATAATTAATAATTATTATCTCTAACTTGCTTTGAACAGGGGAGGTGGTTTGACAATACCAATAAAAGGTCGGACTCCCCACAAACAGCTTTCTTTATCTCTAGCACCGGACGTAAGTTCAATTTATTACACCTCCCAACAAATAAATTTTCTTAATACTAAACAATCATCCCTGTTCAAGAATTGAGTGTCTGCAGTCGGCTACTCAATTCAGCGCTTGCTTGCCATAAACTGAAATGAGCAGCCGACTGCAGAAACTTAATTCTTGAACAAGAACCTAAAATCTGTATGCATTTAACAGTTTTTTCCATAAAAATAGATCGGATGTCTATTTATGAGTTCGTAATCTATGCAAAGATACGGATATAGGTACATAGAAATGTTCGGCACTAAAATCGCTGTTGGCTGGTGTTATTATAATAATAAATGTCGATTAAATGAACATATTTTCCACAGCTGTCTCCGTTCAACAGAAGAGCATCTTTGCCATCTCCAAATCCAAAGTTGCTTCGTCCACACTTGTTGCCAAACTACAGAAATGAACCTTTAGAGCAAATTGCTGAAATGCATTTTCAACCTGAAACAGAGCATCAAGCAGATAATAACAATCGCTCAAAGCCAGATGAAGAAAAAAAGTTGCGGAAGTTCATAATAACTCCAGCGCCAGAGGGTAACAATTAATTATTTCTTATTTGTTATTGTACATCAAAGTATTTAAAATATATATTTTTTTATTAATAAGATTTTTTCTGGGAAACACCTTGCAAGCAAAATGTCGGACGGACAAAACTTCTTAGAAATCATTTTTTTTTTATTCTGAAAGTCTTAAGAATAGATGGGTCGAATTGTATTATTATGAATTTTTCTAGTAATGCTCAAACGAGCATATCCTTGAAACAACTGAATTTACAAATTGACAAATTGTATGGGAAACTAAACTCTGTTAGCGCCGTTCACAGGTTTGATGTAATAGAAAATTCGAAAATTCGGGAGGATTAGTTTTAGACCTGACGCCTATGAGACCGAAATAAAAACCTTATGTACATACATACATATATATGATTAGATAGACTACATACACTGGTGATAAAAATAATAGGTGTGACTGGAAGTAGGTTCATTACAGAAGAGCGACATTTAGTGAGAAAGTTAAAAAATTAGGGAAAAAATCTCTTGGGAGAATTTCATAATGCTTCTCCTAAGAAATTAATGAAAGGAACCTTATTTTTAACCGACGAAAAAAACGGAGGAGGTTCTCAAGTCGACGCGTATATTTTTTTTTTTATGTATGACGACGTATAACTTTTTACAGAGTAGTCCGATTTTGATAATTCTTTTTTTATTGGAAAGGGTATACCTCGAAGTTGGTCTCATATAAATTTGGAAATAAATTCCTACCCTAAGGGTGGGAAAATAAGGGTAATTTATTGTTCACTCACAGATTTTAATGCTATTGTGTATTACAATTAATTAAAAAAAAACCTCACGATGAATGAGCTTTAGACCTGTGGGTCTCTTGTGTGTAGACCTCTCAGTCTCTGCATTATAGCCACAAAAAATTATAAAATAAAAACTTTTTAACAAAAAAATTAAACCGCCGAAAAACTGAAAGCAAAAAATAATAAACCTTTTTTATTTAACCTTAATAACTAAGTTCTTAAACTAATGTAAGTATACCTAAGTATGTATATATTTTTGTAAATATTTTGAGTTTTTAATTAACCTTAATAACTAAGTTCTTAAACTAATGTAAGTATACCTAAGTAATTTTGAGTCGGCGTCAAACAATCAATGAGAAAATATCACTAAATTACCTTAAATTTAGTTTGGCGCCGACTCAAAATTATTTAGGTATACTTACATTAGTTTAAGAACTTAGTTATGAAGGTTAATTAAAAACTCAAAATAATTACAAAAATATATACTTAGGTACACTTACATTAATTTAAGAACTTAGTTATTAAGGTTAAATAAAAAAGGTTTATTATTTTTTGCTTTTCAGTTTTTTCGGCGGTTTAATTTTTTTGTTAAAATGTTTTTTTAATTTAGCACTCTTTCAAGCGTAAATAAACAAAATTATTTCTATTCAAAGTAAACCGGTATAGTATTTTCTCACTTGCTTTAATTAAATATTGCCGATGAAAATGTACTGGTTCTGTGAAGCTTTTAGCACGATAATAAACTGCTATAGCAAAGCAAAGTTGTGAGGTTTTAGTAGTTTACCGCCAAAAATTGTTGAAAGTAAATTTTTTAACGGCAATGATTTTACCTAATATTAAAAATTGCTAAAATCCCGTTTCACCAATATATTTTAAATTTATTTTTACAGGTTAAACCCAAATTAGTACTATATTTTTCAAACAAAACATTTTTGCACATTTGATTAAAATATATAAAACGTACAGTTTTATTTCATCATAGGAAAATGTTGTTTATTTCTTTCTGAAAAGTTCGTATAATTTGAGGCCAAAATGTGGCGTTAACAATTTTAGATCTGACTGCACGCGTTGCAAAACTATAGTTAATTTAAACTTTATCTTCTTCGTATTACATAAAAGGTACGTATTCGTTTTGAGAGGTAAGTTTTACCACCTTCGGGATAAGAGCTTTTCCCAACAAGAGTTAGGAATGTGATACGAAGATAACTATCAACCACAAAAAATTGTATCGTCCATATAATAAAAAATTGAATCTTTTTCTTTTCGCCGTTTGCTGGGCTTAGGGCCAATTTCTTTCCTATTTATTCATTGGGCCCGACCGACGCGACGATACGATAGAAACAAAATTTCAACCTCAGTACAAAACTCCGACTCGAATTTAACCAGTTTTTTTCGAGTTTTGGTCTTCTTTTTAAAAAGCCACTATTGTACAATGTAATGAGGCTTCTGGCTTAAAACTTGTAATTTATTAAAATTAAAAATGTTTAGTCAAATATTTACTTGTAAGATAATGACTCTACTATTTAAGCTCACTGGAGAATGCAAAATTCTCGTCTTGCACATTTGATTGATAGCACACAAATTGAGCAAGCTAATTAAAGATACTCAACATTAGATTTTTTTTTAAGAAATTTATTATATACTATGATTCGTGATATTTCATTATGGTTTTTTATAGTTTTTCAATATCGTCATTTCTGCGACGAAAAGAGCTTACGATAGCCCTGTTTGGATAAAAATTCCTTAATAAAGTTCCGAAAATTCTCATAAATTCATTTCAGTACCTTTTGACTTTAATTTTTTCGTTCAAAGTGGTTAAATTAAGTCAATTGAACGTCAAAATATTATAATTCGATTGGATTTTTCTAATCGACTTAATTTGAACAAATAAATTAATTGATATCATAGGTTACTGAAATGAATTTATGAGAATTTTAAAACTTTATTAAGAAATTTTTACCCAAAAAGGGCTTTCGTAAGCTCTTTTCGATTCATACGGTCAACTCTTAGTCGCAGAAATGACGATATTCGCAATAGGGCCCATATTATTAACTTTTAAAACACAAAAAAAAAACCAAAATTGCGCAATAAACAACACATTTTACTGAAGTTATATTAATAAATCTAAATATCAATATCAGGCACCTGCCTGTCATTCTTAATTTGCGAGCGGTATCTTTTCATCAAAACACGCATTTGGCTAGCACGTTCTTTCCTAAAAAAGAGTATTCAAAAATAAGTTTGACTTGCGAATATTAGTATTTAGAAATTACCTTTTCTGAATTTTCTCTAATGCTTCTGGTGATAGTTGTGGTGGGTCTTTTTCCACTTCGCGTATAAAACACCGCAATTTTTCTAAAGCATCAGCTAAATTCATCTGCTGAGATCTTGTCAAATCGCTTTTAATGACGTAATAGCCCTCTTTTGTAATTTTATTTCTATGCTGAAATTATGAATGCATTTTATTAACGAATTTATTTAAAATCAAACAAAGAACAGACTGCTTCTTTCTTCTAGAATTCAATTTCTGCAGTCGATTGCATTCAACGATAGGTTTTTTTAAGCTGAATTCTACTCCAGAAACTGAATTTTGGAATCAAAAGAGATTTAAGCAATATTTTTTAATCAAATTTCTTAATGCACTATAATAAATAGATCTTTTTGCATGTACTTCTAAAACTTTAAAAGCCAGAATAGGAGACATTTTTTCATCCACTACAGTGGTATTCAAAAAATAACCAATTCAATCGGTATTTGAATTACTCTTTCCATACAAGTGAACATTTAAAGCTGGGTGCAGAAAAAAATTTCGAAAAATGAACCGAAAATCTTAGAACACTATGGAACGGCTGGGCTCCTACCTTTTGCGTACCACAATTTCTCTTGTGTTAGAAATTCGTGTTTTTGTATTAAAGGCTAAGTGCAAGCCGAAATTTTGGGATGATATAGGGAGGGGCCTAAAAAAGAATTTAAAATAGATTCTACTCCACGAATTTGTACCTTTTAGACGGCACCACTACCTGAAGATTTGCATCCATACTTCCACTGCTAAAACAACAACAATTTCTCCTGCTCGGTTACACACCGACACTACTAATACTTTGAAAATAAGGGTGTACCCCCCTTGCCCCGTTCTTCAGGAAAGTGGTCACACATGTACAGGGTTTTTACACGCCGTGGCTGTTCCTTACTTATTTTATATTCAAAACGCATTTACTCGAATTAAAAGATCAATTACTGGAATATTTTCCAGGTGATAACGATGATTTATTCAAAAGATGGGTTCATAATCCGTTTGATGAAAATGCTATTTTAGCTGCCAAATTACCTGTTGAGACTCACAACCAACTAATTGAAATATCGCCTGATAAAACTCTACAATTAGAATTTCTGTCCCAAGATTTAGGCAAGTTTTGGCTTGCACGACGATGTGAATACGGAAGCTTAGTTACGGATGCTTTTAAAATGTTAATCACATTTGCCACTTCGTACTTGTGCGAAAAAGGCTTCTCATCTATGGTGGCGTTAAAAACTAAATATAGAAATCGCCTCTTATCATTTGAAAATAATTTACTTTTGTGTGTTTCCAATGTCAATCCACGTATAGAAAAACTTTTAAGTGAAAAGCAAACTCAACCGTCGTATTAACCATTTTTCACGCATATGTAGTACGATTTATCGACCGCACATTAAATGATTTGAATTTGTTTTCTTTTTCATAGGTATTTTACTGACATAACAATGTTATTATGCCAAATGTGAGGCTATCGTAAATACTTTAACGTTTTATTTAAATAAGAGATTTTGTTTTGTTAACTTTAAAATAAAATACTGTAATTTTATATGTAATTTTTGTATTAATAAAAACCATTATTTTATAAAAATCTTTCATTTATGTGCCTTATTTTTTGGCAGATTGCGACCCCCAGATTGAGAAACGATGCCTTAAGGGGTTACATGGGTTTCACGGCTTCAAAAAATCGAATTTTTTTTATTGTCTTATTAAATTCTACATCTCTAGAATATTGTCGTAAATTTTCAAGTCGATCGGAGTAATAATTTCGGAGATAGAGCCTTGGGAAGTTGCGCGCTCAAAGCCAGTTGGGCTCTTTTTATTGTCACTCAAAACTTAAAACGCGTTTTTCTCGAAACTGTATTTTCAAAGTCGGTTGTCAAGATTTCTCGAAAACTACTGAACCGATCTTGATGAAATTTTGCACACGTCTTCGAGATATTATTGACAAGGACTTGGACGAAGGATTTTTTTTTTTTAATTGCAACTATTTTTAAAAAATAAAATGTAGAGCAAATTTTACCGAAATTTGAATTTTTTTGTAAAAAGGTCTGCCAAAAACCCAATTTTCACTTTCTTTTTTTTCCTTCGCTTCGTCCAAATTCTAGTTTAAGGTATATTAACTAAAACACGCATTTTTTTTTTTGACTTCAGTGGATGTTGTCATGAGTTATGCTGTCAACGCGCAAGCACCTTTTTTCCGAGGGGTGACCGGAAATGACGTCGCAATGGCAGAGTTTTAAATATTTTTCTACAAAAATTTCAGAAATCCTTTATCAAATGTGTATATTTAAGACAATAAAAAGTTTGAATGAAATATTTAATTTCTTATATAAAAAAAAAAAATTGTTAAAAATAAGCCGTTTTTTACCCGAGGAAACCCATGTAACCCCTTAAGCAAATCGGTCGCTAGCCCTTGATCTAAGTTTTAGCATTACCTCTTCTAAAATGCGAGCTTTTGCCTTCTCAGGAATCCAGTTAGCCGTCTCGACGTGAAATCTCAGGTCGACTTTCGTGTTCACACAGTTCACATGTTGTCCTCCTCGGCCACTGCTCCTGCTGTAAGTTATCGACAGTGCACTGAGGGGGATGTATCCTGAGAATTTCCCTTCCTTCGACTCCGGCTTAAATTTAATAATAAACGAATAATAAGTTTGTCGTCCTTATGGAACAATTTGGGGGTTAACCTACCGGTGGCGGAGTGGTAATCTTCAAGCTGCTCTTTGGATAGATCTTATCCAGGGACAAGTCACTTTTATAACAAAAGTTCCTACCAAGCGCTATGCAGGCGGAATAATTTTCAACATTATGTCTTCTGGCAATAGTCAAGACTTGGCCACAAATCCTATTCATTTTTGAAACTGTCAACTAAAACCTAGCATAACCTTACTTTATGTCTTCTTCTTTCTTCTAAAAAACTCTAAAACATCTGATTTGTTTCTATTATCTGCTTGCAGCGCCAGTTTCGAAAAATTGAAACCATTTGGCAATCAGCTGGTATTTGTTTTGAAACGCACGTGCAAATCGGGGGATTTGCTTTCGTTCGACGGGTTTTAGCTATTTTTTTACATTTTTGACATGGACTTATCCACAAATAATGCAGAGAAGGTCTCTATTCAAGTTGTACGGCATTTTAAAAAGGTCTTCAGTTTGTGAACGAATTTTTTGTCACCAGGCTACAGCCACCGAAATGACGACAATACGCGAGGGAAACACCGAAATTCTTTCGAAAGGAAACGTTTTCTATAATCCTGTGCAGCAGTTCAACAGGGACCTCAGTGTTTCTGTGCTCAATGTATTTTCCACATTACACAGGAACGAGGCAAGAGATAAAAATTGTAACCAGGGAAGCAATTTTGTTGGAAGGGAAAGTCCACAGCCAGGCGTACGTTATGAGGTATATTTTATTTTAGGACCATTAAATTAGGGTCACAGTCGATTTAAGATTCAGAACAAAACCTCATTACTATTATATAAAAAGTTCGTACAATTTTTACTATATAGCACTATTTTAGACTCTGGCTGCTTATTGTCCAGGGAATAAAGATATCGCATTTCGAAAAAATTGCTGGAAAGCTAAATTTTTCCGTGAATCTTCCTTTTGTGGTTCTAAACAAAATCACAAAAGTTCCCAAACATCCAAGTGCCGCTAAAAATTATAAACAGGGTCAAAGGTCACTAAAAATTGTATTTAGTGAATATCTCGGTGACGGTCACTTTTATCGAAATAGTAGTGGTTATGGAAATTGCCTACAAAAAACATGATATGATTTTTTTTCGTAATACTAAACGTTTTCCAGAAAATAAGATTCAAAAAGTTGTAATAAATAGTATGCACTCCTCAACGTCATGTATATTTATGTAATAAGGAAAAAGAAAAGAAAAAAGACTAAATAATCGCCATAAGATCCATCAAGTGTCGACGCTTTCTTTTGAGTTCTGTTCTTGAGATAGCAGAAAAGCGTAATGATGATTTCGCTAAGGCACTCGATGTAGATGTAAATTTCGGGAGGTTGACTTCAGAGCCCACACTTAGGTCCATTGTACAAACCTCGAAGAGGAAGAAAAACCTGTCATCCGATTTAAATTCGTTACCTTTCATGAGTTGCTAGGCTTTTGGATCTCCTAACAAAACTCGTTATCTTAGGTAACATGAAGTTTTCTATTTCATTAACTGCCTCGATAATTCGTTCGCCGAAAGTATCGGCCCTCACGGATATGTAGGTATCGGGGACAGTTGTACAGGAAGTAATTCACTGTTTCTTCCTCTAGGCCGCATATGCATAGATGCGAGTCCACTCTTCGCATGGTGTGAAGGTGTTTGTTTAGCTTACAGTGACCGGTGAGTACACTTATTGCCAAGCTGACTCGCCTCGCCTTTCATTCCATATCTTCTGTTGTGCTCTTACACAGTTCAGCGATTAAGTGTAAGAGAATAGAAAGATGTTGCAAGCCCCACACATGGTTCTAGGCCAACCCACTTGCTCCGCTTCTGACCATGATATTTCTGATATTTCACAGTAAAGTGCTATTAGTAAAAAAATAAAAAACCTAATTTTGCAGATTATTTTTTCAAAATAAAGCACTTATTTAAACTAACCAAATGTTATACATTGGATAGTTTATTTATCAGAGATTTAGAATGTCTTTCCAATAAACTAAAAAGAAACCACGCGGTAATCGGAGGCAACTTTGAAATATTTTGAAAGCAGTTAATTTCCAGTAGAATAAAATGTTATCCATGCTGCCATACTACAAATTGTTTGGTTTTGTTGTTGAAATATATTCTAATGAGTAGTTCTTTAACAGATTTTAATTTGTTTTTCAGTTAAAATAATTTTAATTTCTAAAAACCTAAACGTACACATATGTGCCAATGTCCCTGAAGAGGTTAACAAGACTATCCCTAATAAGATGTGACACTCGACACTCGACCTTGGTACAGTTATCGAAACAAACTTGAAGATTTTGCAAGAAGTAGATAGTGATAAGGAAGTCATGTGCAAGAAAGGGATACAAATTTGAGAGGAAATAAAACGAGAATTGAAACACTTCTATAGGGTGCCTCTTTATTTTTTTACAAATTTACGGTTCCTGCACCACTTTATAATATTTACCTAAATTTGTTAAAACAAACAAAATTTTATTACTTAAGTTCTAAGTGTGCTATGCTATCTGCCTCTTCCCCCTTCTTCAATTCAGACCTTCCGCCTTCTTCAATTCAGACCTTCCCTATACCAGAACATTACAAGAGGAGGGAATTAATACCAAGCATTCCCCAGGGGCAAAAAAAAATGTAAAATATATGCCCCCGTACTCCACGAATTTGTACCTTTTAGACGGCACCACTGCCTGAGTTTTTGCACCCATGCTCCCGCTGCTAAAACAAAAAAAAAATTCTCTTGCTCGGTTACACACCGATACTACTAATACTTTGAAAATAGGGATATATCCCTCTTGCCCCGTTCTTCAGGAAAGTGCTCGCTTATGTACAGGGTTTTTATTTTACACGTCATAGCCGTTCTTTACTTATTTTATATTCGAAATTTCTTTACACCACTTCTCTACGAACGCCATAGCTTTTATTGAATCTCGCAGAGGGTGTTAAGGAATTTGCCTCTGATCAATTTGACAATGTCATCGGCGTAAACTACTATGAAGTAGCCGGAACTGCACAAGGAACTAACCAGATCGTTTACAACCAGGCACCATATAACAGTGGGAAGAGTATGCCTTTTGAGAACATCCCCTATCCACTATCCTGCTGGTTTCATGGCTACCAATGTTTATGGATACATATCTACACTGTAGCATATTATTTATCCATTTGATTAGCACCGGACTTACTCCATGCTTTCGTATGGCCATGTCCAGTGATTTGAAACTGGTGTTGTCAAAAGCCCCCTTAATGTCGATAAAAGAGCCGAGGACGAAGTTTTTGTCACACATTGCCTTTTCAATGGAAGAAATTATGATGCAAAGCAGATTCGGTAGATTTTCCCTTTTGATACGCATAGTGCGCCTCATGTAGGAGGAATTATTCTAGATATTTTCTCCAGTGTTGTTAGCAGGAAGCTTGTTAGTGTAATAAGACGAAAGAACTTCGACCTATATAACCTGGTCAAACAATCGCTGTTTAGAGGTGTAGCCTCTTGCAGCATCACAGGAAAAAATCCATTCCTTCCTGGGCTTTTAAAGAATTTGAATCAATTAATTGCCCATGTGAGCTTTTCCTTATAGACCACTGAGTTCACAGTTTTCCAATCCAACTCAGTTGGATTGTACTGATCTGCTAACTTCGTGTTTTCCTCGTTTATTGGTTTACAACCAAGGAATTGAGTTTAGAGTAGATGGATCCCTACTGAGAGATCGTCATCCACGTTGTATAAAGAAAACTACAAAAGAAATCTATTTCATTTTTTGTATACTTATTTATTGAGTTTCAGAATTAATGTTTTTATATATAATACAAAACGTAAAAAAATACAAAATGGCGGCCACTATTGCCAGGCGCTCTAGCATGTGTTGACGAAAATGTCTTTTTTGCGCGATGTAGTGCAGAGGTCGTCGTAGTGATCTGAAACATTAATATAAAAATTGTTTCTTTAGTTTGGCAATAATCTAAATTCAAACACAAATATTAATTTTTCGCAATTTGGTAACACATTTTTCATTTGGAAATTGCTCAAAAATCAACACTCCACCTTTCAAACACGTGCCACATTGTAAAAAAGCAATAATTTACTCTACATTTACATAATAATAAAATACTGTCTTCATTTTTATGTGGATATTTTATTTAATTCTTAGAAATTCCAACATTCTTTAAAATTTGCAAAATATTTAAAGAAATATTTTCACTTTCATTATTCAAAAGTAATCTGTTGAAAAGATAAGTAAGAATTTTGAAATTAATTTTAGCATTTCTAATTTTATTTGCTGTGAAAGCACCAATGGCTTCATGAACGTGGTCTGAAGTAATATTTGACTTTTAAACGACTAATAAAAATCGAACAAACATTTCAGGGAAAAATTTTTCTTATCTATATTTTTTTCTTGTAGTTAGAAATGATTAAAAAAGCAGCATTTTCTCAAAAACTATGTGTGGTGGAAAATTATTTTTTCCAAGTTCGTTATGTACGGAAATAACTATATTGAAATCATCTATTGCATATCCAGAAACAACGAAAATTTCAGAAATGTAGGATTCTGTTATTCCGCTTCTACATTCCAGAAAATATCCTTGTTTTATTTCCTATCTCTTTATGCGTTTTGGTAAAGAAATTTTAAATGGGTAATGTCTGTAGATAAATATATCAATATTCATTAAAACTGTATAATGTAATAATTTTAAGTAAACCTGAATACTACTGTTAACTAGTAAATAATGGTAAGTTAATCTGGTTGACGGTTTTGTGTAGTAATGGTAAATTATGCTAATAATGTTCATGTGATTACGGTAATGGCGTTATTGATAATAACTGTACTAGTCATTGTATTGGTAATCCTTTTTATATCGCATTACTTCGTTAGGATGGTCTCAAAGTACTGGAAGCTCTTTCAGCAACTGGATTAAGAAGCATTCGCTACGCCAAAGAGGTACAAGGATTAAGAGAAATTATAGCAAATGATCTCTCCAAGACAGCGGTACAATCCATCGAAAGAAACATTGAGCACAACGGGGTTACTGACATTGTAAAACCAAGTCACTCTGATGCCACGTAAGGCTCGCTTTCAGCCCAAAATGTTATTTGTACAAATTTCATTTCAGAACTCTCATGTATCTCTCCACGGCTTTCGATAAGCGTTTCCATGTGGTGGATTTGGACCCATACGGATGTCCGAATAGATTTTTAGACGGAGCAGTGCAGAGTATTGCTGACGGTGGCTTACTGTTGGTGACTGCGACTGATATGGCTGTTTTAGCTGGCAATACGCCAGAAGCGTGTTTTGTAAAATACGGCACTGTGCCATTAAGGGTCAAGTGTTGCCATGAAATGGTAAGGTCTTTGATAATCAACCTACCGCAAATAGTAAATTTTCCTCATAAAGGCAATAAGGATTCTTCTCCGGTGTATTGAAGGCCATGCCAATCGATATGGAAGATACATTGAGCCACTCTTAAGCGTATCAGCAGACTTCTACATCAGAGTTTTCGTCCGGGTATTTACAAGTCAACAGCAGTGTAAATATAGCATGAGGTTTGTAATGTCGAAGTCAATTTGCATTCGTACTGATTTTTCTGTTTCGTACAGCAAGCAATCTATGGTCTACCAATGTACAGGCTGTGAAACCCTTACGTTCCAACCCCTTGGGATTTTGCGACCTAATCCAACTGAAAGGAATCCTAACCAGGTGAAGTTTTCTGTACCTACAGGGCCTGCCGTTAATAGCAGTTGTGAGCACTGTGGACACAAGCACCACGTAATTAATATATTTAGCCTCTGAAGGCTGTCCGACCCTATAACTGTTATGTTTCCTAGTTAGGGGGTCCTATCTGGACTGCTCCTATCCATAATAAGGAATTTGTGAAAGACCTTCTAGATGTTGTGCAAGAGGAGCCACTTAAAAATCTCGGAACGAACGCACGCATTGTGGGTATGCTCAGTGTAATTAATGAGGAATTACCGGATGTACCACTTTACTATTCTATTGACAAACTCTGCTCCGTCCTTAAGCTGGAGATAATTCCAACATTAAAATTCAGGTCTGCTCTACTATATGCTGGTTATAGGGTGTCATTTTCGCATGCACATAAAAATTCCATCAAAACGAATGCTCCACAATCTGTGCTTTGGGATATTTTAAGGTGTTGGAATAAAGTTCATCCTGTTAAATCAGAACGAATGATCGATGGTACACCTGTGAAAAAAATTCTAGAAATACCTCCCCAACAAGAGTACAATATAAACGAAATACACCCTCTGGCGAATCCCGATAGCAGGAAAAATGCACTTGTTCGATTTCCTGAAAATCCTACACCATACTGGGGGCCCGGCACCAGAGCAACAATTATGTACATATATATAAAAGTTTGATTAAAAGCCGGCGTAATTAAATTAAATCAATTTCATTACAGGGTTGGAGAGGACAAAATTATGAAAAGTCATAAGAACCAAAATAAAAAGCAAAAGCATAAAGCCAGCGAGTCTAGAGAAATGTCTCAGGATCGTAAACAGCCTAAGTTGGAAGAATAATGTTTAAAGAAAGAAGCTGCCATGCCAATAAACATGAAATGTTTTTAGTAATCAGGTGGTTTTCTTTATACATATACATACAAGCTTGCCCGGGCTACCTATTATTTGACTTAAATATGTCGGCGAACAAAACGGTCTAATTACAAAAAATTAAATTTTACAGAAGGACCAAAACACTGAATGATGTACTTACAATTTACTTTTAACGTGAATTTTTCTTCCCCCATATAGTGTTTGTGACTCTATTTAACATATGTTAAATCAAGTTTCCTATCTCTAATAAAACGGAAGATATTTAAATTAAAAAAATTCAATTATGTATATCGTTTTGTTTGTGACTGGGTGCAATTGTTACGTTTTGATTGCCACTTATGGGGTCACATCTACCTAAATTAGGAAATTCAAATTGTTATAAAAAGAAGAGGCAGTCGACTGTATTGTTGCCTCATTAAAAACAGTATTACTATAAAAGTACAAAAATTCAAAAATTAAACTGCATCTTATCGATTTGTATGAAAATTATTTTATTTTGAACGAAAACGGATTCGCTTTATTCGAAGCTGTTAAAGTTTATACCGTTTTGATCGAAATCACGAATTTCTGACCCGATTTTGGCACACTTTCAGGACGCTCTCTATCTGCGAATCCGTATGTATTATTCACGTTTATGATTATATTCTTATTTATGTTTAGTTTATGGTACTTCATTATATCTTCCGAATCGTTTGAAATATCACGCTGAAAAAACTAAGTTGATCCTAATTTTGTTTTGGCGCTATTTAAAAGCAGAAAAGTCGAAAACCACAAACAGATACTTCAATTTTATTTATCTATATTGATATATTGATCAAAAGTCAAAATAATAAGTAAGCCAACGAAATAAAGTAGCTTTAAAAATTTACATATCTCAGGCTTCGATCAAATTGGAACAGAATATCAGAACCCCGAATATGCATTTCCATTCAATTTCCCAAAGTTGAAGTTTTATCTATTACTACCTGGCTGGCCTTTTACATTCCACGATGACGGTCGGGACAATTTAACTCTTTTGCTGACAAGCTTTTCAATATATATCTGTTAGTATAAACTATTTTCAAAATATAAATATCCATTAAATTGATTATATTTATAGGGTGTCCCACGAAAAGTGGTCCAACTGAAACTCACGATTAAGGGATATCATAAGATTCATAAGCAACATTTTGAGCAGCATATGGGTTTATAAAAAGTTCAATGGTTTAAACGTTATTTGAACTTTTTCGATCAAGATAAAATTTATTCTAGTTGCTATAAAACAGTGAAAATTGTATAGAAATCGGTTCAATGGTTGCAATGAAGCGCATTCAAGCACCGAAAATTCTAAAAATCACTGTTTTGGGTTCTACTTAAAATATTCAATGGCCAAACCTACCCTTCTATTTATTACATTATACAGGGTGTTTTGTCAAGGTCTGAACAAGAGTATGCTATGACCTAATTCATCAACAAACGGGCGGGACAGGCCATATAAAACTTTCACAATGGCAATTTCAATGCCCAAAATTTGACTATGGCCTTTCCTAATGCCGGTTTTTTGTATTGGAAAATCGAATTTTTTTCTAAGCAAAAACTTGCCTGTCTTGTGACTTTTCTAAGCACTAGAATCCAACGTCGCGTTCTGAAGTTATTCGTGCTAGAACGGTTGTTGTAGTAAAAAATCTCAAATTCACACGAAAGGACCCCGCACGTTTCGTATGGAAAATGGGTTTCGGCCAATTTTTTTGAAACTTTGCATATTGATAGTTCTCAACACGCTGATCAAAAGTCTCCATGGGCACAAAACCCGAAAACCCCCCTAACCCCCCCAAAATCACCCTCAAAGGTCTGATTATTGTTCAATTGCCCTACCGAATTATTTGATACCTTTGAGGGTGATTTTGGGGGGGTTAAGGGGGTTTTCGGGTTTTGTGCCCATGGAGACTTTTGATCAGCGTGTTGAGAACTATCAATATGCAAAGTTTCAAAAAAATTGGATCAAATGATTCGGTAGGGCAATTGAACAATAATCAGACCTTTGGGGGTGATTTTGGGGGGGTTGGGGGGGTTTTCGGGTTTTGTGCCCATGGAGACTTTAGATCAGCGTGTTGAGAACTATCAATATGCAAAGTTTCAAAAAAATTGGCCGAAACCCATTTTCCATACGAAACGTGCGGGGTCCTTTCCTAATCAAGTTCACGCATCGAATTTCACAACAAAAATAAGAGATTCATGTTACTTATGTGCCTATTTAGCCCAATGCGGATAGGTCGAGGCTCCAGCGACCCACCGGCCACCACCTCAAAATTTAAACTTTGTCTATAATATGCAACATTTTGAACTTGAATGAATCTCTGATTCTGAATTGTTACGTGGTATGAAAAATTTGCTCCAAGATAATAACAAATGAATATTTTGCGGCTTATTTTACTTTGCTATTGTTTCTTCAGTTTAACCCTTTTAGTGCCGGACGACGATATATCGTCGTTCACTACACTTGCGAAAAGTGCCAACGACGATATATCGTTGTTCGTGCGATTGCGTCTTATTCTTCACATTGTGAGAAAAATTTATCTCAAAATAAATTTATAAACCGCTATAAATGATCTGATTTCATTGCAAAAGAATTTAAAAATTGTTTTGGGTTTAACAAGGGATACAAAAACACGCAGCAAATAGTTATCTGAGAGCTCGTGTGCCACGGCGTGCATCAAGACAAAAATATTTCTTTCAGTCTCTGCTTGGATTTTCTAAAAAGGACCGAAATTGGTTATTTTATTAAAAATTATTAAAAATGTTATAGTTACACTTCATACTACGTGACCTACATAAAATTGTGATCAAACGATAGCTATTCTTATGTGGAAATATGGTTTGTTGAAGAGAAACTTGTTTTTATGTTTTTCATCATGTTTTATATTGATGTTATTCGTATGATTTTCAACAACTATTGAAATACAATTGACATTACAGTATTCTCTTTTTCTTCCTTAATACGCTGCATTCTGAATTTTTTAAATATCTCTCTTAGTTTGCTTTTTATGAACTTTTTTCCCGAATCTTAGTAAAATCGTCAAATTCGTCCGGTTATATTTGCATAGGCACCCGTTTAACGCTCGGCAATAAAAGGGTTAAGCTTCCATTTACAATGCGTTACATATAAAATTTATAAAGTTTCGTTAATTTTTAAAGCAAAAAAACGGATTTTTTCGCTTCTCCAAAAGCCGTTCGTGATGGAACATTTTCTTTCCCAAATTCACAATCTATGCAAAAGGTGCTATCAGGTGTTAGTTGTTGGCCAGTATTACAATTCCAGAAATACTACTCAAAACCACCGAAACTACCTAACGATACAAACATGGATGCTATGCCAATTTCTATTTTATCGATAAAACGTTCAAAAACCTGTCAAAAATTTTCGCGACTAAATTTTCTGTAGTTAATTAAAATTATTCAAAAACGTCTCAATTGAGCCAACATTAAAAATGTCATTGAGAAACCAAAATCCCATACCCCTTATGGGGGATGAGGGTATATTCCTAGGTCCTGTGCCTAGTCTGCCCGAGCCAAAAGAAGGTGAAATGTGGTATAAAAACCTATCTCCAAACCATAGACTGTACTACCATCAGACACTGAATAGTATAAGAAAAATGCGAAATTTTAAACAGACCTGGCAAATTCCCAAAGACGATTTGGACTTCTTGCTATTGTCTAGATACAATCAAAGCTTGGAACTGTTTGCAGATCGACCTGATACGGTCATGCAACCCGAGACAGCTGGTGAAAAGACATTCCGAAAACTTCGTAACACTAAGGATTTGCCATTTATTAAGAAGGAACATCTGGGGCATCCCTTAAAAATTGGTAAGTGAATTTTAAGAATTTCTTATGGATTGGATTAGTTCAAAGACGCCTATTACATATTTGTACTATCGCTTTTATGATGCATTTTATGCGCTTTTACTTCTACATACTCCAATTTTATGTCCTCAGGTGGCATTACGGAAAAGATTTCACCACATAGCGTGAAGCTAATGAATAGTGGACACCACACACAGTTAACGAATCCTGGATATTCAAGACAAACAGGAGATGGCAACTTCTTCAAATATTAATTAAAAGTTTCATAGTTCCAATTTAATGTTAAGGATGTTTTTAAAACATCGGGCGAATGCACCGTAACCGCTTTAATACATTCAGCTTTATATGCTCTTACGATAAAAAAGCAGTGATGCTTTTTTAAATCCATTTAGGCATACAAAAATCATAATTCAAAAATTGTTTTATTATTCAAAGCACTTTTTACACAATACTACTTCCCCGTTTTCTTAGTTATAAAATTTGCAGCGTTTTAGGTGTAAATAGTCCGTTAAGACATTAAATAATTTAACAATTATTATATTTTGGTTTTTATTTTGTTTGCATCCAACTCGCCCTAGACCCAGGTAAAGGCTATATGACTGGGGGCAAAAATGTCCGGCTGTTCCTGATAGAGTCTTTTAGATTAATTGATATTAAATCTTTAACATCGTGTGTACTGCAAATTTTGTTGAATAATACTGCATACATTTATACTCTGTCTCGACAATCCGCAGTACATGGGTAATTAAAAGCCAATCAACTAATGTTAGTACACTAGAGATATTCCGTCTTCGTGATGATAAATATCACATTGGCCATAGGGGAAACAATTCTTTGTGACCTTGGAAACTCCTCTTGAAAGCTAGTAATTTGTGAAATTTAGGAAACATATAAAAGATCACATTTTCTTTAAGCTAATCATTTCCAAGATATGAACCAATTTCTTCTGCGATTTCCTTTTTCCGAAAGTTTGAAAGCTGCAATTAATGAACTAACTATTATTCATTCGCTATAAAGGGTTACATGACCGAAAGAAGATAAGTATCAAAAATACTTATTTTGCTTTTGTGATCAACATGTCTACTTTTTGTTGCACAGGCATTTGTTATCATCATGAGGTAATGTCTGCTAGTTCCTTTTTTGAAATGGTTGCTAAGCCGACTTCTTTGCTGAAAGTAATGTTCATAGGGTTTCCTTCCTAGTAACATAAACCATTATGAAATTTTAAAAAATTTTGATTTTTGGAGCTTGGAAAAAGTGTGACTCACAATTCCCCAATTTTCCCTACATATTTACTGCAACAAAATTGGAATTTGAAAAGAAAATAGACCTTTTAATTTTTAAAACCCCTCTATTTGAAAATGTTCGTTTTTTAAGTTAAAAAAGCTGCGGGTGTAAACATATGCTAATACACCACATTAACACCTCTATTATGAAAACACAATTGACAGCACTTAAATTACAGAGTTAACTTCGTCACATAATTTCACGTCATGGGATAGTGGGTATACCAAAGAAAATGTCAGGTGACTATAAAATTGAAGTGAGTCGGAATAGGGGTGTACTTATTTATTATTATTATTTTTTTTTTTTGAGCTATCTAATTCAATAGAAACCAAGCTAGATACCCATAAGTAAAATAAAAATTAAATACTGAATATATAATAACTTTTGGACTAAACTCATTTTCATCCCGAATATTCTACATAGAAAACTCGTCAGTCGCCCTTTACGATATGCAGGTATAATATTTCTCTACAAACATGGAACAAATATCTGCAAGGATGGGTAGATCTTTAACGCACGAAATCATTTAACTCACCTTTATCAGCGATTCCTGGGTCAGTGTATTCCTCCTTCAGTTGCAAAGACATCAATGTTAACACTAATTAAAATGCTGCTATGAATGCTGTTAAAATTCATGTTAGAATATGTACTTCACTCATGATTTCATCGACGCCGCCATGACCAAATTTTCTACTGGGGTACTTCTCCGACTTCTTTTATTAGGTCATATAATCTTAAATCTAACGATTTCCAAAATAGCGGGCAGTTCTTTAGAAACTATCCCTTTTTTCTGACTACGACGGAAAGAAAGGTAATGATAGTATGCTAAATCCGTATTCAAACACCACTCTTTTTAAAAGTAAAATTTCTTACTTCTGTAAATTTAATGGAAAATGTGAAAACCAACTAATGGCATGAAGAAAGCAGAAATCTCTTTAATACTACGAACCTTTTTTGTAGGAAGTTGAACTCTCAACAAAGTGCTGCTTTGAGAAATTTTTTTAATTTTTTTAACAAGTTATTCACGTTTATATGTAAAATATTCAGTTATCAAATGTTAATTATATGAGAACAAAACTGTTTGCGCCGTTCACGGGTTTGATCTGAGTCTGTAATTTCGGGAGGATTTGTATTAGATCTAGAGCTAAAATATTGGCCTATGGGGCCGAAAAAAGCAACAACAAAACAAAACACCATAATACATATGTACATATATACATATATACATATTAAATATTCTTCTCATTTAAACAAAATCACAATTCAAAATAAAATTATTATGTTCGGCATCAATTGACAAGTCTGAGCACATTTCAAAATTAGGTAGGGGAAAGTGGGGTGAACCGGGACGGTCGGGTGAACCGGGACAGTGCTTTTTTAATTGTTGTTAATGTTTTTATGTTGGTAATTCTTAGTGAATTATGTTTGTATTGGCCCTCTACATTATTTTATGAGAACTCAAGGTCAGCACCTGCATCATTTATTTAGTGAGGATTGTTAATAAAAATCGACACTCGTCAAAGTTTTATTTTCTCGGAGTTAAAGGAAGCCTAATTTTATGTTGCACATTTTATATTGTTTATAATAAAAAATTTAAAAAAAATATGTTCAAGCATTGTTTCTAATAATATCATAACATATTTTCGACATAAGACTATTAGTTACAGCATAAAAGTCACTTCCCCCACCCCACGATTTTTTGAAACTGCCGATTTGATATTTTTTTTTAAAACGGTTATAAATTATTGTAAATATAAAGTAATAATATTTAAAGTGACAAATAATGAAAGGTATTGAACCCATCTGCAGGATCGGATGTTAACATAAAAAAAATAAATTGTTTATTTTGGTTTTATAAGGCCTTGAACAAAGTGTGTCCCGGCTCACCCCACTTTCCCCTATATAATTTGTATTTAGTGTTTTAAAACCAGTCCACGAAAATATAAAAAAAAAAACCTTAAGAAATTTTGCGCTTAATGAGCTATATAAACATCTTAAAATTAAAAACAATAAAATATAAAATATTATTCTTGAATCCGTTTTTTAAGAAAGTTCATGCCAAAGTTTATGGTGCTACCTAAAGAAAACCGGACGAGAAGAATCATTTTAGCTGCATTTGCCAGAAAATTTAGCTTTACCTTACATATTTAAAATGTTGACAATAATATAATTTATATAAGCAAAAAATAAAATAATAGCATTTCAAACTTTTCAAATTCTTTAAATTTTGCTTACTTCAGTGCTCATATCAAGGAATAGTATGTAACTAGATTGAATGAATTGTAACTAAAATATTTTTAAATTACCATATCCAAGAGAAAACGCAAATAAAGAAATAATAGCAACACTAAGCGTACAGTTGACTTCAGGTTGTCAATATTGCATAGATATTCGGTATCTGTATTTGTGTAGTTATCTGTGTACTATTAATTTTTATCAAACAATCGTCTTAACTTTGCACCACACCAAACCCGCAGGGACGACTAAAACTCCAAGGGGCGAGCATGCGAAAAATAAGCGCAGCAGAAATTATTATATTTTTTAAATATCTTATATTTTAATTAATAAAAAATGGCAGCATATTTAAAGGTGTATAAATATTTTTAATTTATAATTTTTTTTTCAATAAATTTCAAATTACAAATAAGCCATAACTCGAAGCAATGACAATTTTTTTCCTTACAATTTTTAATTTCAATCTATACCGACCTCGTTTTCTGCTTAATAAATGTATAAGACATTAAAAAAATCTGAAACATAGACTATCAACAAAGTATAATAAAAAGTTCTCCATAACTTTTGCATTTTATTTCTATCGTCAGAAATATTTCATGCGGTGAGGGTAATTTTCCCGACGTTACGATTGTTTTTTGTTATTTTTTTCTTCTTTTTTTATTGTTTATAATCCTGCAAAATAACGATAGTTTTACAATTTGCGTTCAGTGAAACAATATTAGCGATTTGTGTACATATTTCATTTTCTTTTTGTTATTCCGAATATAATATCTAAATTAACAAAAATTACGGTTCAGATACTTAAGGAGTAGTTTACTCGATCACTTTTAACACTTTTCCAATTGCAATAGTTTTATCTGAAAAAAGAAAAATTGACAAAATATTTATTATCAAATTAAACGAGACAAGGGAAAACTTATTTCAGTTGTTAGAATAACAATCAAATACAACATTTTCAAAGAATAGCCGTCCTAAACCTTTTCTCATAAATCTTGATATAAATTATTATCTAATGAATGTCTTATTATAGGGGGAAATAGCTAATTTGTAATATTTAAGATTTATTCATCAAACAAATTGTAGGCATTTTTTTTTTAATTTTAAACAGCGCACGCAGAAAATTTTGCTATGCAAAGAGATTCTACTTTGGATTCATTAAACATTTGTCAAAAACAAATGTAAGGAAATTCAATAAAAGTTGTTAAGTGGTATTTTAATTTCTCCCAAGAAAAATTTGTTTTGAACGAACCTAGCCTCAAAAATATTTCAGAATATTGTTGGTCCTACAAATAGTTTAATATGATGCTAATGCATCCAGAAAATTTTACCAGGATTGTCCAGCAGTTTATACAATACCAGAAAATTAATTTGTGCGAAATTGGCTTTAAAGTTCTAAAAGTATGTACAAATTATACCTTGCTTAAAATCTTTCAGGGTTGGTGCGCGCTTTGATTTGAATTTCGACATGCGATTTGCAACGATGTACCAATAAAAAACGATATTGTGAAGATTTTAACTCAAATATGCCCCCTTAATTATAATATCTCAAGACTACATCCTTAAGTTTTAAAAAGAAAGTTCTAAAATTATCCGATTTTCAATCCTAAAACTATTTTCAGAGTGCCTACCGGAATTTTGTTTCCAAATTCAAGGACTTTTCCAGGATTTCAAGGATGTATAATTGAAAAATTCAAGGACATTGAGAGCAAAAAATTTTTTATTCCCTATACGTGTTTTTACATATGTATATGTATATAGGAATTTAGAATTACCAAAAATATGCATTGTACATATCTTCATAATCAAGTTCACAATACTTTTTTAATTTAATTTAAAAGAAACCGATAGGATGGTTGAGAATAAGCTTCGAGCACTGAGTTATCACTATATAATATCAGATACCGTACGGCTGCGCAGGCAAGTACGTAATACCGGCCGCTGCCTAATTTTTATTCGCGTACGTACACGAATTCAGCTTGAGCGTGCCACCTAGATGTATGTAAACACGCGGAGGTTAGGTGTATGGAGCGGCCCTCTACGTCATTGACATATGAGCAAGCCCATTAGATTTTCTTTGCGGACAGTGAGAGAGATAGATGCACTAGTTCTACGACCACTCTCTCTGTCAAGAAAGGTCTCTCGTATCATCCCTCCCGCGAAACCCCCACTCCGACGCAGTAATTTCGACAGTTCGATTTACAAGATACAACGATTAAAAAAATTCGGGGAATTTCAAAAATATTCAAGGACTACTCCAAATTTTCAAGGGGATTTCCAGGTTTTCAAGGTATAAAATAAATTCAAGGGGTTTCCCAGGATTTCAAGGGTTTCAAGGATTGGTAGACACCCTGTATTTTCCACTTTAATACTATGCGACGTGTAGCACAAAAGCTAATAAAGGACTATACTAAATAAAGCATAGATAAGTCTGATCAGAGAGATGAACCTATGTATATAGGCGTTGTACCAAATTTATTTTAGAATTACAGGGTGGCTACAGGCTATAACAATTTAGTTTCCTAATGCTTCTTCTTGGATGTTTGTGCATCGTATCTTCAGAATGTTAAAAATTTGCAAGTGAAATCAACAATGCAATAAATTAAAAATAAATTTTCTTTAAATGGTTATATAATACTTACTTTCATCTCTCAGAGTAAACCTTCCCATCTGTGGGAACAATTTAAATTGTTCAAGGCAAATCATTCCGGAACATTCAATTCTCATAATAGCAACCTGATCTTGTTTAACGAATCTTGGACGTGTTTTTGATTTTTCCCCAGTCTTCTTGTCAACTAAGCAAATAAGGGCCTGAAAGTATATAAATCGAGTTTTATTTTTTAAGCAACTTTAAAAATAAAAACATCTAAACGTACTTTAACTGTAATTTCTTCAGCTGCACAATGAATGTGCATAACCGCCGAGTATCCTGCACAAATAATTGATTTATGTTCTAAGATGACAACTTGAGCGTCGAAAATCTTTCCTGTCTTTATAGGATTAGAAGCGTCGCACAAAACAAAACCGGGTGAGACATCCTCTTCCTCGATGCCCTGAATAGAAAGGAAGGAATAAAGTATTTAAGATATACACACTCCTTATATGCTTTTATTTTACTTTTAATTTAATTTTCACATTTTCACCGGGACCCACAGCAGTAACTTCATCGTCATCAGACCAGAGCTGATCGACAGATACTTGAGTCTGTAAATAATACAATAATAAATAATTTCTTTTCAGTAAAAAAAATATTTAAAACTTACCCTATTAGGCATAACAAGCAAATTCTGACTCTTTTTAGCAGTACCAGATTCTACCTTTCCCATCACCACCGTGCCCATGTCCTTATATTTATCGACTATTGGCATGATGAATGGTCCGTCCGTCTTACGATTCAAAGAAGGAAGTTCATCAATGAAGGGAATGAATGCTGACCCCCGATACCATGGGCAGATCTTTTCATCGATTTGCTCCTTTAAGCCCATTCCAGTTAACCCAGAACAAGGCATGAAGGTCAAATCCTTGCTGGGATTGAAACCCAATTTCTTAAGATATGGCAATATTTTATCCCTGCATTCGTTGTATCGAGTTTCATCCCAGTTTACTGTTGGGTCGTCCATTTTATTAACAAGTACGACTAAATGTTTAACGCCAGCGGTCTTTGCTAGCATCGCGTGCTCACGCGTTTGCCCTCCGCGATCAAATCCGGTCTCGAATTCACCTTTCCTGGCCGATATTACAAGAACAGCCAAATCAGCCTGTGCAGCACCACCAATCATATTTGGAACAAAACTTTTATGACCAGGAGCGTCCAAAATTGTAAAGTGCTTCCGATCAGTTTCGAAGAATGCGCGGCCAACTTCGACCGTTTTACCTTTATCACGTTCCTCCTGGTTCGTGTCTAATGCCCATGATAAGTACCAGCTTTCTCGGGATTTTTCTCTTGCTTCACGTTCATATTTCTCCAGTGTTCTTTTGTCAACCATGCCTGTAAGTGACATTATTTGTCCACCGATTGTTGATTTGCCCGCATCTAAAGTTATTAAAATGAATGAGCGAACTCAAAATATTTTTTTTCAGATGAAAATCTTACCAACATGACCGATGAATACTACGTTTACGTGCTCTTTTTTACTTTTATTCTCCTCGATTTTAGGTACCTTTTTCTTTGATACCTTTGGAACAACTTCATCTTCGGCTTCACCGTCTTCAACATCTTCGATTTCTTCGTCGTCTGGAGTAATAACAGGATCTTCCTCGACATCCCAACTATCAACGGGGTCATTGTCTGTAATTTAGAAATGCATATAATAATAATAATTGTTTCTAAAATTGGTTCTTTATTTATGTTTAGAAGCATATATGTATACTAGATGAAGACTCCACATAACGAATTTCCGATTACTGTTTCGCCATTTTCATTTTTTGCTAAGTTATTATATATAAAATAAATTTAAACCCTCAAAAATAGCTACTGCTTTAATATGCTAAGGAAATGCTATTATGCAGAAAATTATTTCGTTAATGATGATTTTTATAACTTAAAATAGATTATTTCGAAGATTTCAAAATTAGCTTAACACACAATTATCAAACATCAGTAGAAGTGACTGGGTTAAAAAAATATGCTTTCTTAAAAACGTCCCAAATTCTTTGTGCTTCAGGTGCATCAAATGGTGCTTGTAAAAATCTACCGATTTCTCAAAAATTATATCTTCGTCAATTAATTTCTATGACGAACACATATAAGTCTTACATTTTTATATGTATATATGTGAATACATGCACAGGGTGTTCGGATTCTACCCAGGAAACCAATCGGTTCCTTGTGGTGTCCTGAGTTTACTTTTGTTCTTGACCTCCCTCGTAAAATCACTCCTTCTTTCTCAAATTTTTTTTGGAAGTGCGCGCATTTAAGTGCTTTTAGATCCTTGGAAGGGACATCGTGCAAGGACTCATTTAAAACAACATAAAACATCCTTTCTAACGATGCATCGCTTGCTGGAATACGTTTCCAAATGTAGGAGTTAGTGGGGTTCAAACTCAACATTTTTCGAAATTTTCGTTAAAGTCCAAAAAACGAAATTTCTATAAATTAATAACAAAAGATTGCTCAGAACAACCCAAGGAATCGGATCGTATAGCGTTTCGTACGTAGAATCTGAACACCCTATATATATGTATGTAGTAGCATGTTCGGATAGGTACCCGAGTATCTCTGCTCCGGATCAACTTTTTGTTTAAATTTGAAATTAATTACAAAATATCTTCTTTATTTGAACGAATTTTTTCATTATAGTATAATTTAGTTTAATATTAAAATATTCTCTATCAATTAAAAAACGATCATAAAACTAAATCTTTTGACTTCGATTTTTAAATTTTTTGTTTTGAAATATATTTGCTCGTAAATTAAGAAAAAAAAAATTATATAAAGAAAACCACATATTTCTTGTACTTTTGTTCATTATTATCTGATCTTTAAATATGTACACTTTATTCAAGGTGAAACGAAAGCTTGGTACAAATGACGTGGACTACATCAGACTAAAATTTCAGCCAAATCGACGGAAATCTATTTCCAATATATTTTTGGGCGGTCTTTAATAAGTTTGACTATCTTAAAATTCATGGTCTGTTGCTATGATGAACAACATCTTAACCACTTCTTTCTCCGATCACGGGAACATATAAGCTTCCTTCGATGTTGTTAGTGATTCTACCGATTTCCGTACTACAATTTGGTTGATATGTATGTATTTTATTAGTAAAATTTGAAAAGGAATCTTAAGGGGGTATTCTGGTCTAGAAATAAAAAAAAATCGATTTTTTTTTTTTTATATTTTCAAAGCTTAACTATTTAAGAATATGTCTACAAGAGGATTTTTCAAAATTCAAATTATTTTCGGAGATATAGGTATTTTGCTGACCCGGCATTTCATAATTTAGACTGCGAAAAACTTTACGCGAAACTTTAAACGCGTTTTTCTCGAAACTATCTTTTTCAATACCATACCCACGATTTCTCAGGTTCTACTGGACCGATTTACCTGAAATTTTTAGAGAGTCTTCTTTATAGACTTGTCTATGGCCGGAACTATCCTCATCCCCAAATTTCAATTTTTACGATTTTTAAAAAAATTCGAAACAGTCAAAAACAGGGGTAAAAAAAATTTTTTTTTTTCAGGCAGTCGCCATTTTGTGAAAAAATGTTTGTCCAACTTTTCCGTAGTTCCGGCCATTGCGACATTAGTCTAGATTAATAATCTTTTTTTTTTTTAGTTTCAGATTGCTAGGAGGGTTGAAATCGTGGGTATGGTTACGCGCCAATTTTTGGCGACCACCCACTTCATCACCTGCTAATTTGTGAAATTTTCAACTTTTTTTTTTTTTGATTTTTTTCTGCATTCTTCTAATGTTAATAAATGACTAATAAAAAAATGGATAATAAAAATATTAATAGTTTTTTTTTTATGACACTTCAAAAATTACATGAAATTCATGCCTCTAGACCAGAATACCCCCTTAAGGACTTTCAGTTTTGTTTTTATCCCGAAAGGACTGAAGATTAAAGTTAAACAATATTGAAGGAAATAAAAATAGAGGAAACACATCTAGCGACATGGTAGAGTCAAAAGTTAAGAGTTGAAATATTCTAGAAAACTTTAATTTCTGTAAAAGCAAAAAAAAACGTTATGTAATTTTGTAATTTTAAGTACATCGCCAGACTAGCATGCAGGATGTAATGGCTTGTCCATCGATAATCAAATGTTTTTATATTTAGGGACAGCAGATGTATTTTTTTCTAAATTTGAAATTAAAACCTGTTACCAATTGACAGTACCCTTTAAAAGCGGAGATGTCACTGATTATTGCTGTATTACAAAGGTTTGGTTGAAACGTTATCTTGAAAAAGGAAATTTGCAGTAGTACGCAATTCAAATCAAAATTATAAATTATGTAAAAGAAAAATGCATAAAAAGCAGCTTTAATATATGAAGTCGTCCTAGCAAACATTAAAGCATTCTGCGTTCTAAAATTACTGAGCCATTCATGCACCCAGGCGGTGTGTAGTGGGAGTCCTTTTCAAACGAATGCAAAATTTTGAAATCTTTCAAATGGAATCAGTTTATCCCCCAAAATTGCTTCTAATCTCCCAGCCACTTTCATAAAAATCTGAAGAAAGCATTGCAGCAAAAACACGGGGCTCGTCTCATAAGACGTGTCAACGACACGTTTGAGGTTATGTCGGGCCAGACCGTAGGGTGGAGAATCCGATGGTCAGATAAATTTCGTCACAAAGCTAAATAGAGAGGTGTTAATTTATTGCACTTCCAGGAAGGATCCAGGCACCTGTAACGTACGGCGGGTGGCTGTTGCCAAATCAAACGACAAATAACTGGCTCGAACCGGATTTTGTCAATAAAGAGAAAACATTCCAGCACTGCTGCAATGTAGAACTTTCGGAAATTTTCTTCGAAACGGGCTGTTTGATTGGCCTAATTTCGTCCCTGGGTGTTTTCACTGGGAGCCACATTAGTCACAAGCTCGATTTTTGGTCACTTAGCGCGAATTATCAGCGATATTGTTGGCAATTTAGACCGTCGGTGCAGAAATTTACCATTATTCTCGCTTAACTTCTCCTCAATGTTCTCCACAGGAGGTGGCATTGGCGCTGGCGTTGTCATGACTGGGCTGGTGTCTTCCTCCATCAATTCCGAGGAATCGTTAGTGTTCACCGCTTGTCCACTAAATTGAAAACTGGGCACGAACTCCATCGCGTTGACGTTCAATGTCGAGAATTTTGCACTGAATTCTGCGTTATTATCTTGTGCCATTTTTTAACTAAATACTTTCTACAATACGCCGTTACTTTATTAAATATAAAACTAGTGACTGTTTTGTTTTGTTTCAATTTGGTCAACAATATTGCTTAATGAACCAATATCCTCGACGTGATATCCGAATCACACGCGTTTTTTCGGCACATCAGTCAAAATGGCCACGCACTAGAATAGTGGGGCAAACGACACTCAGCAGCTGTGAAGTTGTCAACAGAATTAATGCACTGTAATTAGGGCTCCTTTCCAATTAAAATGCAAATATTGAACAGATTATTTATTATTATATCATTATCTCACATTATTTTGCAAATAAAAAATACCTAAACAATACTTTCGGCATATCCAAGGCGTACGAGTGCAATAAATTCAAATGAAATTTTAATTTCCTTATGAAAAAGTAATAGGTGTCGACATCATTTCTTCTAAGGGGGTGCAAGTTTCTTAAAAGATCATTCAAGACTGGCATATATTCTTGGGAGGAAGGCTAATATTTGTTGAGAAAATTATTAAAATTTTTGAAGACGGTTTTTGCAGAATGTCGCGCTTCAGGAAAAGATTTCGGTATCTAGAGTGGATAGAATAAGACCGGCAGAAAAACTCTGCATATCGCACAAGAACGCACGAGATTAAAAAGATTACAATGGAAAAGATTATTGAGAAAATGTAAGTTTTTTAAAATATATTCACACAACTTTAATTTATTTTGGTTTGTAAAACGCACAAAATTACCCTAAATTTTCTAATTTACGGGTTATTTTTAGCGATAGAAGCCGTGACGAAAGCGTTTAATTTTGAACGTTGTAATAAGAAACAAAAAAAAAGAAACATAAGTACTGCATAGAAAGATAGTTAAATACCTCCAGCTATTAAGATATGTTATATACAGCATTAGTAGAGAAAATCCGGGCCCTATATGTATATTTTGTGAATGGAACCTTGCGTCATATTGGCAAATGTCTTTTTACCGCATATATGTAAATTAAATTTATGTATGCAAGATCGAATTACATATTAATGTAAGACGGAGCATCTCGAAATACATCAAAATTAGTTAAAGATTTCCTAAATTATGAGGTAATTGAAGTTAAATTCCTTGACCCGGCAACGACAATTCTCCAGGTCTAAATCCAAATGAACATTTTTGGACACATTTGAAATTGAAAAATGGTATAGTCGCCCCAATCCAACTATATAAATTTTAAACGAATATGAAAAAAGAGAATAAGTGGGCTTAAAAACTGACTTGAGTGCACCAAAATTTCCCGGTATATGTAGAAACACAAACTAATAAATATTCGAAATAACAGCGACTAATCGTTCGAATAAACAATTCTTCGTAAGTTAACTTAAATTCATTGTAAATATTGGCTCCTATGCTAAAAAAGTGAGCTAAAGCTCGGGACTTGATTTTTGTATAGTAAACCGAATTTTCAATTGAGATTGAGCTCAGTTATTCTATTGTGAAAATTGAGACTAAGCTTTTGCTCACTTTTCTAGCATACGAGCCAATAATTCGGTGATGATTTCACCGTCTCTATTTCGATATTACCAAATGTCATCTACGTATGACGTCACAAAAGTCCGCTAAAGTCGAACAAACCTTTTATTTAATTCTATACTGAGCAAAATTTTTCTCACAAGAAAATCGTTGAAATTGCCCCTCCTTTCCATATTTATCAATCGGCGTCAATGTGTAAAAGGATATTTTCACATTGGGAATTTTTTAGTACAATTTTAGAACACAATTGCCAAGCCAAGTTCCCTGAACTTTCTTCACCGCCATATTTACGTACCAAGTGAGAACCACGTCGCGGCATTTGTTTCACTCGAAATTTTGTGAAGATTTTAAGTGATTGTCTCCTATAAAAACGGTTAATATAATACCGATAAAATTGATTCCTCAGCAGATCACGAGAAAATGAGCCACAGCAATAGGCCACCGCCGCGTATCGACGGAATGGTTTCGCTGAAGGTAGGTCTGCTGAAAATGGCGTCATAGGTACGCACCATTCAGCGCAAATGCTAATTACCCAGAAGAGCCCCAGTTTCGCCGGTTGAATTAATTACTTCTCGTCTCTCAGGTGGATAATTTGACGTATAGAACTACCCCAGAGGACCTGAGGCGGGTTTTTGAGCGTTGCGGTGAAGTTGGCGATATTTATATACCTAGAGACAGGTATACGAGGGAAAGTCGCGGCTTTGCTTTTGTAAGGTGAGGGTGGAGTTGTGTGCGAATCGCGAGAACAACGCTCAATCTAAATTTTTTTTTTTTGTCGTAGGTTCTACGATAAAAGGGACGCAGAGGACGCACTAGAAGCTATGGACGGTAGAGTTCTTGATGGTAGGGAGCTGCGTGTACAAATGGCAAGGTACGGACGTCCGACTTCCCCCCACAGGCGTGGTGGCGGCAGTCGGGGAGGACGTCGCCGCAGATCTAGGTCACCACGTCGCCGATCACGGTCTCCTCGTCGCAGGCGCTCGTATACTCCGCGATCACGTTCACGGTCTGGAGGGAGTAGATCACCAGTCCGTCGAAGCAAATTTTCTCGGTCCAGAAGTCCTGCTCGAAAGTCGGCTAGCAGAAGCAATAGCCGGAACGGGCGCAGAAGTGTTTCGCGCAGCGTTAGTCGGAGCAGAAGCTAGATCGGTGCATCGATTTGGCTACTGTCTTCTTTTGCTATGGTAAGATTACATTCTGATTTATTAATAGCCTTAGAGTCACGTTAGATATATTATTTCATAAAATATTTACTGATTAATTTCGTTTAGAACAATATGTATTAAAACATGGATTTTCTCAAGTTAGACTTTATTGAAAAGCAACGAATAAACTGGTGCTTTTGAAGCGAGATAATTTCGAAGTAATGCGTAAATAATTCATTTTTGAATTTACCCGAGGTTAACCTTGTTAGGCCCACTGTAATTTGCAGTCTCAAAAGATGCATCATTTTATCAGTTTTCACCTAAGGAGAATTCAGATAGAGGCAGCGTAGCTCTGTCTATTTCTTTCGCATTAGGCGAGATTGGCGCCTTAAAAAGGCGATAAATTTCAAATTGTATTTATTTTTAATTGTATCTTGCACGTTTAAATCTAATTCTCCTTAACGTAGCAACAAATCTCAAATTATTTCACAATGAAAAGTTTCTGGAATAACACATTTTTCATTGGGAAATTCTCAGGAAAGAGAATTTGTAATGTAGGATACTAAAACATTCTCATAATTTGATAACAAAATTTCTGCAGAAAACTTAGAAATTGTGTTAAATTCAATTGTACCTCAAAATTGAGTAATTTCATGTTTGAATTCCTTTTAAAGGACTTAAGAAACATAACGAATTATTTATTCTTGGTGTAAAACTGAGTAGTGGTGCAAAGATACATGTGATAATAATTCAAACCCACAGTTAACTGTTCAAATTTCTTAATAGTTTGAGCAAGAGGGAACGAAAAGTGCACCATTTTGATACACATTTTGTACGGGACGAGTAGAGTACATATAGATATGTCAGGGTTAGGTTTAAAATATCAACTTTGACTGACCGGAATCCAGCATTCATATTATGTTGCAGATCTTCCCCTGAATTCATACAAAGAACAAGTAAATTCAATTGAAGTGAAAATTTGTTTTTGCTCCAAATACCCCTTTGAAAAAAAATTTCTCTCGGAGGTCAACTTATTCCTTCATGCAACACTGCCTTAGTAGTGCGAAAGTATTCTTACAAAGAAAAAGTACTAATAATATAAGTAATTTTATGAGTTAACGAGTTTTTTAATCAATTAATTGGCTTGCGAAATTATGAAGTTTTACTGAATCTATATTTATGTTTAAAAAACTTCATTGGTTTCTAGAATTTTTCCGCGATGATTCAACTTCTTGAATATTGTTTACACAGTGATTAATAAAAAAAGGATTTTTTTTATATAAAAAGTAAAATAATTAAAAATCTTTTGTATACTAGGTACAAGTTTTACTATCATAATTATTTTTTTAATTCATAATGTATTAATAAGCAAATTTATGATGTGTTGTATTGCTTTCTGTAATTTTGTATTGAGTTTAAACTTTTTAAAACGTTACAATAGGAAATACAACAAATCGTGAATTCCCTCGTATTTAGTCTACGTATTCCAAACAGAGCTTAAATGGTATGACATTTTGAGTTTTCAATGAAAAATTCATGTCGATGTTGTCCATTCCGAACCGAAAAAGTATTATGCTGATTAATTTTTTTTCATGAAAATTAAAACTGGCAATGCATAAGAAAGCTGGCAAAAGTCCATTCATAAATTACGGAACGTATTTTTAAATTTTTTTTTCTACCCTCCCCCTCTAAGTGCCAACAACACAAATTACATTTACTTGGAATTTTTAAAAAAAAATAAATTCTTAAATTAGCCAAAAATATGGAAGAATTTATCGCGAAAGTGCAGTAATTTTTCGGTTCTTTGGAGTCAAATGTTTTTCCCACCGTACTTTGCAAGTGGTCTGGGGCTTGTGTCTTCTGTTGAGTTAGATTTGAACTTAAAATTTTATATATTTTCAAGAGGTGGTAATAAGTCTTATTTACTAGGCTAAAAGAACTTTTTATGGCACTTGTGAGTGAAAATAATATTTGGATACGAGCTTTAGTTTAGAAGCTGTCTGAATTTTATTTTTTTTTTCCATTTTTATGTCGTCGGTCATAAGACTTAATGGAACTTATTTAAAGATTCAGACCACTTTGCCCTATAGAGCACTTTAAGGCTTGTAAATGTAGAAGCCTTTGAACGTACAGAAATTTCATTCTTTTTTTTATATTTGGTATTGCATCAGCAAATTCTTACTATATTGTACTTAAATACTAAGTACAAGAGCAAAATGCACGTGACACATATGGTATTAGATGTATAAGTTAACAATAGGGGATACTTCTAGGTTTTGAATATTACACCCTTGTAATATCTTGGCAGAAGGCTACTGCGTTTTTCTATTGCAATTTACTCATACGTATTTGTCGTTCAACTTCAAAATTTATCAAGTAATCTACTGACTGCATTTGTCATTACAAGGATATATTCATATTTTGCGATAGGGTGCTTTCTCTTTACAATAAACAAATGCTACAAATTTCCTATTTAAATAAAATTACAACAAAGAGTGAATTTTTCTAATATAGTAGCTTGCTAAATTTATTTATTTTTTGTTATGCAACGTGAGTAATGAATTCAATGACTCCCTCTCCCCTTTATAGCACGTTACTGAATTTATGGATGGGTCGCAATACATAAGAAAATCTGCTAAGACTAGGACATTCGTGCAGGGCTTTCACGAAGACTTTAGAACGTCACGTTCACAAAAATTAGTTGATTTTGTTTTTGGTCAGATGATTTATTTATTTTTTCAACTTCGATTAAAGTTCCAATCTTCTTTTCAGTCAATTTACTAGATTCAAAATATGTCGCGCGCCGCGGTTTGCACAATCTTGGTTAAATCGTCCACCGCGTCATCAGTCATGACCTAAAAGCTAACAATTTCTTTTCGTGCGTGTTGATACTTTATCAATCCTTACAACGGCTCCCACAAAATTGCCATAAAAGGCAAAATAAAAAGCAAAACAGTAATAGTTATGGTTTTACACTGAAAGTATTAAAACGTACGATATTCGAAAATATCTTGGCCGATTTTTTTTTTTTTTTAAGCCCGCCTGGAACATTTGGAATTTAGGTGCTCATAAAATACTATAGTATCATTAATCTGCTTAATTACGATTAAACATAAATATTTATAGTAATAAAAATTTAAATAGGCATCTAATTTTCAGTCTTATTGGCAATTTGTATTAATTTCATTTCAGATATTTCCTAGCAAGGAAATGCATCACTCGTAGCCTGTTAGAAGATATCTGCGTTCAATAAAGGTACATACATGATTTTATCCAACTTAGTTATATTTTCCGGCTAATTTAAGACGATTTTGTTATTAAAGTAATTCACAAAAAAAAAATCATAAATGTGTAAACAAATATAAATGAGTTGCTCGAACGTCTTCAATGATAAAAACACTAAGTTCCGTCAAAATTACTCTATAATTTTCAAGCAGAAGTCCCTTTAGATCTAAGTTGGCTAATTACAGCATAATAGACATAAACTTTATGACCTTTTATAATACCTCTGATAAGACTTTAAAGAAAATAAACGCCCTGACTTCCCTCAAAAGGATATAATGCAAATGTTCAAGAGAAGAAATTTTTGTAATTCTGATTTTTCCACTTTTATGATATGTGACAGAAAGCTATTTTAAAACAACATATTACATGTAAAATTAAACAGATTTTATCGTATAGAAGAAGATAAGTTTCATTTGAGAGATATGTAGACAGGAGAGATTTTATAACATGATAAGTCAGACAGCAATCACTGGTCCAACTAAAATTTCTCTTATTGCCAAGTATTTTTTGAATAAGAGCAATTTTATGCGGCATGCCATGTTTCGCGGATCGCTAAATGAATTATATTTTTCGAGTGTAACTGAGACGTTGACTTATCGTGCTGTGAATTTAGCGAATAAATACATAATCTACACTTTACTCTTTATTACTCTTATTATTTATATATTTAATAAAACCAATTTTAATGCAGGCCGTTCCTGGTTTTGCTGACGAGAATTTGTGTGTTGCACGCTGTTTACTGCTTCTACTTTTTCTCCTGTTTTAAAATGCTGTGTCGAAGTCGACCAGTTCCTGAAGAAATGTTGTTGTCAGTCAGTGTCACCAGTGCAGAGTATTTGGCGGTAGCAGTCTTGAGCTGTGTTTCACACAAACTCACGAAGCTGAAGAAACTAAGCGGCAGTTCCATTGGAACGGGTTGAATGAAGAGTACATACGTGCGTGGGAGATCAAGACTGGAGTTTTCGGGTTGCAGTAACTTCTGAGTTACTGCAAACGGATGTTGGCGAATATTTTAGTAACTTTGGTGGAGAAATCGTAGAATTCGATCACTGAGCGGTATAAAGCACTGATCCAGCACATAAAGCGGGGTTCTTCGTTGCGGATCAGCAGCAGTGGAGCGATTCGTAGTGGTTTGGTGTCGTTGGTGGCAGTTTTTCCTGAATACCTGAGAGAGGTGGTCTACCTACAGCATTCTCTTCATTGAAGGAGAAAGCAGCTGAATTGTAATCGCTATATGCCGCTTGCTGTAGGATATCAATGGGAGAGGGATTCCAGTCTTCGGTATTGCCGTAGCCAGTTTATCTAGATATCAAGCCTGAATCACTTTACAACAGTTTCCTGTTTTTACCCAGGGACAAATTTAAGGTGTATTTATAATATTTCATAGGTTACTAACAATTTTCACAGATGGATTCCAATAATGGAGCCTAAATTTGCAGGTAAGTTCGTTTATCTTCATTCTTTCTAGTGTAAATTGCGTTTTAATAAATATTTTCACTGAAAATGTTACTTTAACTTCCACTCCCTGCCCTATTCCGTTCCGTTTTGAGGTTTTGTTTAAGGATTAAAATCCTTCGACGACATAATTGCGCAGCTCACGTTTAAGTGCACTCGTAGACATTTTTTTATATGTGAACAAACACACATTGCAATGCAAATTGGGCAGTAGAATGTAAACTGATTTGATTTTTTTTTTATTTATGAGCTAATTCAACAATTTGGAAAAGTATTCTTTTGTGAGAGCTAATGTAAATAGGTTAATTTCACGATTCGGCTGGTTTTCAAAGAGACATTCTTATCTATCGTCTAGTTTAAAATTCTGTCAAAATTCTGAGTTTTAACTATGTATGTAGTATGATGGAAACATCTTAGATTTTTTGAATGCACAAAATGTGGCATTCGAACTATCCTTATTTTTTAAGGCAATGACGTGGGTTGAATATAAAATGGACAATTCTAAGTAAGTAAAAATTGTATTTTATTTTAACCATTTCAGATCCACATCACAAAATGTTCCTAAATATATTCTTTAAATTTCATTTAAGTGCAAACCTTTCAAAAACAGTCTCTAGGTTTAAATCACCAAATGCCTCAAAATTTGCGTCCATTAGCAATTTTCCTTAACAATTAGTTTTGAATTCTTATATTTGAAGAACGTTTCAAATATAGACCTTTTTAATTTTAAATATATAATTTTTAGCTAGAAATTGATTTTGCAAGACTAGGAAACTGTTTCTCAGCAAAATATTTACTTTCGATTTTTAGCCGGAAGTGTTCTCAAGAGGTACATTTATGTGTCCTCTGCTTCACGATTACAACAGGATCTAAACATTTTGTTATTTTTCTGTTGAATTAGGTAGTCTAAACATTTCTGTCCATAATTTTCGATCACCTTTCCTTTCAATTCGTCTACAAAAAAGGGCCTGTTGGAAAAAAACCATTTTTTTTGGTGCAGGAATTGAAACGAAAATTTGTTAAAAAATTATGGATAGACTAATTTCAAGTATCTCTCCTTTTATCCATCCTTGCCGCGTTTTCAATAAATTCTGGATTTAAGAAGGGAAGGCATATTGAAAATTATATCGTGATGATAAAATTTACGATGGCACTGTATAATACAATATGATATATATGGCAGTTCATGATATAATCGTAATACATATATTAAAATATGTATCAAATCGCTAGTATTCACACTTTTTGTCACAAAATGTGTACGATTTACCCTTAGCTTTCTTCCGTTAAAACTTTATTATTAACTAGCTGCGTACAGTACGTACCGATTTTCATTTTTATAAGAAAGCATGTATACAAAAAAAAAAGAACAAGTACGTGTTTCAATTGTAAGAGAATGCGCATATGAAAACAATTCTAGTTATCAATTTATTTGTGAGAAATTCTGGAGAATTTAGTTGTCTAAGGAAAACCTCTAATACAACATTTTTGTAAGACATGCGATTACAGAAATATAGTAAAAAAACTGGGCTGTTATACCTACATTATTGTGTAAAATGATAGGACCGCACTAAAACTTTTGGTTTGTTCCTACTTCTAGGCTCAGTCGGTGACTAGGTTTAAATGTATCTCAAAAAACTTTTCAGTTGAAGGAATTTAACATCCTTTTATTTATAAAAACAACGTTAAAAATAAACATAATTAAAAACAACAAGAACAGGACATGTTTTTCTTCATATTGCCCTGTGTAAAATTATAAAACCATATAAAAATTTCATTTATGCTTTAAAATAAAAACCTTTTGTTCGAATGCACGCCGAAATTCTTCGTAAAGGTTGTTTAACATGTTGCTCGGAAGATTCCTCCATTCTTCGGTTAGAAGAGTGTGTAGTTCTTTTACCGTTTTTGGTCTTCTTTCGCCTAAGACCTTCCAGACGTTTTCAATAATGTTAAGGTCCGGACTGCAGACGGGCCATGGCAAAACAGTTATATTGTGCTCTTCGAACCAATTCAGTGTGTTTCTGGCGACATAAGGACGAGCATTATCCTGTTGAAAGATCGTACCCCTCAACGGGATTTCCCATTCCGTAAATAGGAGAAGTTCTCGGGAGAGTATGTCCTATATCTGTGTTGATCTCAGACTCTCTAATTAACTCAATATCAAGGTATCCATGCCACGATATCCTGTCCCAAACTGTGATTTTTCCCCCACCGCTTTGCCGCTGAGAATTGATACACGACGGTAGGTAAGCTTCGGATGGAAGTCGATGTACTTTAGCCTGACTATTGGGCATAAGCTGGAAGCAACTTTCATCCGAAAAAATGACTTTCTCCCAGTCCATTGACAGTCCAATGCTTTCGCTCTTTGCACCAATTAGCCTTGCTTTTGCGTGCCTTCGCGTAACAAACATTTTCTTTACAGCTGGCCTTTTCCGTATGCTTTTCCTACGGGCATGACTTGACGCCAGTTGCTTCCTCTAATTGATTGGAAATTTCTGCACTGCTTGCTTTCCGGTTATCCTTTGTTATCCTCAAAAGCATCCTCTGAACCCTGGAAGTTATCGTTGTTTTCTCCCTGATGACGTTCTTTGCTCGACAGATCCTGTTGCACTATAGTAACAAAAGTTTTGCTAACACCACCAATTGCAGCAATTTTCCTTTCGGTCTATCCACTTTTGTAGATTCCAACCACCTAAATTTTGTTTGTTTATTTGTTTAATTAGTTTTATTTATTTTTACCTCAATGCTTTGAACTCACCTCACACAATTTCGAAAAATCAGCAGATTTTCTCCCCATTTTTACTTCAAAACTCGTACCAAGAACTGTTGCACTGCACTTATGAAATATTGCATTAGGGCTCGTCCAGTAAACACGTGAGGTTTTTTAGGCAATTCTTTGCGACCTCCTCCCCTCCCCCCTAAACCGTGGTGGTGTGTGGTGAGGTTCAAGGTTTCAACTCACGTGAGGTGTTTCTTTAAATAATTCGACTCGTGTCACTAGACTATTTTCACTAAATGGAGATAAAATGCTAGTATGTTTAAAAAGTAACCATCGAGAAAATAAAACTACAAGAAATGTAGGCAAAAGCTGAGGGTCATTTCCGAAGTAATATTTTGCGTAGAACTTGAATCCGGGGTCAGAATTGTCCCATCACGTCAGGATTTTGAGATATTTGAGGTTATGTATCCAAAAAATGACGTTTTTGGCTAATTTTGAGGTTATGTACAGGGTGCACAAATTTTTTCTGGTCTCTATCTCCAGTTACATCATTTAGTACTACTGTTACTCTTCAATTTAAGAGTTTGAGAGATCGATTTCAATTTTTTTTTCTCAAGGTTACGGCTATTTAAAATTACAAAGTACAGCCCCTGTTCATCGAATTAGGACCACTCACAATTTTTATCATGCCTCAGAAATTTTTACCCGTAGCGTAATAAAAATGCCGAGTTTTACAAAAAAAAATTATTTTATCTTATTCTTAGTGTCGGTGCCAACATAATGTGAGCGCAGTTACAACACCATAAACCTTTTACCCCTTTTTCGGGGTGGTTTTTGACCTGTCCTTAGTTATGGGCATGTTTAGTGAGATTTGTGTTACTATATAAATCGGCCGAAAAAACCCAAAATTCATCATTATTTGGGATTTGTTTGGCAAGTGATTATGTGTGAGTTAAAAGAGTGTTCTGTTTACCTATTTTGAAAAAGGAGTGGAAGTAGTAAATAATTATGGTAATAGCTGAAAATAGTGGACATTTAAAAAGTGCAGCGAATTTTGGTAAAATTATTAGAAAAAACCAAAATGGGAAAGTGCAAGGACATTAATAATGAAAAGAAGTCAGGTATAATTGCCCTGTTAAAGTCTGGAACACTTTATTGTCGCGAAATCGCGAGAAGAGAGAAAATATCTCATCAAAGTGTAATGAGAATATCGAAATCGTTGGACGAAAATCAAGGACAATCGAGCAATAAGCGCCATAATTATCGCGGTGAAAGAAGGATAACGCCTCGAACTGACCGAAGAATTGTCCTTAAGGCTATCAATTTCGTTCATGCGATGATGCTGTTGAAGAGGAATGTTTGCCGCTTCTAATAGCTACGTACGTTGGCCCTGAGTACGTAATTGCCACGCCCATGTCATTTGCATTTATGATACACCCAGCGTATACGCTGGGGATGATCAACTTGTGCTTAGAAGCAATCACCCAATCATGATCATGACACACGATATTCGACGTGCATTAGTAGCGGAACTTGTATAGTTTTTTTCCCGATGTCCTTACTAGGATCTATAAGGACTTCGCACTTCCTAAAAAAAATTGACACAGATTTTGAGGAGGAAGGAGTGATTTTAGGGGGGAGGATGTGGGTCAAGGACACCCAAGGAATCGGTTGTTATAGCGATTCCTACGTAGAATCCCAACACCCTGTATATTGTATAGTCAATTTTTTATACTTCTTTACAACAAGAATTTCAAAGTAATAACCATTTTTCATGCATCTACGCCAGAATGACCTCTTAGTCTAGTTCTTGTCCGGTAACCTTTAGGTTATGAGGGCCATGCGTATATACGTCAGCCACTGACATAGAAATGGACCACTCAATTTGTTGTCTCAAATGGTGCACCCTTTTTACAATTCTCACCTAAGGAGAGTTCAAAACGTCAAAATGTTCACTTCTGTAAATGCGGTTTACATCGCTAAACAACTGTTTTAAGAACTCAAAAGTCATAATAAAAGTACTTTTGTGCTTTTGGTATAATCCCCACTTAATTTTAGTTACAGTAAAATTACATAAATTCAATTAAATTCGAAGTAATTCGCTGCATTACGCCACATACGTTTTTTTGCCATTTTCATCGGTAAATCAGGCATAAATTAAGAAGAATTTGCAATATGGGATACTAAAAGACTAATTCTCATAAATTAATAACAAAATTTTTGCCGAAAACTTAGAATTTGTATGCAATTCAATTGTACCTATCTCAAAGTGGGGTAATTTAATGTTTGCATTCCTTTTAAGGGGGGACAACCATTTAGAATCTTTAAAAAATCTATTTTTGTTTTTTGCTTCAAAAGTTACTTTAATATGTCTACAATCCGAAAAACTTCATAACTTAGGCCAACGTCCATTCAAACCCAAAAGCCGAGCGCAGGTATACTCTTTCGTCTTTCGTGGTGCACGCATATATCAAAACTTTGAACGCGTTTTTCTCGAAACTTTTTTTTTCACTTTGTTTTTTTCGGTGCCAACGATTGCTCAGAGACTATTCAACCGATCGGGCCGAAATTTTGCACACGTGTTCCTAACATATCAGACCAATTGCAAGACCTAAAAATAATAGAAATATCTCAAAATTAACGATTTTTTTTGATCAGCAAAACGAAATTTTTGTCTTGAAAATATCGAATTGTTGATTTTATATCTGCCATTTCTACAATTCTTAACTTATTTTAAAAAAAATAGGTCTTGCAATTGACTCAAGGCATATACTAACCACATCCTTTTGCATTTCTGTTTCAGATCATTTTTCGCGGCGCCGCACGTGGCACCGCAAAAAGAATGCCTCCGCGACCATGTGGGTTCATCATCCTAGATCTCCGTGAATTTTCAATATTTTTTTATTTATAAAAATGGAAAATACTCGTTAAAATAAGTATAATCAACTGTAAAAATTTCAAAAAGATCCATTCATTTCTTCCCCTTCAAAAAAATTCCGAAAAAACTGCTCAATTTCGAGGTTCTAAATGGTTGTCCCCCCTTAAGGGACTTAAGTTAGAAAATGAATTATTTAATAATTTCCGGTGTAATTATTTGGTGCGTTTATGTCATTAAAACTGAGTAATACTCCAAAAATCAATTTGATAATAATTCAAACCCACAGCTGACTGCTCAAAATCCGTTAATGGTGTGAGCAAGGGGGAACGAAAAGCGCACCATTTTGATATAGGCATTTTGTAATGGACGGCTGGTTTATTTCTATATGTCAGTTGCCCCAGCCAGCGGTTTGGTTTCATTTACGAGGCAAGATTTTATACAGGTGGGCGCTTCTCAATTAAATATGGAAATTCACAAATTTGCCTAACTTTATAAAGTGGACAGTGTCTTTCATCGGGTAAATTAAACAGACGGAAGGAAAAAATTTATGAAACATATTTTGTAGCACCAGTTTGTGTTTAATAATCTTAATAGATAAGAAATAATAAGCAAATCTTCTAATTAGACCAGTCTTTCATTTTTCTGTAAGTAAGGGCTTGACTACTCTCTTTTTACGTTGAATTTCTTTGAGACGAATTTGCTCGTGCTCACCATATAAATCAAGACTTCGTCCATACCACCAAACGAGGATATCAAAAAAGACACCCATAGCAGTGAATCCTGCAATAATGAATAAAATTAGAAATCGAAAATGTACATTTTAATTAATTACCTAGAGCGCTATAATTAACGTGAAATCGGAATTTTGTTTGATCGTACAGTTGGCAGTGGCCGCGTTGATTACACTGTTGAGTCCAAACCAAACATGTTTGATCGATAATCCATCCAAAAATAATTGGACCCGGAATCAAGGCAAACAAACTAACTAACATTAGAGCGAGACCTTGAGCGAAGGCTTTGTCCTCTGTCGCTACAGCTCTATAATTTACCAAAATATTTCCAACTCTTCCAGAAGATCCAAACAGATTTATTCCCATTGAAACCAAAGTGAAGGCATAAAAGTACCATGCACAGCCTTGCAGACATGCGCCTGGTGTTATTATGTTGTCGCGATATTCATCTTTAGGAGAACGAACCTTTCTGGCATTAAAAGTTTGTGTAGGTAAAGTTTCAGTTGTAAAAATACTGGGTAAGGTTTCCGTAGACAAAGAAGGTGCAAGCGATAAGCCGGGATCTTCAGTAGAATAATTATCTTCAGCGGACTTATTACTAGTTAATGAGGTTTCGCTTTTTCCTTCAGTTGCCAACGTGCTTTCGTATGCAATACTGTTGAACTCGTCACGTTTTGTAGTTGAGAAAATCCTTTTGTTTAAAAGCTCGTCAAATGCAGTGGTAATTTCGTTAAATTCGTTCCCCGACTCTGTTTTAGTAAAATCATTTTCAAAAGCGTTTCGATGCTGATGAAAATCTGCAGGTTCTGTTGAAGGGACCTCTGAGTATGAGGTCGATAAGCAGGAGCAATTGGAGTAAATCTTAAGTTTTGTTAAAATGAAAATATTTTCTAAAATCGAAAACCAAATGCTTACTTTCTCCTTGGAGTTCCACACATTGCATCCAGCATGACAAGGGGAAAAGTATGTAGTCTGACTAGGCCCATGGCACACTGGAGTATATGGAGCTTTTTCGCAAGAGCAGTTTGCATTACAAGTAAATGAAATATTTAGTCTAAGAAATAATACTATTATTATCATTGTTCGATTGGGTCAAATCAAAATGTTACATTCCGTCCTTCATCATTGACTTCGTATCGCCGCAATACAGAAACAGATATGATGCTTCACCAGCCAGGAAGACAAAACCAACAATAACGTTCCAGAAGAGAACTTTTCCAGCTGGAGGCTTTCTTTTAGACAAGATTATTCCTGACGACAATAAGCCAAAAACCATTCCAATTATTGTAAGAGGTCCAATCAAAACTGTGGCATTTTGAGCGGCTTTATGAAATTGAACTTCCATGTACTTCGCCAAGAATGTCATATAGCCAGCTGCACCCAAAATATAGAAAATTGCGGACGTTATGTTGAAAAGAAGTAGTTTATTTCGAAGTAGCCGCATAAGAGCTGTGAAAAAATCTGAAAAGTACGAATATTATATTTATTGTAAGAAACTACACCAATATATTAGCCTTAATCAGTTCATTTAGATGACATTTTTGTTTATTAACAGGGTTAAGATTATTAACTTTAAGTCTAGTAAACCTTATAAAGGTAGTTGGTCCAATTCTGCTAACCGCTAGATAAGATAATTTTTCGATGTGAATTCATGTATCCATCGGAACGAAACAAAATGTTTCGCTGTGTGTGATTTCTTCCATTGCAACATGATACATACACACATCGGTCAAATTCGAGTGAAGTCGCATTTTCATCATTTGCCAATTTTTCAAATTTTTCATCCGCTCCGCAACTTTTTAATGATTGCAACATGTTACTTTATGTTGGTAAATTGATTTTCCGAGCTTTTTATAGTATTATATTTCCGATCGAAACTCTGTTACTTTTTGGATTTCAGTTCCGTTCGAATATTAGAATAAAAGAGGCCTGCGATTTTTGTTAAACACTAGAACTACCTATGTATTTTTACCACACCCGTCAAATTGACGGATTTTTGATTATGCCAGTTAATGGCTTAGTTTATGTAAATGTAAGTATATTCACCAAAAATAAGTTTCAATTTATTATATAATAAAAATAATTTTTCTTTTCACAGAATGCAACTTTGAATTAGAACTTTATTACGTTAGAAATACAACTAATAATAATTTTGTCGTGATTACATCTGCTATTTTGAACTATTAGGTCTAAACTGAAATATGTATTATTATAATCGGAACAAAATAAAATCAGTTATAATAGCATCTTGTTGCAGTTTTCATATGAAGGTCGTATAATAATAATAAACTATTCAATATAGTCATTTATAACTAATGTACGTTAGATTCTTTAGGAAGCGATGTATTATATAAATGAATGAAGTACGTATTAATGTCTATCATTTCATAGATGATGCATATACATACATATTACTATAAACTTTAACATTGCTAAGCCCGTTATTTTGACGGGTTATACCACACAAGGACATTATGTGAGACTTATTATGGAAGTTAAAACGACTAAGTGGAATTTTAGCTGACACGGTCTAACTTTTCATTTTTATTAATTTTAAACTATTAGAACTGCTATTTTAAATTTACATACATACATACTTGATTTTTAGAAGTTGTTATTTGTATGTATTCAAATTTGATCAAATTTAATTTTAATTTGAAATTTAACTTTGTAAATATTTCCTCCAAAATTTAGTTGGGATTTTAGTATCTCGGATTTTCAGGTAAAAATAACTTCCTTGTTATACTAAACTAAAGCCTCTTATGTTCGCCTTTTTGTTAGTTAGTTAGAGCCGTGAAGAAATCGAAAACGAGTTTGAAAACTTAAATATTTAAATAATAATAATAATAACTAAAATTAGCTTCGATTTCAGATTTTGAACAGCTATGTATAAAAATATGTACGTATTTTTAAAACAGAATATTGAATTTACCTTTCATTTTAGGAAACTCAACAATACTTGATGTGTGCATTTGAGTTGAGTCTGCGCAGTTCATCTGTTGTAATGGTGATGCTTCATTAAAATAATCGTTTTGCAGCACTTTTGGGACTCCAGAATGAAATTTTTTATTTATTTGTTTAGGCAATTTTTTTGGAAACAATCCTATTAGGCCAGAAAATAGCAGCATTGTTGAGCCTAAGATCATCCATCCAAACCACCAAGCGCCCAACCATCTTGCATCGTTCTTGTCGATTAAAGGTGTTTTGGTAGGATCAATATACAAATTGAGACTTGCATATCCTAAAATTAAAAAGATTCAAGAATTCACGAAAAAAGCATGTGCATTAGAATATTTTGAACATGCATGAACTAGAGTCTAGAAAACATAAAACGAAAATTATTTTATAAGGATTTAAACTACGTGAAATAAACGAACTTTTCATAATAAGATCTTAAGACTTACCTAGTTGAAACCCAAATACTGGTCCAATTAATCTTAAAGCCATTGCAAAGGACAACATGAGTGGAGTGTTTGTTTTTTTTGTGTTATCGTCAATGTAGGTATGGCCCAATGAATAGTACAAAGTATTACCAATCCCTAAAACAAATTGACTCAGGAATATGAGTATAAGTGGAAATATTGTGACTAATTGGTCACATTCCTTTTCAATTTGTGATTCGAAGCATAAGTGTTGACCTTAAAAAAAATTTATTTTTACCAATTCAACTTACATAACAAGAGAAATTATTCCACCTACAACCAGTGAGATACTATTGTTTAAGCTTTCTCCATATTCCTTGGTGAGCTGCAATGATTCTTCTCCGGCTCCATAAATAAAGTGAGGTAGCGCCAAAATAAAACACGACATCGCACAGCAAACCATTCCCCACGCTATCCACCTTGGTCGATTTCGCTGTCCGCCAGCATACGAAAGTATCAACGACAGTAAAATTTGCGATATTTCATTGCCACTTAAGACGACACCTTCAATGATAATGTTAAATTCGTTGAATAATCTTGAAAATGGTTTGCAAAAGGTAAAATTATGAACTTACCTGTCGTTTGGCTCGGTATTTTAAATCGTTTTTCAATGGTGGTCAGTGTCACTATAAAGTACATGTAGGACATTGCTTGGACCGTCCCGAGCATTCCATATACGATCAGAAAGGTTTTTGTGTTGGCGAACCTTTGGAGCCATCTTGGGTGCCAGAACGACAAACCACATAAGTTATCTTGCCGCATTTTATGATCAAAAATATGTTTTGAATTCCTAGATAAAGAGCGATATATTTTACATATAAAATATATTAGTAATTTTTGTTTTTCATAAATGAGGATGTTCTTTTCAAAACTTGAGTATTCCACTTTTCATGAAACTGATTTTTTATTTATTTTTTGTTTGGTAACATTCAAATTTACACTCCGCGAAAATAAAATTGGGCCAAAACTTAATAATTACACCAGAAAAAAAAGATTAAAAGGCATGATTTCGTCAAAACTAGATTATTCCACGTCAAAATGACATTACCCATTTCAAATACACATTTTTGGAACAAAATATGATTAATCCAGAAGTTATTTAACTATTTTAATCTAAATTGCAACAATACAGAATATTACGCTCAGTTTGGAACGGTTAAAAAGTTGGGATCGAATTGGAAGTTATACAATATTAAGGAATTAGAAAAAGTTTATAAAAAAATTACAGGTATACAGAATTTAAAACGAATCACTTTTGTTAAAACCACTAATAATAGAAACCAACTTCAATGTCATATTAAAACTTTTGAAAATTACATATTTACGTCGGATAATGAATATGATACAAAATTATACCTTCTAAAACGATAAAAAAGTCTAGATAACTTTACTTTAACTGAAATTGTAATACAAAAGCATCTGAATTTAAAAAAGAAAAATGATGTCAGAAACTTGCTTGTTAAACAATTCGGCGAGGAGTGGGCTGAAAACCAGGAGCTTTCTTGGTATGTCAGTATAATGAATAATTGCAATGATGTTGAAAATGATGATGAAAATGATCATGAACATACAGAGGATTGTATAGGATTGTGTAGAAGAAGATGAACCTCAGGTTATTTCAATTCAAAAATGAGGTTTCTGATACCTAATTAGTTTCAGCAAAACAAGATTAATCCACAGTGGTTTGAATGAAAACATGATTATTCCTCTAGAGCACATAACAAAACTTGATTATTCCAATCAGCCGCGTCAAAACTAGATTATTCCATTTCAAATTTTGGATTTATTCAAAATATATTATTGCTAAATTTTTGAATCCTGTACAAAGCAATGACTATTGTTGTCGTTTACAATAATGCATCAAAATTTCGGGTTAAAAACATAGCTGCATACCTACAAAACTATTTTCTCAGATTGTGAAAAAACACAAAAAGTGGAATAGTCATGTTTTGAAAAGAACCTCCTCAAATGCAGAAAATACCATATAATACAGATAACGATAAATTAAATTATATATTATATTATATTAAACTACTTTTCATTCTAACTTATCTTTATTTTTTACAGCAACAGATAAAAAGTTAATACAGGGATTCTATCTCTTTCCAAATGTAGGAGTTAAGAGGTTCGAGGTTTCGATTTTTGGACTAGGTCAAAACCGTAAAATTTCGATAAATTTTGAATTTGCACCCCCATAACTCCTACATTTGGAAACCGATCCCTATTTTAAAAGTTTTTATTTAACTTTGTTCCCTGTCTGCTTGAAATCTTGCAAGTCAATTTTGAACCATTTCCTGTTATCCGAACAGGCTGAAATTTTGCACACGTATATGAAGGGCTCAGGGGAAGAACAACTTTTGTCACATTTGTAATTTTCTTCAACTGGCAATGCAATCTGAATAGTTATACCTGTCGCTATGTTCTGTCAAAAACAACAGGGCAATAACATCCATAGTAAGCGAGCTTTCATGTTTTTAAAATATCGATACATGGAAAAAACATACAATGTCCGGACCGTTCAGGAAAAAAACAACGTTGTCCGTGGTGGTGTCATTAGGTGACAAAAGTGGTTCTTCCCCTGAGCCCTTCATATGTATAAGTTCTGTGACAATGCAATATGTATAAGATCTTTCTAAATTCACTATGGCGGACGACTCCAAGATCCAAAAACCGTAACACAACATGATTAATACATACAACTAAACCACAGATGAATCTGCTAAATAACGTTTTTCCACCGTCGACATTTCACATTGCTTGTTCCTGTTAAGATGTTTTGAAAGTTGTGTTTCTTTTTTGTGATATAATAATATATATAAAACAAAGTTTTATAAATAAGGTAAATTTTAAAATTAATGTTTTTTGTTAAAATTGTTAAATTTTTGTTATATTAATATAGCTCCTGATGAAGGGTTTCGCAATAGGACCCGAAACGTCGAGCAAATAAAATAAAAATAAATCCATAAAAAAGATCGGAGTATTTTCCTCAAAAAGAAAAACACCAAACTTGACTCCAAGATGGCGGAGCACCTTTTTTTTTTACAACCCGCTTGATATGGGAATCAAATGAAAGGGTTTGACGAGTAGAACACGAAACCCAATATGGCGGTCGTCCCCTTTTAAATAGAAGCTATTCTTAAAACATTTTTTTTCCCTTTACTTGTTTTTATTTAAATGCCGCCATATTTAAAAATCTGAAAAAAATCAATTTTGAACCCGGATGCTGAAAGAGCATACTCTAAAATACTGGGAAACAAGATTAAATGTTTTTGAGAATTCTTATTTATTTGTGAGAATGAGGCTTGAAAGTAAATCCGAAAATTTAAATTCTTGTTCGTTCCATCGGTTAAGTAATTGAATATAATTACTTATTTAATTAAGTGATTGAGGAAGTTTCTTGCTTTATTTTAACACATTCGCATCGGGAAACGAAAATTTTCGTTATTCAGCAAGATGAGTTCAACATTACCCGACGTGAATGTGTTAAGAGTAAAATACAGACTGAAATTTTGTTTATTTCTTTGTATTTCAACTTTATTTGGGCGATTGTTTTGGAAAGTGGTATAATTCCACTTTTTTAACATATCATTTCAACAACTTTTCCAGTTAAATTTTAACGTGTAGAAGATATAGCCTTCATGTGAATTTTTCAAAAGGTGCAGAGAGAGAATAGTAAGTGAATTATTTGGAATATCTTGTGTTTGTGGAATAAATAATACGTTTGGCAATGTAGTACATAAAAATCCCTTTATTTAAAATGTTTGTGTTTAGTTCAGGATAATTATACAAAAATGAGGGAAGAACTCTGGTCTGGAGTAAGAATGGATTATTGTGAATGTTGAAAGTGCCAGAGGGTACCGGACGTCACGTTAAATTCAATGTGGTTGACGCCATCCAGATTTTTCACCAGATGGAACTTTTACTATTTCCTAGGTATGTGTAATGTATGGAGTATGTAATATGTCTAGGTTTTATTTATAAAAGTTTAAATAAACATATTTATTATGTCTATACATATACATATACATATAAATTATTATTATTTGTTAGAGTTTGGTTGTTTCTACAATGTATTAAGCCTTGCAGAGCCTCTAGCATATGTATGTAAGTAACAATCAATTCTTAAAATATAAACTTGCTTGCCAGTGCGAAGAAGTCACTATGCTTTCACAATGTCTATATATGTATGTATCTATGTATGTAAATAAAATAAAACTAGATTATCAGACTGGGTCTTTTGTACAAAAGGCCTGAAAACTATAAGTTCTTTTTTGAAAATTGGACTTAAACCACCATATTACATTTACATTTTAAAATTTATAAAAATCTTTATAAAGCTAAAATAATTTTTTATTCTTAATAAATAACTTTTTAGAACGCCTGATATAATAGTTTGTTTTTTCTTCGAAGAAGCACCTCGCAAAAGTCACATGTTGAATTTTAAGGGACAAACATTTAACTTTACTAAAGTTATAATCTTTTTCGTGTTTTTATTCCATTTCTACGAATCGGAGACTTCTAATAATAGTTGCATTGGATGATATTAAAATTATAAACATTTTTCTCGCCATCGGATTTGAAGCCTTTGTCAAAGAAGTCTTTGTTTTCGAAAATGTCCACATATGTACTTTTAAAATAAAAACATGATTCGCAAAATACACCTTTGTTCAAGATTTAATTTAGGTGTTACCCCTTAATTTCTAAGAAAAGTAAGTCGATCGATTTGTTCCAATTGAAGCTAGATATAAGCATTCTAGGCCGGCAACAAATTGTAAATAAATATCTTCATAATCCATAATCTATGCTTCATAGATTAATTTACTGCGTAGTCAATTAGGTACAAGGCAACACCATAAGTGAATTTATCACTAATATCTGAAAATATTATGGCGACATATTTGGAAAAGGTAACAACATCCAAGTATAATTTTTTTTAAATGGATTGTAAAGGAAACATTTTGGGATAAACGTGAGTTAAGTGAACAAAAATTTAAGGTATAGGTAAATGAATAATTTGGCAGCTACGGTGAAGTTTTCTTAAATTTTGCTACGTCCGTCATAATAGTCTATTAATCAAATTAGAATTAATATGTATTTATACATACTATATTGAATGTTTAAAATTAAATAAAAAGTAACTTTACATTTCAGATTATATTTGTTTTTTGGTTTTCGAGTATTGAAAAAAATACGTTGCGTACGCGAGGATCTCCTAATCGACGATTACTTTTTTCCAACACCATTGATATTCATCGTTATAGGTCGGTTGATTTACACAAAACATTCACTAATTATACATCTACTAAACCTTGTGAATCAATCTGTCTAATCGTGAAAACAGGAACAAAATCCGTTCAAGTGAAGTGACTAGTGATGAAACTGTATAATAAAGTACCTCATTTTGTCTACATCTGCATAATATTACTCATAACTTTGTTTTTACATGAATATTCAGCCTTTGCTGAAAGTTTGTTGTTTTAAAACCAATGTAAAATTGGTCTGCTACTAGGAAGATATATAATGTATTTATTAACATAATCATCACCTTTAATAGCTCTTTCAGAAAACAAGCAATTTAGATTTTTGAGTAACCCAAGAATTCTGAGAAAATTCGTAAAAAAAGTTCAGCTATTATTAACGATCTTTGATACAGAAAATTCCTTTAAATCCTTATGCAGCTTTAAATTATAAAATTTTGGACAAAACTCTGATAATATCGGAAATTGTAAAGATATTAGGGGTAATCATGCTTTGTTGTACATATATCCTATTGCATCGGTGCACTATTCAAAAATTTTAATTTTCATAATAAGTTTTCACGCTTTGATGCAAATAGGCCTTGTACCCTTGCATTTGCTATTGCATTTACTTAAGGTGCAAAAAAAAAATCGGTTGCCATAGAAACAACTATGCAAATTTAAAATTTTGCACTCAGTGCAAGATGCAATGGGATGTGTAACAAAGTGTGATTACCCCTATAGTTGTTTCTATAGCAACCGATTTTTTTGCATCTTATACAACTATATTAAATAAAGATTTGCGATCAATCTAGGTAGTAGAATCTCTTAAAAAACAAAGTGATTTTGGTTTTCCTGCATACAAATTTGCAGTGGCTATTTGAATTAACGTAAAAATCATTACATTAAAGAAGAAAGAAAGATCCTCAATTATTTTTTAATTTAAAACGAAGATTATGATGAAAACAACCATGCTCTCAATTCACCCAATTTACTTCAAAACAAAACTAAATGGCAGAGGTTTAATGTGGGCGTTCTCTTGATTAACCACTCATAGAATTCACGAGTAAAGCGCGAAACGTTTCAAATTATTTTCTTTGTTATCGATATCTACTTGAATATTATGAACGTTATCACAAATGATTTATGTAGTTCTAAAGGAAATTTAAATTTTTTGCAAGTACATAGTTGAAATAATTTTATAATTTTACCTTTACAGACAATAACTTCACTTGATATCCACGCAATGACCTAGACTAAGAATTATATTCTTGTTTATGTCGCACGACTGTTGATATAATAGCCGAAAACTGTATGCCAGATGCATTAAATACCCTCGAGAACTATGTTCAGAATTGTTATATCACCGTAGCATTATGTAGTTCTTTATTAATTTAAATTGCAATTGGATTGCATAACACACACAATATAAAAAGTTCACTCGAAATACACTCAATAAACTTGGTCTGAACCACTAAATTCAAATTGAATTTAAATGAAATCACATTAATGTTGGCTTTTGCTGCTGTTTTCCAGGCGCCACTAAAAGTATGTACAAACTATGTCGTTCTGTCTTGCCGTAGACTACGAATTGGACGCGACTACTCGCTTTGGAAGTAGTCTGTCTGTGCTAATCAAATGAAAATGATTTTGATTTAAAGTCGTCACCATCACTTGTCTAATCAACGTTAATCACCGTAATCATAGTCTCAGCTTTATATGTGAAAGGCTTCCATATGAATGTACCTGAACTACCTTTTGCGTATTTTAACAAGGCTAGTCTGGTAAAGGTCTAGATTGAGGACTGACCGATATAAAATTATTGAGAAAGTCGATACTGTCCCGATGATTTCTCAAGCCCTTATCACGTTTTCAAGTTTTTTGCGATAAAGCTTGACTGAATTTATTAGAGATAATAAAAGTCTTCTAGTAATGTATTTATGAATTTGGCTATATATCATGTTGAAATTGTAACTACATACATAGATAAAATGATGGGATGTGGTTTGGTGTAAGATCTTGTTTGTCTTTTCTCTTTATCTTTTCCAGGATAACTTGATTGATCCTCTTCGAAAGATTGCTTGATCAAATACTTAATACAAAATTTACGCATTGCGACATAATGTTTTGCGCAAAAGACACTTCAAGATTATCGATTTCGCATGCCTTGGCAAAGGAAAATATCGATAAGTTTATGACCAGTGATTATTTTTGAAAATAGGACATATGTACGTACAAATTCAGGTGTAATTCTTCTAAAACCAATTATTTGAAAAATTCAAGGAAAGTAGGAAAATTAGAATTCTGCATTTTAGAATGAAAGAAAATTTAATTTTTGTCCAGCTGTACGGTAACAAAAGAAGGTTTATATTTTACGCGTTTATCTACGTATGTATGTATGTGAATATTATTTTGTAGCATTCCAACGGTTTAATATATTTTAATAAATGAGGTGTTGCATTGATCCTCCGAATAAATATAGAATATACAAAGTGACAAGAGAATAAACATGTCGTTCCCAATTTCCATATTGTCGTACATATGTACATACACGTATGTATGTTGGACTCTTTATACATTCATAGCATTCAAACGGCTTTACAGAGTTTTTGATAAATGAAGTGTCGTGAAATTCGTTTTGATCCCAAGAGTGATATAGGGTATAGGAAGTGTCAAGAAAAGAAATATGACGGCCCTTAGCTGTTTATCTATTGGTATAATAAATGTATAGGCAAAGTTTAATCGAACCCTTATATTTTTACCATGTCCGTCCGCCCGTATGTCACAGTCATTTTATTCCGGTACTATTAGGACTATAATGCTGAAATTAAATATACATATAGATAACTATACACGCTACAAAGATATGTATTAACATTTTGGAAAAAAAAAAATTTAAGGCTACCTCCCTTACATAAAAAGAGGATATGCAAAAATAAATGTTTACTTACCCCATCGTGTAGGGTACCGTTGAAAAGGAAATTCAAAATCAGTATGAGGTTTCTTAATCCGTTTTTAAAAATTATGCCCCGTTTTTGGAATAATCGACTCTAAAGTGTCCATTTTCGATTAGGTTTGTGTCGGTCAAGATATCATCCTGACCCAATTTCGGAAAAATCTGAAAAAATCTAGAATACTACCACATAGACTGAAATTACTTTTAAAAATAACATGACTTACTAGAGTTAAATAGTTTACAAGATATGTAGAGCCGATCATTCGGCCTCAAACAACTGTTTGGGAAAAACCGGGCGCGCGTTTGTATGTGTGTGTCTGTATGGTATGTATAAATGTGTGTATGGGCATGCAAACCTAATACCCTTTTTACACGATAGAAACGTTCCCATAAAATTCGAGTAAAAAAAGATATTGGTTAAATGGAAAAATAGTAGATTGGTTCCAGACCTAAAAAAGCAACTGAAAAGTACAATAAACAATATTAAAAAATTCTTGTTAGAGTTCACTTAAGAATTTATTTCTTGCTTACACGTTTTAATTCATTAAATATATTATAAAAAATAAATTACATATACTTTGAAAAAATGAAAATAATATCTGAAATTCATTAATATGAAAAAAGTAAAATAATATAAACATAATAAAATTTTATGCATTGTCACTTTCTGACAATAAATGCATACATTTGCGTAAGACTAAAATATCACTGCTATCACTAGAATTATTTTGTTCATCATCTTGTGAAATTATTTCTGTATTATTATCTCTAGTCTCGTGTATTGAAAATCGTGTTAAAACAAAACAATTCGTGTAAAAAGAGAATTTGTTTTTCTTTTTATTTGGTGTTAAATCAAATTCGTGTAAAAAGAGAATTAGGTGTATGTACATACATATATGTAGATATTATTATTTCATTATGCATTGTATTATTCGTATTTTATCGTTTGCTGTCAGCTACGGAACCCTATACTGAGCATGGCGAGACATACTCTTGACCCCTTTTTTTTTAAAAAAATAAAGTGCTATCTCCTCTGGACTAATGAACGCTATTTAGATACGCGACCTCGAAATCAATCATATTTCTGTAAAGGTCACATTTGATTAATAGTAATGAAAAACTACGAGAAATATCAGGTCCAAATAATTTTTATATAACAGAATGTAGCCATTAACTTCCCGTGTCCTTGACCGAAGCACTCCATTTGCAAACTAAGCCGAAATATTGTCACGAAAAATCAAAATCGACAAGGAAATGTGCAGTCAATTATATCAACAAGCTTAAATACATATTTATATAACGAAGGGAAAATCTCCTCCCCTTCCCCGCAATTTTTGAATATGACTGATGTCGAATCGATAAATATATACGCAATATTTGATGAAATGGATGTAGGCCCTTGATTCTCATAATTTGAATACACTTAGAAATAAATCTTGTGAATATATGTATAGGCTAAGTTTGATTGATAGCGGTTTAGAAATACGACACATGTCAGGTCTAAACAAATTTTATATAAGGGAACATACTCCTTGCCCTTATGCCCGCACCCTTTTGACCGATTCTTCTCTTTATGATATTAGCCCAATAAATGTGTAGGCATAGTTTGATTAAAATTGATTAAGAAATACGGCCTTTATGATGCTCACAAGATATGTTATATCCCATATACTCGTATTATTACAATATATTATTTCCTCTGTTACCACTTACAATATTCTCTATGACAAACCAAACCCCATGTACATACTTCAACAAAAACCATTGCCAATAATTTGATATACATATGTATATAACAATAAGAATTCCATAATATTTATCTTAACTGTTAATATTGTCAAAACTGGTTCTTGTAACTATAATATAGTACAATGGTGTTAAAAGTTTACTTCTTTTCCTAAAAGCTCATGTCTAAGATTGAATATGTTTCAAAATTCCGAAATTATGATATAATATGTATTTAAAGAAAACGAACTAATAAATCAGTTATGAGTACATAATTTCGGCTTTGAGTGATAAATTTATATAAACAGAAATAAAAAAATAGCAAAGCGCTAATTCAAAGGAAAATCAAATATTTTATGCACTAGTCTAGATTGTGTGTAGTACAACTAAGTACATAAGTACTTATATATAATATATATTATGTATTATAAACCCATTTCGTAAAATAAACAACTTCTGTCTGTCTTAATCTAATCGAGCTTTGGTGAGTAACGGTGAAGTCATATCAACGTTATCACGCTAATCTTGTGATAAGATATCTAGAAAGAAAAAGTATTCGTGCATATTTCACACTAAGAAGGGAACAGGTGCGCAACATGACGAATAGTGTTAATATCATATACTGATTCTTTGCTTCTTGGTTAGAATTTTAATTTCTTTGGAAAACATAACAAAATATTTATAATTGTGTATTCAATCCCGCCGAAATTGTGTTGTATTTCAAAAGTGAATTTTACTTAGGAATGTTTCTGAAGAACTAAACATTTTTATTGTTCAGTGCTTTGCTGTTTTCTGACGTCAATAATCATTTCTCCGGACAAAGTTTCTCATCCAGTGTTGATTTTGAAAATGCTTATAATGCTAATAAATAATTGCATAAACGTCATTATATTGTGTAATTTAGTGATTTAGTAGTCTGCAGCGTCTCTAAATAAGAGATATTTCTTCATTGTTTCCAATATTTATCAAACTTTTTGTTAAGAATGTCCTTCAGGCAACATAATCCAACTACTCCGGTAATACAAGCGAATGCTAACAATATTTCAAAAGGTATGACTTTGAATGGCTTTATTAACTCTATATGATTTGCTGTTCATATAATATAAATATAATTAGAACAATTAGACTGCGGAATAAATGCATTGGGCTGGTGCAGAGGACCATCATGTCAAAAGTTAGCTCGTCTCAAAATTTTCATTACGGCATTATCAGTGGCAGCTGTACTTCAAGGAGCAACGGAAACATATTTTAGGATTTCAGCAAAACAGGCAGCTTTGGACCATGACTACGATCCCACGCTTGTTGGTAAGTATCTTAAATACAAGGTTTTCGCGACTTGTATTTTTTATATCGTTATAATTTTTGGTGATGATTTTATAATGTAGGATTGTACTAAATTTCTGGTTTAGGTAATCCTGACTGATGAATCTCAACTCAATTCTCGCCCCTCAATAGTTTCACTTAATTTTTATTAAATGTTAAGCCCTTTTTTACGAAACAATGTTTTAATTTCATTACTATACTTTATATTTCAAATTCAGAAATTGAAAAGTCGTTGTGTTGTTATAGTTTATACATATTTTACATATTTACTTCGGAATTGTTATGGAAGTAGTTTTATTTTAGTTTACGAAAAGGGACATGTTGTATGCAAGTCAATTTGGCTTAAGCTTAGTTAAAATTTGAACGAGCTTGAAACTTAGTATAAACAGCAGGGTAACTCCCATACCCGCGAATCACCGCATTGCGGGTGGAGCATGGAGGCGCGTGCGGTTTACTATTAGATTTTAAGTAATAATTAACAACTATAAAAAACAAAACAAGCCAAAGTAAAACCTAAAACAATTTTACTGAAAAAGTTTTCCATTCTGGCATCTAGATAGATGAAATGTTTAGATAAAAAATTTGTTCTCTTGTGCACTTTTCTAAGTAAAATAATTTCTGATATTAATATTGTATCAAAAATTTTACATTTCAAAGGTTTTCGTATTTGATCTATTATGTGTTTCTAATACTTTGGAAGTAGCTAAAAATAAAATTAAAATAATACTGTACCGGGAATCAATTCATAGATATTCTTATATTACATCTAGGTTCTAGATTTGAGGCTATGAATGAAGTAGTCAAGAATTATAAGTTTCTTTTATCAAAGAATTTAATAAGTATATCTAAACTTGAAAAAGGCAGCCAAAGTTTTTTAAAATTATTATGCCAAAGAATTAAGAAACCCTTAAAGAGAAAATTTCTACGATAAAAGATATAAACGAATTTTTATAAATGATGTTAACAAAATATTATTACTTCTCATCATCTTTTACTGAAGTTATAATTGCTCTTAAGTTATTTTTGACATTCCCGGACACGTAGCATTTGCCGAACGTTCAGTCTCTATACTTGAGCACCACAGAAACTCAACATCGACTCAATTATTTAGCTATTTTGTCAATAGAAGCTAATGAAGCAGAAATTACTCATCTGATTGAAGAGTTTTTGTCTGCAAAAATAAGACGAAAAGCCTTTAACGTTTACAGCCTATACGGCTAATACGGGGTGTGTTTCTTTAATCATTCGGAATATTCGGAACACTCAAAAAGTGTTTCTTTATTCATCCAAAGTATTCCGAACATTTCATTCCGCGTTTCTAGTACAAGTGGGAACTGTCGAAAAAATTGGGATACTCCCAACGATGTCAATAAATTGTTATTCAATAAATGTCAAAATATTATTCCGTGTCTGTTTCTTTATTCGTTTCATACCGTATATTCCGTAAGAATTCCATTCGTTCTCTTCCTTCCATGGCAAAAATAAAAAAACACACCCACGATGTCTGACCGATATTCCTTATAATTATATGTATATGTACATTATTTTACTTTAATATTGAAAACTTGTTATGTTTATTTTATTACTATTTTTGTTTTGTTTTGTTTTTTATATATTATACATACATATGTTTTATTACAATGTAGTAATACCTATACATATGCACCTAATGTATGTATTTTGTTAAATAAAAATCAAGTTTTACAATAACTTCTAGGGTTCTAATTTTTCGCGGGTCAACGGTAGTAGTGTAGTAGTAGTAGATGGAGAAACAATTTAGGTGTAGAAAGGCGACAATTAAGGGATAAAAGCGGTTTTTGGTAACTGGCACTGAAATTGTTTGCAACTGGTTACCAAACATCAGTAGGCGATGAATTTTTGTTTAACTATGCCTTTAGCCAGATCCTGGTGATTGGACGAATATTCAGCGAATTTGAGATATTTGAGTATTGTTAATTGATTCTATTTGCCATGTATAACTTACATGTTTCTGCTAAATTTGGCTCCAAAAGTAATAGAATGCAATTTTGTCGAATAAAATTTACTAAACGACTAAATTGCAGTCGTTTCAAATATCCAAACTAGTCGCATCGATTTTATATCACATTATTTTTCGAAATTTTCGAACGAAATTGGTAGATTCATATCATATGACTCTCCAGGACTTTGTTGATAAAATCGTGTAAAATAATAATTTTTCAACTTTTCCAGGTTGGCTACTTGCATCCAGTAGCATCTTTCAAGCTGTTTTGGCTCTCTTTGTATCCTACGGGGCTCAAAAATATCATCCAATTAGTTGGCTTAGTGGACTTACAATGTTGCAAGGGATAACAGCATTAGGAGCCATAATTCCCACAGCGACACATTTGTGAGCACGACTTTTCGTTTCATTATAAACTATTTTAATTAATGTCTTTAATTATTTTCAGCCCATTTGTCCAAATTTCAGCAGAGCCGGAAAATATACCAAAACTATGCTCAAACACTTTGTCCATGCCGCTCTCAGAGGAGAAGCCATATGCACTTACGACGCTTTTAATGCTTTTCGTATATCAAATTGGTATTGGTTTGAGCGGTACCGCGATTTACGCTATTGGTATTTCCTACATTGACGATAATGCAGAATCCGCTGATAGCCCAGCGCTAGTAGGAGTGATATTGGGCTCCAAAGTGTGGGGCTCGCAATTGGGAACAGCACTGTCTATAGGAGTAACATGGACGGGGCTAGGTTGGTGGATCGGCTGCGCTATCCTTGTCCCACTCGTTGTAACTTCAGGAGTTGTATTATCTTTGTTTCCTAAGAAACTTACAAAAACAGTCGTAAAGCAGGCAGCTCACAGAATTATGGAAGTAACAACAGGTTCAATAAGGAGATTCTCTTCCTTCCATTTTATTGATGATGTTAAACTAGTTCCATCGCTCAAAAGACTCCTTACAAATAAAATTTTAATGTTCAATATAACTGGACTTATATTCTTTCAAGTTGCCACTGTTAACTATTTCAATCAGGAGCCCAACTACTTGAGATCTCGGTTCTATCTTCCAACTGATGAAAATAATGGATTAACAGATGAGTGGCTATCCAGGTTTTTGTCCTATTTATTAAGACCTCCTGTGGTTGGGGTGTGTATTCTTGTTGCTGGACTCATTTTCTCCAAAGTCAATCCTACAACAAGGTAAATTATAAAATTTGATTTTTAGAAACAAGAAAATTTAAACCAGTTTAACCTAGATCAATGACTGCTTGGAATATCGCAATGGGAGCTGTAGTTGCATGTCTCTTCCTCTCCTACATCGGGATAGATTGCTCCAGTGGTGATATTGCTGGAACATACAGAGGAAAACTTTCCCAACCATTTTGTTCTCGGGAATGTATGTGTTCTCCAGTACTCCAATTTTCACCAGTTTGTCCTGAAAATAGTACGCAAACCTACTTTTCTCCCTGTCATGCTGGATGCACCAAAGAGACTGTTCTTAACGATATTACAGTAAGTATATGATTTTGTAGATGTTTTCATTAACTAATTATAAAACTTCTTCTGTAGATCTATGAAAATTGTAAATGTTCCAGACATCCAGAGTTTCCTACAGGAGGTGTTCGAGCTACAGTAGGCGCCTGTAACTCTGGTCAGTGCCAATTGATGTGGATCTTGTTTCAAATTTTGAACGTCTTAGGATATGCTCTGCTGGGTACAACACTGGTATCGAAAGTTATTATATCCCTTAGATCAGTTCTTCCTCAAGACAAATCCTTGGCACTGTCATTGGAATTAATGTTCACAGGTCTTGTGACACATGTTCCTGGAAAACTTATATACGATGCTGTTTCTGGTGAGTGTTACACAGATTTAAATTTTAGCAATCAAAAATTTATTGTAAATAGGCCAGCTTTTCCCTTAACCGGAAGAAATTGTTTTGCTCCTTTTTATAACTGACTTACGCACACCGTTCGAAATTCCAATACTATAACCTCATTTAGTTTAATTGAAGCACGAAGAAAAATAGCTTGTTCTTTTTTATTTCGGCTTCTTGCCTTCCAGTAGGATACAAATTCTAACAAAAATATAGATAGTTCCCCATTTACCTCTTATGTTTTTTTTCCTTCCCGTAAAGTATGATAGGTGTTTTTAGAATCTAGATAGACCTCTTTTTGTAGATTACGAATCCAAAAATAAATGTTATCCATCACATCATGTTTTTGAGAGACATGGTGCTGAAAAATAAAAAAAAGTGTATTTAGGCCCTTTTTGAGAACTTATTTAAAAATAAGGTGGTGTCGAAGTTCGAAACATATATCAAAATAAACCTTAAAGATTTAACTGTATTTATATAATATCAATTATTTATTAGGTTCATCAAGATTTGTTCAGAAGACAAGTTTTTACAATGAAAGTCTTCCTCCTCCTCTTCCAGTTAATTTAATTTTCATAGGCCTTTTGCGAAAAACATATTCCGTAAACAAATTTTAATAAAGTTTATAAATAATTGATTTAAATATTTAGATAATAGTTAAGGATCTCATCTTTTGTTTAAGTTTCTTTTATATTCCAAATTCATTCGATAACCCCTTATTTTTTAAGAAATCTTTAAAAATTGCCAAAATATGGTTTTTCTCCTTTTTTAACTTCATGTTGCTCGAAAACGTTGTGCACTGGAAAGTGGAACATTTTCATTTTCAGATCAATAATTTACAGGAAAAATGCCGGTATTTAGACCCTATTATACAAACAACCTATATTAGAATTCTGGTTAAGTTGACTATCTATTAGCGCAATTTATATAACTTTATTTTCTAACCTTTTCAAGATAACATTTATTAACATTGTTGTTGTTCGTTTATGTCAAAGAACAAAAGATCACTTTAAAATGATTTTTTTCATAGATTGCGAATCCAAAATTTAAAATTTTCCAGAACAGAACAGGGTAGAAAAGAAATAAAATTTTTTGTTAGCAACTTTTGAATTTATTTGGAAAATTTTAAAATTGTTATTAGAAGTTATAAAGAGGCTCAAATAAAACCTTGAGCCTCTAACTATTTGCATAAAATATGAAATGACTACGAATTTAACCGAGTATTTCAAATTTATTTAAAAAAATACAACACATATTGAAATTGTAGGGATTTCTGGTTCTGAATTGCTGGGTACTATGATCAATATGCTTCAAAAGTATTCCGATTTAAGTTTTATAAATGACTTTACTTTGTGATTGGCTCGTATGATAAAAATGTGAGCAAAAGCTCAATCGCAATGTTTACATAGAAAAACTGAGCTCAATCTCAATTTGAAACTCGGTTTAGGTACTATACAAAAAACGAGTCTAAGCTTTTACTCAGTTTTTTAGAATTCAAGCCATAGTCACTATAGATAAAGCTTTCATTTACATTTCGTTATAAAATTCTTGACGTTTTGTTAATTTTTAAAGGGGTTTTAAGTGTACCTACACGAAGCTTTTTTCATTTTTTGATCCCATTTTTTTTCCAGAAACCATACGTATTGGAGCATTTTTACTTCTAGACTCTCAATTTACTAAAAAAATGCTTAAAAATATTAGATTGCATTTGAATTATGTGAACGAATGCATGTCCAATTTCGGCAATTAGTTTCGCAACTTTATCCAAACCGTATCTTTCGAGAAATTTAAAAAGGTCATCATAATGGTACCTCAATAATGCTTTTTCGTCTTTTTTTTCTTAAGAAAAACTGCAAGGAATAGAAACAAAAATACAAATCCTACAAAAATTAATCCTTTAAAGGTGAAATTTTGCAGTGAGTAGAAGAAGGAAATAAATAAAATAAATTTTCAAAAACAAACGCATGTTTTGTATTTGAACTTGCCTAGTTTTACAGTATTACCCTCTAGAATGTAGATTGATGTAAACGAGATAATTAAATTTAATTAGATGAATATTCATAAGTACATATAAAGTTGTTAGTTAAAAGCAAAATCAACCTTTTATTTAGAAATGAACTAAAGAGTAGGTACTATTGTGTTTGGAATAAAACACTGATCAAAACGAGTTCAAACACGACATGTCTGCTGTAAGCTGCTGAGGAGTTTGGTAGTGCGAGGACTACCTTGATTACGGCATCAGGTCAGGATCACCATTGTCTTCATATACTTACGTATGTGTACCAAATTTCAACTCGATCGGATTATAGGAAGTGAGTTATTGAAATTCGACTAACAATTCTGAATCGGAAAGAAATACCTACATTTTTACGAGCGTTGCAAGTTAAATATAAAAAGTCCTTTCGGCCTCGTAGTGTTAATTAACACTCACCTGCATTAGGTCTACAATTAATCTCCACTTGCACCGATGCATACTATCGAACCAATCTCTTGATTTGTATACTCATAAAATTTGTAAAAAAGGAATAATCTCTTTTGTATTGCACTTTCTAAAAATGGGAACCAAAAGGGCGATGCGTTCCAAATTCCCAGCAACGAAAATTCTGTCCAGATAAAATACCCCCTTTTTTAATAAATCTCAATTTTCAAAATATCGTTGTTTTGCTTGTAGAAAGAAATACCGCTTCTACAACCTATTGACTATTGACTGAGAATTTCCCTTCTACAAACTGCCTATTGATTGATTGAGAATTTCCCTTCTAAACTGGGAATTTTCCTTGTACAAACTGCCTATTAATTGAAAATTTTCCTTTTATAAACTGTCTATTGACAGAATTTTCTGGAAAATTTATTACTCCTGAAGAGGATGGATTTGTTTTTTTTTTCTTTAATAGAAAACGCATATATAAAATTTGTAGTTTTCTTTCCTTAGTTAAAACCAGTAATGCATATTACAGGAAAAGTAACATGAAAATCACCATATAAAAACTAAAAAGTACTATGAAACATGGTGAAGAATCCATTATGGTTTGGACCATCATCGTAAATCGTGGTATTGGTCCTTCAGTTAAAATTAATGAGATCATGAAAAGGAGGATTACCTACATAGTTTAAGAAATTGTTTGCCAATTTCATTTGAAGTGATTAAATTCCTTAATTGTCCATAAAGTATAGTAGTTCTCAATTTATTTTTTAGATCATACCTGCCATTACTGGTCGCAGAATTATGAAAAGTGCATTCTTCAAGCGTCCCCGCTACATGGAAATATTCTGAATGCTATTTCTGCAGTATTCATACTAATTGGATTAGTGTTCGATATTCTTGTTTACATCTTTACCGAAGAACTGGACTGTTTCCCAATAGTTGAAATCGACCCTGAATTCAACGTTCCCTTGGAAGCTCTTCGCTCACCAGCACGTTTTGCAGGTATGACAAGTGATAATGAGTCCAATCCACCACGTGGACCAGAGGGTAATGTAGGAGCTAACCCAGGTGTTACGACCCCACTGATGAATCTAGAAGAGAGTCCGCGACGACGAACAATAGGCGTTTCTGGCGATGTCGAACAGCATGCAAATACTTCCCCAGATATTGAGAATTTGGATTTCCGCATGCAAACTCCTACCGATACTACACAGGCTGACAGTTCGATACGATCAATAAGTCCGGACGATAACTCCATCAAATCGGACGCTGCTTATATTCGAGAATTGCGGGAAAGGATGGAAAACCTGCAAAAAAGGCGACTAAATAATCGTTTAACTGGACAAGAAACAGCTATTTAAGTAAACTATCTTATTTGGATGATTGTAAGGCTGAAAAAGTAATAAACATTTTATTGTTATTTTTGTTGCCGTTTTTTCATTATTTTTTCGATATCCTTATCCAAGAAGTCCAGATTCATCACATTACATTTGCCTCTACATCCGTATAATACCTAAATCTGTCGACCTATAATAATAATTCGCAGTGGCCACTTAAAAAATACTTTCAAAATTTGATCACTTTCAGGTTAATATATGTATATCTACATATTCATTGATTCCTATAAGAATTGCATTTGTTGAATGTTAGGCTTGATTAATTGATCTAAGAAAGCAGATATTTGCAGATAATACAAGAACTTGTTTGCTAACATTTTCAATTTGCCTATAATTAGTATAACTTGTTCCATCATTCTTTTTGCTATAAACTCGATCAACCGGTTCCGTGCACATGTGAATTTTTGGCGGGTTTTTCATTTGGATAACAAAATTGTTGCATGGCTTTTAAATGTCTTATTTAACTCAAATGTTTATTTATATAGTACATTACATATGTACTTTGAGATATGTATATTTGATAAATAAAACATTTCTACTGAATCTATCTTTATATTTTAAATTGTACAGGCCGATAAAATTTAACCGAGCTTTTAAACCAAAAACATATTACTCCTCCTACTTTTTCAAAAGGTTTGGCACGCTGAATCCGAATACGACCATGGAATTGCTCCATCATGTCAGGTTTCCAAGACATTTTTACTTAAAAGTAGAAAAAACCCGCTATTTTTTCTATATTATTTCCGATTATGTTACATCATGAGGTAATTTTTGACCACAAAAATCGTTGCGCCATCGGAAAGTACTATTCGTCCCCTTCAAAGTCTATTCTGAATAGTTCCAATATCTATTTTCTCTCCGAGCAATCGTTACTTGAAATTTATTGTATCTGAAGTAAGGACTCAATTGAAGGCGCCAGAAAATTACGAAATGAATTAATGAGTATGCTGTATTCCAGACATTTTAATTTATGAATATTGTTTTCAATAAATAATCATTTAATATAAAATCAAAGTGGAATTACAATGGAATTATAATTATGATACTCTCCGAAACAGCGTCACTATATGATCCGTTGGGTTGGGTAGCTCCAATAATCGCAGTAGCTAAAATCCTGATGCAAACTTTATGGATGCCAGGCTTTTGTCTTTTTATTTGAGAGGGCTACCCATATGGTGGGCGCTGCGACTAGACAGTCTTTTAGTAGACGATCCGCTATCTGAAGGAAGGCCTGGAGGTCACCCACAGAAGAATTACGGACCTCAGCGGAGGTTAGGAACTCCTTGCTGTGGGTCCTACTTCAAATCCGCGCAGGAGCCGAACAGTCACAAAAGATCTGAACTATTGTTTCCTCGTCTTCTAGACATAGTCAACATTCCGTCTCATCCGACAGACCTATTTTATGAAGGTGATGTCTAACCCCATGATGGCCAGATTAGTAGCCCTTCAGTAACCTGAGATCCGCTTTGCTTAAGACAGTGATGTTGGTTTAGGTATAAACATAGGGTTTAATAAGCTCCTTAGCTTGTCGTAACCCTGGAGCATTATCTCAAGACATGTTTTGCTTAGTTTTTACCCATCCGTCCACCACAGTTTTGACTGGATACCAGCCAATGCTGCAGTAGGGTTCAGAGCCTTGGTACCTACTTGATGACAGAGGATTAATTTCATTTCTTTTTCGACGTTGACCAAGAAGTAGTTAGTATGATCTTCGGATTGCAATTTAACTGCCTTAAAGCTCAAACTGGTTCGGTATTCGGTAGCGGGTTACGGTGACATATAGGTGCAGCTAGAGATCTAGAATATTTTGGATACTTAGGCCGTTTTCAAATTTACATGCACTTGCACGTCTCACTAATTCTTTGGACCGCACTTGCTTTTGGCACTTTTTTCAGCGCTTATAGGCTGTTCGAATTGAACTGCTCTAAATTTTTTTCGATCACAACATCTACGAAATTTTGAGTGTACTTTAGAGAACATTTCAAGTTTGATAGATAAAAAAGTGTTAGTTCAAAGCAATCTATACATATTTTCGAACGTATTATGCACTATTCGGAATTTTTCGGAGAAAATTTAGAACACAGAATATTTTGGACACTTAGAATATTTTAGAAGAGAAGTTATTTGTGGAGATTGAATTAGAAAATTGTTAGTAGTTAGTTAGTTGATGTATTTTGAATTTAGATTATATGGCCTAAGACATTAAATGCATGCAGAGAATTTTGAATTTCTCATTTTTGTAGACATTGAGAGTCAAATTTTGTAGTTAAAATTGTTTCATAAAAATTTTCAGTGCATATGTACATATATGAGGAGCTGGCGAACAAAGCGATCTAATTATACTTTTGATAAAATAAAATGTTTTTTTTAAAAATTCGGCAGTATATGGACCCGTGCATCTAATTTCGCACTCGTTTTCAATTAAACCGTCTTAAAAGTGTGCGAAAATGGAGTCAGAAGTTCATGATTTCGATCAAAACGGTATAAGATTTAACAGCTTCGAATAAGCGGGCCCGTTTTCGTTCAATATGGAATAATTTTTATACAAATCTATAAGATGCCGTTTCATTTTTGAATTATTGTACTTTTATAGTAATACTGTTTTTAATGAGACAACACTATAGTCGAATCTCTCATCGTTTTAAGACAATTTGAATTTTCCAAAAAAAATAAATTTTCGATTTCAATGCGTTCAAGTAGATGTAGCCCCTTAGTCAAAGTGGCAACGTAATTGCATTGCACTAGTTGCAAACAAAATTACATAATTGCATTTTTTAAATTTAAATATCTTCCGTTTTATTAGAGATAGAAATCTTGATTTAACATATGTCAAATAGAATCACAAATACTATATAAAAAAAATTAAAACAAAATCACGTTAAAAATCGATTGTAAGTATGTCATTCAGTTTTTTGGTCCTCGTAAAATCTAATTTGTGTAATTAGATGGTTTTGTTCGCTGGCTCCACATATTATAATACGAATTGGAATATTCTTTTATTAATTGTAATTTTATTGATTAACTTGTAATAAAGTTGGATTTTGAAGAAGAGAGTAGGTTAACACAATATTATTTTTGGGCACGAAAAGTTTGTTCGTCAAAGAAAGCATCATCAAATTACACATAAAAGTCTTAATTATTAGCAGTCGGCGAATATAATAGCATTCAAGTAAAAGATTTCGGTATTTAAATAAATGCTCTTATAATTTCGATAATAACCATGATTAACACGAAAAACTGAATATTACTCCATTTCAGACCAACATAGGTAAGTTTTTTGGAGGTTGCGACCGAAGGATACATTTCAAATTTTATTTTAAACATAATAAAAAAGTTTTAGATAAAAATAGTCCCGACAAAAATTTAATCTCTTTATAACTTCCTCATTTATAGTATAAGTTTACTGGGCTTGAAGAGTGTTATCTCGCCCTCCATTCTGTATCTCCAAATAAAAATATATAAGATAATGGCAAATGAAATGCTCTTCTAATGTCTCCTTTATATTATTTAATAGTTTGATACATTTTTACATTGTCCTTACAATTCCATTTTCGAAACATCTTATTTGTTAATATTGTTACATACTGATAGCAGGGACAAGCTTATAACTGGGATCATCAACATTTTGGATTTCGTTTAGTTTCATGTACAGTTTTCATATCTACAAATTTACATAGATTACTACGTTACTATGGATTACACTACTAAAAGATTAATTTCCTTCATTTCAAATATTTGGACTTACAGCCTTTGCAAGTTATCACCTTTTTAGATAAAAAATGTTTTTTCATTAGATATTCTACCTACGTGTACCACTTTTCTCAGCAGCTTTTTTTTTTTGCATTTAAATTTCATTAGTTTTGATGAATAGATATTTTCTACAAATAGCAAATATTATTATTTTTTAAATCTTTATTATTCTTCAGCGTTATATACAGTCTCCTTTAAATATAGAATAGTAGATACTACATTTGTTTGCGAATATATAAGACTTTTTCTGGTGCTACAAAAATACTCTCCAACTTGGATCTGATCTTTTTTACCGGAAATAAAAAATTGTAGACAAATTTAAAACGACAATGAAAAAACGCTTTACGAGTCTTTTCCCTTGCATTTTTTACTTTGTACTCAAATGAATTTCGATTTCCTTCAAAAATTGTATACGCTCATGACATGTATTTTTTCAGCAATTGTGTATAAATGAAGAAGAGCTGAAAAAATATTTGGTACCATTTAGAATTCGTGATTTATTGCTATTAGTTGGATTATTTATCATCAATAGACACAGCTCTGATTAATTGCATATTATGAACAGATAAATAAGCTTTATAATTTGCTTCATGTTTTGCTGAAGGAAATGTTCGGTTTTGTGTGAATCTTAAATTAAGAAGAATATTTTTGTTGCGTTTGGCATTTTAATTTTTTGGTCTTTGCGTCGATAAAAATTATGTTCTTAAGTTTATAAAAATGTCTATGGTTTTTCGTACATTGATGTGGATCTTGTAAACTGGAAGTTATGTAGCAAAGTTGCTTTGAATACCTTTTGGATCTTCTTTATTAGCAAATAATTGTCTCTAAAATAATGTTGATGTGATGCGTAAAACGAAAGTCTGGCTACTTTGGATCATTTATAAAAATATATATTTATTGTAAAAGGTGAACCAGAATTGATTTTACTTGTAAACACTAACATAAGTTTGAAATCATATAAAATTCGAAATTGTGATTATATGGTAACTGAGAAAATATTTCAGTATTTAAAATTTGAAATGACTGCATATGATCAGAATACCCTAATATTAAAAATTAAAACTAAAAATTTAATATTTTGAATCGATTTTTTAAAGTCTAAATTACATCGAGAATTAGTAATTATTATTGTTATCCATATGTAGGCATTTGTACTGATGACAAATGGATGAAATTGAATGACTACTAATATCATTTCTACCTCGCGATCAAAATTATTAGCAATGTTTTTGGGCGAGATCAACGGTTGGGATTATCTTGCTAAAGCAACCATATAAAAACAATAACCTTAAAACAAATGTGCCCAAATCAAATTGATGCATTAGATGTAAATTCTGATAGTTTTTTATAAGGAATTATTGCTCACGTATACAATATATTCGCTACATCCTGCTACTATATAAGTGCGAATGTGATAGTGTCCAATAATCTTAGAATAGACATGAAGGTGATGTCATTTAACCCTAGAAGTACCAACCATCGATGTTGTATTGTATGTATTCATAAAATTTATTTGTGTTATGATTGATTGGCAGTCATAGTTTCAAATAGCTAATATGATAATACACATGTTTGCACAACTTCTAGTCTAACTTACTTTTAAAGTAAATTAAAAAAACTCGAGTTTTACGTCTGGGCAGTTTTATAATATTATGAAATGTAAAAGTATAAGATATAAGCTTATAAATAGCTTATAAATCGGAATAAATAAAAATAATAATCAGTTATAAATTAGTAGTGCTCGTAGATATAAACTCAATTCTGGAAAACTCTAGAAAAAAATAAATTCTTCAAATTAAATTACCATATATAATTGTCAAAGTGTTATTATATTAATATGTAGACATTTTTGTTTTGATATACATATGTATGTACGTATGCACGAGACAAGTTATGAATTTATATAATAAATATTTTTGTGGACTTGTGTTATATTTAAGTGGACATTCTAAAACTGTGGAAATGTTTAAATCACTATGATTTGTAGAAGACTAAAATTAGGGTGTAAATACAAAAAAAAAATTAAATTGCAATGCGATTACAATCGTCAACTATAAAATAATTTAAATTATTCAATCACTTGGGGCGTATAATCTGAAACTCTGTACTTTGTCTCCAGGATAATATTAATGTACCTAATGGGAGTAAAAATTAATGATTCCTCTATCGAACATTTCGTTTTGTTAGGCCTACATAGGAACAAACTACAGCTGTTTGGGCTGCTTTCTACCGCGTTCATTATTAATCGAAAGGTGGTTCAGGTTCACCCATGTGATGGTTTCAAAAAATCGGTTTTTTTTTTCATAAATTACTTCTTTAACATGTCTAGAATATGGTGGTAAAGTGATTTTTTGAAATTCGAAGTGGACCAGGCATTGCCGATTGAGGGTTTTTCTCAAACCTGTGTTTTTCAAACTTTCCTCCATCATATCTCAAGAACGGTTTGACCGACTGTCTTCCGTTTTATAGGGTCGACTCAACACATGTAGACGCACGGAATGAACTAAAATCATCAAAAAATTCCGAATATTTCTATTTTTTTTATAACAATAACATAACAAAACAAAACCGTAAAATTTGCAACTTTTACCTCAGAAGGCTGCCAAAAATCAAATTTTCCATATTTTCAATTGATTTTAGTTCATTCCATGCTTTCAAGCTTACAGATTAAAACGCCGTTTTGGTTTTTTTATTTCGGATAAACCAATCGGCCGAAATCGTGGAGGAAGTGAGCGTCTATTTTTTCGAGACGGGTGTCTTCGGAGCGATATAACTCACGTTCTACTGCATATTTTTGGCTAAAAATTTATATACATCCTACTCCTAAAATACATATAAATAAATGATAAAAAAATTAAAGTTCTATCTTTTCGTTGCTTAAAAAACAGGCTGTCACATGGGTGAACCCCCTTAAAGCGAAATAAGTCAAAATATCTTCTGCATTGTTACAATACTGATACCCTATTTAGGTTTCATATGCTTTTCGATTGCCATCGCGTTCAGTGTGAAGTCATATTTTATGCATATTTCCTTTATTAGTGGGAGCAAAGGCATTTGACCTAAATATCTCAAGACACAAGTTATGTAAGGCTACTAAATCAAAAAATTAGTTTAAAATTAACGGCACACTGAGAAACTGAGAAAAATTTTTATGGGAGCAATAAAATAGTCACGAATAGTCAATCATTTTTGCAATATAGTAAAAGACTTTAGATGAGAGAATATAGTTTTATAGTCCTGGCATTCGTAACATATAGTCTATCGAACTATATTTATGGTTCTCCCAGAATATAGTTAAAAATTTCTTTCAGTGCAATTCAACTATTATAATTATGTAGAAATTACAAAATAAATAAATATGTTAATAGTTGAAATAAAAGTGGCTTTGAATATTAATTAAAATATTAACATTTAAGGGAACCTATTTTACAACTTTTTAAAGTGATAAAAGGTAATTTTAATTCCATTTCCACTGATAAGAAGGAAAACTGTTTTAGCCTATACTTTAAATATAAATTCATTTTTCAAAGCGACAGAAAATATTATGACAAATACTGATTATTATTATTGTAATTATGCTGGAGTGATAAATAAATGAACGTTAACATCAAATATAACAAAAATTACATTCTTGACTTCATGTTTATATAAAATCTGAATTGTAACAATATTTTTGATTAATCGGAGGAAGAGTGTAAATTTATGATAACTGGTTGCAATAATTAAAAACTGTTGATGTTATTTCCAATGATATAGCATAAATTTGAACTCTATCATAGTTTGAAGGATATTCATTCACAAAAGTTTACTGCAATTAATAAGTTTGTAAAGATAGAGCACAGAGATAATTAAACTACCAAATTATGGTATTTCAATCAAGGCCTTGAAAAAATCAAAAATGGAAAGTTAATTCCGTTCAGACACTGACGGACAACGGATTTAAACATTTTCTGTATTTGCTTCTATTATTTTAAGATCGCGAAAATTGAATTTCGATTCTTAAGAATTTGTTATTGTTGTTCATGAAATAAATTATGCCGAACAGCAAATTCATCAGGTCAAGTTTATTAGATCCTCCTGCATCATCTCTGCTTAGAAAGCGATAAGACCACAAAACATCTTGTATAGCAGAATGGATTGGAAACTTAATTGTTTTTTTGTAATGGCATGGTTGTCAAAGTACCCGCCTTGCGCCGCTAATGAGATTGTAAATTTGGCTTGTGTGAAAATTAACTGGCAATTTAGATAAGTAGTTATTTCAAGGCTAAGAAGTCTTGTAATTTAAGGCTACCTTTTATTATTTTTTTTAACGAAGATTTTCATTTTTAAGCAAAAAATCACTCGCATAAGTAATTGCATATAACAAATTAAAGTTTAACACCAATCATAGACTATCTAAGCATAAATTCCATAGGTAGTTCGATAAAAATGCTAATGCGAAGATATGTATATTTAATATTTGAAGTAAATGATGCATATTTAAAGCAAAAAGCACAAGATTTTGATAATTTTGGGGTGGTTTTACTCCATAAATGTTGTTTGTTGGAATTTAATTACATAATTCATATAAGCATATAAAATCAAAAATGTCTTCTAGGAATCAGAGACGATTTCGTTTAAGCTCTATGTTAAAGTAATATTTAATAAATAAAATTTTATAAATTAATTTCTTCATAAATACTGGCTATTCGTGCCTGAACAAATAAAAACCACCTTGAGCTTTATTTCCTTTTTAACGTAGAAATTTGCATGAAAAAAGAAATAATAATTGCATCTAAAAATACTAAGCAAGTGCATTTAATTAAGGTGACTGATAATAAACAGGTTTGTAAACATTCTGATGTAATTATTATTCGCAGTTTTCAAGTAAAAATTCAACGATATTAAAATTGACAATTGGCTATTATTTCTGTATAAAAATTGGCAATACCAGATCTCATTATTATTTCGATTTTTCTTAGTCCAATTAAAAAAACTTCCCCGGATTAATGAAAATAACCAAGTAGCTATTTTTGCAGCATAATTTCCGACAGCAGAAAAGTATTATAATGACGTCAATGGCACGTGTAAGCTGTTCCTATAGTGTAACGAAAGAGAAAAAATGAAGTAATGAGTGCCTAAGCTATTCTTATTATAAAATATAAAAACCAGAAAAAATTTAAGTAATTAGTGTTGAACGAAACTTTTGTGGTCATTAGTCAGCAGATTTGCTACACTTCCTTTGTACTTCGGCCAAACTCTCAGAAGTTTTTATTTAGGCACGTAAGGAAGATAATCAATTCATCGGAATCAGACGTCTTGGACTTTTGTATGACATGTGAATGTCTCACTTTGAGGAGCAGCATGTTACTTTCAATATTTTCGTTTTTATCTGTACTAAAAAGACAACCTTGTACACACAATTATACTTATATTCGTAGACACATAGTAACAGCAAAATATATTGGCGGTTAATAACCTGTACTGTAACCGATCGATAGATTAATGGACTTTTGGAATCTTTCTCTAAAGGAAGTCTGATTTTAGTTCAACAAATATGTATTATATGTAATTACTTCAAGACGAATAGAGTGAATAAATTTTCTTGAGGGTAAAGTGACTAAGCCTTAGCTTTCTTATAGAAGACAAATAAATAGACGTCGATAGGAGGGATTCATTTATAAATTAAGTCCTTTAAAATCGATGCACCAGTAAGTTCTACTGTTTTTCTAGGGCACAGCTTTGACGAGCTTGGAGACGGGTCATGTTTAGGGTAATGAATGGAAGACGAAGAAGAAAATTGATTTAAGTAAAACCACGAATTTGATAGTATAATCCTGCAATTATAAGTGAAGATCAGAAGGTATGAAAGGGTTCATATCTATTGTTCGCACGACATGCCGATTATGGAATCCGACGGATCCATTTCGGCGGCAGTTCATCCGATCCGCATTCGTTTCACTTTTTCGAAGTAGTCGTATTATTGAATTCGCCGGTTGAATTTCATTAGCGATCCGATAAAAGTGAAACAGCTGTTTTTCGGAGTTCTTATAAGAAATTACTGTTCTAGGCAGTTTAACAGATCTTATATCAACAAAATTGGTCTTAATATTTTCACAATCTTATTTAAATAATTTTGTTTTCATTTCAAAAATTTAAAAGTGAGGAAATTAGGTTTTTATCAATCATAAAGCACGAACATTAGCTTTTTTCGATATGTCAGTGTTCTATTTGAATCGAGCCTTTGGCGCTTGTCTTCTGAAATTTCATTTATTTTAAACCAAGGTGTTTGATTTTGTGTAGTCCGCTTCCAACGCTTTGCAAATATACGCTTATAAGAAATTTATATTTAGCTCAATTCTCAATAAGCGGTCAATAATTCCTTTTTCGATATGTTTACATACATACATATATGTATATACTTACATAAAATATTTGCTCTGCGTAAGTTTAGATTTATTTAAGGGAATTGCACGTATTTCGACATACATAAATATTTTCTGTATAAACTCCAAACAAAAATGGTTTTTTGAATGTTTGTACTAAATCTATCATTTTTCTTTTTCGTCTTGGCAGGAATCAGGGATCAAATATGCGACCTGGGATTGGGTGGATATTATGAAATTTACTTTCACTTTAAAAAAGAGATTCTGTGAAATATAATATTATTTTCAAATGGTAGTATTGAGAGGACCAAAATGAAGGCCAAAATCCAAATATTTTGGAAAGCAATACATTTTTACCCATTTTACTCCTTCTCTAATAAAAATTATATTACATTATATATTTATATAAAAGTTATTTTCTTTTGATACTTGAAAATGAAGTGACCAGTATGACTTTTAATATTTTTTACTTTCTTTAAGAAAACTTCAGCAATTATGATTTTCATTTTTCTAAACTAAAGATTGTAATATAACAAAGGTGGGATATAAGTTTAAAAAAGCGTTTTACTATAAAAATTTTACCTCAGCTTTAAATTTGTTTAGTTTTCGTATACCATGAAATTGAAATAATATTACGAGTGAGTAATTGCAAGTAGCATTGTTAAAAGAACATTTTATTGTCTAGTGAGCACTGCTATTATGAAAAAGGCTGGTTTACGTTGCTTTCTAATATGGAAATCCCAACAGTCTGCAGGCTGTTTGCACAGTACATACCTTTCATAGAAAATTAGCTGTGCAGAAAAGAACAAATCTGTAGTATTCATTTAGAGTCAAAAATGATATACAAAATACATTTGTCAGCCGGGTGGTTTTTTTAGAGGTTTGGTTTTTAAATTGCCAACACTGTTTCTAGTGCCTCTTAATTTGGCAGTTGACTGTTGATTTGTGGTCAGTACGTTTTGCCATTTCACGATGAATAGATTTACTTCACAAAAATCTTCGGTGAATGGGCCGAAAACAATATTCAGCTTGATCCTCTTTTTCAACGTAAAAGTTTGTTCAGCGACGAGGCTCAGTTTTGGTTGAACGGCTACGTCAATAAGCAGAATTGCCGAATTTGGATTGGAGAAAACCCAGAAGACTTTGTTGAGACGCCCTTACATCCAATAAAAATCACTGTTTGGTGTGTTTTATGGGCAGGTGGCAGGTTTCAACAAGATGGCGCAACATGCCACACCGCGTGCGACACCATCAATTTATTGCGGGAAACATTCGATGAGCGTATAATTTCGTGTAATGGACCTGTGAACTGGCCTCCACGATCGTGTGATCTCACACCTATGGATTATTTTCTTTGGGGATATGTGAAGTCACTCGCCTACGCTAATAAACCACAGACGTTGGATCACTTGAAAGCCAACATTCGCCGCGTTATTGCCGATATACGGCCCCAGTTGCTCGATAAAGTGGTCGAAAATTGGACTTCCCGATTACGCTTCATTCGAGTCAGCCCATATGCCCGAAATCATGTTTAAACACTAATGAATAAAAATACCTTTTAAATAAAGCCAACACCATGGCCATTAACATTAGTTTTACGTGTTTTATTTCATTTTAAATTTGTATACCTCTAAAAAAACACCCATATCCCCAAAAAATTTCGTTGCGAAATGTATAAATTCTTTAAATTAAGGACATTTTTCATTTCATTTTAAAAAATCTTTCAAAAAACTTTGAAATTAACCAATTACAGGTGAACATATATTTCGACTTATTGACGGTGACGAGCACACATTTGTCTTATAAAATGACAAATCGAAGTAAAATAAAATTTTTCTTACTTTCAGCACTCGTGTAAAATTTTTTACAGAAAGCCAGTGCAAACTTTTTTATTTCAAGGTTTTTCCATAATTTCCACCAAAAAATTGTGCCAGTGCAAACTTTTTTATTTCAAGGTTTTTCTATAATTTCCACCAAATAATTGTGGGAACATGGAGAACATGCGGCGCAAAACTATAACTTTTCAGAATTTTAAAGTTAAATATCTCAGGAAATATAAGCGACCGACAAATTTTGTTTCCATAACCGTCACGTCTGACTCTAAACGAACATCCCTATAAAGTGTCATCAAAATCCGTGAGGAGACCTCAAATTCAATTTATGTCGCTTTTTAATTCTATTGATCTTATTTTGATGGTATTATATGTAGAATGCGATGCGAAGTGATATACTTCGAATATCGTGTAAATGCGATTCTGCAACCCGAATTCGAATCTGTTTCACTCGTTCCCTATCGAAAATTTATTCGATGACAATTACTCGAACGGATTAGTTGCTTTGCGAGCTGATTTAATATTGATTTGATTTGTTTTTATCTACTCGGGGCAATTTTCATGGACGGTGGAGCAAAAAGTTTTAAATGGTTGGGAACGGAAACCGAGTTAGATGCTGGCCTACTATCCAATTTCAACGTTTTTGAAAATTCATCCTGGTGTAAATCATTTCAACGACTTTTCATCACCTTGTCGGTGAAGATTACAATATTGGTGCACATTACGGGAAAAAAATTTGATTAATGGTGCATTTGAATTTTCGAAAACCCTCTATGACACGGACCCACTTTCTCAGTATGCTATGTACGTATAATAGTCAAAGCCGTGGTCCGAAGTATGAAACCTGCTAACTTGTAAGATCTATTGCAGATATCATTCTTCGAAAGTCAATTTTTAATCAAAAATTACCCACAAATCTTTAAATTAGGCAACCTCTTCAAGCTCAAGTTTTTCCCACAAAGTGAGGAGCAATCAGTCAGAAAGTCTGGAGCATCAACTATTGAATTATACATTAAGAACTTTAAGTCTTTGTAAGTATGGGTCAAATTAAAATGCAATCAAAATATAAAAGTTCAAATTTTAGAGTGATTATTTTTGTAATTTTTTGGAAATTTTCTCCTGAAATTTTCAATATTTAAATTTTATTTTTCATTTTCAAATGCGAGCTAAACTCGTTCATCAAGTGCACTTTATTTATGTACTTCAACTTGATTAAAAATAACTTTCTCTTTTATTTCCGAAAAAGTAATTAATTAATTTAAATGTATTGTTGATAATTGCCATTTTATAAAGATCTCAAAATATATCTCTTAAGACTTTTTCAGATTTTTATTGCTACTGTTCAAGAGATATATGAGGCTAGGCTGCATATAAATTACTATTTATTTTTGGAATGCCTATTCATTTTGCTTTTATATGGAATAAAAAAAAAACATTGTGTGTAGCAATTCCAGCAGACTTTCGGTTTATTATAATACAATTAGCGTTCTTCATTGTAATTAAAATGTAAAATAACTAAACGAAAAGTATCGCAATAAAGCAGTCAATGTCTCAACGGCTAATTAAAATATTTACGTTAACCTTAATTAATAAACAAAAGATTCGTAATAAACACGGTGATTGTCACATATCAAGCCATAAAATCTGCTCAGAAGTAAAATTTTGATTTTGATTTAATGTATCAATTATTTAATACTTTAGTTGTAATTAACCGTCAACTGAAGCCACTTGCTTTAAGGCCTAAAATCCGAAGTTAGGTTGCAGCGAAAGCAGGTAATACTTATCGTGAATTATAAAAGAGAGTTTCCATCATACTAATCATATTATAGCAGACAGAATTGATCATTTGCAAATTATTAATTAATCCTAAAATTTATTAGCTTACTAAAATCGTCTTCTGTGTAGGTAGTGATATGAATAACTTAAATGCACCAACCAAAATGAAATGAAATTTCTTAGGGTTGGTCTCTGAAATCGTAAAAAAATAAATATTTTTAAACTTTTTGACATGGCAAAAAATCTACTTTAAATCCTGTTCGTGGTATTTTCTCCTATTGTGCGACGGGGAGTCAAGTTGTCTTGGTTGTCCTCTTCTTTTCCAGTAATAGCGAAGAGCCTTTTCGGATTCTTTTTTTGCAAAATGCCATGCATTACTTTTAAATAATCAACTTTTGTCACATATTCTTAAAGAGCTGACGAAAATGATGACGACGTTGATATTTTACTGGCAATCTGTACACATACAATTTACTAAATATTCATTGGCTTTAAAAAACTTATTTACCTTTAAAAATGTACCTTAAAAAATATTAATTTGATAATCTTCCAATAAGTTCAAAACATTCCTTTTTTTTATACGTTTTAAATACGGCTAAGTTAAAATAAAATTATCTTTTAGATTAGAGCTTTGTTGGAATGTCCACTTAAAGTTTTACAAAAACTTTTTTTAATTGTTAATATGAAACACTGCCAGCTATTTTGCAAGAAAAGTAAAAAAACCAAAGTAAATACTTGCGCCCCCGCAAAAGAATGTGCTTAATAAAAATTCCGGGCGAACAAAGGAGAACAGATATAAAATAATTACGTGACAATAAAAATCCGCTGAAAAATGCTAAAAACGGAAGCAAATGAAAAAAGGCGAACGAAATTTTGGAAACAAATAAAAAGGCGGGGGATGTTTTTTTTTCAAAATATTTTCTCTTTTATTTTTAGATGTATTTTAAATCACTTTTTCTTTTTATATTATTTTGGTTCAATTATTTATATAATAAAGAAGACTAGGAGTTGTATAAAGATTTTTCTTTTTTTTCGTTTTTGCGTTTTTTTAAAAATAGTAGTGTGTGTTCTTCAATAATTATAATAATATTCTTCTTCAATAAATTAACAATAAGAAACAAAGTTGCGTAATAGTAATTATAATAGTCCTTAAGCGTACTACTCATTAATAATTAATAATTACAATTTTTCATGTTCATACATGGGCTTAGAACTAAGATTGGAACTCAATTTCACGTGTCTAACGATTTTAGCGTTTTAGTGTAGTAGAAGGTGCTACGGCGTTGTATCGCTAAGCATAGGCTCGGCCTTGTTTATTAAGAAGCGCTCCTGGGCACCTCGGCAAAGGTCTTGGCCTAGTAAAACTGCACGAATGGACAAAAGAGTAGTGCACGAGTGCTAAAGTCATTTTCGCGGTGATTTTGTAATGGCTCGCTCGGTTGCATTGCAGGCCGTAGCAAATTTGGAGTATCTTCGCGGGCTGGCTATGAAGCAGCACGCCCATTGAATTGGTGTAAGTCTGTTTCTGCGCGTATCAAATGGCAAGGACTGATTGAAAATTCCGTCATGGGATGATGTTACATTAACGAAAAACTCTGGAAATCGCCATTTCCGTCTGTTTTAACTTTTTAATTATCACAAAAATTCTAAACATCTAAAAACAGGACCCGGTCCTTATACTCCTACTACCGCGTAATTTGTACTCTGCTTTTATTCAGTGCAAAAAGCGACTTTATCGTAAAATATTCGTCTTAAAATTAAGGAAGAGTTAAAAACAAAAGTAAAATTTGCTTAAATAATTTATAAATAGGTCACGTGTCTAAAATACAAAATACATTTGTTTTCGTCTCAATTTATGTCTCAAAGATTTGTGTGAACACATTTTTGCCTTGCTTTTTTTTCCGAAAAGGGCTTGTGCACTGTATAAAAACATAGTACTAAAACAAAACTAGCGGCTAGGCTAGCAAATCAAGCTGCTATACTTAACAATTTTATACTGATCGATCCGTTAACTTCAGTTCCTTCCAAAATATCCTTCTACTGTGTTGTGCCTCCATCTAGTGAGATTTCAAGATACTTTTTTTTAATATGACTCACATTCTCTGGCAAAAACATTATTTCTGATCAGAATTCAGAAAAAACTTCTACTAAAATTGCTTGATACGTTCCTACACATACATCAACATCGTTTCCAATTGTTTAATCATTTTGCAATATATACAAACATGTATATACAGACGACTTTTAAGAAATTATTCCAGTAAAAAAATATACGATTTATGCGTTTACTATAATATGTAGTAATTTAAATTTACATGCTTCACTTCTTGCAAAATTATCACAATTTTTCAAATAATTAAACAGAAAATCCATCCCTCCCTATCTCCCTCTCGCGTAGCCAGCAACTCTCTCTCTACCGTTCTCTATCTCCCTCTAACTCTCTCTCCTTCTCTCTTCTTCTCTAACTCCGCAATCTGGCGCTTATTTGCACGCCACTGCCTTTCTACGTTCGCTACACCAATGGCTGCTCGCGCTCTGTCTCTTTTTTCTCGCTTTTCTAAAATTTCTTTTTTTTTGTGTAAGTTAATGTATGGGTTCGAGAAGGAAGCGCCTTGCGCACAGCTCCGTCAAAAAAGTTTTGCTTTAAAACAGAAGCGTGTCTCTTAAAATGTGTGTTTGGACGCAAAGGTTATCGGCTTATTGTTGAAGGTCAAAGCGCACTGCTGCGATTCGAGCTAAGTCATCTTATTTGAAGGCGCTTGATTCCCACGACTGGTGAAAACACGACAAAGGACTAAATTTCAAGAAAATTGTTTGTGGTGTGTAATAGCTAGTCCGATGGATATTTGTTGAGCTATCACTTTTTCTACTTCTGCTAAAGTAATTCTTTTTCTTCTTCTTCTTCTTCTTTTGGATGTCTGTTTACATCATCATCTTCTCTATTTAGTCTTGTTATGTTTTCTTGGAATATTTTTAATAGCTCAAAAAAAAATTTTGTTTATAAAGATTTTTGTTATTTAGTTTTGTGGTGTTTGCTATTTAAAATCTAGAACCCCGGCAGAGTGCGGGGTGTGCGCAAGAGCATTTGTCTTGCTGCGTTTTTAATACAATCACACGTCGCGATGAATGCACCGTCGTTTTCAGCTTTCTTATAAAAATTTCTTTACGATACAGGACCGTTGCTTGTGTTTGTGTTCTGTGGCGCTTTCGTTGATGTTGTCTGCATTGTTTGCGATAGCTGAGATAAAGTTTCCTGTGATACGTTCGCTTTCAGAATTGTATTTTCCAGCTCCAACTGATTGATCCGATCCATTAGTTCAGCTATCTTCTCCTTAAGGACCTCAACTTCTTCTCGAACAGCGATCATCAGATGAGACTTAACAAGATCCTGAAATTAAAAAGGAAAAGAAAAATATTATAAATCAGAGTCAAAACATAACTTTGTGGTAGAAGAAATCTTATTTCTTAAAAGACAGAGGCTATATTTGCCCTGACCTCGATCGCGTGCTCTGTACTGATAGCAGGCGTTCGTCGAGTAAAAACAACTTTATCTTGATCGCGCTATAAGAAAAGTCGAAAATTGTTCTTAATATTTGAAACAACAGAAAAGAGCTCGTTGCCTCTATCTCAAGTGCCGTCGTGGCGACCGATTAGACATTTTTCTATCACGTGTCCGCCAACTCTATCGAAGTGAACGTCCTTGACAGTCGGACCATAATTATCAAAACGCGACATACTTAGTGCTGAAAAAGCTTTCTCCTAGCCGAGACGGAATGGATACTTTTTCCATTAAGGGTGTAACGCACGCCACTGTTCGTTTTCGAGGGGTTTACGACTTCACATATGAGCTGAAGAGGGATGCGGTTCGAGTTAATTACTTTATTTCACAAAAAGCTTTTACATTCTCATATTAACGTGACGAGATTTGAGCAAAAATGAAACGCAAAAAGAGTATGAATTCGTCACACCTTCCAAAAAAAAAAAACCTTTGAACGATATCTTTTATCTACGGTCTATTTTTATACTTGCTTCATACTGCTGTGGGACTGTGAAAATAATTAAAAGAACGCAAAAAGAAATGATGAAATAAACAACTGAGAAGGATTTCTAGTATCAGACATCTGCTTTTTTAGTAATCACTTTAAGTAGCCAGACATTTGATTAGCTTTAAAAAAAAGGAATGAGGGAAATATGCTGTAAATCCAGTTAGCTGTTAGGTGTATTCTGTGCGTGTCCTTGGCAATGAATTCTTATTTTTGGCTTCAATTCCAATTTAATACTACTTATTTCTAGTAATCTAAATGTTACCGTTCCCTGCCAGTATTACACAGTACATATGTACATATATGTGGTAACAAATACACATAATAAACTTATAAGGAATAATTATATAATATATGTGTAATTTTTATAACCGTAACCAATTTATTGCATTTAAACGTTATCTGTCTGTACGTTTGTTAGCTTTTAACTGCATACGTAATTCATTAATTGTTCCAACATTTTTAATAACTTTCAACTTAAAGTCTAACTAAACATTACTGATATATTTTTAAAAAAAATATTTTTACGATTACACAACAGCAATTAAAGATTACTGAGTGCTCATCCATTTCCGAAACTTTTTCGAAATAACAAGTTTTTATTAAGGAAATCCTGTTTGGAAAAAGAATCACCATATTTATCTTAATTAGATAAATATTATCTATTTACCTAATTTCTAGCAATAAAGCTCAAACCTTATCACTGTTTTCCATTTTCTATGGTTGAAGATATCATAAAGTTTAAAAGGCAATTTAAGAGTCGTGTCTTTTCAACACTTTATACATAATTCACGACTTTATTGTACAAAGTAATTCACCGGTGACAATGGGAACGTAATAAATATTTTGAACAGAAAAAATTTGAAAAATGTTATTAATTGCTTCTTTTCAAAATGCTTTAAGTTGTTATAAAAATTGTTTTGACTTTTTTTTTCTTAAATTGATAATGCTTTTGCTGAAATTAATAAAATGTTTGTTTTGTCTGAATATTTCTTTACCGATTTCCTGAATTATTTATTTTTAACTTTAGAGATAGTGTGATAAGAAACTATTATTTTTTTTTTAACTTAATTTGTTGTAAAATGTTACCATAGGCGCTCTTATCTTACAATTATACCTCATAAACTCGCGAATCGGACTTAAAAGACGATATATGTACATAAAGATTAATAAAATCAGACTTTACAATAGCGCAAGAAGTTTATAAATTGGTGTATAATCATCGCAAGTTATGTGCGATGAGAAATCACGAGTTCAGTATATGTAATAAAAAGACAACTTTGGATCAAGGATTATCAAGGATTGGGATGTGATACATGAAACTAGCAAAATTTTTTTTTTTTTTTTGGCACACATAAATAAATATCTCGGAGCTGGGCCTCGACATTAAAATTCTAAACAAAGTCCCAGGTTAAAGATCATGTATCATAACACTTTCACCAGGTTTATAATCAAGATTTCCGGCAAATTTGCTAATTTGGTGTTTTTATTATTTCAATACTGAAGCGAAGTTTTCAACTTTAAGCTAAATAATAATTCAGTTTAGGGATAGTTTTAATTGTTTCATACTTCTGTATTTATTTCAAGCTTCTGTGTATTTCCGCTTTAGTTTTTTTAATTTTTTCGATTAGGAAATACACCAGCTTGTTTAGCGAGGAAGTACCGACGATAAGATTTTATAATATTGTCAACGATTCTGATTGAATTTCAAAAATGAAAACAAAAATAAATATTATTTGGTTAGTAAATCTCATACAAAGGGACTCTATTAACGAACACTACCGGATTAATTAGATTTAATATAATTTAATTAAAAGATACGGAATAATACGACTCAAATCAATTTTAAGGAGCAAGTATTATGTGTTTTCGTTTTTGCACCCAATTTTTATAGCTATGATGTTATAGAAGCGAAGTGATTTTTAAATTTTTCATGTTTTCAAATCTATGATTTATTAGATATAAACCATAAAAATTTTATAATACGATTTTTTTGGCGCTTAATAATTTGATAAAAATGTGTTTATATCTTTTCTATAATTTTGTTCGAGTGATCGAGACATTCGTAAAAAAAAAAAAAAAATTTTTGTAGAAATTAAAAATACCTTAAATTATTTTCGAAATATTAGTTTAGTAGGAGGAGTTTCGAAATGCATCAAAATTAAAATTTCGTCAAATTCCAGAACAATCTTCGTTTAGAAAGGATTTTAGCCAGTTTAAGTTTAATTAATTTCTTTTTGAATACCTGTCAAAAGACGAACCCACGAAACCCAAGTTTTTATCATCCAAAGCATTTTCAAAACGGATCGATGTAGCAGTCATACACGTACAAGGGAAATACGGAAATATATTTCTATTCATAACCGGCCATGAATTTTGAAAGCACTTTATCAGTTAATGTAAATCTTACTTTACATATTTAATTGCAGATATTGAACTTTCGATTATGGATTCGGACGTAATGAAGCTTCGGTGTATTTGACTTGTTATAAAAACGTATAGTTACTAAGACATTTTTTTGCAGTTAAAGTTTAAAATCAATTTTAATTGATTTTGATTACTAAAAAACGAATGAACAGTGTATTTCAATGTGAATTACGAACAATGCAGGCTAAAGGTTAAATCTCAAATTATGTATGTAGGTATCTTAGGAAAAATATAAATACTAAATACATATATCTTCGTGTAAACTATGATTAGGTAAGGTTCTTCTATCTCAGTTTTATATAATTTTCACAATAATAGAAAATATTCACCAGCACATTTCCTCCAATTCGATAGGAAAAATTGCACAAAAGATAACCTTCAAAAGTTTTCACCCAGCTAGAACCCACCAGGTGGTGATAACGCCTTTTTCAGCTCGCCATTTTGATTTTAAGGCAGCAGACAGAAGTAAAAAAAAAAAAATCAATTGTTCGGTACTGAAAAATTAATTGAAATTGTAGCACACATTTCCCTGGTTCCATTATCCAAAAAAAATTAGGAAATAAAAATCTATTTCAAGTAACTTCCAACAACCGGTTTGCGATTAAATATGTAATTTCGCAGCACCGGCAAAAAAATAAGCTTCTATTTTTGGGGGGCACAAAGAGTTTATTTCATGATAAAAAAAAAGTCTGGACTACGCATCCCGCAAATACACGCGATTATAAATAGCAAATTAAAATTCAATTGTAAAACCCGAAAAAAATCTTTTATTTTTGCGGGCCAGCGCCTCATGAATAGTTATTAAAAAGAGCGACGCGGAGTGGGTTCAGAAGTGAAAAGCGGGGAAGGCAAACAAGTTAAACATTTTGGCGCAGTTAAGAATATTTTTGCGGGCGGGGCACGGGCGCAGGTGTGGGGCCGCAATCGAATCACCCCGCCGGTGAAAAATTATAAAGTGACCGGCATGTGAGCTTTAAACATTTTTACGAGGGAAGCACGTGAGCTATTTTCAGATTCCAGGAGCTTGGGATGTGAAAGGGCGATTTTCAGTAGGGCCTATCGATTTTTTGCTGTTCCGATATAAGTGACTAAATCAGGTGGAAAAGGTACGTACATTTGCGTTCGGCACCATCACGTAACAGGGCCGGTCTTGACCCTTCTGCCAGATCTCGTAGAGCCAGCTCTCGGGCTGCGGAATGGACATGGTACCCATTTTTAGTCGCTGGCTGTTCCTCTCGACACTTATTGCACTAATTAAAACGTCTCTCGGCCTGATAGGTGTCTTATCTTTTAATATCACAGCACTTTGTTGGCTCCTTGGCCTCTATCACTTCTCTTGCGTAAATTACTGATATGAATGTTTTTTCCAGACCCTTCGGGGCGTAGGGTTCGGCTCTGGACCACAACTATCGTTGAACGATACTAAAATCCGACAAAATACCCCTTTTTTTCGCTAAATTGCAATAAAACACGAACTATTCTTGAAATTTAAAACGAAAATTCTTTGGAGCAATAAAACTGCAATTTAAAGATATTTTTCACAAAGCCCCAACCGGCTCGAGACTGGCAAGCTGCTGAGCCCGACAAAGGAAAGCTATTTTCACAAAATACTTGAAACTTGGAATTGAATTGACTGGGGCCGGCGTATCGCGTATGGCGCAACTCTTATTCTGGAAAGCTTCTCTCGAAGGCACTTGTCGGCGGCGACTGAAAGTCTGCTCGCAAAACTTATTACTTTTATACAAACAGGTTGAAGACGAAGTATTGCGCTATGCCGTACCGGACAGAGCCGAATACGGCGACGACGTCATCGTTCCACACAGCAGAACACAGCTTTAATTATCCGTCCTTTTTTCGCTTTCATCAAACGAATATAGTCCATCTCACTCGCACTTTACTGCGGCGCAAGTTTTACAAAACGACGTGAGCTTTTTTAAGTTTTACCCGGCTCCCCGAAGTTTCGTTATCATGGGGTCGTCGTGTATTTTTGTGTGGTAGTGAGGAAAAATGGCACGTCGTAAGCTTTGCAATTAATTGCCCCTCCCCTTCCCACCACCCCCATACAAATTTACAATCGAACGAAAGGAATTTTAAGAACTAAACAGATATCGCCTGAGGAAAGCGGGTATCTGAAAAAAAAAACTGGTTTTAAAATATATCCGTCATCTGTCCGTCAATTGCATCTAGTGCCCTTGTTTTGGTGTCTTATTCACCGAGCTTTTTTGCGGAGCAGCGGCCATTTCAAAGTAAAAATTCTTAGACTTTAAGGGGAAATTAGTAGAAGCCGTGTAATTGTCGCTTGCGCTTTAAGCAATAATTTACGAGTTCAATGTGACACACACGATCGCCTTCAAGGCATTTTATTATCTTGTAACATCGTTCGCCGCGGCCGCACTTTTGTCAGACGTTGTGGCACTTTGCCATATTCTTTCTACTTGTCGATTCACTTTGTACAATTTTTATTATTCTGAAAATGAACGACTCACAGTCATAGCCTCACTCAGGTGGACGTTGGAGCGCCTTCTCGAAGTCCAAGTTGGCCACTCAATTCATAGAGGTGAAGAAGTTCGTGTACGGAGGACGTCGTACGCCATAATGAGTTTTCCTTTGAAAATTTATTTTCGCTTCAAATTTTCGGGGAAATTAATTTTTCAGTTTAATGAGAATTCTTGTTTTGTTCATTTGCGGCGAAAGGTGACACTCGCTTTGTTAATCCAACCTATTTTTAGGTTACGTCTTAGACAAAGAATCATCATCTGAATTTAAAATCTAAAATTATGCAATTCAGAACCAATTAATGCCATCGTTTGTTCGAATCTTATCAATTTACTACTATCATTTCGATTGTGAAAAATCGGATGAAGTCAATTCAAATTATTTTGTTATCACTGTCATATCAGGTGAGGTTTTCTAGAGTGCAATTTTTTACTTATTGATCTAAATAAATTTCAAACAGTCTTTAGGATTGATTGAAAATCAACAAGGGGTTTCAATGTCACGGTCTTGAGTAAACTCAAAAATGTCAATAAATCAACAATTTAATCAGTAATCATTATGCTTTGTGTTCAAACTTTGAATGGAAAGTTTTGAAAGAGTTAATTTAAATAGTTTCACCTTAGTTTATCTGCTCTATCCACACTTACATGAAAAACCAAACATTAAAATATTCATATAACTTTGATTCTTTAAGACTACTCAAAAGTTTCAAAATATCGATTTTAAATTATAAGGGAAGTTTTCGGATATTTATGTATAGATAACATTAAGTTAGATGTATATTAATATCTCAAATACGGATGATTTTAAAATTACATAATCATAATAAACGTTTTAACATTTAACGACATTAGACGTTTTTCTTTGGGGTTACTTGAATTGAAAGACAAACTCTGAATTAATAAACCTCCAAACATTCAGAAGCTAAAAGCCAAAATCGAACGTGAAATTAGAGCAATGCAGCCGGACACTTTTGTGTTGGTGATGAAAAGTGCACTCCAAAGAGCACGATAGCCAAATAGAAAATATAAACAGTGTCCATTTAAAAAACGTTATTTTCCACACTTATGTTTATTAAACAACAGAAAAGGTATTAGTTTTTTTAAATCGTCTGAGAAATTTGGGTCACCCTGCATCTTTTACAATCTTAGTTAAATCAAGAAACAAAAATATTCACTAAAAGCTAAAAATGACGAATCTCTGGTAGACTATTTAGTAGAAGAAAAAATGCAAGAAAACGTTTTAGGTCGACTTCATTTCTCTGAAGGAACGTTCGAGTCCATTTACCTTTAATAAGGATACAAAGTTTTCTTACGAAATTGCACAAATTTGGGCAAAAAGACATGGAAATAGTTCAAATCTTAACTCCGTATTAAATTTCCGAGCTAAAGAAAGCAAAATTAAATAATAAAGTAAACTAAGCTATTTATCGGGATTGAAAACTGTTTTGGAGAATGTTGGATAATACGCTGGATAGAGTATAATCGAAATTTAAAATTTCGTGTATTCTCAATTTTAGAGAGTTTTTATCAACTTAATATCTTAAAAAAATCCAGACAAAGATTTCAACATAAATTACTTAAATTTCAATATAATAATAATAATATAATAATAATAATAATTACAAGGGTGTATTCATATTTTGCTACAGTCTGCGCACTCTTCACTATAAGCAATTATTATATTAAAAATTTACTATTTGAATAAAAATACACCGAAGAGTGAACACTCTTCGTAATATCACTAAAACAAGATTTCTAATCAAAATCATCAAGATTGGGTTACGCAACGTGAAGAGAGCACATTTTATTTGTAGGAAGACCTGCGTCTTCAGTTAGAAGGTCTCTTCGCAAAAGCCTTAACTTCAGAGTTCGTAGAACAATGCGATCTATGAATTTCGCGAAATACAAATGTATTTTTTTTGTCTCAATTTATTTGTATGTTCTTTAAATCACTTTTATTGAATAAACCAAGTGTTATGATTTCTATTATCATAAATTTGTTATATGATTAATGATCAAGTCACATAACTGATGACGCAATCTTCAGAAATCCGCTCCGAACCAGATTCTTGCCTTACGTGTTATTTTCGGGAGCAATATGTCAATATGTAGCAATTGGCTATTTTCCCCACAAGTTAAATGCAAATTAATGCCACCAATCAAGTTTTGGTTGTGCTGATTGGGTTTGGGCTTGTTATCGCTTTATAAAATTTTTTGTTTGCTTACTACGTAAGAAGAAAATCGTACCATGTTAGAGCTTTTCTTCGCGTCATGTCATTATGCCACTTCTGGTGCTAAGCAAATGAATAAATTGTTTATCATGAAGTATGTCTGCTACAATTTACTCAGCAGTATTTAGATATAATTTATGCGAACAATAATCGAATGATCATGTTTTTTGGTTAGATAAACGATAAAATTTTATTCTAATAAAAATAAAGGACGGATATTGTTGATAAAATATTAAATGTGGAGTCAACAAGGATGTTTTGTTCAACGTCTTTTAATTGTATTTCGCTTTGCGGTGTATTTTATTTAAAAATACTCGCTAAACGGTTTGTTTGAAATATTTTTTAAATTGTAAAAGATCGATTGAAAGCACCGAGGACCATTGACCTTTTCTCGTCGTAGTAACCTAAATATTTCCAAAAGAACTCGTAAGTCCTTGTTCATTAATAAATTTGCCCCAAATGTCTGACAAGCACAGTAAAAGTGCTAAAAATAGTTTATTTGTTTTTCTGAAAAAACTGCCTATCTTAAGTCCGTAAGACTAAAACTCAGTACGTTGTTTTAGTCATTCGCAAAAAATAAAACTGGAGACATTTTAAAATCCTCGGATCGGCGTCACAGATGCCTGTTTTGCAGCCAATCTCAATTCTTTATGTACGCGCTGCTCTGTGTTTAGCGGCTCGAAAATAGCAACCCACTTTAGCTGGGCAGTGTTAATTGCAAATTTAAATAGAAAGAAATCAATATTAGAGTTTAGCGAAAATATCGGCGCTTCGATGTTATTTTGCCACCGCTGAAAGCACTTCAGGAATAGAATCGATCCATTTCAAGTGGGAGATTGCAAAATACTTTTAAAGCGATTTCTGCATTTAGTTGGCTCACAGATCACTGTGCCGAGATAAAAGAAGATTTCGACGACTTTAGAAGATGTTTTCTAGCACAAAAACAGGCTGTGCTTGAAAGCAATTTGAAAAAGTGCGATAAAGATGCCAATCACTGCTGGTGATAATACAGCAAAAGTCATCAATATTGATGAGGAGGGCCGCGGGAGCCCCGCCTTACGTAACTATCGCGAGCTCAAATTTAATGCATTCGTGTGTAAATAGGAGGAAACTTTATTTTTTCTCTTTTATTAAAACATCAATAAAGCGGTGCTATTTCGGACCAGATGTTTGTGGTTTTCAACAAAGTTTGCTTACAGGGGCACAATAGGCTGAATCTAATGGCATTTATCGAGAATTTGCCATTTTTTATCGAAACCTTGACGTCACCCAAAAAACAAATTAATTGTTTGCGGGCTCGGAAAGTTTCGCGGGGGAAGGCAGGGTTATCGATTGATGAACCGATAAAAACAAGCGCTCGCGAGGTATGTTCCTAATCAACTTAAATAGGGTTTAATTGGATGTAACCGGATGCAATTTTCATAAAATTGTTATACATGTTGGGTAATCTTTTCAAAAGCTTTACATCGTAAAGTTACTTACTTAAATAACTTTTATCAAGCTGTCTGTGACGCGCAAAATCAACGGATTAGTCTCGCAGACGATTAAATAAATTGTTCGTACGTCTTACCTATAAAGTAATAATGAATTTTGCCAAATATTTTCTCTTTTAATCATATAATAATTTATGATAGGAGGGGTTTATTCTTAATCTCCTTCGAGTTATAGAGTGCTTACATTTTTTTGTCCCGGCCAATTTATTCGACCTAACCATCCAACGTACGACAAACTATTTTGAGTTATTTTTAAGAGTACCAAATTACTCTCGTATAGACATTCTTCTTTCTACATCAGAAAAAGGAGTTTTAGTTGCCTCTTAAAAATGAGCTCTAAAATTTCTTTTTTAAATTTTTACATTTGTACTTAGGTGCATAAATACATATGAACAGAGTAATTTTTTTTCTGGTACCTGACAAGGATGGTTTGCATGTTTTCATTGTGCTGGACTGAAGTTCATAACAGGAGCTGTCAGATGCCGATTTGACAGATGCTGCCATAGTTATTCCAAAAAAACTTCAGGTATTTACCACAAAAAAAAATCACTCTGTATGTATGTATGTATGTATGTACGTATGTACGTACGTATGTATGTATGTATGTATGTATGTATGTATAAGTACACGAACAATTTCAATCCACTCATTCAGACTCTTGCAAGGCTTGTCATACCGTAATGTACAAAAAAGCACAAAGGTAATGTTTGAGCAGAATTTAGTGAGGCTTTTCAAACAATAGTTACATCTATCTCTTAGTATATTGAAAATGTATCCCTATATTAAAAGTAATCTTATGAATCTGTGATTTAAAGAAATAAAAAAAAAATTTATATTATAATAGATTTTACTATTCTAATATGAAATATGTTGCCAATGTCAACTTCTTATTGTTGAATTTTATGTTGATGAAGCGAGGCGAACACCAATACCGCAAGGCCAATGACTAACAAGGTGACTACCAAACATGTTATTAATCAATTTCAGTTAGACTTACATACATAAATGTGTCGGAACAAACGTTAAGGACACTTCAGAAAATCGATTGGTATATGTTGGAAAAGCTCTTGCCGAATCGTCCGGTATAAGTAAAATATTAAACTTGCCTACCGTGATATTGAGATCCCCGTATTTTTATTTTCTTCTAATATGATATAAAAAATGTCCAACTTCTTCGCTTTATTATTTTTATTTGTTATTGTATCAATATAAAATGTGTAAATATCGGTAGCCATAAAAACATACAGGAAAATATTTTTAAAAAAATGTATAATCGGTGCAGCAATACAATAAAATGCTACAAAACGAATAACTACCTGTATTAAGTAAAACATATTCAAAATTATCCACATTATAATTTTTGGCATATTTCTACGCGTTTTTTCTTCCATTATATTATATATTACATGTATTATATATCTATTGGCCGTTTTTATAAATTGCATTTTTATTTGCATGCAATTCGTTAAACTTGCATTCGGTTTTATCTACAGATTGTAAAATCATCTAAACGTGCGTTATTAAACACAATCCATCATATCTTGAATGACGTCACATATCGCCGATTTTTGTTTTTGATTACGCGAAGCATGCGATGTAAATAGGACTTAGAGTTGGCAATTTGGAAATAAAGTTGTATTCGTGAGAAGCTAATTTTTGCTGGCATAACTTTGTGTGAGTCATTTTTAAGCGATTATGAATTTATTAAAACAGACATTATATTATAATATAGATTGTTTTATTAGTATATAGCTGATTAACTTTTTATTATTCACGTCTGCTCAGTCAACTAAAAAATGTCATTTGTAATATTACCCTAAGACTACAATGACGAAGAGCCTATAGCCATTTTATCACTTTTCTGCCCAATATACAAAAATTACTCATATAATTTAGAGGCAATTTTTTTTCTTCATAAGTTATTGGAACCAGCTCAACAAATCCATTCGAATCGCCGCTACAAAACAATAATTTTCCATTATTCAACAATTGCTGTGGCAGCGATTGAAAGAGAGCAACAAACAAACATTTTTCGTTTAGTCACTCGACTGACCCTCGCGGCGACAATTCATTTAAATTAGAACAAAACCAAGAAGAAAACCATAGCCATAGCGGAAACCGCCATGAAGTTCTCGTCTTAATTTCCCCGATCTATAAATAAGGCGCGCCCATAAGTAGCCCACGTAACTGACTGAGTACGTTGATGAAATTTTATTGAGATTTACGATTGTCAATTAAAGATAGAATCATTAAGTAACCAAATCACTGCCCTCTTCATGCAGTGCAATTCATTAGGCCCCGGGGCGGATCCTTCTCAGGCTTAATTCGAGCCCAACAAGACCACCGAAAATAAAATTCCGGGAAGGTCGAAGCGCGTGAGTAACGAGGAATCAGGAAGTCATTCCGAATTCGAATTTGTGCACATAATTCAATTTTTAATGAAATTTTCAATGAAATGGGAAGGCATTCCTGATTCAATGCTGAACGGACTAAAGAGCGACTATACGGCAACTGATTGCACAAATAGTTCTATTCTACGAATACTTCGCTAAATGTTTCGCGAAGTATTTTCTGACGCAATTTGCGATGCCCCGTCCACTTGAGAGAGTACACCCTGTGACTCAGTCGCAATTGTTGTGTTTGACACGGCCGGCACGGCGATAATTAAACTTTGGAACACAATTTTCTTGGCATCGTCGCGCTCCTGTTCTTTGCGTTGGGTTAATTTATGATTCAATTGGCCTGAATACGTCGCCGTCACCGCCGCTAGCCTAGCCATCGCCGACGGCAGTGGGATTTGCAATTTTAAGCGACGAGATAATTGCGCGGTGCCTATGATGGGCAAATTAGCAAGATCCCGAATTGATTAGACCCTCCGTCACCTTGTGACTAAGTCTTTGGTGGCGAAAAGCCGAACTAAAGGTGCATGAGCCTGCCTGGCACTGACACGTCACCCTGTAGTGCTATTCGCACTTTTGACTTGACTCCTTCGCCGGCTATTTCGTTAACATTGAAAGTTTTGGGAAAGGGAGCGTGCATTTTTTGGCAGACCTTGTGCGGGGCGGTATTTTGCTCGTCCTTGTCAGTTTCCTTGACACAAAAGTGCTGCAGTAAACATTCGACATATTCAAGCTAAGGATCACCTTGAAATTCTATCTAATTGCAACTGTCTCTAAAAACGGTTGGAAGTTTTGTCTTTGTATTAAGAAAGAAGTTTATATTTTATTAATTAATCATCTTATCCGCTCCCGGCGTTGCTCGCTTTGGGCTTAAATATAATATTTCTCAAGCACCTTAACAAATAAATATTATAAATGCAAAGAAAATAACTACCATATTTATGTATGTTCAAAATTTGAAGCCACCATTTTGAAATCCGCCATCTTGTCCATACTTTAGGTAAACATTGGCTTTGCCAGCGCCCTGAAATTTTGATTGCAATGAAAGTAGCGGTGTAGATTTGTAAAGCGAGTGAACAGACAACAAACAGACAAAATTTTTAAAAGATAGCCTAAACCATGTCCAACAAAAACGACTGCTTTTCAGTGAAAGTAATTATATGAGTCGTTATTCTTGAAAGTGGTATACGTCCACTTTTTGAAAACTTCATATCAGGGCTATCTACACGTTAAGATTTAATTTGTTCACAAAGTGGAGGCCGGAAAGATTTGCGAGTTTGGGTTTGCAATGGTGGGTCTACATTTTGGTTTATCGGAAAAATAAAATTTATTTTTAATCAGTAAGAACGCAGCTAATAACACAGTTCTGATTTTGGAATTGTGGAGCTTTTACTTTGAAATAGTTCTTTACCTACCATTTTCGCAGAACCTCGTTGAATTGAAATGGTTATAAAAGCAGAAATAACAAGTATTTTGAAATGAAATTTTGGCAGAATAAAAGGATATTGAATACCAGAATATCTCCTTAAAAAATTAAAGATAAAAAAGGCTTTTAATCACTGGTACTATACCGAACGAAAAAATTAGTAACATCGGAAATAAGTTTCTATTACGTTAACAGAAGCATTGTTCTCCGTTTTCCTTCCTTCAATTTAAATTAAATAAATTACCAACCCATAAGTATTACTTAAGATTTCATTTCAGGTAAATTGCCATTTAAGTGTTTGTAAATATTACAAAAGTCAGTTTTCTACAGATGTACGTAAATTCACACCACCTTTTTAAATAAATTTACACTGCCACCTTTGTCCACCCCCAGCACTAGGAAACTTCCGCAGGTCTCACTTAGGTTTTATCAGACGATCTCCCATAGTTTGAACAAATTGTTTGCTTGCTGCCGCTAGCCAAGCACTCGTGCGCTAGATTAGACCCAGCGGACTTTACCCCACAGCTCGTCTAGAAAACTTGTTTTGGCCGCACACTTCTCGGGGAGGATATCTTTAAGATTGGGCTGGAAAAAAATCGATTAGGCAGTGTAGCAAAGCCTAGAATAAATAAATAAATATTCGCCCTGAGCTTTTAGCTAATTGGACAAACAAACTTAATTCCGGTGGCTTACGATGTTATGCAATTGATAGACTGACTACTGCTCATCTTTGAGTTGTTTATTCTTGAGGGAGTTTGAGGATTGTTGAAATTTGTTATCTTTTATTTTTTATTCATTTTTTAAGATTAGGCGCGAAATTAATATTTACGATGGTGCTGACAGTGTGTTTTGCTCCAATTTTATGACATGGAATGAAGCTCTTTCGGCAATAAATTCATTTTAAAAGACTCTCGAGGAAAACACGGTATTTACTATATGGGTATGCGATTTTAACTTACATATTGAAAGATTGTATGTTATATCATGCGCAATTCCGTATATCTCTTTCCTGTAATGAATGATTTATGTTTACAATTTTATGATTACAATTTCCTCAAAAAAACAAAAAAAACTTTACATACAATTTCCGATTTTAGTCAAACCTTTTAATTTGCAAATAAACTGTGTGTATAAAAACTATTACATAGTTTATATATTTCCTAGGCACGCTTTTATTTTAAACAATCTGGTTCCAAATTGAATAAATTAAATATTAAACTTTCATTCCGAAATTTTTTTGGGCTGATTTGTATTTCCGAGAAAAAAAAGGAATAGTTAGTCATGGTCACCTAAGAATTTGAAACCCTTATAACTTTCGATAAACGCAGACAATATTTCTTATTTTTGAACTGGCAATCGAAATATGCCATAAAAAAATGTGTTCCTTTCTTATTCCAATTGGATGACTAATGATTTTAATCATGAAGTTACAATATCTTTGCATATCTATTTCATAAAATTAAATACACGTACAGTACCTACTCGTCAAGTGAAAGTTGCAACAGTATGCATAAATATACTCTGCCTACGTTATTGATTTCTTAAATACTTTTTAATTAGTCACTATGAGCCTTCACCTTCATAATACCACCCGGGGGATGTCACATCTGGTTAAATGTAGCTACATGTTTGTAATAACAAACATGTAAATCAGATTATTTTATAAATATTTATTATTTATGTGGTATTCAAAGAATCAAGACGGCTGAGAACAGGAAGTAAAGTTGGAGAATATGAACTTGAAACAGACTCAGAAGTATATTTTCAGTCGATTCGATAGCCAAAACACTAAATTGCACTGCCATAGCGCGTCGACTATAGTCCTTGATGTTTTTAGAGATGACAGCTGTGTTCTTTTCACATTGGATCCGGTTCCAGGTTTTGCAGGAAATTTTGCATTGAATTGAAATTTTAAAATCCATCACGTATATAAAGATTTTAAAATCTGCGAAAGACGCATCAAATTGCCATGAAATTTACCCATCGAAACTTCAAACTTTGAACCAGATAAAGTTTTTGACGCAAAGTGTGTATAAATTCAGTATAAATTTCAATTTAGTGCAAAATTTCCTGCAAAAACCTGGAACCGGATCCGACGTGAACAGAACACAGCTGATATTGTTATACTGAGGTCTGCGTATGAAGTTTAATTTAAAGCAGGAGTCAATTTCTACTATTTATGTGTATATTGTTTAAAACTCGTGGAATTCCATTCAAAAAGTATGAATGAAAATTACAATAATATAATTCAGTAAATCAAGTTCAGCTTTGGATAGACATACATACATATGTATGTACCTATATAAATGATTTTCAGCATACTCAAAGACAAAAAACCATAATTGCAATCGGAAGAATTCATAAAATACAAATAAGCTCAAGGATAAAATTCAACAGAAAGTTATTGAAACCAATTCATGTTGTCCAGATTGCTAATATTCTGTCAGAATCCTTCCTTCAATTTTAATTGAATAGATTAGATAAAATATCAAAAAGCCAAATAAATAAATTTTGAGATTGTGACCTCTATTTGGATCAGATTGATAACATAAAGAATGTTTATAAATTGTGCCATCAAATGTTGTTCAATTTTTTTCCGCTAACAATAAACAATAATACACGTGAATTTTTTCCACTGATTATAAATGTTTTTCTAAAGCTCATTTTACATTTTTATCAGCTGATATGAGGTTTCACAATAATAAAACTTAGGGACTAGACAAATCATAGTCAAAGTTTATCGTGGCACTTGTCAGATTCTCAGCATGTTTACGTTTTTCATTGTGAGAGACATGTGTTAAAATAATAATGTGTTATAAAATAAACAAAAAAGTAAAACAATGTCAGTAATTGATAATAATATTTTAAAAGCAAAGCAAGCAATTCATTTTTTTGGATATTTTATATCTAGCAAGCAAAGTATTCTACATTCATTTCGCTATATCAGTTCAAATTTCAATGTCTATAACTTTATTTATCTTATTTATATCTGATTACTCGTAGATTTTAGAAGAATCCCAATTGCTTTAACTACTTTGAAAACGGCGTTTAAGCCTAACTTTAAAGAAATCAAAAATCAACTTGCAAGATTTCAAGACACACAGCCATGTAAAGTTAAATAAAAGCTTGCAAAACTCAGTTTTATTTGTCTTCAAGCACAAATTTCAATGACAAAAATTTAGGAGCATTGCACTAAATCAATTTTTTTTTATAGAAGTCTATATATATTTAAAATAAATTGGAATATGTCCTTGATTTTGGCACAGGTTCAATAACATAAAATTCTTCGTCGAGGCATTTTTAAACAAATCTCATTATCTGACCACCTGTTCCATTAGTAGGCGGGTGAAGAATGTACATTTAGAATTTTTGAAAAGACGAACTTTTTTTCTATAAAATGTTCATATAACAACAATAATAATAATATAATCAATCTACTCATAAATGAGAGTAGCTTTTCGCGTTGTTACTCTTCTCCTCCAAAACTACTGAATGGATTCAAATAGGGTTTAATAGAATGGTTATTCAGCAAAGTTTTAGGATATAAATAATGCAATAAACATAATCATAATCATAAACCTCATTCCAGCAGATCTGCATTTAAAGTTTTAGTTCGGATTAATAAAATTGAAGTGTATGCTGTGATTTCCAAATAACTATTTTTCTATAATATAAGCTCATTTATTTATTTATGTTATATGATATAAATTTACAATTTTTGTTTCTCTTTACTACCATTTGTCTTAGAACTGTAAAGTTTTGATACCTGAGGTAAGGCACAATAAAAATTATATACTAGCATATAGTATTATACTTATACATATTTTACTAAACATAATTGTTCAATGAGTTTTATTAAAACTTATTATGACCTAAACTTTTCTGATACTAAGATATTAATTTTGAGCTAATATATCAATATACAAATACTAAGTAACTAGGACTTATCAATAAGGCTCAATATCAAACCCTATCAATAATTAATACTAGTTACGACACACTATATGTAGAACGAAAACAAAGACAATCTGTTGTTATTCCCTATGAAATTCAAACATAATTCAAAACAACCTTTTTTTTCATTAACAATCGTTGAATTAAAGTCAAAGTTGAAAAAGTTTGATTTTGTTACAAATTTTGGTTTTTTCCCATAGTACCTACCTTAATAAAAAAACAACAACAAAAACCGACGATTTGAAACGGAAGGAGTGACTTAAGTCACCTCCGCTCTAATAAGAGCCAATAAAGCCCCAGTGAACAGTGGAGAAGAACGAGTTCCGACCGCCATCCATTCGAGCTGCCTTAAAGTAATTGCTCTGCAAGGTGATGAACTATTTTCCCAAGCCATTTCTGGCCGTTCATTCAGCGTCGACTTTCTTACGCAACAATTTGATCGCATAAAATATACTTGCAGCTTAAACGATAAGAAGAGACTGAAGCTAAGACAACTTCGACAGCATCGCATTTGACCCTTTTTCTTCAGCTCGTCACTCCGGCTGTGTTTGCTTTGACCTCAAATTTCTAAGCATATTGACGAGATCGGCCCGCTTTAGCCGGAACAGATAGTTCCGCCCTGAGACTATCTTGGGCTGGTCCACCATTTCGAAAAGTCGAAAGTGGATCATCCGCGCACAATGGGGGCCCGGCGGCACGGCGGCGGTTGACTACTATCGCCGATGCACTGACCTTTACTATCAGTGGACGAATTCTTTTATTGTTGCTTGTAGTGCAGGTTGCCGCAACGCACTTAAAGCAGATAGCCGGGTTATTTGCGCGTTTCTATCCACCAGACATATTGGCGGTCGCGATGGTTGCACAGCATGCAATCGCTACCATCCGTAACCTGGCATTTTCTTAATAAGCATAAAACCTTGACGGGAAGATTGGTGGCATAATTGGGAAAGTGATCGCTCACCAGTGGCGTACCTTTGGGGGGTTATTTTCAAAATTTTCAATCAAACCTGCTGGTTATGCATGCGCGAGCGCGACACAGAAAACACCAAAGTCCGGTTCGAGGCGGATTTTCCAAGAAAAACTCTTATGGGTCTCCGAAGAGCGCTCAGTTAGGCGGTTGAGTCTGTTCCGATAACCCACATGGCTGGATACCAAGCGAGTGGATCACGTGATTATTTTTCACATAATCGCGAATTTCCCTCGGCAGCCTGCTCAGACTCCGCGTGCCTCTTCTGCTGCACGTTACAATTGACTGCCGTAATCGCGGTGCACGAAAGCCGGAAAACGGCGCACCGCCGATTAGAGGACAATATATCATTGCTTAACCCGTTTCGGGCTGGCTGTTACCTTTGATTTTATTACTGCGATTGCGTTTGTTATTGGATAAGCAGAACATAATTCAGAGTCTGCCGCCGCTGGTATTAACAAACCGAATGAACAACTAAACTGTTTTGCTGCAACCGCGGCCGGTTTGCGGAAAACGTCCCTCTTGGGAACGATAAATTAATGGATACATTGTCGAGGTAGCAAAACACCGCAGCCTTACCGAGCTTTAAATCTTCTAAGACTCTAGGCATCCGTGATTGCGCCGGCAATGACACGGTGTTCGAAAATTTGACCTAATTCGAATTCGCAATATTTGCGAGCGTTTTTTCTTGGTCTCATTGTTATGCGCTGGTGCCAAAAGAGCTAAACTCTTGCCTCTTTAATGATTTTCCAAACCAATTCAATCTAATTTAGTAAAGAAAACAAATCACCTTTTTTTTAAAGCTTAGGGAAATAAAAAGTGCCGCGCTAATGCAAGAGCTACTAAGTATTTACCAAGGGCGGATATTGTGTATGAAAGTAATGCTATTTTCGAGCATACTAGTTGTCATGTCAGCTCACCGACGAGATTACTCAATTTTTAATGGTTTTAAACGCGCTAGAGCAAACTGCGGCAGGCATTACCACCGAATTTACTTTCAAATAGCGCGGCTGTCCCGCGGGGCGTAGTAATTGTGCGATCGAATGTGTCCTAATGATTATCTTTCGGTGGCGGCTCAACTTAAAGTCCGAAATGCTCGGCATTTTGGGGCCACTGAAACTGAACAACAAATATGCTGTTGGTTGTTGTGCGTCCACAGCGAGCGGCTTAAAAGCTGAACAAAAACATGATGGGTGTTGCGTTACACAGCTGCCGTGTGGCGCCAACGTCCATGCTGCCTATAATTATGTAAGTCCGGTGATACATCAGGTGAATCGATGCGAGATTTACACCGTCGAAAAGATTTAGAGCGGACGAGAAGGCATTCGATAAGGATTTGGATTTTATTTTGTTGACTTGCAAAGGGCTTTTGTTGAAAGTTAAGGAGGAATATTGCAGTCATCGCATCGCATCGCATTATTTTTAATTAAAACCCTTACAGCAGAAACAGAAGAACCTTGATCTTATTGGTTTAATCATATTCATAGTAGTCAATAAAAAATCTCTTTATTTACCTATTTATCAGTTTTATGATAAAAATACATACCTACTTAAGTACTTACATTAAAAAATATATTTCCTGAGTTTTGGAATATTGCAAAATAGTATAGCATAGCTTTACAGTTCGTGAAACATTGATCTTTGCATTAAGAAGTGAAATTAAGATGTTACACATCTATAAGACGTCATACATAAAAAGAATTTTATTCATAGTATGCCGCTCAAAAGTTTATGGTTAGAAATAAAAATAATAAACAAAACAGCTTCCACAGAAAACTCCATATGGGCCTAAACCCCGAGTGCACAAAAAAAAAGCATGGTCAAAATTAAGTCCACACTATGTAATTATAATTTGATTTTAAACAGGGATACAATCTATTGTATACATAGGGATGAATGGTATAAATCGATTTTTAGATTTCAGATTTTTCAGAAGCGTTTGATCGTTTCCGTTTTGCGTAAATTTTAATAAATGTAGCTTTTTTCAATACACTCCAAGGTCTGCAACTTCATGTTGCCAATGTCCCAAGAGTTCTAACGTCTTAACACTTTCATGTTCGGTGACGCCAACGTGGTGCCATTGACAAGCCCGTCGTTATTTGTATGTTTTTTTTTCAATAACCTCGATAAATCATATTTATTTACACGTATCATTTCATAAAAAACAGCTAAATTCATTATGTTGTAATGAATTTTGTATTTTATATTTGTACATTTTAATGAACAACTTTGCGAAAAGCTCTGGCGACAGAGAAGAAAATTTTTGTAAACTGTGAGGACGTGAAAGTGTTAATAAACTCAAAGCTTGCTACTTTTACGCCTTTAGATTTTTAACCCGAGTAAAAATGTTAAATTCCTTTTCCACGCCCGCAACAGGCCCGAAACGCGCCTGCACTAGGCCCAAATTTTTATAAACTACGTCTGCAACTGACGCCGAATTGTTAAAAAATACTCCCGCAACAGATTTTATTGTAAAAATATTTATATTCAAGAACCAAATAATATAGAATATTCTGCATAAAAATTGAAAAAGAATAAATAAATTACTTAGTTAACAAAAATATAATTTGAGTACTAATTCATCTTAGTATATAATACTTCTTTAGTTATATTCGTCTAAAGAAAGGCAGATAGAAGGAGTCTACATCTATTGCTTTGGTAACATCCGAACTTTAAATTTTTATTTTTATTTTAAGCCGTGTTGCGGGCGTGTTGTAGGCGTGTCTATGATCTTATTTCTTTTCAAAAATGCTACATGAATTCGGGCGTATATTTGGCGCTTTTAAATTTCGGGCTGTTGCGTGCTCGTTTTGGGCCTATATAGTTTTACAGGAATTTTAAATTTTATAATCAATTCTTTGAACTTGTCCTAAATTTGAATTTTCATCAAAAGAATCAAGATATTCTAGATCTTTACTGTATACAAATATGTATCATAAAAAATCTCAAAAATATTGTTTCACTTTAAGAAATGTAAGCATAAATAGCCAACGAACGGGTGCAAATCTGTTGCTTTTTTCCACAAAAGCGGAGCGCGAAGTGAAACAATTGCGATCTGTTTCTATAAATAAATTTGCTATGCTTCTAAATACATAGTTTACTACAGAAAGGCAACAAAAGAAAAAAATCATCACTAAACGCGATAGACCGCCAACTGATTTATTTTAATTTGTCGAAAGAATCACCCACACTCTAAGCAGGATTTCCACTCGCATCCAATTTAAATTAGACTTGGCACAGAACACATTATAGACAGTGATCGGCAAAAATAAACCAACTTTTGGTATTTTCATAAACAATTACCGATGAGGAGATGCGAACCGCAGCATCCGAACATACACAAGTCTGGGCCATCATAAATTTTGCAAAGTTCCATGCTGGAAATTTTAGTTTACACATTTAAAATGATTAACCCGAAAATCTCCAGGGAGAACGGAAATTGGAGGCGATTTGGATATTGAGTTTGTGGGTCAGATTACACGGGGGGAATAATAAACACGACGCACTTCCTCAATTCATTTGTCGGCCTGCTTTTAATCCACTGCGTGCGGTGCACGTTAATTAAGTTTATTTAACTGCTAATATATGGAGATCTTCAAGGAATTTATATTTTTCTTTGTACTCACCATAGCTTGCTCGATCTTGTTATCTATAGCAACTGCACTCGTTCCAGACGCACTGAAAATAAGAAAGAAAGAAATTTTTAATTAAATTTATTTGATATCTCATGCATATAGAAATCAGTATACGAATTGCAAACAAACAAATTGATAAAATAGTTACAGAAAGTCTCCAACTTTCCAATAATCAATTTTTCTTTAATTCAAACTTAATGACAACAAATTATGAGAAAATTAATGAGCAAATGACAAAAGACATCAAAATCGATTTTCCTTGATTTGCACTATCTATGTAAATATTTTGACGCCTCAATCAATCAACGTAATGTGATGTTGCGTAACGCTTCGTTTTGATATGCCCAACCGTACGTCGCGTCGTCGCGGCGTAAAGGCTACCCTTTAAACTAAGTATGCTGTTTTTTATTTTAGTGGGCTTCTCTAAAAGGTGCATGACATAACCAAAAATACCAAGAAAACATAAAATAAAATTGAATTCATTGTGGCCTTCGATTCTTCAAATTTAGCTTCCCCGGTTCGGGTACTCTGCTCTTATCTCCTGCATTGAAACCAAAAGTTCGAGATAATCAAACGAAATTCGATCATTCAAAAATGCAATTGATTTTCTTTTGTTTTCGCGCGTGATTTACTTTACTACTTAGATGGACTAATTTGCTAGAAGTTAGTGTTTAGCCAAACATCTTTTGATAAATGATATAATTTAATGAGAAATACAAAAAATATATGCATTATATACATATGTTTAGCTTTAGTTTTTTTTTTAATATTCATTTTGCAATTTTTTTAGAACTTCTGTGAAAAATACACGCTTTTGAAGTAGCAGAAATTTATCGCGAACGAAATTTACAACTGGACGTCTTGTTTCTTTTAATTAAGAATAATTTGAGCAAAATCTGATAAAGACATGAAATTTTATTTTAAATTAAGAACATGGTTTTTGCATAATAGTTAGATTTGTGATAAGCTAAGAACTCTGTGCAAACTATGCTTCTGAGTTCTGAAAAAGCCTTTTAGTATTTTTTATTTAATTATTTCTGCACTTTTTAAATGAAACATCTCTAGTTGTACTGACTGTTTACGAAGACAAGTTATCATTCATTAAAAAATTCCAAAAATTGGAAGTAAGTCAGCCAAAATGTACGTTTCTAATAAGCTGAATTTACGTCTATAGACGTCATTTGCGTCAACGTGTTAAATAAGTCTGACATAACCGCGATTTCGACATTAGGAAATCTGTTCTAAAAAAAAAAAAAAAAAAAAGTTTTAAATAAAGAATAGTGCACAACCAGCAAATTGCTGGAAATCTATAAAAAGGGAAAGCCTGCCCTTCTTGCGGGGTACTCAAATTCGGTAATTGTCGTCATTTAACCACTTCGAACTAGCCGACCGATGTATCTATTAAGTTCCCATTAAACCAAATTTATTGTTCCACAACTGAAATTACACGAAAATTACTCGTTTCCAGTGCGAGTGGCATAAATTATCCACCACTGGCATGCCACTTCTCAAATTCGAAATTCGAAGTCGGGGAGCTAACGTGAAACTTTCGTTTCATGAGGCGTATGGCCGATGGACGGGGAGGAGATAAGAGCCGCCGAGTTAATGATTAATTACAGATTTTCCTCGGCGGCTCTTCACCGCGTTCTTTAATTGCATTACGCAAGGGAAAACGCTGCGAAAAGAAGTCGATCGGCGGAGGATTATGCGCTGGCCACGGTGCACTTTCAAAAGTTACAACATTGGAGCTAAGACGGAGGATAAGGAGGCCCGATGGCAATCGAAATAGACATGGGAGTCGCTGAACCTTTTGTTTTCAAATTTGGGCTGTTAATTGCCAATTGATCTGTGCATGGGCTGATGGATTTTTTTCTACACTTTCGCAAGGGCGGGTTCGCAATATAAAAACACACGGAGCGAATTACACTCTGAAATCATGTTACAGTTGGCGTGATACACATTCCGCGCGAAACCAGTTTTCGGCGACGCTTATCCTGACATTTTGAGCTTTGTAAAATTTAAATCGCACCTAGATGGGCTGATTAGGCGCTTATCCGAGTAGAAAATGGAACGGATTCGCAAATAATACATTGTACCCGGCGAATTTAAATTATTATTACAGTCGCGCTGTCGCCCGGCGAACAGGGCCCTCATCCATTATGTTTTTGATAATTTTAATTTAAGAGAAAATTTGCGAGCGCGCCATAAAGGTGATGAGTCAGTCCCTCGGTCTGGGCCGGTGGGTGACTCGCGGGCTGCGGGCTTTGTTGCCGGATGTGCTGTTTGCTTCTTGGTTCGACGCCGCCGGGGCCTCTTATCACAAAGGCAAACAGCACCCGCGGATAAGACGACTGCGAACGGTGCGGTGTTTTCGCACTCTGATTTCGCGTGTCGTAAAATTAAATGTCAGGTCCTCTGTGACACGCTCTTCTTGAAGATTTTTAATATCATAAAAGAAAATTCCGGCATATTGTTCGTTGTAGCTCTGCAATTGTTTGTGCCCGGGAAATTAATAAATTATAAAAACAGTGGTATTATTCACTGTCAGTTCCCTTGGGCACTGGAGATTAAGAGTTCCACATTCACGTTTTGTAGATATATACAATTTTTTATCGTAGTTATGAGTCAAACCTACTTCAAATAATTGCACAAGATATGAGACAAAACAAAATTATTCTAGATTTTTATGACAAACCTTTTATATTTGGAGAAGATTATCTCATAACTTAGTTATCTTCTTATCTTTGCAATAAAGAGTTCATAATTAATGGTAAAAACTAAATATCAATTTTGATAAAAAAAAAGTCTCTAACCCAATTCACATAAAGTTGAGTTTTGACACACTTTTTCCTAAACATATATCCTGCATTTGACATTCTTTCCATAACCAAAATCGTCTGCGAAAATTTATTGTGGCGTTGATAAATATCATCCGCACAAAAATCAGTTTTTGACGTGAACACGACATCTTTTTATATTTGTTTGTGGATAGTTTGAATTTTTTTAAAGAAAACGTACTACTAAAATATTTTCTTATTTAATTTAAAATTTTACTACCTATTTTTTAAGTCTAACTTAATAATAGCTTTAATGTGTTTGCGTTTTGAGTTTAAACATTTCAGTCTGAAATTACTTCTTATTTCATTTGCTTGTTGAACCAATTTTGTTTTTGCCCCGACGAATGACGTAGTCGTAGTAGTCGTGTTGATGTATCCCACGGTTTGTTTACCAATATTTTTAGATATTTATTTTGTGCTATTTGAAGCTTTTTGATGTGCACTGCTGCGATATTACACCAGATTGGTGCTGTATTTAGTACCTAGTGTAGACTGCATTACCGTTTTATAAATATATTTATAATCAGTTTATTTTCTGTAGTGAATTGAGATTATTCAAATTTGGTCCGAATACTGGGACTGATTCCAAAATTATAAGCAACACCAAAACGGTCGATTTTGAAATGACTAATAGTCGAAGGCTCCTGGTTGGAGGACTAGGGGAGGGCAGCGTTCGATAGAGGGAGATTAAAAGGGATAGGAAAACCAGCCAACATATTCTCCACCCCCGTATGACGCAAGGGAAAGGGCACTTAGTCGGGTAACTAAATGACTAATGTTTGTGCACGCCGAGTGGCTTTGAAAAACGCGGTTTGTTGGTTTGGGACGAATATATGACTGTTTTCACGAAAACTCCACCAATTTTTTTCTTTATTTGTCGGGATTTATTAAGATTTACTTTAGGCACCGACATACATACAATATCTTTTTTTATCATGATTTAAAGAAGAATACTACGAGTAAAAGAAAAACAAAATGTTTATATATTTTTAATTTCCCAATGTTGATTCGACAAATTTGAAAGAAATATTGACCCCAAATTTAAGTGTTTTCTTTACTTGATACCATGCTTTTCAATTCAGTATCTTCGAACTACATTTCGAAAGAGAACTTGGAAGTTTGCACAATACTTCAGAAGGGGTATAGCATATTATAAAATTTGAAAATATAAAAGCTTGTTACTTAAATATTTCTATTTCTACAGGGATATACATAGGCAACCATGCTAGACAAGATACATAGGTATGCGCATATTTTAAAATTAAATTATACCGTTTTGCCTTGACCTTTCGTATTTTAATATTAAATTATTTTTTCTTTATTTAAATATATTTGACTTCTTGCAAAAAACCAAATAAATTAGACCTAGAAGACGGGGATGCATTTTGAGAAATTCGCAGTTATTAATAGCAAAAATAAAAAAGCAAAAACGAACATTTTATCTTGATCACACTGTGCACTAAAGGTCCAGTTCAAATTGACCTTAATTTCTCAAGATGATGAAGGGCCATTATTACCCTCTTAAGTTTCTGACCCCAAGATTAGTTTTGGAAGCCCCACAGTCCCATGATAGTCATTCCTCCTTGTCTCTGTACATCTAGAACTAGAACAGATGTAAGCAGTCTGATTGGCGTACATGCCCACGAGTCTGGAAAAATATCCTACCAGAGCTTTTAACTGCGTCGTTTTATGTATCAGAGGCTTGTTTGAAACCCATACCTATTCTGCCTGGATCATAATAAGAATTTTATACATTTGTGAGCACGTACGGATTTTCGTACAATACTGCTACAAATTGGGCACCAGATCTTTCACTTTGGTCCCGGGAGAATTTAACCTTTTTCAAGGCTGAAATCGCTTAAGTAATTTATTTGGTCCGTATCCGCACGGCGGCTATAAAGTGAGATTTCAGCTGAACAAATAGCTTTTTCATTTTTTCCATTCTCTGCTGATCAAATACATTTTTAATTAAATAATTCGAATTAAACTGCAGAAGGTTGAAAATAAAGGTTATTGTGTATACTTCAAAAATATCAAAAAGTGCTGTTTAGAGTCAGCCATGTAAAATTTTTTGAAGCTTAAAGATAATAATGCACAGAAAAAATGTAAACCTTCTAACTTTTTCAGTTACAATATAAATATGCAAGATTGTAAAACTGGAAGATTGGAAGACGTGGATGTATTCAATGATGCTTAAACTAAGTTTACTATAAGATGTTTATTTCGTTCTTTACAAAATTCACTTAAAAAATTGGACGGATTTTTACTTGTACTGAGTAGGGCACATTCCTTAAAATTATTGTGAATAAAAGCCAGTAAGTGATTTTTCTGTGATATTTATAGGAAATACGGGTATTTTTATTCAGGTATGTGAATAAAAATTTAGTAGAAAAAAAAGTAGCCTTTACTTAAAATTCCAGCAAATGCTTTTACTGGAAGCATTTTCTAGTTTTCCTAGCAAATACTGAAATGTTCAGTAAATACTAGAATTTGAGTGAATAAATAGGGGCTTTTACGTATAACAACAATCATTACTAGTAATTTTTTTTAACTTGCATACGAGCAACAAAGTAACAATTTTTGTTAATTATTCTTATTTTAAAGTGTATATTTAATGAATATTAAAAATGTACTCAAACACCATTTTTGCATTTATTTTAGTTTACCTGCCATAGTATGAAATAAAATACAAACAAATGCTTTTCATATGACATGAATCTCATCACTATTGATAAATTTCATGAATTTAACCCAAATAATTGGGGCGTTTGCCCTGAATTCATCGTGCTTTACCGATCATTATTTTATTTTGATTACGAACCCCGTGGGGGTAGTATAAATATTAAAAGTAAAATATTATTCACATAATTTCTAGCATTAACTAGTACAGAGTGCTTTTAGTTTAACCACAAATGCTTTTACTTCCAGTAAATGGCTTTTGTATTTTGTTCACTTGTACCATTGATTAATTAATGAATATATAAAATATCTAATTATATCCATCATCTTATAAACAAGAATTTTGAGGACAATAAATATTGTTGCGAGAAGTATGTATCAACCAGATACATTTAATCTTGAATATTCTGAAAAAAAAAAAATTTGCTCCCTGCACCGCCACAGCTTGACAGGCGCTTTCAGTATCTCGCTGGGAAATAAATATAAAGTTCACGGGCAAATTTCAAGGTCGGCACTTGGGCTGGTTGATTGCATCATTATATGTGAATTGCGAAATCTATCTCTTCGCGTTAGATTCCCAGAGGGAGGGCAGGAGAATGACCGGCTAGAAAAAAGAAAAAGCGCTGGGATCAGCATAATCGCTGAAGCACTTCCCTTCCGACACGATTGCACGGCTAATTTTGGTACTTTTTATAATATTAATTGCTTAAAGCTGACGGCTCCAGCCCTCGGGTGGGGGTTTAAAGCGCTTAAAGCGTACACGCCGTATGTATCCCTAAACTTTTTACGGAGTTCCGCTTTGCGTGGCTCGGAAGTTCTTTTAGAAACATTCCCAGCAAAAGCTTTTCTCTGGATTATCGATTTTCTCCAGCATATCTCTCTCTAGAAGGGCGACGTTTGTTTGTACCCGGACAAACCGATGGGTTTGCAGACAAAACATACCAAGTGCGCCCCCCTCCCTTCCCTGGTTCTCTACTGCTGACGCGCATTTCAGAACACGGACCCCCATATCTCGCTAGTCCCAGCCTAGGTGAGAAGGGATCCATTAAAGGGAATTTATGGAGCGACTAAATGACGGTATCAGCTAATGATTAGAACTCTGGGGGTATACTTACTCTGGATAGAAGTGATCGATATATTTCATAACAACCTCCCGGAGGATGTCTTGCTTACCGGTGAAAACCGGATATTGCTGAACCGTCATTACATTAGTTTTCATTTTGATTTGGTGCTTCTGGTGGTGGTGGTGGTGGTGGTGATTGGTCGCCGTTTTTTTACGATATAAGGTAAAACAGCACTATAAAGTTTTTTTGAAGGGCCTCTAGCGCGCAGACAATGGTATATAAAAAAGCTGTATACCTATGCGATGGTTCTGTCTTTTTCGAAAGAGTTTTTCACAGTTCGACCAAAATGTCCTTTTACTGCGTGAATCGGTTCGCACTCACCTACCGAGTGTGGAAACCTCTCGAACGATAATTTGATCGCAAAACTTAACTCAAGACGGTCTAAATGCCGAGAAAATGGCTGATTCCTCACGTTTTCCTCTAGTTTGACCGACCAACGCTTATAAAATTGTTTTACCTCGAAAACACTAAGATTTTCACTCTTAAAGTAACGGGACCGACCGTTGAACAATGGATGCCAAAAATTTATGACTTTTCAGTAGGTACATACTCCGTTTAATTTTTTTTTTTTTTACGAATTTTGTGCGCCCTTAAATTGAATAACTGTACTCTTACAGTGTCCCGGCTGATATGTGCTCTGATTTGTACCGAAGGTTGCGGAAGGTTTGAACGTTTGCTAGCTAGCGCAGAAACTACCACGATATGATATTCTCAAAATGGAACACGCGAACGCTCCCCGCTATACGGCAATTTTTCTAGCCGATAATTTTCAGTTTGGCCAACTTTGTCGCCCTCTGTTCTCTGCCTTATCGTTTTTTTTTTTTTTTTTCACTTACACTCCGACCAAAGCTATGATATATTTTTATAGCAAGTGGTTTTTGATTGGTTGATATGTGATCGAGACGCGACTTATTAACTTTATCGGATTGCAAATATGTTTAGCTGCAAAAAAAAAATAAATAGGCTGCAGGTCACACTATAGAACTTGGGGGGCTACTTAAATACAAAGCTTTGAACAATGGCGAAGCACTTTTAGAAAAAAATTTTCACTCGGCGAAGCCGAAGAACACCTCAGCATAACTGAATTGAATTTTGAACAGAGCCGAGAAAACCTGGGGCTTTTGGCTCGCGTTTCGCCTTGACTTGCTTTGAATATAAAGTTTCTCTTTTATCCGACAAATGGCAGCGGACATAGAAGCTGTGAGTTCGCTCCGCTGAATTTTCTCGACTGCGTCGCTCTCAAGTCTCTCTTTTTAGCTGAACACTGGGGAATGGGAATGGGAAATCGCGCGATATACTGCAACACCATCAGCACCTCCTATATCCAGCACAGCCACAGACTGGCCCAAACCCCAGCCGTGCCGCCGTTGTACCGTAGTTTGCGCTAGCCAACTCATGGCCGGCTCGACCGGCCGCTCGCCTGGTTAAATTTTCAGTAGAACGACGCGCGGTATGCCAGCGCAACACTTACGCCCTACCCTGCGCCGCCCCTGCGTGTACGCTCCACGTCCTCCACGAAAATACGAAAAATAGCAGTCATGCAGGTTTGTGGCCACCACAGCGAAGCACCTCGCAAAGCGGAGTCCCAGCGGCTGTGGCTCAGCTGATGAACCAGCGTTCAGCACAACAGCGACCCACCGCACACCGACAGAGTCCCGTCGAATCGAGCGAAACAGTAGCCCGCCGCCGCGTCCCATATGGCCGTCGAATGGAACACATGTTCAATCCGAAGCGCTCGTGACGTCACGGTAAACGCCGTGTATAACAGGAATAGTCAGTTCAATTGTGTACAGGCCCCGCACAGAGCTTTCCCTATCCCTGCCATCCATCGGGAACGAGAAAATTTTGTTTTGATTCTGTGTGTGCTCCGATGGCACCAATTTCCCTCATCTCAAATGGCCAGGCGGACCAAGAGCTTTGATATCACGCGATTTGCGCACTCTCCGTGAGAGACTGTTACACTCGCTCAATTCTGTCGCTCGATCGCTTTCAAAGTGACATAAAGGAGAACAGTTCCGTACCCCAAGACCAAGTATGTAAAATTTTAAGTTTGCGTTTCGTCGGCTTTATCACTTTACCTGAAGCAACCAGAAACCAGAGCAATTGCTCCTTCAATCGCTCCCTGAGAGCGCGACATAAAACCTAACAAAAGGGTTAAAACGAGATGAGAAGAGCTCAAAAAGCCATAACACACCATCAAACCACCGTTGTTGGACCACTTCACATAAGCAAATCAACATTAAATACATACTCTCATTGCGCACTCACCACCATTCCGCCATATGCTTTTTCGCCAGGCCGCCAATAATGGGGGAATCTTGTGCAACGGCGGCGCATACGTCTGCTCTGGAAGTTCACCTTATTTTGGGAAATATTCAAACAAAGAGGGAAATTTCCGCGACAAAGCTATTTGTAATAGCACAACATTATTTTCGTAAAATGAAAAGCAACCACAAAATGTTGTCAGGCGTTAGCGTGATTTTAACTAGTTCTCTACAATTTTTTTTCTTTACACGTTTTGCGTTAAGCGTTACATAACTGTACTGACCTAAAATGGCTGGCACAATGGTGCCCTCCTTCAGCTGATGTTGCTCAGGTAAGAAATTCGCTTTTATAAACTGCGAATAAAAGCAGTTTTTGATGGGAAGCTTGTTTATTTGACTGACAATTTTCCGCAGAATTAATAGAGAAGTTTTTTTTTTTTCTAGTTGACGGATAATGGGAAAACTTTTATTCCGGACGGAATAAGTTTCACAATGACCCTCACTTGTATCCTTGTATTAAATAATTTTGGTGGCCTTTGAAATTGATTTAAGGGATCAGTCTGCGTAAAAATTTGAAAAAATAGATTTTACTTCTTTTATTTTTGACGAGTATATACTTTTAAGAATACACTGAAAAATTATTATAGATATAAAAAAAATTAAAAAAAAATTTTTTTAAAAAAATTCTTTTATTTAACTTAAAAAAAATGATGGAAACATTAAAAACTAACTAAAAAGTAAAAAATAAAAAATATTAACCAAATAAAATTAATAAAATATGTAAACACTATGACAACAAAATAAAATTCCTACTTATCTTAAACAGTTAAATAAAAGAATGACGCATTTTTATCACTTCGTCATATTGACCGTTAGGTACCTATTCTATAAGATAATGATTCCTAAATTTAAAGTATAATCAAATATTGTCTGATCGGTCAATATGACGAAGTGATAAAAATGCGTAATTTTTTTATTTAACTATTTAAGATAAGTAGGAATTTTATTTTGTTGTCATAGTGTTTACATATTTTATTAATTTTATTTGGTTAATATTTTTTATTTTTTACTTTTTAGTTAGTTTTTAATGTTCCTATCATTTTTTTTAAGTTAAATAAAAGAATTTTTTTAAAAAATTTTTTTTTATATTTTTTTTCTTTTTTTCTTTTTAGTCTTTTAAATTAATTATGTTACATTTCCAAATAATCAAAAAAAAAAAAAAAAAGAATTTACACCACTAACTTGTATTGTCACCGGAGCTGAACATGTGTTCCAATTTTCATTAAGATTGATAAAGTCTAAGTATAAAAATTTTGCATTGCAAGATTTGACGACACGTAGTGTAAGGTAAATAAAAGAATTTAATAAATACACATAGTTCGAAATTTATTCTGAATGAAAGCGGCGCACACTGCAGCGCTATTACGGTTTTGACGAGCGGCTGCTTTGTCTCCAAATTTTTTTCTTCATCAAAATTCTCGAAAAATCCATAGTTGACGAAAATTCGGCGCCATTTTGTCAAATTTTAAAAAATCAATTAAAAATGGTTTAGGACATAACCACAACAATTATAATATTAATTTAGTTTTTATGTATGTACATATAATAGATTTCATATGAAATTCTAGCTATTGCAGCCTACCTGATAAAAAGATTTCGAAAAATGAATGATGCCAAAACTCGTTTCAGAGGACGTAGACTTCAAAAATAAAATTTGTTTGTACATACAATAACGAATAATGATATAACGAATCTTGTGAACACGATACAGGCCGTATTTCTTAATTGACTTTGACCAAACTTCACCTATACGTTTATTCCGCCAATATCTCGGCTAAATTCGTAAAAGGGCGGAATCGCTCAAAGGGGTGGGGATATAGGAGCTACGTAAGTTATACAAAAATGGTTTGGACCCGACATTTTTCGTAATTCTTAACCGCTGTTGACCAAACTTAACGTACACATTGACAACATATTCTAAGTCGTGTATCAAAATTTTGGTGATGGGTGAAAGGGGTGAGGAGCTACATCAGTTTCTAATAATGAAAAAGTTGTCAAATTATAGTGAAACCACAAAAGGAGCAAACGAGTTGTTAGAGATAGCAAAAGATGTCTGGTACAGCATGTCTTTTCAAATCGTACTTTATATTGGAAAATATTGGCAGAGAAAAACCTTTTAATCACTAGCTATTTATTCTTGTAACCTTTACAATTTTTATCAGCTACATAGAACGTCATTATATGATGGAGAACAATTACTTTGGTTTAATTGTTATTAAAAATGTAACAAGAATTGTTTTGAATAAATTAAAAGACGAGATCGCTCGCTACTAAATGCGAGGATAATAATTGGGAATGTAAAATTAATTACCTTTTGGTTTTTGTCATTTTGTCAAGAAAGCGATTACCTATGACCTAGCTTTTATTTTTATTTGTGGCTTTATTGACTTGTTTGTTATTATGGTGAAGATACTCGAAATCGGAGAATTAACAAAAAGTGTGCAGAGTTGAATATCTAAAAGAAGGAGTTCTACGTGTTTTAATTATGAACAAATGTTATTGTAAAATTATATTTAACAACACTTTTTTCAAATCCAAGAAAATAAAATTTTATGGGTCAAGAAAGCTACGAGTAACATTAATCTATTTTTTTTCAAACTCGGTTTATCTCACGTTGAACTAATAAAAATGTTTGAAATGTGTGTATTTGACACGCTAAATTGATGCAATACTTGATACGATATCTGTGCGCTGATGTAAATGGTGCTCTAAAACTTTTCAATTACCAGCTACCATCCTGATAAGTGAAGTGATAACCCTAAAAACTTTTAAGATTTTTGCAGTCATGAACTTAAAGAAAGTGATTGATTGTAGCGTTTGAACATTCCAATTAACTTAATTAATGCAAATACGCTGGCTCAAGTAGCAAAGGCTGACACTTAATTATCAGTGCAAAGTGGCATCAAGGTCTATTGCGCAGAAAATACAGAATTGGAAATTGCAAATGGGGTCTTGCAGGTACGTCTAATAGTACGCAATTTCCAATAAAAGTTTGTTTCGTTCGAATTGCAGAATTTGCAAGCGTTCAAAGCCACTCGCGAGTCCCGCGCAAACGTACAAGCCGCCAACACCGGGAAACGCGGCTCGAATATATTTGCGCCCTAATTGGTCTTGATGGGATCGAGGTTTACTGCACAGCGTTTGCATTGTAATTTGCTTAAATTACACTTAATTGAGCTGAGTGCACGCAAAAAATTTATTAGCAGTAGTAGCCGCCGCCTGATACTACGTAGTCAAAGTCGTGCCAGATGTCGGGCGCATGTTTGAGCGATTTATTAGGAGCATTTTTTTCACAAGAAATAAATCAAACTGGACGCGATCAAGGCAAGGCACTGCGCAAAAATCAAATTTTAACAGCCAAAAAAAATGTCTCGCGACTAGCTAATTTAATTTGGAGTCTGGACCACGACACGCTCCTATCAACCTTCATAAATAGCGACAGGTTTTTCAAAAAAAAATTAATAAGACCACTACACGTGGCTGGGACTTTGTTGTTTTCTTTACACTTACGAGATGACGTAGTTTTATTGATGATGATACTGTTAAATTAAAAGTGAAAAAGCCAATTTGCTTTGATTTTTGAAAAAACATTTTTTAAGCATTAAAAATTGCCATGTCTTCGATGCGGCGTAAGCTTTTGAAATTTTAAGTATGCAATTTAGAAGTGTTTAATATTTTTAGATAGGAATGAATCACATAAGACGTCGAAGGTTGATCTATAGATTCTACATGTTTTTTTTTTTTAATTTGTATCCTACATTCAAGCATGAGATTACTGTCACTTCTCTTTACAAGATATTGGACTACTTACTACAAACAAAAATTATGCATTCACCATTTTATATTAGTCTTCTTATTCTTATCCACAGTTTTTAGTTCTTAAATGATATATTGTAATTTTTAATAGAGGCTGTATAGGACAACTTCTGATACGAAAACTCCATTAACCCCGATTTTTATGCTGCTGAGTTTAGAAATGTGAAACAACATTTCGTTAATTTGTATCTTGAATCTTCAAATGCTCATGGAGGAGCAGAAGCCATTTTTTTTTTTGGTTTCGAAATTCTACCGAAATTTTGAAATTTAAAAAGTAATATGCTGCGCAATAATATGAAATAAAGGGAAGGGAATGTGCACACACGATCTTCCGGAAACAAATTTTTATCACTTTATTTTTTTAACTTTTTTATGCAAAACTAATGTCGATTTTGTGGGGAAAGATGATTGTAAATGTCATTATATTTGAATTTATGAAAATACTTTTTTAAAAATCAAATCAAATGAATTTTGTGGGTTTTTGATTGCAAAATTTCATTTATAAAATAGAAGGGGAAAAGAGAAAGGAAAAAATTGTTTAATTTATAACGAGACGACAAAAGTGTGGTTATCTAGATTAAGACGTTGAGAAGTCTCATGTAAGTTTTTCTAGTTCATTTTCCATTTACAGAAGAAAAGTACTTAAATAGAACGCCTAACGACAAAATGTAAGGGAAATGAGTGCAATTCAGGCAAAAATTATTTTGTACTTAAAACTAAGTCAATAAAATTGCTAGAGTGCCCAACTGAAGGCAAAATTTACGACTTTGGCAGAGATGTTTGGTGCCATTTCCTTTCGTCGTATAATGCACAATGTGCAGTGCAATTTAAAGAAAATCTCGCACTGTCTGCTAGAAAGCAAATAAAACTCTATTGCTTAAGTTGAGTTTGCTCGTAAAATTGCAAAATCGTAATGCTTTTCCGATTGAGCAAATAAAGCATCCGGGCAGCCCAGCAGCCGCTCATTAATCAGTTTCATCTGACAAGAGTTTGACATCCATCAAAGCGGCAATTTACATATCGCAAAACGGATTTTCTTTAAAAGCATCAAAACAAACATTCGCATGTAGCCAAATTTCTATCGAATCGCGACGACAGAATAATCGCCGCAGCACACCTGAAGACGCGCTAAGGTCTCCTCGAAGGTGCGCGCGGAGGAGAGGAAAAATGGCAAAGGTATCCACCGTCTTTCAGAGCATACACAAAACATGAAAATTCGTCAAGGTCTGGGGGGGGCGAACAAAAACGAGTCGAGTAATTTTTGGTGAAACCGGTTTACGAAGGACGGGAAGGTTAAAGCATTAAAAAAGTTTTTCTGCAGGTTTGCGTCTGCTGTGTGGTTATTTTTGGACAAATCTCTCGTACTACAAGATGCCACAAACGATTAAATTTCTATACTTAGGAGCTTTTTAAATATCAACGCAGCGCTATTGGAGTTTGATACTATGCCATTTCAATGAATTTGATGCTCCTACTCGAGAAAAATATGTTTTAATAGATAAGGAAATAAAATTTTTTTAGTGATTTTATTTTCATAAAAACATGTTTTCATATGTGCAAATGATCAACGTTGTTTTGGATCTGGAGGAACTATTTCAAATAAATTTAACCTAACCTTTGCACCTTGTTTATATGCTTATCCAAATTGTTTTAGTCTTCCGCTCTCCTCCACGTGCGGATAGGTTTTTTGTTTTATGCTAATTTTATTATTGGCAAGTATTTCACCGTTCTGATAAAGATTTGACTATATAGAATCGGGGACATTTTCGCAGTTGCCGAATCTACTTGTATCGTTTTTTATGAAGAAATATATTTTATTATTCTTTTATTATTGTTATTCTGCGCCATAAATTAGTTTAAAGACTTAAAAATAAATAGCGAACATTTTTATTTAACAAGTTTTAGTAGTTTTCGAAATATAACACTTTGAACGTCTACGTACGTGGATTGCGTCAAAACTTTTTTTGCACAAACAAATTTTTTTATTGTTTTTGAGAAGAGACCATAGCCGATATTATATGATTAAAATAACAATAAATTTGTTTTTTTCAAAACCGAAATAATATACCTACGAGTTTTAATGCATTATTCAACTCTTTATTAAACTTCTAGTTTTTAATATTGTGATGTAAAATTTATAATTTATAGTAAATTAAGGGGGTTTTCTTATTAAAATGAATAAAAATAACAACAATATTGAATTAATTTCAGTTAAATGTTTTTTACGAGTACCTAGTATATTCAAATAAATTTTAGATATGAAAAACACATTTTTCACACACACATACATATATGTGAATATATATATATACGATACACAAAAAAAGCATTGAAAACGATATCCAAAAACTGTTGAGATGATTGCGCCAACTGTGAATTTCTAAAACATATAATTAAAAAACAAAATTGAAACTATATTTTGGAAGTCCTCCAAAAATCAAGTCGATCGGATAATTACTTTATGAATTTAAAAAAAAAAAAAAGATTTTGAGAAATACCAGTTTAAAGTTTTTGGTGCGCTCGACGCAGAGGAAGACGCGCGCTAAGTAATATCTTAATAATTGCGATTAGAAGACGAATTTTTAAAAATGTTTGGGGAATAAATTCTTGAAATGTATTAGAATTGAAACGCCTTTAACAAATTTAACACATAGTTTTTGAGAAAATTATTTTTTTAAAATTTACTTATGTAAAGCAGGAGAAATAAATTCGACAAAATGCGGGTCCAACCACGATTATAACTAATATTTTCTTTGACTACACTTCTGTCGATTTCTTTTAGGTTTTGACCTTTATATGTATTAGAAATTAACTATTCAAACGGATGATATGACGCAATTTACCATGTTCGGAAGAAGATTTCAGATCAATATCCCGGTAAGCGAAGAATGGGATGATCCAGATAAATTATTGGATGGATTAAACTCCATCTTCTATACAGACGGATCGAAAACCTCAACTGGTATGGGCGCTGGATGGTACTTTATCAATAGAGATCTGCAGCGACAGTAGGGCTGCTCAACGATTATTCGAGAATGTAAGAAAAGACTCAACTCTGTTGCTAACCAAAACCAGGTCCTTCTGACGCTCTAGGAGAGATGGTGGAAACTCTCCCTGTTTAGGACGATGGGGCTTCAATTTATAGTAAAAGTTTTTGAAGTTCCCCAGGCTGTTAAAGCTATTCTTTGGTGAGCTACAAAATTAATGAAAAAAGGATCAGCTGACTATTCGACACAGTGTTTTCAAATACTTAGAACTTCTATCTGTTTGACTTCATGGTATTATTGTACTGAAGCGCGATTTGTTAATGTCAAATTTGTATGGTACAACCTGTATACAGGGTGTTGCTTTAAGGTATGTCAATCGATTCTATAATACATGATCTCCTGATTAACGTTTGTTCGGAGATCCCCGATCTTCCCATATAAAAAATCGGCAGGACGAAGGGCCAAATCAAATATCGGGTATATTGAAATTGACATTCTTGAAATTTGACACAGCATCTCTTCCTTGTTTGTTGAAGGATTGCGTCGGAAGAGATATCCTTGAAGTATCAGCTTTCTAAAACGCTATCAACGAACGAGGATGTCCTAGGATGTCTCCCAGAGAACTTATAAAGCGTTTTTTTTTTTTTTTTGGTTTTCTGGATTCACCTCCTCGAAATTTTCGATTGGGATTTTAAGGGTGAAGGATCGTTTATTGGCGAGGTCTACGAACAAACGTTGATCAGGAGACCATGTAGAATAGACCTTAACGCAACACTTTGTATATAATAAGAGTTTGCTTGTTGGTTTCAAATTCAGTATTTCATATTGCATCGGCATTGTTCAATGTCCTGATCACAGTTCTATATGGAAAGTTGTAAAAAAAAATTAAATTTCAACGGATTACTATTACATTAAGGGTTTCGGTTTCAAGTTGTTTCTAGGATATTGGACATTGTATATATGAATGTAAATATGTTTGCAACGTTAAAGTGTAAGAATAACTCGATTGATTTTAATGAAACTTATAGTTAAAGGTCTTTTAAGAAGGTTATTTTCATTCACTTACAGAAAAGTAGGTGGTACATAGGTATGAGAATTGCTGTATTTAAATCAAATAATAGGTAGTACAGGCACGTTCAGTATGGGATGTTTTATAAAATTATATAAACTTGTTATTGTAAATCCTGCAGTCATGTGATGATAATATGTACAGTTAATGATGCGACAAATTTTGAAAGTGCTTTTTCCGCAAAATCTTGCATCTTTTCCACTTGAAAAAAAAGTGAAAAGTTGAATATTTCATCAAGATGAGCAGATGGAACCACTTTCTTTTGACGAAAATTTACTCATCGGGTTCACAGTTGAATGGGTAAAACGCGTCCATGTTGAAAACCCACATTACTTTTCTCAGGTGTTTTATATGTCGTTGCGACCGACACTTTCCGGCACTTTCAAATTTAAGCCGCGATTAATGCCAGCCAGGATCCCCTTATCGTTCGGTTGAAGTTCGAAGTCTTTCAGGCTTTCAGGCCATTCGAATTGATTTTATGAGGCACTATCATTAACTGCCCCCAGCCTCCTTCGACGTTTCGCATAAAACTGGCTTAATTCGTTTGAACCAATTTCAGGGAATAGGCACTAAAATGTTCGTCTGATGTGCACTACGCCCGTACCTGGGAAAAAAGGCAGCCCGGAGCGGTGCACCTTAGGCCGGTCACATTTATTTACCATTTTTAAGTGAACCAATAGGCCAAGGCTATAAATAGAGGAGAGGTCCATTGATGAGCGAGATGCTCAGAGTCGACGCGAATTGATGGCGATTTATTTGCTGAATGAATTCGTTTTGAATTATGCAATGAAGTTGCATTAGAGCCAATCAATTCGACGTGGATGGGAGTCGGGCTAATTTCTAGAAAGTGTGTGCGCGGCTTGAACGGGCCGGTCGGTGGCCGCGATTGTTTTGTGGCAGCAAACGACCAGCGGTCGCGGTAACCTTGTACTTAGATGAAATCAATTAAGTGCGGCCGCGAAGAGTGACGAATTTCCTCAAAAACAGCACAAATGCGCAACTCACCTCTGGACTTTCCTGCAAAATGCACTTTGATCTCCACACGTCGTCGGTTTTGTCGCGGTTTGAGGTTTCCCTTCAGTCGAGGTGAGATAATAGGGCAGCACTGGCGGAATGGAGATGTGATTGATATCTCCACAGATCAGTCCCACACCGATGACGGGATGTGGTAATAGAATTTCTGCTCCCAAATCGAGTCCAGCACCGTTTAATTAAAAGTGTCGTAGTAAGGAATTTTGTTTCAAAACTGCATGAGGTTAACCCATTAACGACCAAAAACACGGAATTTTCAGCTCATTTTCGAGCCTCGCTGACAACTCGAAAAATGGAAAATAAAATGTTCAAACCTACTTTACTTACTATTTTTGGGTGTTCTCTTTCGACTTACAGGGTCAAAATTACGTTTCTATGCCTTACAAAAACAATATGGCGGATTTTATTTGGAAAAGTACAAAATAATTTGAATTTTTTTTTTTGTCTATTTTTTTCAAATCGATAAGGATTGTCTATTCATTCCAAACTGTGGACAAACGTGGACAAAATGGTTGTAGTTTATGGAAAAAATTATTTTGTCCAGCTCCATCTAGTTTAGTCTTTTCATGGAAAAACGAGATTTGTTTCCAAAAACTAAGTTTATAATTAAAATTGAGCGACTATTTTAGTTTCCAAATAGTTCATTGAATGGTTTCCAGGATAGTAACAAGTGATTGGATATTTAAAAAGTTCAAAATGAAAAACGTAAGGGCAAGAGAGTTAAAGAATTTCATGGGATTTCATCTACTAATACATCTGGGACAAGACCACGCCACGCATATTCTTACATATATCAAGAAACTGGTTTAATTGCTCGACTTTTAACTTCAGAATCCAAAACATCCCAAAACCAGCTGTTCAAAGTATTTGATTAATTGCTATATAAGTCTACGGACAGTACGACATCCTTAAAATTAAATAGGATGAAGGCAGTGCAAAGGAAGAAACCTGCTATTTCGTTAAAAAATAGATCAGCTCGTAAAGAAATTGCTTGTAAATTTAAGCATTGAACAGGATGATAATAATATTAGTAAATTCGGTTATACTTTCAGTTACTTCTATCATATATTAATCGATCATACGAGACTAAAGTTAAGAGATTTGAATCCGAAGGAAGGAATTGGCATATGACTAGAATAATGAAGATTATCCGAATCAAATCAAAGTGTGCAGGTGTACTACAAGGTCTGGAATCGGAATGTTGGTCAAAATTGAAGGGATAAGATATCATACTAAAAGAAAATAAAAATTCAAAGGCCGAAAAAATAATCTAAAAGCTCAAAAATTAAATTATGTACCCAAAACGGATATTCCTATCGAGGACTTTAAAATAATGAAACTAAGATTGACAATAGTTTATTTCTAGCATGGGATGTTTGTAAGAATAGAATTTCAATAGTATGAATTCTAAAATTCCTTGATTTCAATGAAAATTCCGACAATTCGGTTTTTCTAGAAAGTAGCCATCCTAAATATACGAAGAATTAGTAAACAATATAAACTGCTTGTATAAAACTTAAGTATAATGAATATCTAATTGTCTTCAATTTATTAATTTCATTGGATTTCTTATATAAATTGCATGGCATGATTTGTTTTCTTTTTTGTAAGTTGTCCAATTACACCAAAATTTGGTAGTGTTTGAAAGTAATATAAGTCCAATTTTTGAAAAATTCCCATGAGGGCTATCTACACGTTAAGATTTAGCTGGAGAATTATTCGAAATGTTAAATGTTAAAAAGTGAATTTATACTACTTTGATGATCCTCGTGTAACATTATACAAATTCTTACAGAGAAAGATGAGGTATTGAATAATAAATGTAATAGTTAAGAGGAAATCGAGAAATAGAAGTAGAAATTTTTAAACTTTGAATATATGTAAAACTTGAATTTATATACCTATAAAACTATAAATTACACCATAATAATTATAGAAAAATTTAAATTTTAAAATTAACGTAGAGATTTCTAAAACATTGTTTACCTGTTTGATTACTATATTTGACGCAAATATGAAGGCTCAATTCATACAGAAGCAAGAAATTAAGTCATCTAGAAGGCAGCTAACCCTGCTAATTTTCCCGTAATTACATACAACACAACTTTGAGTTATTAAGGACATAATGTGCTTAATTTAGACGATCTATGAAGATTAGAACTTTTCTTTTATCCAGCGTCACCTCGGACGGTTTTGCGAAAATAAAGTAATTAATAACTGTCCGCCTCTGACGCGCCATATCTTATTAAATCGCACACCGACACTTGTAAAATAGTGACGGTGTCGTTGCAAAGGTATCTCAACTCTGAGTGCAATTACTGTTGCAAAACACAAGATATGTGTTTTAGTGCAGCATGTGCAGGTAATTATTGCATTGTCGCGAAGACAAGCGGCGACAGGGGGCGCAGTAGAGGAAAACTTGACCGATGAGATGCTCCGTCTTCTTGGGAACAAGCGAATGATAAAGTTTTAGTTGTAAAAGACAAAACATTAATCGCCGCTACTGCTGTTGCACCACCTGACGGAAATTCTTTAATTTTTATTTTTTAGATACTAGTCCCACTCGAAATTTGCAGTGATTTTTACAATTCTGGGAATAATTATGCGCCACAGGACTGTCCCTTAATACCCTTTAATTAGAACCAGTTTCAGTTTTATAGAAGACGAGTTAATTACCTAGCGCTGAGGAGCTACTTCAACAACGTCTTATGGCTCTACTTAGAAAAATTTAGTTATTTGTCTTGAAATGAGATTTATTGGATAATATTTTACATAATTCAACTATCCAAAGAGTTTCAATGTTTATGAGGAAAACTGTAACTTTGTAAGAAAGCTTCTTAAGCTAAATCGCCTTAGGAGAAAGAAGATTATTTTCTTTAAAATGATTAATTACTTGTCGAGGTTATCTTTTCATATTTTTGAAAAAAGGAGAAACATGTTTGATTTGGCTGCCCGTTTTGCTTCAAGAGTTTCGGGGCAATTGCTCTTTTTACACGACTGCATACAGCCTACAGCATGACTCAGAAACACCTGCTAAACCTGATTTCGTAATCAGCATTTACTGCAATTATGCATCCTCCGTATTTTCTGTAATTGTTTTTCTTCTTAAAACTCAAACGCTATGAAGACTTAATGTATTCAGTGCTCTATGGAAGATATACATAAATCCAGTCTTGGGCATATGAAACGGCCTCGCCTTTCGCGAGACTTTAAATAATTTATAATGATATTTATGTGCTACACTCTAGAATTTACCATTGTATGTAGCAAGTTTTATAACAAATCATTAATTATTTGGACAGATTTTAATTACTCGTAGGTTCCGAACCCTTATTAGATACTTTACTCGTTTAGCAAAATATGTCGACTATATTAGTTTTTCACGTTTTATGCAATATTCAATAAATAAATTCAAATGGAATAGAGCATGTTAATTAGACAGCATTCACCATCTACTGTAAAAAAAAATATATATTTTACCTAGTTAACGAATTTTTTACTAAACTAAAAGCAAAAAGATATACATAATTGATGGTGGTGTCTATGGAAAAGGGGTTGTTAAATACTTGTATTATGAAAAACAACCTTTCGGTAGTAGCCAGAAAATATGTAATTTGAATTGAAACGGTTAAGAAATGTGGCGACATTTTGCCATTGAAATTACAAATCCCCACTCCGTTGACCAACCCCTAATGAATAATGAAGCAATAAAATCGATTAAAAATATGAGAGTTGTCTTGCCTACAACAACCCCAAATAAAAGAGGACAGCCCCAACCCTAACCACATCCATTTGCAAAGAGGACTGAGTTACTCACTCCATTAATACATAAACAAAGTTTAATCAAATTCGGTAGAGAAATATGAGGGCTATCGTTATAACCAAAACATATAGGGAAAGTTGGAGCCAAATGTTTATTTAAATATTGTTACAATTTTGCCCGCCGAGCAGCTGTCTGGCAAAATTGTTCGATTGGCCCTCACTTGTAATCCGCGATATGAGGATAAATTTACACTTGTTCTGTTTTTAAAAATCATCGAACCAGACGAACCCAAAAAGTGCTCGGCGTTTTGATCCGGGGCACCAGCCAGATTTCTTCAGTGTTGTTAAACAGCCGGTGCCCCTGCCAAGACGCCACCACGATCGTGCGGGCTGAACGCCAGTCCTTCATATCCACTCGATTAAAATTCTCGAGTGTGAATTACAAGGAAGGGAAATCTTGTAACAATATGTATTAGGCTAAATTATTAATCTTCGACTGTTATTTAAATACGTTAAGACGCACCGGATTAAAATAGGATATATTAACTAAAAATGAAAAAAAAAAGTCTGAAATTTGTTTTTCAAATATTTTTTATTTAAACATTTTATTTTGTTAGATTTAATCTGTAATTTTATTGGACCGATAAGTGTATAGGTAAATTTAAACGAAATTAAATTAATTTTTGAACAATATTTTCAAAAAAAAATTCAACGTTTCAATTTCGTCGTTTTTAAATTGTATATTTTTGGTCAAATGCGACTTATACATAAAAATTGTAACAATTTCATTCATAATTTCTGGGTAATTGGAAAAATTGGAAAACATTTCTTTAGTTTTTTTTTAATTAGTTTTGTATGGGCCAAGAAATTTCACGACAACAGCATATATACCGGGCTTTAGTGAGGAAATATTTTTATTTTAAGGGGGTATTCTAGTCTAGAAATTCGAAAAACGCGATTTTTCATATTTTCAAAGTTTACACCTTTAAGAATATATCCTCCAAAGGAAATTTTAAAATTCCAATTATTTACGGAGTTATAGCTATTTTAGTGACGCGGCAACTAGACCGGTCTATATGACTTAGACTATGCTCAGGCGTTTTTCTCGAAACTACTTTTTTCGATACGGTTGACATGATATCTCAAGTTCTAATGCACAGATTTACTTGAAATTTGTAACAGACTTACTTAATACTATCAAAATTATCTCGACGTAGGGGTTTTTCTAATTGTTTTTTTTACTATTTTTAAAAAATTACCAAAGTTGAAAAAAAGGAGGCAAAAAATGACCTTTATTTTCAGAAAGACGCCATTTTGCGCAAAACATTTTTTTTTTTAAATGATTACTGTTTTTGTTTTATTACGCCCGTAAAATCACATCAAAATCGAGTCTCTAGACTAGAATACCCCCTTCAGAAAGTGAAACAAAAATAATATTTTCATCCAACACAAAAGGATTGAAAATATTGGTAATTATCGTTAAGCAAAAGAAAAACATTTATAATTATAGAATAAACTGGTTAACCACCCGTTTAAAGAAAAAGAACTATTTAACAAAAAGAGCGACTTAAAACCAAATTTATCAAATCACTTTAAGTTGATCAGGTTAATACCGGAAATTACTGAAGAAGAGTGTTAAATTAATGAAACGACACGACGTCTGGTTCTGCAAAGGCTTAGCAGTAATAAATGATTCTTGCTTTTTGTAGGAAGTAGTTTTATAATTTTTGAGGAGTTTTTAGCAAAAGTACAAACGAGGTAACACGTAATGTGAAACCGGAAATAAATCGACTCTTTTTATTTATGTACCTGTACAGGTGAGATTCGCTTTAATAAGTCGTTCGAGAAAGCTTACACGCATTGCAATTTTATAGTCGAAACGTGACAGTCGCGTAGTTGCCCTGGACGAGCCTTTTGGATCAAAATCCCAACATCCGTGGGTACGCGCAGGTACCCGGAAGCGATGATCCTTTCAGCCAAGAGACGCAGTAAAAAGTCCTATCAAAGATCTCATTGCACTTGCTTCGCAGTTTACATGAGTTATTGTCGGGCCGCTCATTAATTTCGCATGCAGATCAGGGAGCACACGAGGCTGTTCCATTTCTAGCTGACATGACCACGTCACACTCGAACTGACCAATTTATCAAACGGCAGAATTGCCTCGATCTATCGAGTCGTGGATCGAAAATTGGAAACCTGCCGGCGAGACCGCTTCATAAATATGCGGCTTTAGAGTGAAACATATCTTCCACAGCGCGCTTTTAGTTGCTCACACCTTTTTTGCTGCCGGAGACGTTGAATGCAAATTTCGTGCGTAATTCAAGCCTACACGATTTCCATGCAAGTTTTATGCCGCGCTAATTCAAAACAACAGCAAAAGAGCGCATAGGGTTGCCATTTATATTTTTTCAAAAGGTTAGATGTGTTTTTTTAAGTGTTCCATTTTTCAGGCAAGGGTTTTTTCTCATTTCTTATAATTCATTTTTCTATTTCACAATTTTTTGTTTTAGTTAACATTATATCTTTTAGGTTATAGCGTCCATTATGTTAACATTTGATGGCTTAACGTCAACAGAAGATTAGAAACAGCGTACTCGTCTACAGAGGCCATATGGCGCAGGAAAAAAATGAATTGGTGAAGATGGCAAACCCTAAATATTTTAACCAACAATTTTAAAGAATTCTGTGAAAATTGGAACTAAATAAATTTCAGGATTATGCATTGCGAATCCAACTCAGGATTAATAGATCTGTTATAATATGGCAACTAAACTTTCTGGTTCAAGAAAAATTAATAATTGTATCTTCCCAGAGACGCTGCTCAAGTTGGAAAGTCCAAAACGGTCAACGATCAACTTAAAGGAGGTTGGGTTAGACGATAAAAAAATGTCACTTATGGGAGTTTATTGTAGGAAAATGTAAAGAGATATTCTTTTGAAGCTTTGTACATTGTTTTATTATTGTTATAAGATTACAATGAACTTTAATGCGTTTGAAAATTTAATTATATATGATTTTTTAAATTTTTAGTGCAACGAGAATTAAAAAATATAATCTGTCGAATGAATTTTTACTCAAGTGAATCGGACCAATAGAACTCTAATTATCGTCTACGCTCTACGCCAGTTTCACAAATGTAATTTTGAAAACCGCATTTAAATTTTTTGGACAAGGAATGAAAAAGGTCGCCCTTCTCTTACTCTCGGGAGTATATCTCGAATTCTATAAAGCGAATTACTTTCTAAAACTTTGCGAATATATTCTTAAAAGGTATTGGAATCGATTAAACGCCAAAAAAATTGACTTTTTTGACCAAGTAACCTAGGAGACTTAGGGATTTCAATGGAAATGGTTAATAAGGGTTTCCACTTTTCAGGTCCCATGATTTCGATGTTTTTAATCGATGTTTTTTTTTTTGTTTTCTGCATAATGTGATTCTTTCCTTATTCCAAATTCCAGGCGAGCGTATTCGCGGGCATAGGATAATTACAATAATAAGTATGGCGATACTTCTTCCGTACTAATGCCTAAACCTGACTTTATTATAAACTTCGTAATTCAATCCACGAAAGCGCGGCGAATGGTAACCCTAGGCCAGAGTGATAGCGGCAGGCGCGGGTCGTGAAATAATCCGCGGCAGTGCCCGTTTTTGGTATTCCGAATCGCACTCCAAACAAACTAAAGGAAGGCAATGGGCCGGGCGGAGGCCGGGGAAAGCAGAAACAAATGAGCTACGGCTGCTTTGCATACTTAACACCTCAAGTCGCTGGCCTTTGCACCCAATTACGAGTGAGCATTGAAAATAATGTTTTTGTGCAATGCCATCATTCGGACGGGCAGGGAGCCTCGCACATGGAGCCCCCAGAACTTTGAGGCGTTCATTTCGCCGCTCTGGCGTATCACCTTTTGGGGAGCAACGGAGCGATAAAAACGCTCAAGGTGGCTCCGGAGCACCCACCACTGTACCGTAGCTCTACGGCTCGCGGAATTTGGAAAACGTCATGCAGTGCCCCATTTCAATCCAACGATATCTAGCCGGATCTAGTTCGGACCAGATATCCAGCGGGCTGCCCAGCAGAATAGAAATTATGAAACTTCCACAAAAACTTCTGCCTCTGCAGCAGCGAAAGCAATTCGAATTTCTGTCCCGGGCTTAATCATCTTCCAGAGTCCGAGGGATTTCGGGCGATTTGCTCACCCGGCCGTCTTCCGACGAAGGAACAAGAACAGCTCATGGCAATGCATAAATCAATTTTCTAGCAAAATTAATATGCATCACAATTAGATGAGGTTCGGAGACGAAGCGGAGCAGGAGGTGATTTTAGCGCACGAATTAGCGTTTAAGTGCTAAAAATGTCGTCGCATGGTGGGCGCTCCCCTAGCCAGCGAATGTTTATCAAATGTCTTTCTCCGGCGATTAATTGCTTTTCGTGTCGAGAAGTGATTTGTTTATATTTGTAAATTAGCAATTTAATACCATTTCCACGCGTCCCATCTCATTTGTTTATCCGGAGTCGAACTGAGCCGCCGACGCGACGATGGAAAGAAGCGATGAAATCATCTTTCGTAATTTCATCAACTTTGCTTTTGAATTTTGTGAGACTTTTAAATTCTGCGAGCGTTGTTTTCCAGTTTTTCTTTGATAATAGTCAACTTAAAATTTATTACAATTTTATTTCTGTTGGAACTTTATTCAATGACACCAGAAAGAACTTGAATCTTAATGGCTTTTGTCAGGTCGGTTCCCTGTTTCTCTTGACTATGACATACTTATGTAATTTTTCTTTTATGCAATGTTTTTAAGAGTATAAAGCTTTATAACTAATAATACAAAACAAAATAAATTAATTTAAAAGGCAACAACGGATCCTTTCAGGTTCCATCTGTTTTTAATACGTTTAATATAATTAAAACTACGAAAAACTTATATTCATAAACTAAAATCAAAAGTATAGTTAGAACATTCCATCTTCTGGTTTCTTTTTAAAAAAATATATTTATTTGTTGAAAAGAATAAACCTTCCGATTAGTTATGGAAAACATTTTAATTCAAATAACTGATTCAGTCGGACCTTGTAATCGAGGTCTTTATGCAGAATTCTCCTCAGGCTAGTTCGGCTAATGTTTAGTTGCTGAGATTTGTGGTGAGTTGAGGTTCTTGGCTTTAGAAAAACACTTTTGGCAAGAGTAAAATCGTGTTTGTCCTCGAGGATAACTTGTGTTGTCAATTATGCCAATCACGCAAACTTTGTTCACTTCATTTCAACTTGCATACAATAGGCGTGGTTAATGCATTTCGACCGAATTTTATTTCCAAAAGTGCACTGTTGTGGCAACACAGAGCTCACTTTGAAAATAAGTTTTATTGGGTAGTCTAAAACATTTCCGCCTTTTTTGACGATATATGACTGTGAAATACTCTATTTCTGTTTTCGAAAGGTTACATTGCATAGACTATTTTCTTCAATTAAAAGTTATAATAGAAGTTTATTTTCTTCTTCTTCTTTATATTTTGATGAAAAAGAATTCGTTTTACTTTTTCTTAGAAATTGTTATAGAAACGAAATAAATAAATAAAACTATTGTATAACTTTTAATCCTAATGGTTTTCAATATTTATCATAAATGTGTTATGTTTATTTTGCATAATAATGTTATTTAAAAAGAAACCAACATAGGACTTACACTACGTTTTATGCAAAATTATTAAACCTGTGTACTGAAAACGCATGCTCGAGACAGCAGGTGGATTTGAGCTAGCGAAATATCTGGCGCCGACTGGCGCGCTATTAAAATAATATTTATGATAAACATAGTCAAACCGCATTTCGTTAGGATTTGCCCACTCACCTCTCAATTAATATTCCAGAGCAATTTTCGTATTTTCTATGTAACAACCTGTAGTAATTTCCCGATGTTCAAAATAAATATGTTTGATATTCATCGAGATAAATACATACATATTTATGATTATCTTCTTATGTTTGCCTAAAAAAGAAAAAATTTTCTATGTTGAAGTCACAAGTTGTATTGATTTTATTTCGTTCCAAACTCGGAAACAAATAATACAGCGGAAATTCGAAAATGTTTCAAGTTGGTATGTTTTATAACATTAGAGTGTTGACGAAGTGATTATGGCAATAAAAGCGTAAAAGCTAATAAAATCAAGTCATTTTAGTGTTAACTAACTTGCGTGCTATTCAATTAATCCTAAGAACCCGTCTTATCCCATTCAGCAATACATAACAAGATATTGCCAAGTAGAATTTCCAGATGTACACATTTCAATTTATAAATGGAATTATCTAACTTTGTTCTTTTCTTTAAATAATTAGAATATGGTATACGAGTAGGTACTATAGGAAAATATAAAAAAAATTAATTATAAAAAGTGCAAAGATATTTCGTGCAATCACAATTGCAATAAACCTTAAAACAATTACTGAAAAGTGATCCTTCGAACACCTAATATTATAATAGAAGCGCTTCACCGTATTGCCACCTCTTGAAAGTTCAAGCATCGTGAAATAGCTTCAAAGGAAGTGCTATTAAAACATACTCACTGCTATATTCGTTGAGAAAGTGTGACGACGAAAGGGATATTTTGCAGCGTCTCTTTGAAGTACAACCTCTAAGTACATCCACAAGTTTTATGTCTTTCGTAAGTTTTAACCGATTTTTTTTTTTATATAAACATATTTTATCATACATCACACAAATAGTTCAAATTAAAAATCCGTTTTTATTTATTCATATTTGAAAATCGATTAAGCCTAAAAATATATTACTTAATATGTGTACATGAATTTTCGATAGTTATGGTCTTATTGATAACCTGCGCAAAGCTGCGCAATTATGCTAAGCACTGAATTGGAGAATCGTAGTTTTGCACCTTTACTGAGAATAATAAGCAATGGAAAAATAATAATAATAACAAATAAAAATTAAATAATAAAAAAATATTTTTTAAAAGAAGGCTTTTATTTCCTTTTTAGTATAATATATTTTTATATTTTATTGTTAAATAAAAGCTTTCTTTTAAAAAATATTTTTTTATTATTTAATTTTATTTTCTACTTTTAGTCTTTCTAAATTTTGCAATCAATATTATATCTAGTATTTGTCAACATATTGGATTTAGAATGACGTCAGCTCATTTATTGTGTTTCGCTTATCAAACCCTTTCATTTGATATTATCATAAGGGTAACTGTGGAAATTATAAATCACCATTTTGTGACGTCCGCCATATTGAATTTAGAATAACGTCACATTACTTATTGTGTTTCGCTTATCAAGCCCTTTCATTTCATACCCATATCATAGGGGTTACTATGAAAATTATAAATCGCCATTTTGTAATGGCCGCCATATTGGATTAAAAATGGCGGCATTTAAGTAATCGTGCATTGTCACGTGAACCAAACATGTGTGCTAAATTTCAGCCCGATAACTTCAGTGGAAGTGGATGAAATATTGATTGCAAAATTCCAGGACATACATACATACAAGTGAAGTTAAATAAAAGCTTTTAATAAAAATGATTTAATCATAAATTTCATTAATTCATTGAAATTAGTGTCAACTTTTTCCTCCTTATTCAAAATTTTTCCTTTTTAAAATTCTTTAGGAAAACCAGTTTTTTTTTTAAATTAGAGGATTTTTTTTTAAAAATACCATAGCAGTCTTACTTTTTTAAATCACATAACATGAATTATTCTTAATGTTTTGATATTATAGTCTTTAAATACCTACTTGAAATTATATTTTTAATAGGAGGTATTAAGTAAGTAACCGAAATTATTTAAATTTTGAATGCAAATGATGGGGAATGAGCAAAAAGGACTTCATGTCATGAAGCTCACAGTCGACATATTTAAATCCAATAGAGAATTTGTGGGGCATTATTAAGAAGAAATTAAGCGGTTCTAGAAAAAAATATTTTTATTGGAAGCCATCAAAAACTCTCCCAATTGTTTTAATTTAAATTTTCAAAAAACCCCAAAAAATGAAGGCTCATTTCTGTGTATCTCTTCAAACAGTCTATGAACAAAAATCTAAAAAAAAACATTGAAGAAGTGTGCTCCGGGGTATGGGGAAAAGGGAAAGTTTTTGCTGAATGACATATGCATTTAATTGTACGCAGCACTTCCACGTTCTTGAAATTGCACTGAAAGTGACACTTAATGTGTCATTTGGTTCCACATTTACTTATGCGAACTATGATCCATGAACTCAAGAAGACAAAAATCTCTAAGCAAATCGAGGTCGTGCTCTGCTCAGAAATTAAACAACAGCTAAAGTGCACAAGTGATTTACTCTAAAAAAAAAATGCTAATCTCGTCGATAAGGCATTATCTCCATCTCTCTAGCAAGCAGCCTGTTTAATAATTCGTGGAGGTGATCTGGAACGTCCTCGGTGAACTCTAGCTGGCAAAAATCACGCATATAATACATTTATTCCCCAGATAAGAAATCTGATCCGACACTCTATTAATCACGTGTGCGGTCCGGCGTTGACCAGCAGAAAAAACTTCGACGGTGAGAGTAAAATTTGCAGAATATTGTCAATATCGAGGAGGAGCAACGCAAATCTTGTCGCGCAAATAACTTTCAAGTCAAATTAAATTTAACCAGGTAAAGTAAACGATGACAGAGGAGTTGAATTGCAGCATACGCAAACAAAGCCGTCCTCTTCGTATGATAAGGGACATAAAACTCGTCTTCCGACGTGGCATACAAAACGTGAAAATTAAAAAGAGGAAAAGCAAGCTGGGCGTAATCTACGGCTGTCTAGTCTTTCTAAACTTCCTCTAGATGTGTTCCTTCCCTCGTGAAGTGAGTATGCTCCTGTTATCATCACTTTGAGTGTTTTACTTGGCTCGGAGCAGCTCCTGGAATTCAGGTCAGCTAAGCTTGGCTCATGCAAATCAAGTAAACACCTTACTGGAATTGGACGCCTCGAAAGAGGTCACACATTTCGCGACACAAATCGATGTTGCTCTAGGATTTCTTATTTAGACCTGATTTCGGGCTCTCGAGTGTCCCCTTGTTAAAGGGTAGATGCAAATGCAGATCCTATGAAAAATTCGCTATCAGTCAGCTTTTTGTTATTTACTGCTTAGAAAACTTCCTTATCGGCCGAGTTTGTTTACAAGGTGATAATCGCGATAGCAGCGACTGCTTGAGCTAATTGCGCATTACCATAAGGCGATGCTTTTTTTTTATAGTTGGGCTCTATCACGGATGATAGGGGCTCGGCTTCCACTAAGTAAACTTTATGAGTATTTATTGGCCGTCTGAGGAGTTACGTAAGAGTTTTATCTTGTAGAAAACTAAGAAAGCTATTAACAGGACCGTCGCGATACCTCAGTTGCCTACTATAAAATTTACCAATGAGAAGAAGCTCGTAAAAAGAGAAAATTGCGTAACAGAGTAAGTAAGATAACTCTAGCAAAAGTTTACTTTGGACGGGTTATTTTTATTAGGAATTTATTCAAATTTTTACTACTGTTTACATCAGAGTATTCGAATGTGTTTATTAAAAGAAGAACAATTAATTTCAAACGGGGCTTCAGTCAACCGATGAATTTCTTCATTCAATTGGCTTTGAAATAATATCGAACTGACTCTCTCAGCTTCAATGACAAAAATTGTGTAAATTTCAAAAGATAAGAAATTGTCACGATATATTTGGCTTATTATATTTATATAGGAAGACCTTTTCGGTACCTTACCATTTGAAAAAAATCAAATTTTGTACTGCTTTTTTAGAGATTCAGTTTAATTATCAGAATAAATATGGAAATTCTTTAAATGCTCCATTTTGTCATGGACAACAAGTATAGTGATAATTATACGTGGGCTTAAAAATGGCGGATCCAAGATGGCGTTCAAAAATTGTAAATTGTCAAAGAATTGTCATGAAAATCGGTATTTTGGGGGGTTTTTGGAGAACGAGGGGATTCAGTACGGCGATAAAATATGTTCGAAATTCAACGAATTTAAGTAAAAATTAATACAAAGGATATTTTGAGGCAGCTAATTAAGAATCTATTATCAAAATTTAAAATGGTGGTCTCAAAATGGCGACCAATATTTTCGAAAATAAAAAGAAAAAGATTGTAATAAACATTAATGGAAAAGAAAGTCGGTGACACTAATTTATTTTTTACTACCAAAATTTCTAAATTAAAAATGGCAAATTCAATATTGCGACCCAATTTATCGATTTATAATTGAAAAGATTTCCATGAAAATTAAATAGGTACATAAAGGATTTTCATATTTTATATAAAAGTTTAAAGACGTTTGAAAATCTAATATGGCCACTAAATTAGTTATACATTAAACACCTAACAATAAAAACGCATACCTAAAGAAATGAGAATCAGATGTCGACCGTAGTAACAAAATGAGATTTGCAATATGGTTCTATATCACATTCATAGATTTTAGAACAGTCCTAAACTGGATGAAGTATCAAACTTGAGCATTTCAAAAGTACTTAACTAAATAGTACCTTAGATATATGTATACCACGTGAAATCGGGTTAGTGTATTATGAAATAACCAAAAGATATGAATATAAAATTTTACCCTGATTCTTCAGTTTTGAAAAGAATGCCATGTCGTCTAATGCGACGTTTTTAAAAAATCGATTATGACGAACCAACACCATAAGTCTTTGCTAATTGCAGAAAAACAACTATTATAAGTACAATCGCCAATATTTGCATTTTGTCTCTATTTACATTTATAAAAGGAGACTCTGATATAAATGCAAATAAAATAAAGATATGTAAATTAAATAAATACTACGCTACGCTACGTTGGCTATTTGTTCAAGTTATACAGCAGAAAAATTAGAAGTATCGTGAAGAAGTTGTTATTGTGCGAAAATCGCCTTGAAAATTGCACACGTTCTGGTAAAAAATTACATAATACAATTTGCAAGTAGGTACATTACAATTCGCCTTTCATAAGAATGAGGAGAACAAGAATTTGTATTTGCCAAACATGTCGATTAAGAGAGATTTACACGTTTATTTTTTAATTTACTTGGCGATAGAAAACAGCTAGAGCTTTAAACACGTAGCACCAGTCAGTTATGAAATCAATGCCTAATATTTATTGACGGACTAAATTTGCGCTATAAATACTTCGTAACTAAAGTGGAATTAAAGTAGATTTGAGCGTTATTAGGTTGCAATAACGTGCCCAGGTATTAGATTAAAAAAATGCAGCTGTTATCGCTTTTGTGATAAAAGCCAAAATGTTTATGTTTTAGTTTTAACATAATGTACAAGGGGTAGTCTGCGGACTATATCCCAGTTAATAACCAAGTGGGTGTAATAAAAATTAATGCCAAAAAGGAAAAAGCTGCACAGTGCAGAGAAATTTTAAACATTGGTGGACGACCGCAGCAGTTGTCGTTGATATTATCTGGTCAAAAAAATTTGTTATTATATACATATGTAGACACGAATGAATTTGATTCGAATCGTTGTTAGAAGGTAACGTCGTTATATGAATGTGATGATTAAATAAGTTAGCTAGTAAGTTAAGCTTAAGGTTATCGAAAAAAGAAATAAAAGCACACGTTTATTACAAATTGATTTTCCACTCATTGTACCTAATACAAAAATTTAATAAAAAAAACTGGTCAAGTCTGAGTCGGACTTGCGCACTGAGGATTTCGTACTATGGCAAACCCTAAAAAGTATGTATATGTAGTAAGAAATTTTAATCATGATAAGAAATTATTTCAACTTAGTGATCGATAATGTCAAATTTTAATTAGTTATTTTAAAGAAAATTTTTAGATGTGTTTACGTAAATTGCGTATACAATTATTTTTCTATTGTACATACAATAAACTATTTTTAGTATTTGTTGTTTAGGTACAGGATATAAGAAAAATTGTAGGTACATTACAGCTTATTACGTACAGCCATATTCATTGTAGACTTGGTAATAAAATGTTCCTAAAAACAGCAGCTTTGCTAGGGCGTACAAAATTTATTTTAAATCTAATATTAAAAATAAAAATATACTCATAATGTACTCAAAAGGCCTTTTCCAATTCAATATTTTTTTTGCCTCCCGTTTACATATATGGGGCCCTCCCCCGTCTTTGCGCCGCGATAATACATGTTATGTGTGAATTTCAAATCCCTGTCTCATTTCGTTTAGAAGCCAGAGACCTGTGACAGACAGACACAATAGGGTTCCTTTTTGGTACGGAACCCTAAAAAAAGGCAAAGCATGTATACAGAGCGGATTGTTTTCCGAATTTGAGTTTCTTTGGTCTTCCAAGTCATAGGTGCGAATATTATCGCAATGCATTAACTTTTCCTTTCTCTGTGTCGAATAGTAACTTTGCTATTATTAATAGCTGTTGAAAGCCGCACTTTTTGATAGTTCATTTTTAAATTGGTAACAGAAAAAACCTCCATGATGTCGGTTTCCATCTCTCACTAATTCCAACCCAATTTATGGTATAGCAAATGCAACTTTTCGTGTTCGGTGGTGACATTACGGATGTCTTCTGTCGAAGCAATTAAATATTGAAATAATTCGGCAATTCTCGCCAACTTACTTGGCTCTGCTCCATCTAAAGTATGATTCGCAGCAGCCGTGTAACATTAAAGGAAAATTATTTTCATAAAAATACATATGTATGTACTAAAATACACCCGCAGTGACCAAAGCACCTTGAAAAACAAAACAGCATTTACGTCGATTGGGCGTGATCACTAAATCATGCCATTATTTTACCTGGTTGTTCGTCCCCGTTCGGAGGAATTTTTTTTTTTAGTATCCCGAACAAATATTGCTGGTGCTGACTATCTATAATTAGATCGCCCGAGGCCTCCCACGCAGATCGAGCGGAAAAGCGGACAAATTGCCGTGAAGTAAGATTGTCGGCTAATTGCTTTATCATGAGCATCTCGCTTAAATTTAGAACAATCAATTTATTATGAGAACTGGCCTGACCCTTTCCATCGTGATTTTTCACGGTTTGTTTACAAATCACGACAAATTCTCGAATATTTTTTAAGTTTCTAGATCCAACATTGTTACTATTTCCCCTTCAAATTCCGGATAGGAGTTTTTTGGTATTTTTTTGAAAAATTTTAAAAATGTTTGCGTTCACCTCAATGAAATTTGCGTGCGAAATTTATGCACTCCCAGCATTTCACGGAGTATTGTCCGTAGCGAAATTATGCACGGGAAATTCCAAGCCGGGCATATTCAGCGTTTAGGTGAAATTTAATCCTTTCCCGATACAAGACACTCCGGGACCGAATTCGACTCCAGGACTCATATGATTCCTGATGTGCAGTAATCGGAGAATGTTTTTGTTTTCCTTTGGTTTTTCCATCAGCCTTGTTTTCTCCTCGCGGAAGAATGTCTCTGGGATATTGAATGACGACATTTTTTAGGTACTTTGAAGCGCAATATCTACTCGAATTTGAGCATGTTTTCCGCTTACCTACCCTACATAAATTGGATCGGGCCGACAATTCAAACAAAACAAACCAAATAAACGTCAAGTGCGTCACACATGGGCTACTTGAGGCTTTCAAAATGAATGAATGATTTTCTACTGTCTGCATGTTGACAGGTGTTTTGGCAGTGCTACCAATAATACGATTGTTTTTCATCGGGAATATAAATTTGTAACGTGTGACTCAATTCTTTCAGCGGTACAATTTCTTTGATCTATTAATATTAAGATAAAAGAAGAAAGAAATATAAGATCAACTTTTCTAAACATAGAATTTTTAAAATTCGGCACTACATTTTATTTCGATTTTGATAAAACAATAATCTGCCTGCTCGATTGTTGAGTAACACCTTCAACAGTGTGGTTGTAATTCGAAAATCGCGATTGTTGTAAATGTCTCAGCTAAAATCGTCTGCAATATTATCGTTGTTTGTTGTTAACTGAATTACAACAAATAATCCTTAGGATCCCGGAAGAAAAAAAAATTAACAATTACACATTTTCACATAATTTAAAAATAATAGACATGCATGTCAGCATAGAGGGTGGCGAATTCGAATTTATTGATGCTAAAATTAATTCCATTAAACGTCCAAACATACTAGAGAATCATCTTTTTCTAACATGTACCCAAATGCAAGAGTTTAAAGCAACTCGGTCAATCCATTCAAAAGATATACTGATAATACCCGTTCCCCAATGCGCCGACCAACCAACCACGAACCAACCAACCAACCAAGTGCTGTCAAAACATCCGCAGGCAAATGTTTAATCTGGAAGAGTTTTTACCACTTTTTGAGCGGAAAAACTGCTCAATTTTGCTTTTAGTGCTGGGCTGGAATTACCGCACACATTTTTACAAGCGTCTTGTGTTATATTAGTGGAATGATGTTTTGACAACCGGTGGGACAGCTGTGGCGCTGTCATTATTATAGTACAAAATAGTTGCCGAATGGATGACTCTTACTTTTGGTTAATACGCACACACGAAAAAGTTAGCCATGTTGACCAAAACACGAGTGAGAGAGATGACGCAAATAAGAAAATGGAAGGTGATGGCGCGATTTTAGTTAGATCGTGGTTGGTTGGTCTCTGCATTGGAGAAAAGCCTTTAGAAGCAACTGAAGTATAAAGATTGGATACTTAAATATTGATAACGTCGTCATTTGAACAACCAGTTCAAAAGTAAAGTGTTTTACATAAGTTCAAATGAAATTATCTTTGAAAAGGCTGGCCTACAAAATAATCCCCCACTTTAACACTTTTAAGTGTAAATCAATCGAGGATACTCCAAACTTATAAAGAAATCAGATTTTTTTATACTATTTATCATTTTCTTTATTTAGAAATTGTCGTAGTTGTGTTTTGCTGCATACATTTTATAAGTTTGCACAAACCATGTGAATGGGTTAACTTTGCATGGAGGGCACATTTAACGACAGCTCAAACTCATTCCGGTCGATGCATTTAGGCAGGTTGATGATGGCCGTCGTGCGCACCGAAGCAATGTCCACGATCTTTGAGCACAAAAGGAACATCAGTGTAAATAACAGTTCTAAAACCGATTTAAACTCGAATCAGGGTTTTGTCTTAAGCTACGGCCGAGCGAGCGAGCGTTCGCTTTTTGCCCAGAGAAGGCGCACAGCCAACAGGTGGTCGGGGCCTCTTTGCCTTCGGAGCAGCAGCCCATGCATGCCAAAAACAATTGAATAAATTAACTCTTCGTGAAGACTGTTTACATATCGAAGCATGCATCGGTCCAAGAAACATTTCTTGTAACTGGCTTAACGCTCGCTTAACGGCCCAAGCAGTCGCATGAAGTCGTGACTGGTCGCAGTCTCTTCATTTCCACAATAATTTCTTTGATCCCCTGATTCCGGAATGTGATGACGGCCAGCGGAGGCGCGGGATTTGCTGTCGATTAGTGCAATAATTGCCTTATCATGCACACGTCCGCATCGGGTGTGTCTGTCCGTACATGTCCCATATTATTAAATAGGAGCAGTTTGTATGTATAAACATGCATATGTATTATATGGCTGTAAACATATTATACATATATATATTATATGGCTGAATATTTAGAAATAGTTTAAAACTAAGTTAATTTAAGTTAATTTTTAATATTGAAAATTTTAGCGTAAATACAATTAACTAATTTACTTAATCTCTTTGATTAAATATTTGGTTAAACATATTAATTTCCCACACATACATACAGTACATACCAGTATAAAGCATTTAGTGATGGACAAATTTCCGTATTGTTGTTTTGCCGTCACAAAAATCTCAAGAATCGTTTTTTATGTTTGATAAGTAATTAACATTTTTGGTTTTATATATCACATTTAAATGTAAAGTGCATGTTACTCGTAAAAAGTATTGTAGATGAAAATATAGCTTAATTAGTTTGTCCTGTTTCGGCATATCTTTTAGGTAGTTTATGTTCTAGATTCACCATGCCATGGCAATATATGTATGTATACGTAAAAGTAATGTCCGCCCATATGCCACATGGAAAGAAGAAGATCTGGTTGCCGTCATGGAAGAATTGAAGAAAAAAAATTATAGGTGTGAAGGAAATAGCTCGAACTTATATGCATTTTCATCCAGAACACTTCGGAAACGTTTTTCTCAGAATAAAACCAGAAAAATAACTCCAGGTTTGTTTTATTTTAACACGTTCACGGATGTGACTGCTATACCATTCATTTTGTATTGTGATGTAGAATGACATGAATGCTATAGCATCCACATTTTAAAACCAAATATTTTTATTATTATATGCATATATTTACTATTCGTTTATTTTATATAATCTTAAATTTTTTAATTATTGTGCACTTAAGTAATGGCCAACTGATTCATTGAGTATTTTCATATTATTTTGTCTCTTCTCTGTGCATTTAAAAATTTACTTGCCGGAACCTTGAATAAATTAGAATCGCCTGTCTATTTTTGCAGATCATAATTGTGCTTTTTAATCATAAGGGCATCTATCCTAGCAGCTAGATTGCACACTGAGGCATCTATCCCCTTATACTATGGTTTTAAAAAACGTATTTTACACATTGCTTAATTTTGATTTACTACAATTGTTTAGTCATTACTATTTGTCATTGACTGAGCTATGCATATGCAGTGTAAAATTCATTGGCTAAAAGACAAGAAAATTAAAAAGTGGGGCACCCCTCCGTAATTTACTCTATGTATGAACATTTATTTATTTTTTATTTATATACAATAGAGTATAAATAAATTTATACGCTACCCTGCATGCGCACTCGGGATCTGAGCTCATATGACGCGCGCATGAACATGTGTTTTCAAACACGGCATCAACTTTTGATGTTGTTGACAGCATAGAAGTTTTCGTGGCAAGAAATCATTTTCAGTATAGGTCTCACTTCCGGGAATATTTGTTTAATCAAACTTTTAATTAAGCGAGAAAATAGTATTGAAATTTCAATCAGTCCCAAGTCAGGAACCGTATTTGGTTTCTGTCGATAGCGACAAATTCAAATTTGGTAACACGATATCAGCCAAATTTCAGTGGATTGTCATCGAAAAATCACTCAATGACATGCATACTATCGTAACGGTGAAGTTCTCTAGACAAAATGTCAGTAAACCCATATATAATACCAATATATGTATATATTTACTTAATTTATTTAATAACATTGCAAGGTTGTTAAAATATGGTTTTATGTAGCAATATTCTGTTGCCGACTGGATCAAATTGCCGAATTGCCCATTTCGTAAGAATTGAAAAGGCCATGTTATCGATTCGATGAGTCGAGTTAAAATACCAATTACGGTCTTAGGTTTGAGTTATGTTTGAGCCAAAAGTTAATCAATCAACTTAAGTCAGGTTTAATCTTAATTTGCTCCAAAAGATTCTAGATTTTGTAGGTCCGACCAGAGCTCGGTCCTTCAACTAGTCTTACTTACTCGTCGTCGACTTCGCTGAACATTCTAACGATGTTCCGGTGGAGGTTCACTTTAACTTCTCTGGGTGGGTAGTTGCCCGTGAATTGGTTGTGGGACCGGGAGTAGCTCGACGCAACCTGGGAGGCGATTAGTTGCGCCTGCTGCTCGGACAGGCTGTTGCGGCCACTGCAGCACTCGTTGGGTGACAAGCCCATTATGAGATGCTCCAATTAACTTAATTGTCCACCTACACAGTTGCACTGATTGCACTCGCCACTCGGTGTCACAGCCACGTCAGAACACAAATCTCGCACTTGCGGTCTAGAATCGGTCGTCGCGAGAAGAACGATACTTCGCAAAAGCGCGATTGGGCCGTTACTAAATCGACAAAAGCTACCCGAGTCTACAAAAACAATCGCAACATAAATGCGTAACGTATGATGGACCCGTGCGACAATGCAAAATATTTTTTCAATTCTGATCAAGACGATAGCTGGCAAGCAGATGGGATCCGCGACCGCGTCTTCCACGGCGAAAGCCAATTAAATTGCTTGAAAATTGCTTTCTGCAACAGGCCGGGCCAAGCGTCCGCAAGCTCGCGATTCGCGTAAAAAGCGTCGATCAATTCAAAAATGGCTCTAAGGTGTCGAGCTGATCGAATCCATTCGATTGAGTTATCAGAAAACAAGAGACGACGCGGCCAGCACGAAGGAAGGGTACAAGTGGCCGCGTCCGCAACGAACAACTTTCCGATAGTGCTGTGCCGGTTGAAGACGATAAACAAACGCTTTTTTTCTTCCCGCCTTCTCAAGGTGTTTGGAAGGTCGTTACAAAATCGTTTGAGTGATTTTGGCGAGTCTAATTAATTGAGCGCTGCCAGCGGGACATAAATCTCAAACGATACGTGTAGAAGGAGTCCGTCTTTGAGTGGAGACCGCAGTCTGAATACAAATTGAAGGTGAAATTATCCGAGTTATGCTCTGCTCGGTGAAATGATTCGAAAATGCACAGAAATGCATCGCCCACTTCGGTGTGCCTTGATTTCCGATATGCCAACTTATCGGGCTTGTTTAGATTAAACAGGAGTTGTCATTTATCATTAATCATCACCTAAAAAATGCTTTGTCGAATAGCCCCACAATTATGGATTCTTGCCAAGTTTGCTTTTGGCCAGGTGCAACCCGTGCACCGCTCCCAAGAGCACATGACACGTTTCTTAGCGTGATTTTATCTACCGCAGTTCGACAGCATAATTTATATTCTGCGGGGCGTCACACTCTTTCTAGTTGAATTAGTCGTAATGAGTATCGGAAGTTGTTGGAAATTATTTTCCATATGCAAATTAACTGCATCCGCTCTGGGTGAGCGAATTATCGCTTAATGCAACGGCACCATAAAAGGAAGACAGTTTAACAATGGTTCAAGAAACTTTCAGCAATATTGTTTATCTAGATTATTATGATTTTATTTATTTCTTTCTGTGAGTATAGAAAATACTATATCTACCTTCCTACAATTTGTGAGAACCAAAAGAAAGGTGGCAATCACCATTTTTGTCACAAATTATAAGAATGTCATTTAATATGTATATATAATATATACATATGTACATTCTTAATAACAAAAGAATATATATCAAAAGACAATTGTTTTTATATACACTGAGAGAAATTGTGAGCCATGGGCTTTCATTTCAGCATATCGTGAGCGTTGGAAATTTTTAGAGACTTGTTTAAAATTAATTTGACTGAGGAAAAATTATTTTTCACTCTTTTTGTCAAAAATTAACTGACGAGTAACGAGTATTTGTCCCATTAAGGAGCAAATAAGTTTATCTGATAGCTGATTCAAATCACAGGAAAGTTCATTATTGGGACGAATTTATTCGACGTATAAATTTATCTGATGATTGAAACATTGGCCCTTAGAAAACTACTCGACGTGGGTACAAAAAAATTGCTATAAGCGGAAAATTTAGAAGTTATGTTCTGAAAAACTAGAATTTTCAGCTCATAAATTTAAAAAATCCAATAAAGACACAAACATTTTCCCACAAGTATACAATAATCCTACGTATGTTATGTATTATATATGTTAATATATTCGGCTAGATTTTGTGCTGACAAATAGTTAAAGCTAACTATTTTCGAATCAATGGAGTTTCAAATTTATTGTATAAAAACTATTAAACTACAGTAGAATCCGTTTATTATGACTCCGCCTATATTGACCAACCGCTTAATATGAAGTAATTACACAGCGAAGTTTGGTTTTCATATAAAATTCTTTATTACAAAGTCGGATACAATGACCGCTTATAGTGACATATCGCTTATTATGACCCATTTTTATGTAATAGAGGGTCCGACGACATTCGGCACGTCCGTGGCACGTGGCCTGTTTTTGTTTTGAGTCTCAGTGAGTATTTGATAGTCGAAGGTTTCGCATTGTTTGTTAGTGATTTGTGAAGAAAATGAGCGTAAATCGTAAAGCATTTACGATTGAAGAGAAAGGTATTAGAGACTGTTATTACAATATAAGGAAAAAACAAAAGCAGACAAATATTACTGATTTCTTATGTAAAAAATGAAAAAATATACATATAATGTACTTATTACGTACAATTTTTACATACTTTGGTTTAATATGCTGTGTTTCTCTCTATTAAAATAAATACATATGTACATATATACCTAACAAAAACAGGAGGTTGTTTATTTTCTACAAAATGCTTTGTATGACGTCCGCTTAGTATGACGTGTTTGTCTTTTCCCTTCGATGTCATTATAAACGGATTCCACTGTACTTTCTATTGCGCATTACTGCTTGATAATATAAATTTGCATTAAAAATCAAACGTGGCGTTTTAACATCAAAATTTAATGATTACAGAAAAAAATCAGCGTAAATCATCAGAAACTAGCACTGATCTGCGAAAACTGATCGTCGTTTATCACTTAATAAATGGACTAGCAAAATAGCCGCTAAATATAAAAAAAGGTAAATTGACGGTCCAAGCAATCATTAAGAATTACAGAAACAGTGACTTTTTTGGGATTTTACCGAGAACACGAAGGCTCAAGAAAAAACCAGTTCGTATGACGCCAGAATTATAAGAGAAATAAAAAAAGAACCGATATCATCAACTAGAAATATTAAAAAGAAATTATACGATAATGTTTCTTAGCGGATTCTACATGCGACAGCTTCGTGAAGGTGGATTTACAAGCTATTTAAAGATAAGGAAGGAAAGGAAAAAGCGTCTACAGTTCGCAAAAACATATTTAACAATTCCCCTTTCTTTTTGGGAAAAAATTATTTAGATAGACGGAATCAAATTTGAGCATGGAAATGCAAAAGGAAGACATCATAGAGTATGATGACTCCTAAATGAAAGACTGTTAATTTTGTCAAATCAGTCTTTTGCTCAAAATATGAGTATCAGCGTCGATTTCATATACCAGCAACAGAATACTTCTTCCAAAGTTCCGTAGATATTCTGGAATGGTCTGCTCAAAATCCAGACTTGAGTTCCATAGAGCATCTTATGGAACTATTTAGACGAAAAACTCAACCAGTCGGAGTGCAACATGTACAGGATTGCATTTTTTGACATAATGATGGATTTCTGGAATAATTGGAAAATTTGCTATGCCGAGATATCTACAGAATATAATTACTTTGGGATCGGGTAAGCTTAAAAATAAATAAACTTAGGTTGATACGTATAGTTCTGTCGTACTAACTTTCCCTAATTATTCAGATATAACCTGTTATGTATACTTATAAAAATATTTTAAAACCAAGCTCTTAGCTATAGCAGCGAGTCTAGGTCAGATTGGGTTTAGAAAGACGTCACATAGCTTATCGTATTTTACTAGTCACACTCTTTCATTTCATACCCATATCAAGCGGGTTGTAAAGAAAAAGGTAATCCGCCATCTTGGAGGCGCCCGCCATTTTGAATTTGGAAAGATAATATATATATAATACTATATTGCATTTTCACGGGACTTACAAACGTGTGCACAATTTCAGCCTGTTCGAATAACAGAAACTGGTTCAAAATTGACTTGCAAGATTTATACCGTATATACAAAAACATTGTAAGTAAAATAAAAGCTTCTAAAAAGAAATTTTATTTATCCAAGGGTACCTACGCATGCTTTAGTCGGATACTGTAGATATATCATTTAATTCAATGCTATCCAAAATTAAATTCTTTCCGTAATAATAATACTTAGTATTTGCAAAGAAACAATTATAAGATAGAATTTAGTTTTAAAGAGCATAATTATTAAAACATTTATTCCCAAAACAAATTGAAAAACGAAAATTTACATGACTCAATTCAATTGCAAGAAAAATATTTTCGCATAGCTTTGGCGAGCAATAAAAAATTGAGCTTAAAAAAAGATTTAGCTCAAAGTAAGTCCTCTACCTCCGTGTTAGTCGACCTCGCTTCTAAAACTTGTACCGAATTAAGTTGCGACCACGGAGATGAAGAAAAAGTGCACATCGCTTCAAACGTCTTGAAATGCTCCATCTTTAATGAACCTATTCGCGAATTAAATCGATCTGCAGTTGGCGTAATTGCACTTTTATTTACATGGTTAAAAGTAGAGAGAATGTGTTACCACTTCATCTGACATTGAATTCGATAAAGGCTGCAAAAAGTACAAAAATCCAATATATGTAATATGGCGAGCGCGCGTTGTTTGCATAGCTAATGGTTGAGCTGACTAATGCGTAAGAAGAGAGGAAGAAGTTTGAAAATTAATTTAATTTCTACCTTCTGATTTTGTTGATACGTTCTTTGAGGAGCATATGTAAGCCGGAACATTTTATGGTTTCACGTCGGACCAGTAATTATGGAAAATTGATAGTCTGAAACCGAAGGAAATTATTAGGTATAAAATGTTTAGCTAGCCACTGAGTAATTCAGCTAAATTTAATAACTACATTTGTACTTTTTGTCAGAGGATCAATTTTTGATAATTATTGATTCATTATAATGTTCTTTCGAATAGGCATTGCATGATGCATGCACCACCAACACAATTTAGTTGGAACATTCTCTGGGAAAATATTATATTTCAATTTGAGAACAAGAAGAGTGCATATCTTTGATTTTAGAAAATTTCATTTTGAGAAATTCAACCAAATGGAATCACAATTGGAGTCTCGGCAGCTTAGTGGCTAGGCTATGAAAACTTTCAACCGATGAATTGTTGCCATTTCAAAAGTTTAACGTGAAGAGATTATTTCAGAACAATTGACAAAATATTGCCGTTTATTCATACCCATTCTGCTTCCTTTACGCGACAGAGTCACTTTAGATTTTTAGTCAAAATATTTTTTTATTTTATCTTACCATCCCTTTTGTTTATAATCTCTAATTGTAGAATGTGTTCTAAATTTAATTTTGGTTTTCGAACAATTTACTCAAATGAGAAAATAAAATTATACATATAGTTCGTCAAAATTAAAGAAGCATTTTTTCTTCCTAGGGGATAAAAAAAACCCTGGTGTCATCAAAAATAGCAGCTGTTGGAATAAAATTGTGTCATTTTCGTAATATGTAGGTATTACTAAAATTGAATTAAACTAAATATAATTGAAAACAACACTTTAACGATTATTTCTGATATCTATGTATATACATATGTAAGTCTTTCTATTTGACGAAGTTTTTCGCGGGCAAGCACTTTTTATGATTTTCATTCATCATTTTTCAAAAATAGTAAAAATACGATCTTTTGTTCTTTTTAACTTTATTTTTTCTGAAACCGGAAACCAAAAAATTCTATATAATTTATCTGCCATTTGTTCGCCCGTAAAAGTGGCGTTGAACTGTGTTATTAAAAAAAATTAATTATAATAATTCTAATTATTATTTATCATTAAAAATAAGTTTTCGTGAGGACTGTTTTATTCAACTCAAATAATAGGTAGCTCGGGCAAAGTCAAGTACGAACATAAAACAAAATAATAACACGTAATTTAAATTTACTTTTTAGAATCTGCATAAATCGTTTTACGAAAACTTTATTAAAAAAAATTCCTTTTGAAGTCTACTCATGACATCGGGAGTTGTTGAAAACAACTGAATATTTGAAATTGTTTTGTATTGACTAAGCATGAAAATTAGTGGTTTTCCCCACAAGTGTTTAATATTTGAACAAATGTAAGCATTCGGATTCGATATTGAGGGCACTTCGTTTTTTCGCTGCGTTACTCTCAGATATATACACAAATTGTAAAAAAACTAAAGCAAATATGTTGTTTTTCAACATATTTGGTAAACACGACTTTCCTATATTTTTCAAAGTCTCAGACGCTATTTAATTAATGATCAGTAAAACGATGATTGTCTTAAAAGCTTAAATAAATGGTAGGAATTCAAAAAGGCAGTAAATTAAGTTAAGAGGAAAACAATGCGCATTAGCCTCATTCTGAGAGATTCTGATCACTTTTGTATAGGATGCATTATACTTTGTTTAATTTGAAACACATGTGTCCTTGAACTAAATTTTTACATTTGAAAAGAATTTCGATATATTACTGAGGACTTTTATATACTGCATTCAAACAAGTTATATATTTATTTCCGGTTTATTCGTGTATTTGTGAAGACTTTTTGATAAAATAAAAATTGTGATCAAATATTATAAATTAATTCAATGTCATCCATTAATGAGATATGTGATGGGTAACGCGCAATATTTTTCATTTTTCAAATTCGCAACAGGTACGCAGTTATCGAAGAATTACGCCTGCATCGTGCTTGCAACAGGCCTGCATTTCCCTAAAATACACCCGCAACAGCCCCAAATTTTTATAAACTCTTCTCTAGTTATATTCGTCTCTAAAGAAAGGCAGATAGAAAGAGTCTACTGATTTGATAAAATCCGAACTTTAAATTTTTATTTTAAACAGACATTTCTATGATCTTATTTCTCTTCAAAAGAATGCTACGGGCCCGATTCGAGCGTATATCGGGCGCTTCTTCAATTCCGGGCGTGCTATAGGCTTGTTTCGGGACTATATATTTTTATTCGGGTCTGCCGCATAGGCATTTACATGCCATGAAGTGGCCCGGTGCATGCACACATCTATAGGGCAAAGCGGTTTGAATCTCTAAAAAAGTTACATTGAGTCTTATAGCCTACGACGTCGGCAGAATTGAAAAACAAATCGCGGCAACTTCCAAATTAAAGCTCGTATTCAAAAATTGTTTTCACTCATGATTAACCTAAGAACTTCCCCTTTAAATTCATAAGACTTTAAATCACATCTTCAAACAAAGAATATGTAACTTTTGAGTTCAACTCAAACTCAACTGAAAAAAGTGGCGGAAAAAAGATTTAGCTTCGTACCGAAACGAAGAACCAAAAAATTAATGCATTTTCGTCAGAAACATTAATATTTTTGGCTTATTATGAAGTAAAAACCTCTGTGGTTTTAATTTGTACTTTTATGTTCCTAGTGTCCAAAGAACCTGATTTAATTCAATTTATCCTGGAGATTTCATTTTGCGCCCATAAGAATTAATGAATATTTAACGAACTGTCAGACCCACTTTACGCACCTATGCAAGAGGCTTGTAAATGTAGAAGATTTTGACATAGCACAGTTAAATAAACATATAAAACATTTATTTAAGGATTAGCGAATTTTTAACTTCACGGTCATAATTCGTAAAATATTGATCTTACAGAACTAAAATTATGGCCAAAAAATTGTAAACTTTTACTAAGCTAACTATATGAATTGAGAAGAAGAATTTTTAACACAAATACTGCTATTACTATTTGACTCTGTGTATTTTCTAAAAAACTCTGACTGTCTTTTCACAAATGTTATACAATAATAATAGAGTATAATGTAATATTATATAATATAATTAGTTTTTCTATTATATAAGCCCCTAATTCAAAAAAAGAGGTGTTATAAATTCCAAATATTTCAAATATACCTATATAAAATTAAAAGCAGTCGGATAACAATGGACATTATGGAGTCTGTGCTTCGGGCCACATATAGTGGACTTTTATTATTATTCCCCACTTTTTAAAGGTTTGGTTATTTGTGTCAGAGGTTTTGAAAGTAGTGTACACTACATTTGGAAGCAGTATAATTGATTTTGTACTATGAAATTATATTTTCACATATTGTTGAGAGGTTAAATAAATTGTTTCAAGTTAGCACTGCGTATGAAAATTAAATTTTAGTCATACTTTATAAGTTCCTATGTACGGATTAAAAAGATCTGGTACTGACATGAAATAGCGGCAACAGTGCTTATTGAAGTAAAATATGACCCTTATCAAATTGACATGGCTACTATTATCGCTCCACTATCTTTTACCTTACAAATTCGTTTAACTTCCGTTGAAAAGGACAATATCAAATTTATAAATATGAAATTTTTGTTTTGGCGGCTAGATCCGACAAAGTTGTCGCTTTTACTGAATTTCAATTAGGATACGTCAATCACTTTCAGCAACGCATTCGCAATGTTTATGCTATGCTACGATTTATGAGGTGATAGCACATTTCCTAATAGAAATCAGTAAAATATGCCAGTATGAAATGGTTCCTCTAGTTTGGCTGAGCTTAATTAAGAAAGCAAGTTGGAAACAGGGAACATTTAATTGAATCCACGTAACCCTGGGCTCGTTCCTCCTCATGTAACGTGTCTTGTCACACCGATGGCTCGCTCCGACAGCACAGAAAGACCGACCACAACTCAGTCTGGCAGTCATGTAAACTTACGTAACTATGACAGGCAATTTCTCAGCGAGGTGTTTTTTAATTTTGGCGAAATGCGTTCCTTCCTAGTTGCCTGCGACACGGCCGTTGGCCGGGAGGCCTAGCAACCGAAGTAATCGCGAAAACTACGCAATTTTTTGCCTCATTTTCCCTTCTGTTATCGCCGCGCCGTGCCATCAATCTAATTGGATGGGAGCAGCGGCCAAAAATAAAAAATGGAATAGTGGAGCCGCCTGACGAACAGGAGAAAGTAAGTCCAATGTTAGCATAATGCGCGATGACTGCGATTAGAAATGATTGAGTCGACCGTTGCGTCGGCCTGGGCTAAGGGGCCAATTTAGAAGTTATGCTAGTCGACACGCGTCTTATGGCCCAAGACGCATCGTGCGAAGTGCGAAGTCGCCAATGTTCGGCCGGGACGAACTTCTCGAACATTGTAAAATTTGGATGATAATCAGCCGAATCATTAAAAACCAATTTAAGACGACTTGTCTTTTCTGCTGGACTGAATTACATGGTAAATCAGATGTTCGTGCGGCAACACCTTGCCGGAGGCTGGCTTTTTGCTTAACTTGTGATAAATGAGTTATTAATTTCAAGGCGCTTTCGCCAGTTTCGAATTTTTGCGAAGACTTTATGAATCCCATATTTACCTGGTTTACAACTGAAAGGCATTCCTCTATATCTTTTGTATCTTCACACCAAAAAAAAAAAGTCCAGTCGTATCACATGATGTGGGGAAAGCTTTATTGGGAAGAAAGAACACAGGTATTTGTATGTTCGATAATGACATTTTTGCTAAACAAACAAGTTATGAGTTATGACAACTTTTTACAAGTTTCACAGTATTTCTTTCTATTTTTTATAATTCAAATTTATTACTAAAAAAAATTGTTCGCCGGCACCTTGGTAGTTTTAATGGCCTCAAATGTGATTGGAAGGAATTAAGAAATGCGCGGTCTATCGTGCCAACCAAATTAAACAGACAAAAACGCAAAACTTTCGACTAGAACCTAATAGATGCATACGGAAAATTTGATTAAAATCACAATTGTCAGTTTCATCGAGCATTGCATTAATTGGCTTCAATTTCAATTTCACCCGTATGTTACTAAACAAATTTTTCCACATAAGCTACTAATCTTAATACCAAGATATCCACTTCAAAAATACATATTTATCATACGGTTCTAATTGCTGCGGGTTGCCAAGTAGGTAGGTATATTGTTAAAATTTTTAGGGCTTAGAATTCTACAGCGTTTTTTTAAGATATTCAAGGTCAAACTAGATACTGTCCATGCAATGCAATGCTCCCGAGATCGAACTACCATGACAAAATTTTAAATTATTCTCTTCTTAGACTGATTACATAACAGATGAACATAGGACACCTTCCGCTATGCAAAACTAGCCATTGAGTGTATGCTAGGGCCAGTGGCGTAGCTAGGTAACCAAGGGCCCTGGGGCAAATAAAAAAATGGGGCCCCACTGCTATCTAAACTGGTTAGGTTTTATCAAGTAAAAATATTAAATATACAAATACTTAAAAAATAAACGTTCACATGATCGGCGGCGGAGGTGTCTCCAACTGCAATAATTGTCGAATCTTCTTCAGTAGGCTTCTCAACCAACACTGCAGTTACCACATTATTTGAGTCACTATCAATAGAAATATTTTGTCCAGAAGTACTTGCAGAAGGCTGACTAAAAAACTTGTGAGTTTTGGGCAATATTTGTTTACTATCTTCTCTTTCTTGGCGTTGTTTGCGTTTAAATGCACCGCTGGGTTTCTTCTTTTTGTCCATAATTTTAGTTTTCTAATTTATTTTTGACATGATTTATTGACGTAACGGACATCAATATGAGTGGTACTAAAATCAAATAAAATTGAACCACTATATTGACCAGTACTAAAAAGTTTATTGAAATTAGCTTACTTACTCCTGATACAGCGTTAATTTTTTAACCGTTCTCGAAAAAAAAATCTTAACTCGAATTCACAATAAATATAATAATAAAACGCACATATTGCTATCCGTCAAATTGACAACACTGCCAACTCACAGAAAGAATTTAGGGGAATTCCCTAGGTATAACTTTCGAATTTCTCTCAACTGAGTTGCCATGATTAAAGTCGGGTTACAACCTGTCATATTTATTTTGAAAATAGGAGAAATTTTCAAAAGTTTAGTTCGATCGAGATTTTTTGGTAAGGATTCGAGGGCCCCTTGAGCGGCCTCCTGAGCTTGAGGGCCCCGGAGCACTGCCCCGCCTAGCCCCTAGGTAGCTACGCCACTGGCTAGGGCGACCTCATAGTAACTTAGTTGCAACTCCATCAAATGGCGAACATGCTTTGCCCTTATGTGTTTGTAAAAATTTTCCTGTACCAAAAATATAACATTTATTATAAGCAAATATTGATCAGGAGAACATATAGAATCGATTGGCATACCCCTGTTCAAACCTTAACGAAACGCTCTGTGTAGAAAATACCTTATTTGAGAATTTTGTCTCTGATAAACATCCTGGCTATCCAGTATAGTAACTTATGGCGAAGTAAAAAGTAATTGTTCCAAAACAATGACAGCAACCACTTCATTAAAAAAACCGGTCAATAGCGAGTCAGGCTAGCGCAATCAGGGTTCCGGTCCAAGAACCTTATCGACGAACAGTCAAATTGTCGGAATTAGATTTGTCAATTATAATAATATAAAACTTTTAGCTTGAAAGCCTCAGAGCATCAAGAGGGACTGTGCTTTTTTGCACATTTTAGGCTATATGTATATTTATAACCAATTCTCAAAAATGTGTTTTTTAATTCTTGAAAGTAGGCCTTTCAAACGACACATCACACGAAATCTATTTTTTCTTTAAATGGGCCCAATTCATATCCATTAAATATTAAACAAAGATACTTCATAATTTTTGACCGTTGAAATAAATATGTGCATGTCACAAAGACCTAACATTCTGCCAAATTTTAAACTCATATGTACGTCAGTACTCAAAATAATTTAAAGAGGGAGATTTTCATTTTTCTAATGACGTTTGAAAAATTAAAATGCATAAAGTCAACATTTCAAACATTTTAAGAATGTGGCTCGCATTTAAGAAAAAATTACTGTTTTGGGGTAAAAATATGGGGGGCATAAAAATTGTAAGTGCATATTAGCCTAAGATTCTACTCTGCCCGCTCGGTGGTAATATGTATATTAAGCAAAGAGATTTAAGTCTATAGGTTAAATATTTTTCAAGATACCCTGTGACGACTTCAAAACAGATAATTTCGAGAAAAACACGTTTGAAGTTTGAGAAGCAACGGCTTCGAATTTTTATTTAAAATGTAAAATCCTTTCTTAGTGGGTGCCTAAGAAACCTGTGTAAAATTTTGAATTTTTGAACTCAGTGGTTTAGGCTGTGCGCTAATATATCAGTCGGTTTCTCCTTGTACTTGAAGATTATGATTTAGTTACATACATAATTTCACTTTAAGGGAAGACACCACTGATAAAGGCTCATTTTCGACCTGAATCTTTGGTATTTTTTTTATAAAGAAAGGAACGAAATATATACGAAAAAACCATGTATAAATTTTAGGCATTAGTTTATATTAAAGAGTATATAAAACATGTTTAATAGTGAAAAAAAAATACAAACTGAAGGCGCACGAGTTGCCGCGCCAAAAACAAGTTTTTGTGGCACGCATGAAAAGTGTTTTTAAGTTAATTCTGGAACAAAAAATGATATTATATATGTATGTTCGTTAATTCGATTAGTTTTCGGAAGTACACGAGGAAATAAATAAATATCAATAAGAAAAAAATTGAAACGAGGTTGAAAAAATAGTTCGATTTTCGTACCTTGAATTTTCATTTAAAAAGTGATGTATTTTTTTACAATTTTCAATTAATCGACAAAAGATCATGTACTTCCATGATCTATTTAAGACGCTACAGTTGAGGTCAATCGCCGCCACTTTGTATTTCTTTTACCAAAACAAATTTTTTTTATGTATTTTCATACTACAGGTATTTCAATATGTGCCTAATAATGCCTAAAGGTCTTTTTCACATATACATATTTTATTCCTTTCTTAATAAAAAAAAATGCGAAAGATTGAGGTCGAAAATGGAACTTTACAGTGGCTTGCTCCTTTGAAGGTTTTCGTATAATTAAATTTGTATAAGGATTGATTGCAATCGATCGATCGATGAAATCTCTCTGTGCTTAACTGAAGGCAATACTTACAATCCGAAAGAAATTATATTCTATTTATATTTCAACTTGAAATGAGTTTTGACTAACAGAACAACATTTATTACACCGGAGGGTACAAAGTTTTCCCAATTTGCATTCAAGTGCAGTATGCTCCCCGAAAGACGGTCTATTTAAAGCGCAGTGGCCTGTTACGTATCCGACCACAGGACGACGTCACCAGACACATCCTATTTCCTCCCGTCAAGCCCGGCAACCCCCTGCGTCCTGTGTCAATAATTAACTTTGAGATTTCGTCCAATTTCCCTGTACACCAAAAGTTAGTGCGCCAAGGAAGCCTCGAGCGAATTTCAACGTTCAGCTCGACTGGCATTTTCCTCGGAGCGCTTTGGCGTGCGGCGACCGATGACCTCCATCTCGTCAAAGAAATTTATGAGAAAATTCGCTGCCTACTAATTTGCAATTGCTCACAATCTCAACATAATTCCGAGCGCCCAGAATTATAAGGTCGCCGCCGCGCTCGGGCAACATCTCGTTTGAAGGGAAAACTACGAATAATTTAATCAGAGAGGGAATTCATTTTTTATTTATTTATTTTAAATTATACAAACTGCTATTAGTCTCTAATTCAATATTCGGTTGGGTCGAGTATCTTGCGTTGGTTTCTTGGTTATTTTTAGGCCCACCGGAATGAGGACGCGATTTTTAAGGGAAAAATTGCGGCTCGGACTTGCGCGTATTTTTTGTTTCGACACTGTTCTTAGTTCTCTCCAACCAGCCGCAACCGCCTTCATTTTCGTGAATCTCGAATAAATGCGATCTGTCTGCTGGCCCCGGGGACATGTTCGTACAGCGGCGGTATGGATCTTTTCGACTCGCAGTTCATGGCGCAATGATGGATGAATTAATTAATTTTTCGTGTCATTTCGAAACATATTTTCAGAAAACAAGTCAGCCTTCGTGTGCACAATTTCGAGAGTCACTTGCCCCTACAGATATCTTGTTTCTGCTGCCATTTCTCACCTCTGTTGTTTTTTAATTGGAAAATCAGACTTGGTACTTACATAACGATGCACTGTCGAGGTGATATGCACTTACCTGAAAAGATAAAAAAAAAAAATATGTATTATTTGCTAGCTCTCGTAAAGCTGAATCTTAAACAAAAAACCAAAAAGTAGAAATTCAAATATATTGAAAGTTTCCTTCTCGTTGAAAAGTGCATTCGAAATTTATTCAAATTGCATTAATAGACCGAGACCTAATCGATTTGGCTGCTCTCGGTTCAAAAGTGATTTCAATCAATCGAATCAAGTGTGGCGCGCGGACATGGACTGTTCCAGAGAATCAATAGCTTCACTTAAAGGGCCTTGCTAATAATGGAAGAAATTGAGCTAAAAATAAAGCCCCACAAGCCATGTCGCCGCCGCCGCAACCTCCACCGCCACTGTCTGTCCTGCAGACTCTCGAACTTTCCAAATCAATTAAACGAAGACTAGAGATGGCATCGTCTTCAAACAAAAAAGTACTTCAGCCATGGGTTACTTTAATTGACATGGCGTGAATTTACCCGGTTTGGCCGTTAAATTGATATGCTTTCTCTTTGTGGCGGTAATTAGCGCTGGTGGAAAAGGGTATGAACCTTTCTGCATTTCTAGAAGAATCTGACAAAGAGAAAGCTAATGTGAATGTCATAGCAGTTCATCTTCATCACCGGTTTGGACTATATACTATATCTAAATTTTTGACATGAATTGTAATGACATTTCAAAATTTCGAAAATGACACATTTCAAAAGTACAAAATAGTCTTGCTGACACAATGTACCTTCATATAATTCGAAAAACGCAGGAAATGCTAAATCATGACGACATTAGCTGCGTTCTTTACATCGAGATCTGGCTCTAGTTCAGGTGCTTTAGGGGAGAGGTGGCATGAAAGGGACAATTCAAATTACAACTACAAATCCCTCCAAAACAAAAATATTTTTATTGTGTGGCAACACCAACGTACACCCACTCGCACCTAATTTCAAGTTCTTGTAATTTCAAAGATGGCGGTATTATACCATTGAATTTAGTCATGGTCCAAAGTAAATTTTTCGTAATTCTTTTCAAACGTTTTTTGAAATGTTGCAAATGGTTCATTGAACTGTTTGTCAAAAATATGTACAAAAGTGAACAAATTTGTAAAGTAAAAACAGTATTAAGAGAAAGTTCCTAATTTTTGAGACTGAACTTTGGAGGTCGAAAGTACATTTTTGTTTTGTTTTGTTAATAATGTTATTAAAAAGAATTTTATGTTTATTTGTTTTAGTTTTTAGGGATTTCCACAATAAATGTTAATTATTTACCAATTGTTATTTTTTTCTTAACCCGACATACGTCAGCCATCAACGGTATTAGGAAGCACGTTTTTAACCTTGAAATAACCTAAGATGTTTAACTCGGTTTTTTAATTTTATAGTAGATACAACAGAAATCAACGATAAAATAAAAAAGAAATAACTCACAAAACTTAACTGAATTAAGAATTATGACATGACGAAAAGTACGGACCCAGAATAGTAATAGTGTATGTACTAAAAAAATAAGTATAGTTCTTAAGGGTTAAGAAAACAAAAGTAAGACTATTGGTTTTCAACTAGTTTTAAAAAAGCGATTTAGAGTAACTACATATAGTACAGGAGATTTCTGTATCGAATCAGAATAAATTATGCAGTTTTCTCTAGCTTTAACCGTTTCAGTGGAAATGTCAACCATAAGCTGGAAAATATTTGGAGGGTGGAGGAGAGCGTCGGTACATAAGGATAAGAAGTTTTGAGAGACTTAAATTCTAAGTTGGGGATGATTTTAAAATTGATGTATTACGGTCCTTTTTTTGGATTTTTTTGTTTTGTTTTTTAGGTCTCTAAAAGCAATCCTGCCAAAATTTCAGACTGCTGGAAGTATGGGAAAAATTATTCCTTTAGAGAAACGTAATTTACTCGTTAAAAAATATTTAAAAAATTTCTCATACCAGCATTTTGTTGAAAATTCAATTTACTACCAAAAATGCGGTATTGATTCATGAATGCTCAACTTGCACAAAATATCGTCACATATGTAGCGGAAAGATTCTAACAAATTGCAAGTGTCACAAGACAATACCACAAATAGTATCATCTTCATGGCTGTAATTTCGTACTAAAATGACCAAAAAACCAATCATAATAAAATTATTTTTGAGCTAAAACTTCATATAAGCGACTGATGTCACCTTCAGGAGTCGGGAAAGTTTTTACGAGTATCTGAATTAGCTCGGTTCGCCGGCTCGTGTGGTATCCAAAGGAAACTTGAAATAACTTTTGGCAAACCACCGGACACTTTGCTAATAAAGCAACAATCCGCAAAAATCGATTACTAGATTGGCCATAAACTTGACATCCGATGTGACAGTCATTAGACCTGCTTCGGTGCTCTTGTCGCTGAAAAATAGAGGCCTCGGCTTTCCCGGGAGGGGAGGGCTAAATACCAGGCAGATTGATGCCCGACTAAATGCGTCTTTTTGGACACTAATTGCTTAGCGTTGCAAAGATTGGGAAAATATTTTGCTGAATAATGACCATAACTACATACTTGGCAAGGGGACGGCTAAAGTTTTCGCAAAAGATTTAAATTATTGCAGCCCCTGCCGCGAGATTTGAAACTCCGCCAGAGGTTATTTTCTGCTATATTCTCCGGAAGGAAGCGAACCGAATTGTTGGTAAACAAAAAATAGTAAGTACATATTTTTCGACCTCTGAAGCTGAATTTTCAGATCCCCAGGAAATGAAGTGGATTTTAGGTCGGAAGTTCGAAATTTCTTTACATATTTTGCATTGGCAAAACTCTACGCTGGAAATCATTACCTCCCCGTGCGGAAAAATTAAGGCTTCGTCGTTGTCTTGTCGGCGATTCGGAAGTAATTTGGGATTAGCCGCTGTCGAATTAACGATAAATTTATGGGAAGCTTACAAAAGCGAAGCAAAAAAAAAAAAATAGGTGCTTTTATTTACCCGGAAGTCTTAATTATGTGAAGCCGAAGTTATGAAGCGCAAATTAAACGTGACGCCGCTGCTTGCGTCAGCTTGTTTGTCGTATCGCGGTGAGATGCCCGGCCTTTCGGGTACTTTCAATTTTAATTACCTTTTGAATGACCGCTGCGATCGGATGGGGTTTAAGCGATTCATTGGCTGTAAAACACGCACCTTTGAATACACGTGGGTCAATTAACAAAGGTTTGGAAACAAACAAAAAATTATTATTACGTGTATTTGTTTTTATTAAAGGGTGAAAACAAAAATAAATTCCCCATGTATCTACTTGTCTTAAGGAAGAAAGGGAATTTACAGCAAATTTTTCTGTTTTGTACGTTAAAATATTCACGAACATTTGCAAGGTGATTGTATGAATTGAGGTTACTACGGGTATGAAGTCGTAAGTCATGGAGTTTTTGTGGAAATTAACAAATTCTTGTATACATTTAAATATGTACACATAAAACTTGTTTTCAACTAGAATGCAATTAGAGTTGGCTCCCTAGGATTTCCAGTAAGTAATCTAGTGAAAATAAAGATACTAGAAATCTATTGGCATATTTTAACTACAATTCTACCTAAATATACTAGAACTACAGATATAAACGGTAGAATTCTATTGTGTTTGTTTTAACTAGAATTCACTGGAATTCCGATTAAAATCACTAGAATTCTATTATTTCTTTCTTATAACTAGATTTATTATCTAAATTCATTGGATTTCCGAACTAGTATAGGTAAATATCTCTAATAGACATTTCACACAAAAGGTTTATTCAACAAATAAGAGTCGGAACATCAATGTTTTTTTCAGAAGATATTTTGTAATGTTGAAATAATTGCGGAATAAAATGATAGACAATATCGAACATTTTAATGTATTCATTTTCAAAAACATTCTGGAAGCAAAACAGGGAACGCACTCCACTCTATATGAACATCAGGCGAGGAATGACAAGTATTTTACACCGAGCTGCTTTTTGCTTCGAATGTGTTTCAGAATCAAAGAACTAGCATTCCAATGAATTCGAACAGAAGGACAGTTCAGTGCACTAGAATTTCAGTGTTGCCAATAGATTTCTAGCTTTTTTTTACTAGATCTAACGGAAATTATGTTTTCTCTAGATTTGAATGAAATTTTAAAAGAAACTCAGTCAGAATAACTTATTTTCTAGCGAACAGCACTAGAAACCTAGAGAAACTCAAAACTAGATACAGTCTAGTAATATTTCCCTAGAAATAAGATTTAGAGTGCACGTTATTCACTTAAATATTTTTAACTGTCTATATCCAAATTTTGGTGATTTCAATAAATTCAATAAAAACTTCAAAGACTTTACTTCCATTAAGGGGGGCGATACATGTAACCGCCTGAATTTTGACCGTTTTTCAGAGACTTATTTAAAAGGGAAGGAATAAATAAATCGTTTTTAAATTCAGTATGTTTATTCATTATATATTAAAATATAAGAATCAGATTTTTTTTTATTTTTTTTTTTTTCAAAATGGCCGTCGTAGTAACTAATCTCCTGAGACCCTCGCGGCGAAAGGCATGAATCGGCGGGATTTTTAGCTTTTCTTACAGCGTTCTAAAATTAAAAATTTTGCTTTGAGCGTGTTCATAAAACATGTATGTTCTAGTTGAACCAATAAAAAAACAAAAAAGTCAAAAAATCTTAAATTGGCACGCCTCAGAAAAAAAAAATTCGATTTTTCACCCTTTTTTTCGATGGTTTTTGGGTCAAAAATGGTAATTTTTGAAAACTTTTTTGGCATTTTTGAGGTTCAACTAGAAGCTAATATACTATAGAGAAGACATGTGAGAAATTTCATAAGAATCGGTTGAGAACTTTTTGAGTTATCGTGCTCGCCAATTTAAAAAAAAGTAGTTTCGAGAAAAACGCGTTTAAAATTTTGACACACAGAAACTCAGGCTTAATAGTGCTCGAGCGCCGAGTTGAGGCGAAGCACTCAAATGAGTTTTTAATCGATAAATAATTAAGCGAATTTCGTTCTAAAAATTTACAGGCATATTTTTGAGATGTTATTTTAACAATTTATGGAAAAAAAAAAATTCTATAATATTTTTGATATTTTTTTACATACATTTACCCTTAACCTTTGAATTGGTAAAATCATCCTATGAATGTTTATGGGCGTTACATGAATAAAACGTATAAAAAATTCAATACCCTTATATGGAAGATTCCCATTTTTCTTTTTGACTTTTTTATTAAGGTAAATGAGTTATCGAAGTAACCACCATAAATTTAATAGATCTTGACGTGGACACCTACATAATATTACATCTTCGATAGCTTTCAATTTTTCTTTATGAAATCTTTTCTTCTTTTCAAAGATATATAAAAACTATTTTCTTTCATAAATTTGTATTAAAAAGTTTTACAGTGCAGATCTTCAGCTTGTTATGGTTTGGAATTTAAATTACATTTTTTTTCCAAATTTTACTTACTTCGAATTTTAATTAACCCCTTCAGTACGGACGTTTTTCTATCGGCTGAGAAATTTTATTGTCCTAAATGTTGGACTTGCCGGTACCTAAATAAAGGGTTCATAAAAAAGCTGAATATTTTGTTGTGGGAGACACTTTCTTACTTCCTTACAAAATCAACCTCTAACCCATCGGTTTGATGCACCATCAATCACAATTTTACCCGCAATGTGCATTGATATGATAAACTTCGCCTACATGGTGATAAAAAGTGGTTGAAATGGTTTACACCAGGATAAATTTTCGAAAACGCCCAATGTGACCTCTTACAAATTAATTCAAATTTTGGATATTTGTATGTCTATTTTTCTTGGAGTACTTCACGCGAGCATAAGCTAATAAGATTATAAAGTCGATATACCGAGGTCAAATTATACATATTCAGGCATTAAGGCACATTCCTGATATGACATGTAGATAAGATATTAGGGCGATTGGACATGTCGACGTATCTAACTTCGTAAACGTAGTCGTTGTTGTCTATGTTTTCGTATTGATCAGTTTGGATAGATTGGTACACATTTTATGGAAACGAAAAAAATCCCGGCTACGTATATACAATTGGCCAAACTCTGTACACGTAAACGTTACTACGACTACGAATAAGGTTTACGTTTACGGGGTTGAATACTGCCAAATCTCTCTATTAGGTACAGTCGAAAAAAAGTAGTCCGATATTCAAACAAAACGAAAAACAATTATTAAGTGTTGGAGGGTGCCTCCTGTCTGTTTTCCTGTTGGATGTTTGGAATGTATGTTAGTTGGCATATGCGTAAAAATTTAAATGTAATCTTGTAAACCTTTACTGATACAAACAAATTATAAGGACCTAATTTGTTCGGCATCGTATTCTTTAAAAAATCCCTTACAGACACAAGTTCGTAGGATTAATTGTTTCCAAGCGATGATGCATGAAGTAAAAAATTATTATTATTATTATTTTAAAAATTACTGATTGTAGTATTGACAGAATGCCAGTTCCAAAACTGGTTTGCAAAATTTCGATCCGACAATTTTGATGGTGAAGATGCACCATGTTCTGGAAGGCCAGTTGAAGCTGACGAAGACACAATACAGGCATTAATTGATGCAAACCGGCGAATAATAACTCGTGAGATCGCTGAGAGATTAAATTTATCAAATTCGACCGTTCATGATCATTTGAAACGCCTAGATTTAATCTCAAAGCTCGACATATGGGTTCCTCATGTTCTTACGGAAAGAAATTTGTGCCGTCGCGTTGACGTCTGTGATTTGCTTCTGAAACGTCAGGAAAATGATCAATTTTTGAAGCGCATTATCACTGAGGAGGAGAAATGGGTTGTCTACTACAATGTTCAACCCAAGAGATCATGGAGTAAAAAAGATGAACCGGCTTAAAGCACTTCGAAAGCTGATATTCATCAAAAAAAGGTGATGCTATCTGTTTGGTGAGATTTCAAAGAAGAAAAGGCTAGAATTGATCAATAGAAATGGTGTAGTGTTCCACCAAGATAATGCGAGACCTCATACAAGTTTGGTAACTCGCCAAAAACGATTACAGCTTGGATGGGATATACTGCCATACCCACCATATTCTTCAGATCTGGCACCTTCTGATTATTATTTTTTCCGGTCTCTACAAAATTTTTTAGACGGTAAAACCTTTACTTTAAATGAGAAGGTCGAAAATCACCTGGATCAGTTTTTATGCCAGAAAAAACCAAAAATTTTATGATCGTGGAATCATGGTACTGCCAGAAAGATGGCAAAAGGTATTGGACCAGAATGGACAATATATAATTCAATAAAATATTTATTTACTATAAGAAAATCGCCTTTCATTTTCATACAAAACAAAAAGCGAAATGACTTTCCGAATAAAATATCAAATAGTAAGTTTGAAAATCTCACATATCAAAATCTCGATAAACTATAATGAATTATCGTTTTCTTTAAACCGCAATAGTTGAAAACAGACAGGTATTCAAAATTACTCTCTTAGTTTTAGTTAGTTACTTTTTATAGTTACAATACAACGAATTTCTCGCTTCAATGCTAGCTACAAATCGATTCAATATTTTCGTGTTGTCTGAAAGGCCCTGGGCAAGTAGTTTGCGTTCGGTATACTATATATGTATTATATGCATGTATGTATGTATAATTTGCATTTAAAGCCTCCAAAACTAATCAACTCTACATCACTTACCCAATAAAATTTTTAATGAAGCAGTAGACCGTGAACAGGCCAGTGTCGTTCAGTAACAAATCCGGCTTCAAGATCGGCAAGTCTTGATTCATTTGACGGTGGGAATCTCCTCTGGTGCCAGAACCTCCACCACCGCCGACGCCGCTAACCTTTCCGACGACCCCTTGACCTGAACCAATAACAGCTGACGTCCCGATGAAGCGCTCCGAGCCAGACTCATTCGGGGGTGCTGAGTTCGGGGAACCATTCGAAGGAAACTGTGCAAAGTTCTTAGATCCACTTGCAGCAGCAGCGGTGCTCATGTTTTACCACCATCAAGTATTCATGTGCGCTCGATGTGAGTACGTGGGTAATTCGATTGGAAATCATTCCAAAAATAAATTTCAAACAAAAGTGCACAAGGGGCCGCTTTTCTCTGCTCTGGTACCGTGCGGGGCTTTGTTTTGCTTTATATCAGCTTTATTCCGTTCACTTCCGCTTTATTACTTTTTCGTGTCGGACACTTAAGAGTATAGCGACTTTTCGACAAAGTCACGTGAGTTCACTTTTACAATTTGCACTTAACTTTATGTTTTATTTTTATCTTTTTGCTATTACCCTAGAATTAAAAGCATACAAGTCATTTATTTACCGAGGATTTTGTGAGATAAAATTGTGCCGTAAGAGCTTTCTTTATGAAAATCATGTTTATGGCTGCCGTTTATTGAGCGTAGTCGTAAGAAATTGTAAAAAGATTAAGTGAGATGCGTGCACATGTCGACCATTCTGCCATTCCGATTTCTTATTTATAATACTATCATAAGATTGCAAATAAAAAAGTCAACATTAGGTTATATTTCTAGTTTTGTTTAGTTTAGAGCTTAGACAAGTTTGAAACAAATATTACATCATAAGGGAGGACAGCAACAGTGCAAAAAACCTTTGTATAATTCAAATATGACAGAAGCAAAGATAGGAAAACTGTCTAAATGACAATAGAAATATTTGAAAGGGAGAGGGGGAAAAAGTAAATATATGTACAATACCACATGACCTTGAAAAGATTTCAGATTTCGAGTAAAATGCTTTTAAAAGCTTTAACCGCTGAATAATGCAGTCCTAACATTACCAGATATGTATTGTATGCATTATATAAAATGCTCCAAACGTTGTAGCAACAAAAATTTTTCGAAAATTTGTGACACATTACATCGATTTTTGGAAAATATCGTAAGATTTTTTAAATCTTTTGCGCAGAGTAAGGCATGCAGACAAATTATCAGCTATTCCACACTGTGACAATCTGAGCATTCTTTAAAATATAGATATTATATGACTTAGATTTTGCTCAAACCGTCTTAATCCCTTGAAGTTAAACCCTAAAAGTGTTTGTGTTCCTGAATGCTATAGTTTTCGGCCATCCATTCTCAATCGTTCGGCGATAATATTTAGTTAATTTCAATCATTTGCAATCCCTGTTATTGGTTTAACTACGAATTATGGATGTTATTAACAAGAAATTTTTTGTCGCAATTTGGACACCACCACTACAACACGTCTGACATCGACGTTGATAAAACCGTCATTTTGTTTCCAAAAAATTTAAAAAAATTGTTTTAAGTACTTTAAGACCCTTATACATAATATATAATAAAAATATAGTAACTTTGAAATAATTTTCAAAAAAATGCGTTTTTTTTTCCCCGTTACACTAGGTGCCCCCTTAAACGGAGTCATTTTGTTAAAAAAAAAAGAGAAATTAATGCTAATTTTATGGACTTCAATATATGTACATACATATGTTTAACAAAAGCATCTTCAATAAATTAGATTAGCGTCTGTCGTTTTCTTTAAAAGCATTTCTTAAAACTACCCCTTTTTAATCACTTCAAAGTGGTGTTATCCCTTAATGGCGCTAATTGAGGATTTCAGCCGAGCAGATCTGCTCATCGCAAATCAGAAGATGCGGAGCAATTTAAGGATTTATCTCGGCATTCTGATCGTTGCATAATTCATGAGTGCATCCAACAGGGCGCGGGCGAAATAAGTCTCCTTTTATCCGCGAGCCACCCGGCCGAGTGCGTCCCGGCTGAGCGTGCTGCATGTAGCTATTTCTAATTTCCACATTCATCTCCATTCGGTCTTGAGAGAGGGCTCCTCGCATTACACAACTCCCCATAAATCATAGTCTTCCTTTGGTTTTTGCGCCTCTGCACTCTTGTTTATTCTCTGGAAAAGGGATTCAAATTTATGAATAATATTTCACGCTGTTCCCCAGACCAAACAATGCATGCAGAAAACCATAACACGAGAACAGAAGGCGCCTCCGCGCCACTTCACTTCGCCACATTTCGAGTAAACATTTTTTCCACAGATTCGCCTCCTACTGTGTCTTTCTGTGGACCTCTAATTGTAAGCAGCAAAAGTAGAAGTAGTAGTCCTATTGTCTGGGCGGTGGAAACAATTTTCCTTCTCTTTGACTTCATCGTTTTTTCCCGCCTTTCTGTTGCAACAAGAAAAAGCGGAGAGACCTTGTATCTGATCTTAATTATCGTCTTGAGAAACAGGCGGCTACGGCGGTTGCCTAAGAGCTGTGCCCCAACAGCAGCTCCACCAGCTCTTTTAAGCAGTTTTCCTCTGGGCGCGATGATGGTTCGAAAAACAGTCCGTGCCCAAAATAGAATATTTCTGCACTTTGCGGAAGTTCCAATTCGCGGAGTGCGTGAGTCTGTTTTGGTTCACTGAACGCACAAATTTAGAGCAACTGAACATTTTGATTGCGCCTATTTTCGATGGAAGAACAGGCCGCTGCTGGGGTTTGTTTTGGTGCACAAAACGGTGCCAGAAGTGTTTTTAAATAGCCTTAACTAATCGCAGCTGCCCACCGATGACAGTTGGGATTGGACAATTTTTTTCGCTATCTTAGGGGAAAGTACAAAAATTAGGCAAGGTATGGGTCAGACTGAGCCAATTTTAATTTGGGACACCAAATTTTCGCTACTTGCCTGACAACTTTCAATAACAATATCCAGTTTTAAAGTGATTTAAGTTATTTCTAATCCAATAGTATTTTGAACCTGTAGAAATTATTTGAAAAATTTGGTTGTGCAAAAACGTAAAAATTTTTCATTCACTTGTTTTAAGGGTTTAAATAAATGCGTATGTTCTTTAACGAGAGGGCGTCCGGTGCGGCCGCGCACTGTGACCTAAAAGGTCGTTTGTCTTTTTCCAGGAAAGGAAATCTAGGTGTTTGGGAGAGAGTGGACTAAAGTGGCCAATTTACCAATTAGGGTTCGAATTTATGACCTTAGTTTAGCAGTAGGGGCTAATCACGTGACCTAATTAAAGCTAGGCCTCCCCAAATTGGTCAGGAGTCAATTGAAAATCGAACCCACGATCTCGGTAACGATAGCCTGGTTGGTATGGTACCTGGAGGTATCGAGGCCCTCAAAACGCCTTTAAATAGTCATTACATTAGGATCTAAAATTTCATTATAAATTTTTTTTAATATGTTATCCTACTAATATTATAAATGTGAAAGTAGGTATATGAAGATGTTTGTCACTCACTAAACGCTTTATTTTTTGACTGAAAGTACTATACGTATTCCAACTTAACATACAGGCTTCGTTTTTATACATACGCATAAAATATACCGTTTAAAAATAGTGGACTCAAGATGGCGGCCAAAAATTGTAGACTAAGTGAAATTAAGTTCTAAATAAGGATAATTTGAGACCATTGATTTCGAACTATCAAAGTTTGTAAATTTAAAATGGCGGACCCAATATGGCGACTATTGTTTTTGAAATTCAAGGGATTTTAATAAAAATTAGCGTAAAAATAATTCAGTGGGACGAATTTCGAATTTACTATAATATTACAAGTTGGAAATTCAAAATGGCAAATCCATTATCGGTTTTTAATTTAAGGTATTTCCATGAAAATTAAATAAAGGGTTTTAAATATTTGAAAACAAATGTTGGCAAATCCAATATGGCGACAACATTTTCTACGATTCAAAGTAATTTCATAACAAAATATATTGGAATAGGGTTATTTAATACTGAATAATTGAGAATTGAGCATTTAGATGTGGGCAAATATATTACCCTAAATTATAATTCTCGATAATAAAAAAACAAAAACGTGAGTACCCTTATAAACTTATTTAACATCTAACAATAAAAACGCATAAGTAAAGAAGAGGCAAAAATCCTTCAGATGTGGACCGTGGTTGGTAGCAAAATGAGTTTTGGACAACGGTTTTATATCACATCCCTAGATTTTACCAATCCTCCTCAATATGGGTGAAGAACGATATCAAGTTTGATTTTAGCAATCTTATGATACACCAGGTAAACTTCGGGTTGATCACATAGTTTTAATATATTTGAAAAATGGAAATTAAAATTAATTATAAATTTCACAATTGTGTTTATTATATTAGTATTTAAATATAGTAAAAAAAGTTGAACAAAAAGTTAGGTAGTCGGTATTAGGCAACTTTACGATAGCGCTTAAAAATTATTTGTAATAACTTAGCGCTCATATATTTTTTAATTAAATTATACCATATTACCTATAAAAATTAAACAATTCGATTAAAAGGTTTGAAATTAATGAAAAATCAAGATTATTATAAAAAGGAAATTCAAATTCTACATTTTTCCAAGAAAGTCAAGAAATGTTGAAAAAGTCACCCTAAAAATCGTTAAAATGTCGGAAATGAGAAATAAATAATTATCAGGAGAGTCCTTCTAGCGTAACATTCAATAATTCAATTATCAGAAAATCAGGTGAGTGGATCGCCCACATTAGACTCCGACGTGAAGAGGACGAGAAGCCCTTATCAAGCAGAATGCCACAAAATTCCATTTCGAGAAATCGAGTCCTTGTCTCCGGAGTGGCCATTCAGTACCTTGGGACTTGATTAGTTTTTCGCCTGACTCACGTCATTAAATGCATTGACCCGGAAACCGACCACTGAAATTCGCTTGATTAAAGTGAATCCCCCGTCGAGCGCCTGCAGCTGCGGATAAATTGGCACCTCAGGAGCCATCCACATTCCACGTTAGTTCATCTGACTGAGGTACCTGCGCTTGAGAATTATCTAACTAAACTGAGAGAATTTTTCAAATACAACGAACTGGCAGCTCTGACCGGGGGAAATTTATTGCCAGATAATTTTTGCGCTGCCTCCACAAAATAAACACATCCTGAGGGATGTCACCGTTTCAAGGGAAGGCCGCAAGGAAAACACCTTCCGCCTGCAGCGTGTCAAGTGGACGCTCTTGTGACGTGTTGTTTGAGATAAAACGAAAAACGATTAAGTTACGTGCAGTTGTTGTGCCACGCCGCCCTACGTTCGGTTCGAGCGTGGGCTGCGCCTCCAGAACTAGTCAGTCACTTGGGCATTTTCTGTGACTGCCTCGAAAGTTCACCCGGCATTCCGGGATTCGGGAGCTTTCCCAACCACAGGGTAGGGAAGAAAAGAGACGAACCCGTGAGCGACGCCAAGGGACGCAAGAGACAACAGCTGCAGCCAGAAGCAGGCGGTGGATCTGATGCTGCTGCTGGATCCGCCGACCAACTTCCATCACGATTTCCGGGTCAAGGTTGAAAAGCTCCCACCGGCTTGACTCGGACTCCGCGGCGGATAGTTCCCCGGGTTTGACGCGGACCACCAGCTGACGAGGGTTATTAATTCCGGGAGCCAAAGCAAAGGGGTTCTTGTTTGCGATTTTGTTCTTCGGGAGCTCCCTTCGCTTGGAGCAGCGGGCGGGCAGTGGGTTGACGGGTGACATGCCAATCGGCTGCACGTATTTCGCTGTTTCGTTGACGCTCGATGGTGCGGGGTGGGTTGGTTCATTTGGGGACTCCTAAGATTTGGCTCCTGGAGGCGCTAAAAGCTCTCGGAAAGCCCTGTGTTCTTTTTCAAGTGCTGCTGTAAGATTTATGTTCACAATGCGTGCACATGAACATGGGGGGCAAATTACAGGGTGCAGATCCAGAATGACATTGCGGCGCCATGTTTTAATTAACGTGTTAAATCCTTTAATTTTAATGCAGCTACTGCAGCTACCACTGCGGATGAATATGGAGACAAATTCCGTTTGTCGGGTTCGGTGTTGAAAATGGCTTTCCTTAACTAATTTGGCATAATTTTGAACCCATTTTTAAAAATGTTTTAAAAATGGTGCTCCCATAAGGTTTGGCACAGTTGTAAATTCTTGGTTTTATATTTAAAATCATTAACCTCACTTCGATACTGGGACATAAGGGTGTTACCCTAAATAGAATGAGAAATTCTTGTAAATTTAAAAGATTTTTTTTCACTTAGTATTAGTTACTCAATTTTGTTGAAATTTTTTATATTGTTTAATTGTAAATTTGAGTGGAAACATATTACTTTTTATTTTTTAAATAATCCAAAATGGCACTTCCGGAAAGAGTTGAGCGCGATGTCCAAAATGACGTATGCAGTCTAGCGTCTGTTGTACTGACCCCAAAAAAAAATAGTGCAAATGGAATTCATTAAAAAAAAACACAATTTCCCGCCAAATTTTTTACATTTGATTGATGCGATAGTAAAAAATGTTTGTTTTGAAATATTTTTAAATTTTCTCTCTTATCGTGTACCCATTTTTCAGACTCGCGCCTCCGAAAGTGACCACCAATAGCTGCGCCATTTTGAATTACAAAACAATTTTTAAAAAGTAATGAAAATTTTGCGTTGCATTTAGGGTAACCCCCTTAAGAAACCAAGTCATGAATAGCGGCGCAGTCATTTTATCAAAACAAAAATTTTGTGAATAACTCACATTTTTTGAAGTATCGTTGAATTCATCTGCATATTCGTTTGCAGTTACTTCCTGTTATAGAATTATTATTATTTTTGATTTTAATCAGTTTATTATACCTAAGAACTTTATCTTAGACAATCGCTTGTTGGTGTGCAGAAATAATTAAAATAAGTGTAATTCTTAAATTTAAAAACTAATGTTGAGGCACACTCGACGTTCGGCACTGCTGCAAGGAAATTTTATGTCGAGCCAGACTCGACACTGGACCGTAAAGGGTTAAGAGAATTTAACTCAAATAAAATGATTGTTCCCGACATACAATTTTTATAAATGATATATATGATGGTACAGCAGTCAAGAGGAAGAAAGGACTACTATATATGTATGGGTCATCATTAGCAACAATATCGACTCTCGAAGAACAACTTAAATAAATACGTTATAAATATGTATATGAATATTTGATTCATAACCCTCTTATTTAGGTCCATAAAGGCCTTTTTTAACTCCCATCACAAACTAAAGTCACGAAAGTTATTTCAGCCACTAAAGCTTTCAATGAATTCAATTGACTAAAAACTATTTCAACGGTAGTTCAAATAATGGGAGTACCCTACATATAACACAAGATTTTACAGTCTCATGACTTCTTGTTTTATTTTCTTAAAATAACTGCACCATTCCAGACTTCAAAATGAATAACGACTTAATTTATTTAAGTCGCAGTATCGAAATTTAGTTAATGAATTAAAATGCTTATCACATAAATTAAAGAATTCTTCTACAATTCTGGGATTTGATCCAGCCATCTTATTTTTTAAGGAGAGGAAAAAGTATTTTTTGAGGAATATGTCATTTAATATTTTCGGGTAAAATACTTATTTATTTTAACCCTAGGACCAAACACAGGGGTGCCTCAAACCCCACAGTCCTGGCATTCCGGCAGTTTCAGGTATTCAGGTAAAACCTCCTTCAGTAGGATGGGAAACTGTCTAGACCAGGTTAATTATTTACATTGTTTTTTGTTATTTATCTCTATAAATAGGTGTGTTATCGACAGAAGTGACAATATTACATATATATACATATACATATTGTATACATATGTTCGTTTTTATACTAATCTAAAAATTGTTTAATTAGAATAATGCCATGGAAATGAGGTCGCGAAAACGACAGGCAGAGGAGGTCCGCAGGATGTTGAAGGCGCAAAGGATACGTTTGACTAAATATGTGACAAATATTCTATAACTCGTGGCATTCGACGAAAATCCTTTAAGCTCCTTCTACGGAATTTTGAATAAAAGCTTAAAATGCGTTCATTTTATTTTCATTAAATAAAGACAATAATTTAATTAATCGTCGTGAATTTAATGGAAATTTTGCGTACCAGTCGGTCACGTTATTTTCGCAACTCCAAGGTAATTTTTATTTACTAAGAGCTACATGTATTGATTAAGTATTAATCTTTTAATAATTATTGTGTATAAACAGCGAATGTGAAATTATAGACGCACTTTTGGTATTTTGTTTAAAATTTGTTTAGGCTTGGTTCGTATGGTTCATTGAATTGAATTTTAAAAACCATCACCTATATAAAGATTTTAAAATTCCATCAAATTGCCATGATTTTTACCGATCCAAACTTCAAAACTTGAACTGAGATTAAGTTTTCGACTCAAAGTGGCTATATTGTAAATCAAAGTATATGTACCTACCTAATTTATTTTCACGAAATAAAAAAAAATTTGTTGTCGGGTAACTATCCATAAAATTTCAATTTAGTGCAAAATTAAATCTGATACGAATTTTTTGAATAGACTGTAAAGAAACGGGTATACGCCCCCGTTCGTGTAGTATACGAGAATAACGCATTTTTGGGAAAATATCACACAATTTGAAACGCAAACCTTAAACATTTTTATTTCCCTATTAAATTCGGATTCCCTTCTATCTGCTCAACAAATCCTACCAAGTTGTCTTTCGCGGAGCCTGTTCTAGAGAAATGTTAGCTAACCTCGGGTGTCCCTCAGGGTAGTCATTTCGGTCCTCTTCTTTTTATTCTAGCTATTGATGTGATGTCATACCTTCTATCTTAAAGGGATGCAAAGTTCTTATTTATGCAGACGATATGAAGATATTCCGATATACTAAGAATATAGGCGATTGACATTTGGTTCAAAGAGACCTGAATATTTTCCACTCCTGGTGTGTTCACAACAACTTGAAACTTAATGTCAACAAGTGGGAAGCCATCTCATTCTGTCGCGGACACAATCCTCTTGACTTTGAATACAGTCTTTTAGGGTGTATTCTTCGACGCACCAAATCTGTTGGTGACTTGGATGTCATTCTCTATAGCAAGCTTGACTTTGCTGAGCACATCAACTCTATAGTTGCGAGGGCCTGTTCTGTATTAGGGTTTATAAAGAGATGGTCACGTGAGTTTTCTTACGTCACTATATGTATATAAACAATTATATTTTTCTCTAGTGAGACCCATTCTTGAGTATGCGAGCCAAGTCTGCTCCTCTCACTACCAAGTCTATATTAATAATATTGAATCAGTCCAACGCAAATTTCTCCGATTTACCTTAACGGATCTACCTTGGGCCGATCTAGTTTTTCTCCCTCCATATAATGACTGCCTACTCCTGCTCGATATGCATTCGTTGCATAACGCTATGAAGTTGTGGATATTGCATTTGCTCACCAGCTTATGACCAATAATATTGACTCGCCATCTCTTAAAACGAAATTCGTGTTAAGGGCTAACCCTCGCAACTTAAGAAATTCGAATTTTCTTGAAACTAAGCATAGCAGAACAAATTATGGTGTATTTGAGCCTACTAATCGCATGTGCCTTAGTGTTAATATAGGTAAATGTACACTCAAAAAATTCCTATTCAACTTCCATGCCTTTTAATCTCGGGACTTTTGTTTGATTTACCTTTTTCTAATAACTTGCTTGATTTCTTTGCTTCTTTTATGTTTAGCATGTTTTGTTGCATGATGTGTGTGGTTCTGTTTACTAATAAGAACCAAATGATGATACAGCCGCATGCACATGCGGCAACGCTGCTTGAACTTGTACTAAGCTGATGGTTCTTTATTGATTTTATGAGTTGTTCTCAATTTACTATAAATCACACTTTCTACGTGGCCATAATTAGAAAAACAATGATCGTACAATAAAGTTGAAAATAATTAAATGCTCTACAAAATTTGTAATGTCTGTTTTATCCCGGAAAAATTAAATGAAAGAGAAATATTGATCAAAAAAAATTTCAGCACCCTAAAAAAGGCGACAATCCCATTTTTAATAGAACTTTGCGAATTCTCGACTACGGGTGCCATCGCTAGAACTATTGCACTAAGGCCTTAAAACGAACGCAAGTTTTGCACCCGAAATTAAAACTCGTTATTACCACCATTCAAATTCCATTATAATAGATATTTTGTATTTTTTCTATAATTGTGTTGTATTTTCGATATAATCGATTAATTATTGGGAGAGCTGTTGAACAATTTATCTTAGGTCCGTATTTGAATCTTGCAGGCATGATTTCTCTATGTTACTCGGAAAGAATACAGTGAGTTTTTGTTTAACACAAGTCAATCTGTCCCATCTTCCCGCAAGGAGAGGGGTGGAGGCCAAAATGTGTCAAAAATTATACCTTTTTAGTTCCAAAAGTTTTTCGCACGATGACCATTTCTCAAGATACTCTCACCCTGTATTCAAAATGTTTTTCAAAAAATACTTTTTCTCTGTGTCTCTCTATCGTAGAAAACATTTAGATTAACTATTGGAAACTTAATGCAACAAGTTTCACGAATCCTTTCACTTTGGACGTCATCACCTTGGATTAATGATTCCTTTTATTTCATTTTCATCGTTATGTAGAAATATTAATGTTAACTTTAATCCAGTAAATTTTAATTGCATTACATGTCCATTACAATAAATAATTAATGTTTTTAACTTATCTCGAAAACGAGTGTAAGTTTCTTTGTAATTAATACTATAAATATTACGATTTTACGTTAAATGTACGTACGGAATCTTTTAATGTGGATGTCCTACTGCTGCTTGACCCTGGAAAATCATAGCATGTTATTATATAATAACCTTGTTTTATTACCCGGATTTGACATGGTTGTAGAAAATTAATAATTCGCTTCATCGATGCATACAAATAATTATATACCTACATACACACTATCAATGTACTTAAAGAGCTTTTCGATACGTATCCGTGAAGTTGATTCACACAATTGAAATTTGATGTATGAAAAGGCATTCTAAATCTTTGAATATGATTATAAATCCAAAATAGATAATTTGTTGATGTTCAAAAACTGTATGCTCCGATATGCTATTTGAAAAGCATGCGATGCATAATTTCTTTTTTCTAAAGTACCACTGCCACTAGGTGGCATTGGAATGCAAAATTTAATTTTGAAGGTTCATAACAATAGTTCAGGAAGTTATCAGTCATTAAATACATTTAACTTAAGATAAGATGTTAAATCCATTTAAAATTTGTTACATTCAATCGCTTTTTATCCAGAAACAACACCCCAGTGATTTAAAATCCCCTTAGAGATGCATTTTGTAAGTTGGAAGTTGTTAGACTATGCTATATACATATGCTGTTTTCTTGAGTAATTTTAATTTATCAAAATGATGGAAATAAGCTTTGTTAATAAAATGTTGCAAAAAAATAAATATTTATATTTAAAAAAACATTTAATGTCAACGATTAAATAAATTCCTACGTGATATGTATGTAGGAAATCTCTTCAACATAACAATTTTCGGTTATCGTATCGAATCTCCAAATTTAGGCCTTAGATTTGAATTATCGATCCCGAACACTTTTATGTAATTATTCTTTGGAAATTAAAATTCTTTAAAACAAAGGAATTATGAATTACATATATTTTATGATAGTAATTTTAAGTTCCTGCATTTCAAAACTATGTAGATTCTAGATCAGCAATCTTAAAAACTTAAGACCTATAGATGACCCATATAGATTTTCCAAATTAAAGCTGCAAATTCGAAATTTGTGATTACGAAAAAATTTCATAATCATTTTCACGAAAATTACACAAATCAAAGCAGCTAAATTGGATAGATAATACACAAATTCGAAAATAGTGTTCATTTTATTTAGAATCCCCTACAATTGCGAAATTTTGGATCGTCACTTTATATTTTGTATATGTATTACAATAGCCGATTTGAGATCAATAACCTGAAAACCCTTAAATGCCCGACACCATTTTAATTTCTTGAATTGTAATCTAAAGTCACCGTGCAGATTTGTCATTCTAAATTTCCAAAAATATATTCAACTATCTTTAGTTCAAATTCACTAGTTCCGAAATCTCCGCAATTTTAATTGAATTGGATGGAGAAATTTCAACCGCCATTTTATATCTGCCATCAAGGTGAACAAGAGTAAAATTTTTTTAAAAGGCAACATGTTATCTTGGTCGGGTCTTTAATAATAATATTGTCCGATCAGATTTAGATTTTGCCGCAGTCAATGAGACGTCAATTATTTCAAAGCAATTGTCAATTTGAGTTCGAATATTTTACTTATTTCAATCTGCTTCTAATTTATCATTTTATTTGCAATTTAGAAAAAATATATTTAAAAAACGAACATTTTTACCAGTGAAATATCTTTCTTTCTTAAGATAAAGTATGATTTTATTTTACTTATGATATTTATTGGTTTTCTGTTTTTTCTTTTAGTTTAAATGAGTTGTCATATGTTTTTCTGAACAGCAAACAAATCAAGTACTCACGTACATATCTTGGCCGTGATAAAAATGCCCTCTATTGCTACAGAGATACTCGTAAAATACACAAGGCTACATTTCTAGAAGTTCAGCCAACTCTCCATAAAGGAAAAATATGTTAAACAAATTCTTATCATATATTTTTCCACTCCCAGGCAATGTCGACTAAGAGTTAAATTATTTCTAACATTAATCATCTTAAAGACCTTGGATTGCGCGCCATAGCACAGGCGGTGTTTAGCTCTGAGATTTATTTTTATCGAGAACTTGGATTTACTAATAAAGTAGTTGAGAGATATCTGCGCCAAACGCTTCATTTTTGGCTCCGTGATTCAATTCCAAAGGTAATTTTGAGATTTCTTTCGAGTGAAAAAAAACAAACAAATCTTTGCTTACGCACCAAAAACATTGGAGCAAACATAGGAACATTCCTTTAAACTTTTATTTACGTTCTGAGTACAACTGTTGTTCATCACAAAAATGTCTAAGATATGCGCGCAATTTTTTCGGATAATTGAAACAAGTATTTTTTGTGACCTACTTGTCGGAGCAAAACTGACAATTATTGATTATTGTCATATTCAGTTTTAAACTTTTACAATTTTCAGAGGTTCTCGTTGCTTGTTTGGAAATTGGTATAGGAAAAATCGAAATTGCAAAATTGTATACATATTGAAATTGCATGGGCTTTATATGAAAAAAAACAAACTACATATATTAATGGAAACACTGCGCCAACTTAGGTCAATACTGAATTTCTTGCGGAACAAGTGACGAATTATTTCTGTTTCAATTCTTTCCGTAGATTATGAATTTTTAAACAAAAATACTCTATCAGTTCTCATTTTCGAAATTAAAACCAATTAATTCATGCAATAGATAGTGAACGAAATTTTTAATAGGCGGACTCTTCGTTAAGATGTTAAGAAAGGGCTATATGTAAATAAGTGTTATTTTAGATTTCCAAATTAAGAATCAGGATTTCAAATGAGACACGTACCAACTTCTAAGATAAACCTTTCTTTTTTATATGCTTCTCAAAAATGTCCATAAGACGGTATTTTGCGAAAACCCTAATAAATACGAAAAAGTAAATAAAACCTACAAACACAACAAAAATCGTGCCATAAAAAATACGTATGTAGTTGAAGAAAATTCTTATTTTTCAATTAAGTTTATAAAGTGGCGCGCAAAAGTTTTCGCATATAGACAGACATTTGCTAAATAAACCAAATATTAAGCAGAAATGTAAAGAAAATATTTATTTCAATCCTTACGAAAGAAAATATTCATCCTTGAGCTATCAAATATCACAAAAATAAAATTAATAAAAACTTATCCTATTTCTGAAAAACAATAAATTATTTTAAATGGCCACTTTTTGGGAGAAAAAAAAATTTCAGACACAAAACAAATTTATTGAATATTAATGCACTTAAGTTGCTGAACATGTGACATTGGCAGAACTGATATTATTAACAAAACCGCTCCTATAAAATATTTTTCAGGAGGTAAAACCTATTTCAGGGCAAAGTTTACTTGTACTATTTCAAGTGGTAGTAGTATAGTATCATGGCTCGCAGGTAGAAACTATTAAAGCAGACCAAAAAATAATTTTAAATTTATTTTAAAAAAAAACAAATTGTATAAAGGAATTGGTAAAATATTGGGAAGAAGTCGATTTAGAGTTCGTCAACGATTTAAAAATATTGCTAAATTTAAAAGTTCTAAAGGAAGATTGACTAATGTTATTTCCAACACGACAATGATCCGAAACATATGGGTTATGATATTTGCATGCGAATTACTTATAATATTGCACAGGTTTGACGACGCTACGTTGTTTAGTATTTTGTACATAGCCATCAATAGTGAACGCTCTCAGTGAAAAAAAAGTTCAGATATCTGTTATCGCGATGGCCAAAATTAATTAGTTAAAGTTCGAATTAATGCATGCAGATTTTTTCGAAATTGCATTTAAGATGATATCTTGGCTGACACAAACCTAAAACAATCGAAAATGACCTTTAGTAGAATATTTTAAAAACGGGGCATAATTTTGAAAAACGATTTAAGAAACCTCATAATTATTTTAAATTCCCTTTTCAACGTTACCCTACTCGATGGGGTAAGTAAATTATTTTCCATCTCTGTACCAAATTTCAGCGCTATAGTCCTAATAGTCTCTGAATAAAATGAGTGTGACATACGGACGGACGGACGGACATTGTGTAACTAGAAGGGTTCCTTGTTTTGCTGCGGAACCCTAAAAAGAAAAATTATTTGTTATTTTCCAGTAATAAGGTATTATTTATTCATTTTATTTTTGCGATATTAAATACCTCAAAGGATACGTATTTATTTTCCTAAAAGAATGAGAAAAACATTTTCTTTAAGTTTTTTTTAACCCGTTAAGAAAATTGCGGCGACCCTTGCCTAACACGGCAACATGCAATGCGGTTTCATTCTAACAATGTAATGAAATTGTAGAAATACTCGTATAACATTGTTGCAAATATTAAATTACACATTATATCATCCATAGTGCGCATATAACACATAATCGTATTATAATACACACAGAGACGAAGTAAAATCCAGGAAACAACTGATCTCACATCGAGATACTTTTAAAATGGCGGCCCAAAACACAAACTAGCGGTATTGTAGTACACTTTAACTTAGTGAAAATGAGAGAATATTAATGAAACGCCGCAGCAATGCAGTAAGCAGTAGAGGAGTACTGCTCGAATTGAGCAAAGTTCTAAATTTACTGCGTGCAGCTTACTGTTTTACTGCTGTAGGTGTTTTGGGATTGAGTACAGTATAGTACACATAATTTAGTATGCATCTTGTGTTTCAAGTGTTCAGTTGGTGGATTGCATAAAACATTTATTTTTATTTTTTTATTTGCAATATTTATTTGTGTTTGCGAATATAAAAGTTAAATTGTATGATGGTAAAATACTTTGAAATTAAATTTCCAAAGTATTAAAGAGTACGAATTTAATCATATAAGAGCATTCTTTAGTAACCGTGCCAAGTCGGTCAAATTGACCGATTTCAGCATATGCAAAGACTTGTTACATTCAATTTTATTACTTTTCTCACTTTACTTGTTTTCATCAAATATACATATGTATGTATGTATTCTTTTTCTTCGTTTACTTGACTATTCACTATTTCTTGCTTTCAAAAGTAAAATATATTCATTCAGTAACTTTACTGCTGTCGGTATGTTTAGTGTTTTAAAGGTATATTACATAACAGCTATGAAATATACAACTTAGCACTCAGTTGTGTCGAAAGTCGGAATGTATCAAAAGTATAAACATAAAGTATAAAGTATATTAGATGCTTATTTCGAAATTAGTTATACGTATGCATACGTAGGTATTTATGTTATTGTTTTTTACAGTCACGTTTATGTTTCTATTTTAACTTCCTTCCTTTTTTAATACTAAAAAATAACCCTTCTAAAGTTGGTATACCAATAATATGGAAAATCTGATTAGAGACACACAAACTGACAATTTGTAGTAATAAAAGTGTTCACACCATGCAATTTGGCATATTTCGATTTTCCATACAAGATGGTGGCGATAGTGACCCCAAACACAGAGCAAAAAGGACACATGGAGGTAGACACTGCGCAATTCGTTCCCTCCAGCAGTAAAAATTTACATCAATGTACAGACCGCGTATATGAGAAAAAAGCAGCTCGTCCCCAAAATCAAAGTGCACGACAGTCTAGAGCAATTCTAAAGGCGACCAATCCTAGTACACGTCTATTGCATCTAGCGCGCCGCGATGGACTTTTCCTGTCGTCATGGGATATCAATTACTCCCCGAAACATCGGCGGGTGCACAAAAACAACAACCAAAATTTAGCCCCAAAAGCACGTACGGCCAATTAAATGAAATTTGTTTTTTAGCGGAAGAAAAATAATTTATTGGGGAGAAGGAGAGTAAAATTTACGGAATGGCAGAAAAGTGGGAACACGTCGCACATGAACTCTGAGGTATGAGCTCACTCCTCTGCGGGAGGTTTCGTCTCGGGCTTTAATTTTGTATCACGCAAAATCGACGGCAAGACGGGGGCGTCTCGGAGGGTGAGATGGGGTGCTTCAAAAAAATTGAGATAAAATATTTACGCCTATAACAAAGAATTGGTTTTTGCGGGGATAACAAAAACGAAAATACCTAAAATAAAATAAACCGAGCCTTGACCGCTCCAGGCTCGTCCTCGACGATGTCGAGTATTTCAGCCTGGGAAATCTTCGTCTTATCTTGGCGTGCGGCAGCCATATTTTCACTTAGATTGTTGCCAAAGAGTTGCGGGTAAGGCTTCCTAGGGTTTTCTTTTTACCTTTTCACGAACTGGCTTTCACTATTGAATCCTCCAAGGATGTTCCAGCTAAAATTTTATTTTTATATTTTTCTACTAAGCACTTGTGATTTTGTTTGGGAGGCTGCTACGATGAAATGTCGCGGATTTTTTCACAATTTTTATTTCTTCTCCGAGTCGTTGGAGCAGAGGCGAAAAAATTCCTTTAAATCCAACTGGATATAATTTGTTTTGGGTTTTAACTTAAGTTTAACGAACTGTATGATGAATTAGAGCACAGGTAATCCGATTTTATTTAAGAAAATCCACTCGATCCGGAGTTTCGGTGAGCGACGATTGAATGATGGCAGTTTGAGCACGGCTTTTCCGGGTTTAGTTAGGCGCGAATTTTTTTTTTATATATTTTATTTTTTGAGAAAATATCTTTGACGCGTTGTATATTATTTTTGGCCAGAACGTTTAAAACATCTTCGGAGGCGAGATTATAATATTCTTTTGTACCGAGACACAGGAAAAAAAGGCGCGTATACACTACCGAAAAATTGCTGGAGAAAAAAAGCAGAACACTGACAGCGGCAGGGCTTTTGCAAAGTGGGTTTCTCGACGACGTCGTTGTAGTTGCAGGCAGCGTTCCTCTAGCGGGCTTACAGTACAGTCGCGATATTCTTTGGAGCTCTTTTTGGGGGATCGGTTTCTCGCTTCAGTGTGCTTCCCGTGTAAACATATCTGCTCAGAGTCCAAGGGAGAGCTCCCGTCTTTCACACTATGGTCCCATTATTCTAGCGCGTGAATATGGGTCGGCGCAGCCGTGCTAGCTCCCTGGCTCCAAGTAAGCCCAAGCCCGAAGCCCGAGTGTCTTGTAAGTTAGTGCAGGAGGAAAGCTCCACCGCACTCTTCTGTGATGGCATCCCGAGGCATCGGCTCGAGCCGCAGACAGTCCAACTCCCCGGGTTCCATGTGCTTTCCCCGGTTCATAGATGTTACATGGATCCGTCCGGCAAGCCAACTTTTCCAGCTTTTCCAGCTTTTCACCGACATAATGGGGCTGGCCCCGCAGTCGTGTTAGTGAGCAGAAAACCAAATCGATTTTTCACTTAAAAATGGTTTTCGACGTGCGCACTGGCCACGTCTGCTGATGCAAGCGAACAATTATTATCTCTGGAAGAGCATCAACAGCACGGGAATAGGTAACCCAACTATACTCGGGCCACCCTTTGTTTTTTTTTTTTTTTTTGGGATCCTTTTTTTAGCAGCAAAAATTGAATTTTTGGCAACCGAAACAATGATTTATTTCCGAGGACCTTCCCAATTCAAATTGCGTGATCTCTCTGGGAATTTATAGCATTTCCGTCGGTCTCCGGAGGATGTAGACCTTGTCCGCAAGTTGGGGAAAAAAAAACATGGACGATACGAACACTATTTTGTGAATATAACCGAGTGGCGGGGATCCCACTGGGAAATTCCTCTTGAATCGATTTAAAGTAAGTCGAGTGTAAAAGGACGCAATACTTTCAGGCGCCGTTATTGTTTACTCGTTTTATATGCTTTTTTTTCATTCAGTTGTAGGTCGCATAAATCAAGATTACCCTAAATCCACCCCTTTTCTCGCAAGATAAACCTTTCAGCAAAGGTACCAGCGATATACCTAATCTCGTGAAACAATTTTCCCGATTTTTTATGAAATCTGTCTAATTCAGTCAGGACGAAAAGGTGCCCTGCTTTAAAATTATCTTGGAGCAGTAGTTCCCGAGATTGGAGGATGATTCCTTAAAGCACATTTAGCACTCATTCTGTAAAAGGCAAGAAGGGAACGAATTGAGAAGGTAAATAATTCCGCACTCAGTCCTTGACTGTTTACATTGTAACGCCAGGAACCTTTTCTTTGGCACAGCTTTTTATAGGTTTGCTTTAGAGAACTTTACTTAGTTTCGAAGCCATTAGAGTGTGCTTTATTGGGAAGCACATAACTTTTGATAGCTTTGCGAGGTATTGTATCCATCAATCAATCAATAAACGCAAAAGAAATATTATCATAAGATATGAACACTGACAAGAGTGACAAAACTTTTAAACTTAATTAAAATTCATAAAGTACCATTGTATACGATATTTATAGATAAATGTATATCTATCAAATACTGAGCGCTTCAACTTCAATTCCACAAAAAACAAGTGAATTGTTTTCAAGGTTCATGTAACTTAGTTTTTATATTGTCGTATATAGAGCAGAAAAAATATATAAACATGTAATTTTTTTTAAATTCCAATATGGCGGATACTAAAAGTCATTTTGTCAAATATAAAACAAAGAAATTTTTAAAATCTCATAATTGGTATCGAATGAAAGTATTTGACGAAAATAAAATAATTATTGAAACAAAAATCAGAAAAACTGCTAAAGAAATATAACAAATAAAAAATTAATGCTTCATGCAAACCGTTTGGGCCTCCGGCTAGTAAATAATCATTATATTATTATTTTTATATAAGTAATATATATAGGTAAATTCACGAGAATTGAGTAAGTTTTGGGTCATATTTTTAAAACCACCATTTTTGGTGGAATATATTATATGTTTTTATATCCTGGTACGAAATGTCTCAATCCTATATAAACATATTAACCAAAACATCACTACAACACCGCTTATAGTGCCTTTCAGCTAAAGCGACCGTAAACTGAAGGTGTCTTGAACGTCGTTGTAGAAGATTTTGATTGTAGATCTAAAAATGAAGTCCTTTTGAAAAGTGGAACATAAAAAAACTTTTACATACAAATTTTGCAAGGAAAATTAACTGTCTTCGATGGATAAATTTGTCAGAAAAAGGGATGAAAAAAAAATCATTTACCTATTCTACGATGAAAACACCTGAGAACGGTTTTTTATACATTTTTAGGACGAAGAATTGATTTAAAACAGTGAGAAAAAGAAGTAATGTACCCACTATTTTAACAAACATTTTGAAACCTGCTAATTGTTCTAAATTCTAGTATAAATTATAAATCAATAAATTAATAGCCACAGACCGACAAAATTTAACCGACCTTCTAAACTAGAAATCGGACTATACTTTTCTGCTCAATCCGAATCATCAAAAATTTCAATTATACACTTATATCTAATCATTTCCCGGAGAGGAAAAAACAAGTATTGAAAAATTTTAAAATGAAGTTTCAAGGGTAGTATTTCAGCGGATTCGGTGCGTCAAAATCCTTCGGAAAAGTATAGTCCAGCTTCGGGTATGCATTTTGTCGGTCTGTGTTCTTCACTAATTACAAGCAATAAATTTTCCAATTACATTTTCAAAGAACTAATGTCGCATAGTTATTAAATGTAACCTTGAAAGTAAACGTTAATCGTTTGGTGGCTGACAATTTGTCAAAATACCAATCAAGTTTGTGCAAAAAAACATATTTGAAAGCAACTATTGGAAGACAATCTTGAAATGTTATATAAGAAAAATGATTTCTTGATAGAGCATAAAATAATTTATAAAAAGTGATACACGGAATTCTAATCGATCAATTACCATTTCACAGAAAGATCGCCTCAATACAAATATGCAATCAATTCTGAAGTATCATTTGACCATGTACAAAACACCAGCAAGCGCAGAGTCGTTCACCTGTTGAAAAACATAATTTTTTGCTGAATGACAACACGCCAAATGTTAAATGCACAATCAGCGAATTTAATCCTCCCCTCCGCCGTTGTTTCGCGAATCGTAAAAATGCAGACGAATTGCGTAAAATCAGTCGCAATAGACGCGGTGCGGGCATATCCAGACATCACCTAACCTACAAGAGGTCTGCAACACGCGGCGGAAAACCGGTCTCTGACGCGCAAATCGCGGTAATAAGTTTTATTCTTCTTAAAATCATATTTTTTTGTTACACTCCAAATCCCAGCGTGGGCACCATGCCCAGCCGCCCGGCCCATCCGTCACCGGTGGTTTTGCTGGTGATGAACGAAAGCGCGCTTCCCGAGTCCAACCAGATGGAAGTTCGTCAGCCAGACCTTGCCGGCGTTTAACTTTCAGTTTTAGTTGAAAACTTTGCGGCAAAGCAAAGCGAGCAGGTGATTTAATTTGTTTTTCGCCTCGCGAGTGTTTTTGGAATCTGTCATCCGCAGTGCCAGGAATACGCAGCATCCCGAGGAGATCTTTGGAGGACGTCATGACGGAAGTAGCCTGCATCCTGCTCATCTGCCCCTGGCTCTTGTTCATACTGCTCGTGCTGTTCGCAATGACTTCTATTTAAGTCGAATTCAGTTATTGTTAGAGTGAATTTATTGTATATTATTTTAAGCGGCAATAAAATGTGATTCAATTTTACTTTATGAGTCTCATTTGTTTACAAAATAGACGCCCCACCCACACTGTCATAGAGACACCAAAACACGAAGCTCACACGAGTTTCCGGCAGCAGGTGACGATCCTTTAAACGTTCACCTTAACCTTGAACAAATGTCACCGTGATAAGGGCTATCTGCTATTTCTATCGGCACGTGGAGCACTCGATATTCTTCCTGCGGTAGGCTGGGCCCATTCAGTTCGATATGTGCTGACGCATATATGTCAAGTCAACATATCTTTGGATAGTAAAAAATAGGAGAAAAATTAAACACCCGTGTTCACAGAGTGCGTGACCGATGGTCATTTTGAGAGTTTCTTCTTTGCTTGCACAGGCATACTTTTGGTGGCGCAGATAAATAATTTTCAAGGACAAAAGGCATTTTGTGCCGTCGACTTGTAATAGGTAATGCAATAAAAGTAATTGGAAGATTTTCTCCTGAAGGACAATACTGCCTGCCGCAATAAGTAAATCGTAATAACTACTATTCATTTATGTCAAAAGGTTAAAGGATCAACATTTTTTATGTTCGTTTATATTACAGAACAAATAAAAGATAACTTCACTAAAATTATTCTGTAGATTTTTTTGAAAAAACATGGTAAGGAAGCAAAAAAAAATATTGTTTTAAGAAATGATAATGTGGCTTGCATAAGTCCGGGGATCTTTAATGTTTTATAGCCTATAAAGTTATATACCTACACTTGGTTACGCTCATTTCTTGAAATTATAAACGTGTTTTTCTCAAAACTTTTTCAAAATTACGATGTAAGAGATAACTCAAAACATAAGTGATCGATCATATTGAAATTGCACTTTTAGATAACAATATTCTTCCCTTTCTATTTCTATATATTTTTTAATGGCAAAATAGTAGGTAAAATAATTTCACAACAATTTAAATAAGAATTAAAATATAATATATCTAGCTTTGTTTTCGCTCGCCTAAAGATATGCCCTTAAACTATTTCTATGAAAGAAAAAATTACTTAAAATTTAATATGTAGTATACTCTAGATATTATACTTTTCCATAAAATACAAAATATTTTGAAGTTGGATGGACTTCTGAGTCTAAAACGCCGTTAGAGTACACTTTCATGAAAAATCTACTCGACAAAAAAAATTACATACTTTACTTTGTAATTATACCTGCAATTCAAGCTTCCATTTAAAATAATTAAAAAATGTGCCAAAAACGGAATATTTCACTTTTTGGGGTATGTACTTTTAAAGCATATTCGTGTCCGAATTCGCAATCTGCGCAAAATATGCTATCAAAATAGCCCATCACCTGAACTGTAACAAAAGCTCTGTTAACCATGGGTGGAACTGAAATTCATTGGGGGTAAAAGTAAAAGCTTTGGTTAGTCATTTCTTTTTATATAGTGACTGCATGATATGTACCTTTATTTCATAGTATACCGTTGAAATCTCGATTTATCCATTTCCACGAAAAATCTCTGTTGCAAATAGATCCTTACCGAAACTAGAAGTAGCTAGCATTTATGTATTGTAACAGAATGTTATGAAATAAAAAAAGATTGTTTTGTGGGATTTTTAGCTGTAGAGATATTTTAAATTTAATTCTCATATGGTGGTCACTGCGACCAGACGGTCCTTTATGCCAATGTCCCATTAGTGGAGTAGACGATCCGCTACCTTAAGGAAAGCCAAAGGGTCACCCACAGAAGAATTACGGACCTCAGCCGAGCTTAAGAACTCCTTATCGAAGGTCCTACTTCTAATCCGCGCAAGAGTCGGACAGTCACGCACAATGTGAGCTGTTGTTTCCACGACCTCTAAACATAGTCGACATTCCGTCTCAACTGACAGACCTATTTTATGAAGGTCTAACCACATGATGGCCAGATAAGTAGCACCCCAGTAGCCTGAGATCCGCTTTGCTCAAGACGGTGGTGTGGTGGGTTTCAGAAGTATAGATAATTTTAAATTTCATAATTTTCGTCATACAACGCATCCACAAATGATGTAAAATAAAAATGGAATTCAAGTCAAAATGAATTTAATGAATGAATTATAAGTAAAATTCGTATAACAATCCTTTAAATAGCATTATTTAAAAAAAAACAACAATATTTGATAGAAAACTACCAAGAAATTTACAATTCTTGAATATTAAAATCATATGTTTTACGTTTTAAAAATATATTTTCAGTGTCAATTATTATAAATCTTCAATTAAATTTCTAATATTGGAAGTCAATGGCGGAAAAAGCTTTATTTAACTGGGAACTTTAAAACAATTTTGCCATCATCGCCTAGACTACCCCGATATTTAATTTCCAAATTTCAATAATAGATCAGAATTCTGTGATTGTAATCACCGATATAATGCATATCTGTTGACATTGGAGTTTTCGGCCGCCATATTCAATGGGCTATTTTGAGTTTCCAAACTCGAAATCAGTGATTTCAAAAACCGTTGCTGTTTCATCCCGGCCTAACTTTCATAGAATATACATATTCATATTATTGTCAACAAATTTAGTTAATGGAATTGCATTGACGTGAAAAAGTGGCATTTTCTAAAATTATTTTGATGGCATTTGAATATTAAAAAAATCATTAAGTAAATTAAATTTTGTTCGGACACTCAGCGAAATATATGCAAGTTTTGTCGGAAAAATAGACAAATTATAAATTGAGTGTTTTGTAAAGTCCTATCAAAATAGTTTTCGTTTCCCAGGAACACCATTTCATATGTATTATAGTAAGTAGGTATACAACGGTTGACAATTTAAAAAACTAACATGTTAATTGTTAAGAGCGAAGAATAGGTATTAAATATTAGTTTAATTTAAATGTTGTGATTTTTTCCCAAAGTTTTTACTATGAAAAGATTTTAAAACATAAAGTTTGATATATTTTGAATTATTAGATATATTTTATAAATATTTATTATAACTAAAAATAAACCACGTGAAAAAATGAGAGTACCTAATATCACCTTTGTTGGCAGGTAGAAATAGAGCAATTTAAACGAGCAAAGCTCAAAAAGACTAAAAATTGCAGTAAACGTTTAAACTGTTTGCTGACTATCTAGGTAACTGAATTTGAATGCCTGCAGTCCAAGGAAGGTGCAGCTTTAAATGCCTAAGCATGCAAAACGTATGCACTTTGCTAAGGCACAAGTAAAGTGTTCCATTATAAAGAGAAAAATAATCTTTGGAGTGACGGCAGCAAAGTAAAGTATTGTTAAGTAGCTGTGTCAAAAGGCTAGATTTCAATTTTAAATATGTATAGATCAAAAAGCATAAAGTCGTTGATATGAGTCTTTCAATAAGACAAAAACCCTAAACATATACTAGTAAAAAGGTTCAAAAGCATATGGCATATGGGTAATGGAATGGCCTGCACAGTTGCCAGATCAGAACAATTTTTGGGTAGACATACAGAATAATAGAGACCTTGGGATGGAATTAAGAATTCATGGAAACAATTTCGTGTGTAGAAATTGCCAACAACTCGTGCAATGTATGAAAAAGCGTTGCATTGCTCTTCTTTCAAAAATTGTAACAATATTGATATTGATTTCGTTAAAAAGTATTTTTTTTTGTTTCAGAATATGAATTAACTAATCTTTTTATGTCTATATAAAATCCTTAACAGTGTTCAAGGTGAATAATTATTAGCAAAATGAATTTAATTAATGAATTCTCTTGATTATGCAACAAAAAACTATGAACTATGATGCAATTGCAGGTGTTAATACATTCTTTTAAACCAAAGATATGTAAACATGGGGGAACAACTGCCTCGTTGTCACAGTCGGAATTAGTCGACACTAAAACGCTTTTTTAAAAATATAAAAAGTACTTTCCGAAGGCATAATAATATCTCCTACTGCCAATATTAGAAAGAATCATGGCTGCAAGCTTGTCAGTCACTGTGATTTTAAATTATAAAATGTAAAGTTAATACTGGCGAGTAAATTTTGCTGTAATTATGATAAATTCTATTCGATTTTTTTATTTAATAATATTTTCACTAGAAAATTTAAATTTTGTTTTCTGTGAATAGATTTAAGGTTATGTTTCTATTTAACCAAATTTTTCAAAAGTTAGTTGTCCCAAACTATATGTATATAGGGTTACTTGTCACGCGTGACAACTAGCTATACATATGTATGTATATACATACTCCTGTAAAATATGCTCTAGCTCAGCAAAGGTCCAAACAAAAAAGCCTACCAAAAAGAACGTTAAAATCAAAAATACAAAGGCCAATGATATCGATGAAGAAGGCGAGCAGACCGAAGTACGAATGAAAACGTTTATAAGCGCTGGGCTCACAATAAATGTGCTGGAAAATGATTTACGGACATACCCCATACTTGGTTTAAGTTTCCAGAGTTGATTTAAAATATTTATTTTTATTTGTTTCAATGTAAGAATTTCATTATGAAAATTTTTATGTGGTCCAATTATAGAAGCCTGAATGATTAAATAAATAAAATTATTAATTAAATTTTTTATTTTTTTTCAATTTTCAAAAATATTATCCTAAATGTTAATTTTATGACAACTAGTAAATACTCGTATTCCCTATTTTGTATAAATACATTGTTATGCATATACATTTAAAATAAGAAAATATAATTGCCGGGTTTTTCTGAAAACGTAAATTTTTATTCTTGATTCCCGAAAATGAATAATGCTTGATAAATTAAAAATACTATTATATATATACTGTATGTATGAAGTTATCATACAATCCAACAAATTCAACCTTTTTCTATTAAAGTCCATTCTAAAATTCTTTCTTTTGAATCTTGTTCTTAAATTTTAGGTTTGTTTAATTATTTCATTTTTTTGAGGATTTCATAACAAAAGTGTTTTCTACCCCATCTTATATGGTGCTTCATCGCCCGAAGCAATTACTTAACTCTGAAAATTTTCATTACCAAAGCAAGCTTCAAGTAGCGAAAGTAACCATCTCACGGCGGCGGCGGTAATTTGCGTCACCTCTTGAAATGCACACCCGCCCAAGAGAGGGATTTTTTTTGTCACAAAAATAGAGCCCGGAAAGATGACAGCTTGTGCAAGTAGCGGGTTTATTCACATTTCTGAGTGACACTTTCAAAAGTTGTCATATCGTGTGGAAGACCAAGACCAGGTACCACCGGAAGGCTCAGTCAGCTGAATAATGCGCCATGCCACACAGCCCGAGTTGCAGCACCGGCAGAAAATTTACGTTCGGAAAATTGTCACATAGATAAGACGCGCGGCGCACCCGATGTCGTCCCCGCGGCGCCCGGCCAGGAGGAGCACACCGCCCGGATTAGAGGAGTGCGGCAGCCGTCGACGTGGTTGCGACGACGACGAAGAGGACGGCGATGAGCAGTGAAATATCGGACAGAGGTCGATGCCCGCATTTACCCGAATGTGCATGCACTCGGTAATCTGTTTAACCGCTGCTTGGGCACGGGTAATCCAAACCCGAACGATTATCAATCGATGACATTGTTGTGCACCTATACCTAATGACGACTGCGATGTCGATGTCGATTTCGATGTCGACATCGACGACGGTGGCATTCTTGTTGCTCAGGTAGGTGCTGAGGTGCTGCGCCCGTTTCTCCCCCCGATGGGGCCACTTCCCAGATTGCATCATCCCGTTGGATGGCGCGGCGGGGGCGAAATAACTTTTCCGTGACATTAAATTACCCGCCGCGTGCTCAGAGACCGTGCAAACTAACCACATCCCAGAGTTAGAGCTCCTTCGGTGTTTTGTTTACGAATTTCCTCAGAATCCTTTGAACTCTGCACGGATCTAGAGTGGGGTTGCCAAAACGAGGTCGCATGCCTGCCTGATACTAAAAATAAGCGACGACTCGCCGGCAAATATGAGCTCATCACGAAAAGTTGCAGTTTCTCTGCATTTTTCGTCGTGAATAATTTATGCATTTTGTTGTAAAAACGCTGCCGCTCCCACTGTCAACCACTTTCGAAAGAAAGTGCCCGGCGACGACACGACAGTAATCGCGGCCATTCAAAAAAAAAAATAACTAACTCACAAAAGAACCCTTTACGCCTTTAGAATTTACGTCAGTCTTATTCCATTTCGTCCTGGGTCTATGTTTAAAAGAAAATTCCTCACAAAGCTCGAAAAGAGTTCGGAGCGATCTCATTAATTAAAGCACTCGACTTTTATTTATCTACCTAGTAAAAAAAATGAATTGCCGCCAATTGGCAACTTGTCCAGAATTTGCGTTGAAAATTGTCTTAACCTTTTATTCCGTCTGCCACTTTGGCAATTACCTAGAAATCTCTGAATGTTTTCTCAGCTTTATTTACAGATCATCATCAGGCCACAAGAGCTTTATCGTGAAATTGTTAAATTTTGCGGCCGGATGTGTTCAGCTTAACTTGTTTGGACAAAGCTTCATCTGTTTACCTTTCGATGCGAGAAATGGCAAACCAACGGCCAAAATCAATTGTGTGTTAACTTTCTCTGCGCTCATCCGACGTTTTTATTTGCGGCTTTAGGGAAATTCAATTGCTTCCTTCTGTTCATCCGAGGGAACTGAATGGCAAACAAAATAAATCAGAAAACTTAGAAACAATGTCTTGTCTTCTTGGGAAGAATATTTAGTAGGATAGAAATTTTCTTTATCTTTAGATAACTTTAGATAATAAATACTGCACACTTAAGGGATTATTTAGATTGGAGGATATTGAAATCATTCCAGAGGCTTCAGTTGTTATATTTTCCTCATTTGCTTTATGGTTTTGGTTAGAACATTGAATGATTTGCTATTCTTTCACTACCCGGTTGCGGCGTAGTATGCATTGTTCTGAAACTCTAATACATTCTTCAACTTTATCACCATATTATGTATATTTATCGCTCGATGTAATGTTTCATTAAAATTGTTCTACTTCATTGCCATTTTCATTCTACAATTTTAGAGTCAGTGAGGTTCAGATCACACGACATTCGCGGTATTTTAAATATGTGTATAACTTATTCTTACTTTTTCACCACCCTCATATTGAAAGTAACGACAGGAACGAAAAAAATATGTCCAAGCAAAAAGTAAATTAAACTCTATAAAAAGAGGACACCATGAAGCCATTCGCATAATGCAAAAATTGTACGTAAACAAAGTTATTTGTGCTTTTGATTACAAAGAAAACCTCTGGTTTCGTGACATTGAGTTATTTTAGGGCATATTAGTGCTGATAAAACTCCGGAAAATATACAAATACACACTAGCGATTCTCGTCCGAGCATTATAGATTTTTTTCAAATTTTTCCGAAATTGCGTTCAGTATGATATCTTGGCCGACACAAACCCAATCGAAAATGGCCACTTTGGTGCATTATTTTTTCGAAAAACGGTTTAAGATAATAATAATTAAAAAAAAAATTCTAACAATTTATTATATATTATTTATACGTGTACCAAATTTCAGCGCTATGGTACTAATAGTTTCTGAATAAAATGACTACGATATACTGACGGACAGATGGACACGGCCAAACTAAAAGAATTCTTTGTTTTACAACGGGAACCTAAAAAGCGGATTTGGAGCAAGTCGCCATCTTACTTTTTAGGGCATTCAAAATGGTGTTTGTGGATTATTTCGGTTCCACTTTATTTTTAGAAATGTTCTATATAATTTCAAAAACTCTGTTTATAAATAGCAAAAAAAAAAAATGGTGTAATATTTACCAGCTTTCGAAATGAAAAGGTTAAATAAAATAAATTTAATGTTTTAGATGAGTTTCTAACATCATCTAGAATATTCCTGCACAGATTTTGAATAAAAATCAATACAATCTCAAATTAAAGTTTGGTGTCTACTTCAGATGTATTTAGTCCGACGCCTGCCCGACCGGAAGTGCTCTTAATGCAACCGAAATTTCAGTTGCATGCGAAAAATCAAAATATGCGGCGATTTCACAGAGAAAAATTGTGCAATAAATTCAATTACATTATGATAATAAATTGTCGAAGAAGATAACTAAACAACTTCATGACGGTCTTTTATTACAAAAAAAGAGGAACTTTTTAATCGATTTGATTGAAAATGATAATAAAATATATAGAATCAATAATATTTTCTCATCTGTGAAATTTTTGGTGAAGTTTTTGTAGTTTTATAAACAATTTGCTTTTACAATTTGAATGGTAAATAATTTAAAGGTCAGGTGAGATTAGTTATGCCTAAAATAGTGTTCGCATAGCCTCAATTCACCCCACACGTCCAAGGATTAATTGGTGCTACACGAGGTATCTGCGTGGGCACGACTACTCTAGGCACACGTCACACAAGAATGATCATTGATAAAATTACGTAATTGATTCAATGATTATTCATAAATGCTTGCGACGCACGACACAGTTGGCAGAAATTTAAAAATAAATTTGTCATTTGTGAGAAGTGTTTGCAACAATTTAAGTGAGCGATGGAAAGCTACATTGGTGTCTGACAATTTAAATATTTTTATGCAAATATTACGAAGAGAATCAAGGATATTAAAACGACTAGCATTGCCGAAACAATTTATGTATTATATAAACAATTTATCAATAAAACAGTACTACTTTTCAATATCCACATTTTTATTTCAAATGACAGATGGTTGGAAAATCAGGCAGCCTATATTCTTTATAAATTGAAAATCAGGCAACCTATAATTTTTATAAATTGAATACTAATTTAAAATGAAAATAAAATAATTTTGAAATTAATTAAATCGTTTGTCATTAATCCTATAAATAAAAAGAAGAGGGGAAGGGGAACAGCAGTAACTATTAGATTGCAATGGAATTTATAACTATTGTTATAGAATGCATTACAACATGTAGTGAGAATTTTTTCACCAAAAAAAAAATCAATTGTTATGTAATAAAATACGGATATTTTGTGAAATCAATTTCTTTTGTATTGGAATCAACTGTAGTGTAATAAAAAAATTCTATTGCACTGTAATGACAATTATACTAACATTTATTATACTGTAGTTAGATGAATTATTATTACAAAAGTGGTCGTTTTAATTCCAATTTCAGTTTCCGAGATTACCTTTTACATACATACCTATGTATAAACAAAGACGTATTCCTTTGCAGATGTTTTTATTATTTATATTTTTCTCAAAAACTTCCGAATGGCTTGTTAATGACGGCAACATACATATAGGCGAATGCGTATGTTTTTATTTTTGAATGAATCGAGAGGGAAATAATAGAAAAGTGAATCTTACTTGTATTATCACTTTTACATGGCTTCTATTTTCTCTATTGGCACTATTTATGCGCAAAATATGCGAAACTTTGTATTTTTTAAGAATAACTTGCATACATATATGTATCTAAAAATCAATAAAAGGAAAAAGGGCTTATACCAAACTGCCTTCTGAAAGAAAAAAACGGCGCCTCGTCGAAGGCACACTAGCAAAATTTTTATATGTTATTGTGCTTCACCTAAAATAGAACTCGTCATGACTCGAAATCTCTGCCAAAAATGCAGATCATCCTTAGGCTAGGCAGAGGCATCTAGCCCCATAAATCACCCCTCAGAAATCTCCCCAAGCTCCTTGAAGACTTGCCAATCATGCACCTGTCGCCGCAGAAAAAAGTTTCCTTTTTGGCTGCCACATTTTCTATTTATTTTCCACCTTTCTGTCTGGTAAGTTATTATTTGAATTATTTTGATTGTATGACTTGTTGTTTGCGCAACATGGCAACGGACTCTAGATATTTTCAGAAATTCGCGTATTTGAGTTTTCTCCGAACACAAAAGACACTGCATTTCGAATACAAGAAAGAATTAAAAAGGAACAAAAATCACGACAAATGTAAACATTTGTCCAAACGACAAAATCTGACTTCTTTCAATATTTACAAAATTTCTTCAGTGTGTACGGCCGCGTTTTCTTTGGGGTCCCCATCAGTATTTTTGGGCGGCATAAACTTAAAGCCACCCCGAAAAGAGAACGATGAACTCTGCTATTTCGGAGCAAAATAATTCTTCACATGGCTGTGGTAATAAAAATTTTGTTTGACGTTCGGTTATACAAATATGAGCATCGGGGACTAAAGCTGAGGTGTATTTTTACGGTCTGTTTATTTTCCATGGCCCCAAGTGCGTTGAGTGAGCGAGCAATTTTAGACCAATCCACCTCCATTCATGCAAAATGTTAATTAGAAAAATAAAGGCGACCAGACGAGGATATAAACAGCAATCAATTCAGGAAGGCGAATGCGAGTTGGAAGTGGGCGATTAGCACCTTTATCGTAATTGCCAAGGAAGAGAATCATTAATTACTGTCCAGCTGTCGGGTAACCTGAGTCACAAATCTGGGAAGGACCTTTCCTGGTTAACCAAAGGTAGACCTTGGTCATGTAGATATATATCTAGCATTTTCTCACATTTTTCTAGCCGATTCACTGGAAGTGTTGCGCTATCAGCAATGCAGATAAATTGAAATTCCAGGCTATCGCCTTGTCCGCTTGACATGGAATTGCAAAAGCGCCAATAGTTCGACAAGGTTGAATTGCGCCGTATGATTTTAATGAAAATTCCAGTCTAAAGTAAAATTCACAGTGTCGTTTTGACTTGCGATTAAAGTTTATGAGACTTCACTTCCTACATTTGATATGAGGCTTAATGTGCCTTTACAAGCAACATTAGCTTTAATGTCTTCCTATTGATTAGGCACGGATGATTTCGTCTGTTTGTCTGCATCATATCAACAAACGGAGAGTTTAACAAATCCGCAGATTGTACGATAAGTTTGCTTTTTTATGGAGCCCCATGTCACTAGCATGCAAATAGGGAAAGCGGCCGAAGTGGTTTGGACATTGGACACATCCTCATAGTAGAGTCCGAGTCGACTTGTCCCCAGTCCGGCTGCGGCGGGACAGCGGAAACGCTCTGGCCATTGTCGCGGCCGCCTCCGACACGCTCGACTTGAAAATATTACACTTACGGCAATTCCGCGGACTGCACATATGCAAATCGCGGCGATAATGCGTAAGACCTTCTGTCGCTCTGATGTGTCGCAGCAGCAGTCCAGGGCTTATTTTGTGCAACCGAAAGGAAATTAGAAAGTGATTGAGATGAGCATTCTCGTTTCCATGAGGAAATAATCAAAATTTCATAATGCCGGATTGCATAAAAACACGTTGCAAAACTGATGCATGTGCGGTGGCCGGTGCGCGCCGCTGTCATGTTCTATTATACCCCGGTGCCTGCAGCTCATTTCTAGCCGTTGCAAAACGCTCAATGCTGTTTGTCCGTCCGACGATTGCATACGAAATGCTCATTACGAAGTGAGCCCAGAATGCACAACTGCACCAGGGATAATGGGAGCTGGTAATAAAAAGGTGATTAGCCTGCACCGGCACTGCTACTTTATAATGAGCTCTTCTGACCTAAGGTAACCTTTCGGTATAAAAGTTTCAATATTTCGAAAACCCTAATGCCACCTTTCTCATCTTAAATGAGAATTTTTATGCGATTTGAAAAAACGTTTTATTTTTTTTAAATTGATTTAAAACAGCTTTTTTTGTGCTTTAATTTTGATTTGAAATAGTTGTATACACTGTGGCCAGAAATCACTGTCAGTAAAATATATTACAATAAAAACCAAATTAACAGACGGAATTCAGTGCAACTACAGTTTATTTTTCAGTCTACGATATGTAACATTTTCAAAATTCTTGAGTGAGTTCAAATCGCTCCACCTTCTCTTTAATTGAAAGACATAAACGTTTAAAAAATGACTCACAAGCGGCACGTACGCATCGAACTTTTTGATATTTGCATTTGTTTTGCTACAGATCGGGCTGATTGTGTTGGATTACGTCGAAATCCCTCTTTGACCCTTTTTATGACTTTCTTTGTTCCTTTACGGCCTATTTTTGGACTAATTTTAAAAGACGCAGTTTCATTATATCATTTAATGGTCCGATATGTAAACCTTTCTGCAATATTCAAAGGTTTAAGCGTTTTTATAATGTCACATTTTCGATATTTATTTAAAAACAAATTAATCACAAGCTCGCACTTCGCGTTCATCGTGGTAATAAATTAATTAATTTAAATGTCAAAATCATTCATAAAGGAAAAATGCCATGTAGAAAATAATTTCTCTAAATTCCTTAAAAATTTAAGTTAAGAAACACTGACAGTTATTTCTGGTTACCCTATAAAGATAATTAATACATAAATAAATTTTTTCCTTTAAAAACAAAAACGAGTGTTGGAAATGGGGCCTCTTTTTAAAAAATGGGAACGCTGCCGGTCAGCATAACTCTTGTTAGGAACAACAAAAATTAAATACAATATATACATATACAAATGTATTCTTAATATTTGCATACACACTTCTTTTAACACGGTACGTTATTCTTTTCAGTACGATTTTACCAGAATTAGCCTTTCCAAGTCCATTTTAAAACTAAACATTCTTAGTTTTACAACTTGATAGAGTAAGTAATTCCAGGATTTTACTCTGTTTGATGTTAATAAGAAAAGAAATGTTTGAATCAAGGATGACTTGATCAAACGCGTTTTCGTCTTAATTTAAGCAGCAATTTTCTTAATTTTCGGTCCGCGATTTTTCTCTCAGTGAACGTTTTGAACGTTTTCTAATAATTCTTCAGTATTTAAAATATGAAATTTTTCACTTTTTACTAATGTTTTTAGTTTAGACAATGTCCTGACATAACAAAAATATGTATACGTTAAAACTTCAAACTGATTGCCTGATAACTTTTTTTTTAACCGACCCACCATTTTGTAACAATATCATTTCGATAAAAACGCATTTAAAGTGTTCAGAAATTTGTTGGAGCTGCTGCGGCGCTCTACATGAAAATTACCATAAAATAAAATACTGAAAGTTCGCCAGTAAAAATTCTACAGCGAGTGAATAAACATAATTTCTAAACTACTTCAATAATTTTAAACCTTTAAGAAATTTAATGAAAATCATTTTCGGTAATTTAGCTTAGTTTGTTACTAGCTCTTATCCTTTTTGCGGAAAATACAAAAAACCACGATCATAATGTTAAGATAACCAAATATTCTTTCTTGGAGAGTATGCCCGATTCCTTGGATTGACCTTTGAATAAATGGTGGAATATTTTGAGGACCGACGAAAGTAAAATTGAATTGTGGTCAGTACATGTGGTCTTCTTACATATTGCCGGCGACCTTATGATCCAAAACGTACAATTTTACTTTACTACTACAAGGGGCTAACAATTGTACATCTCAAGGGATTGTTTTAAAAAATGGTATTTGGGAGTTTTCGAAATTTAGAAATTCAAAATGACAGGCTCAATATGACGAGCAAAATTGTTAGAAATTTAAAACATTTAAGTAAAAATTAGTACAAATGGTATTTTGGAAGCCATTGACTTCGAATATGTCTATTGAAATTTATAAATTTGTTATGTCTTAATTCAATAAGGCGACTAATAATTTTAAACGTCAAGGGATTTTCATGATAACTGGTATTTGAGGGTTTTTGAAGATAATGATTGTGAATCCGCTTTCGAATGGCACTCATAATTTTTCTAATTGAAAGAATTTCAATGAAAATTATTAGATACCTACTGACAATTATTTTGCGGGAACTATTCACGAATTTACTGTCTAAAAGTCGTAATTAAAAATGGTGGACCCAATATAGCGATCAAATTTCCATGAATATTAAATAAAAGGTTTTCATATTTGATATAAAACTAAAAAGTTTGGAAATCCAATATGGCGACCGAATTTCATGAGAAAATTCATGTAGGTATTGGAATAAACTTGTTGATTTAATAATAATAGCTCATTGAAAATTTAGATGTTTGGCTGTATGTTTAGGTAGACGATAATTCTATCACGAATAGGCAATTAAGTTAAGATTTTCAGCTTTAAAAATAAAAACGCAAAAACGAAGTAAAGTGTGATTCTAAATCACACCCCCAGATTTTAGTAACACTCCTAAACTAATGTGAAGTATCAAGGGGAAGTCTTTAACTACATAGCAATTATGATAGAATGGGAGCAACCGGATTACTCAGCTAGTTCTTAAATAATAAGTTTAAATATTTTATTCTCTACAATTTTAGTCACAATCGTTGTTTCGTGTGGCTTGTAATGTAAACCTTAACGCTTTATTACTTGAGTTTTGTAGCCATAGTTTGTGCCATAACTACAAAATAATTCTTTATCACTTCGAATTCTAAAGTTATTTAAATTAAGTTCTCCATTTAGAAAAATATTGCATCATTTTTGCATGATAACAATGCCTAGAAATAGAAAATTTTCATCAGACTGTCTACAATATTTGCGCCAATATGGTGTAAAGTTTAAAAATGTCGCAACGTGCAAACTCCTTTTCTGGGCACGGAAAGGTTACCTCAATGAGAGCATACGCTTCATGCTCCTAAATTTACCACAGCCGTGTCATAGACAGATGTCAGTTCCATAAAAGGCGATTCATACATAGTTTTCCTTCGGCTGGTGTTTTTCCGTTCAAATTTAACATTTCGGATAAAATTAATTCCTTTGGTCACAGGTATATTTATCTTGTTATTTGGGGACATTTTACGACGACTCCTTCGCGACAAACTACGTCAGACCGCAATAACTGGGCTTCCCGTCGTTCGCGTGGATTCTAACAAACTAAACCCATAAAGTTAGCATATGACGTGGCTAAGAAAATCTCATTCTTGCAAATTGTTAAGGCGGACGTACATCGCATGCAAAGCGGCGGAATCATTGAGCCGTGCAAAACAGCCGCGCCGCAGCTTGTTCTTTGGGCCCTCCTCCCCGCCGCCGCCGCCGCCGCCACCATTGTGCGTTCGACATTCAGTGGAAGTAACCCGAGACAGTCACCACCTTTGGAGCAAAAGTTCTTTTTGCTTTTTGCCACCGGTAGTGTGACTGTTTACGTGCGGCTCTCAAAGTCGCTTGCCTTACGTAAACCGGCTGGCGACAAGCAGTCTGCCAGCCAATTTGCGGCCGGGGCTCCGAAGAGTTTCTTATTTGTTTGCTCGCTTCTAATTCGCGAGTTTGCAGTTATTATTCTGCATGAAAGCCCCTTTGGGGAGCATGACATTATGTCACTTATGTCACGCTCCGCCACTCCTTTCCCCAGACCTCAGAGGCTATATTTGCGTTCTATTCGCGGAGGGACGGTATACCGACTGGACGGCAGGGAATCAGGCGTAAAGCGGATTAATGTCAAAGTTTTGTCGCGATGCCTAACCTCTCACCTCCTTTTTCATTCAAACTTGAACTGATTTCCCGCTTCGGTCGAAGGCACGGATCGGTCTCCTGATTCATACCCGCCGTGTACCCGCATATCTTAAGAAATTCACACGAAAATAGATCGTGCAAAAACAATCTTTTGGCATCGCATCAAGAATGCTCACTCATCACCCGGCTGGTTCGACATTTTGTTCTTTAATGGTCGACATCGACTGCGACTGATACTGCCGTGCTGCCAGGTAGGACCGACACCGGACAAATCCGGTGCACTCGCTGATTAGCGTAATTAGTGTCTCGTATACCTGCCAATCCGCTCCCACTAATCCGCCCGTGCGACGATGCGGTATGTGACCACACATGTTGGAAATAGATAAGTTCAAGGGTAACAGCCTCGTTACCGCGATGGCGGCGCAGCACTGGCGGTTCAGCCACTTTTTCGTTTTTTTCTACAGATTTTCATCTAGCACGTGTGCGATGGTTTTTCGAAAATATTTAGGTTTTTGTCTAATTTGATGATAGGAATATTTTGGAATCTTGTTAAGAGATGATGAAGCACGTTAACTGCAGGCACATGCCCAATATTTGGCTTCAGCGACTCGTAACGTGGAGTTTTTCGTGTTTTGAGGTCAGGGCAGTTTAAGCTGATTTCTTTGTTCACTCCTACCCTGACAACTTAAATTTATAATGTTTTTGTACCGCAGAATTTTCTTCAAGTCACCTGCTATTAAAAGATTCACTAGATAAGTAACTTACCTGCTGTTGTGAGATGATCGAAAATATAACTATACCTACAATGTACAAGAAATTTCAGGAATTTTTCATTTCAATGTTGCACGTGTGGCATAGTTTTTTGTTGGCACACTGTCTTTTGCAATTCTTGCGATTCTAAACTTCACAACTCATCATTTGCCATTATTATATTGTTTTGTTGGAGTGAATTTAAACGCAAAAACACAAAATACAGGAGAAAACATTCTCTGATCCTCCATTACTATAATATAATATACATATAATATCTAAATTATTCGCGAGCTTTTAGCCAAGAACAACACAAATACAATTCAACAACATCTAGGTACTTAAGTTCACCTGATAGGGCTCAGTGCAACCTTGTCTTGTTTAATCGACTCAAAAAAGCACTTAAGGGAACGCGTTTTGATATAATCGAATCTATAAAATAAAAATTGCAGGCTATGCTGGATGTCTACACAAAAAAAAACACGTTCCAGAAGTACTTTGAAAGCTGGATAAAATGCTGGCGAATTTCGAAAACTAATATTAAAACAAACAGTTTGAACATTTCTGGATTCGGAACAAGTTTACAATAAGGAAAAGTCACTAATTTCGATTAAATTTTGCGGAAAACTTCCATTTGCCCTAAAACGGAAGGATCTGAAGGAATTCCTTGGCAGTCGGTTATACTTTCCGAAATATCCACTTTTAATTTTGACAAAATGTCAAAATGAAGTGGATATTTCCACCGTAAAATTCCTTTATTTTTGCAAAATATCCTACAGAGCACTACACTATGCAGTCTTCGCGCGCAGACAAGCACGCATTTGTGGTGTATATCTATCGTATTTTTAAAATAAAAATTCTTGCAAAATTTCATCGAAATCGGTGACTTTTCCTTATTGTGAACTTAAGCCCAAGATTCTTTAAGATCATAGAAAATTTAAGAACAATGAAGCCTAGGGTTCCAACGATAGCATCGATACCGAGTAGGTATCGAAACTTTGGAATTTGATTCCCGATACTGAGTACTCGATACTCAAATTTAAGATTGAGTAGCGTATTTTGGGCTTTGACACTCGATACGTTATATTGACGTCGATAGAATAAATATCATTTCAATTTGATCCCATCCCATACAAAATGCCTATAAATAAAAATGGTACACTTTTAATTTTGTAACTTATTCATATTATTAACGGATTTTAAGCAGACAGCTGTGAGTTCGAATTATTGTCAAATGCATTTTTAGAGTATTTTTCAACTTGAACCGGAAATTATTAAATAACATACATAGGTCTGTGAAATTTGATTGATGAAAAACCTGTTTAGTTTTCACAATTGTTTTATGTCATTTGTAGGGTTCTAAACATGAATCCAAAATCAAAAATGTTTTCTATCGCTTCACGTTTTTGAGAAAAATAGCGCGAAAAAGTTGAAAAGTTTTATTTTGTAATTTTTGAAAAGTTTTTTAAAAAATATCAGAACTAAAAGTTAAATTATGATTACAGCATAAACCCAAAGGTGCTCTAATCACTACTTTTGACTCTAAAATTGTGTTTCTGCCTTTTGTGTTTTATTTGAAGACTTCGTTTTACTGAACACAGCTTAAAGAGCGTCCTAGTGGATAAATGTTTAAAAACAACAAACGTTGAACAAAAATCTACTAAATCTCATGCCTAAAAATATACCTATTTCAGCAGTTTCAATCAAAAGTGTAATTTCGGTGGGTCTTTGAACATTTTATTTCATAAAATTTAATTCAAATCGTCACAAATCCGATTCAGTACCTACATAGGTAACCCTCCAAATTTATTCTTATTAGCCTGAATTTTAAGTCAACACCATTAGCTGTGTTTGTACATCTTGAGCCCACTCCTTCCCAGTTCCTTCTCAATAAAAATAGCACTCTTAAAAACTCACCACGTCGTCCAACGAAACGCAAAGATGGGCACTTGTCCAAGAGTAAGTGTACGTACCTGGAAAGAAGCAAATAAGATAAATTAGTTGACGATTCATAACATGGCAACAAGCCGTGTTTTTCGATAAATGTCAATGGCACGAATTAATTATGCAAGAATAACAGCAGCAAGGAGATCGCGTCTTCCAAGACATCGCGTTGGTTTACGTCGAAGCCATGGCAGCAGCGTAAGCAGGGCCTGGCTTCTTTCTGTTAGTAAACAATTAGACGACGAACGAAGAAGATGGAGAGTTCGCTAGCATTTAATCGTCTGGTCGTAATGAGATGAGTTCAGAAAGACGCTTTTAGAGAAACCTTGAGTTTTTAGGCATAATTAACTTTGAGGAACTTTCCGCTGCTTATTTCGTTTAGATGGATTTAATTACTTTCTTTAGTTATTAACAAAAATGGAAAGAAACTGGGACATTTTCGGCATCTGTCTTAATAAATTACATGTCTTCTCTTCAATTGGACATCAGGAAATTCTTAACAATTCAAATATGTTACTGCAACATTCAATCTGAATATTGACTTTGAATTGCGATCATTTTTATTAATACATTTTTGGCATGACAAACTTTTAAATTAAATTGAAGAAAAACAACATAAAAAACATCAAAATAAAGTCGAAGTTTAGTCAAAGCTAAATCCGCCTTTGATAGATGGGCCATTATTTTATTTTGGTTCCCATAACAGGTCCCTCGGAAACAAAAATGATTATTATTAAAGCAAACAACGATTTCTAAAATAAAAACACTATTAGTACGTTAGCGATAATATACCCGTCTAAGAGAATTACAATAAATTAACAGAATAAGTTATATTTTTTCTTAAATCACGGTAACTCAGTTGTATGTCTGAGTAATGCAGGTGTATTCCCTACAAAATTTCGCTGTCCCTATAAGCAACTCACTTCAAATACACTAAAATTACTTAAAAAGTCTTCAAGACGCTATTAACTTTGAATATCTATAGTAATTAGCAGTTGTTTGAACTTTACTACAACACTAATAAGTATCATTTCCCTTTGGAATTTTCTAATGTACGAAACCGCTGAGTTACGGGTGATGAACGGTGAGTTTTTTAGTTATTTGATAATTTTATTAAATTCATCTGTTTGAGAATGTGTACATTTTTGAATGGCATTAACAAATATTTTTAATTCATTACTATATGGCCGAAACGTTAGAATATGTAACGCAGGTGTAGCTATAGTAACGAAGTGGTAGAGACCTTAAGGTTTTTACTTATTATTTAAAAATTTTATATTTAAAAACGATTTAAGTTTAGATTGATTGCTGTAATATATACTTAAAACAATAATTATGTTATATCAGTATAAAAAAGTAACAAAAAATAACATACTTCTAATTATATTTTGTTTTCATATTTATTCACTCTGGGACCCAAAATAAAATAATGGCCCAGATACAATAGCTACACAATGAAAGTGTTGAAAATACGAGATTTCAAAAAGTTAATGAAGTTTATATATGGTTATCAAATCTTAAAATTGTTTTAAAAACGTAGAATCTCGGATATGATTGCGTTTATTCAGTGTTATTATTTCTTACCTACAAACGGCCTACAGGAATTTATATGAAGTAACATGTACAACGACCTTTATGTAAATCTAAAAAACTATTTGGCATCGACGTATCAAATGAAAATTCAAAAAATTAAATCACAAAATTTCTAAATGTTGATGGAATTTTCCATCGCATAAAAGTAAGCGCCAAAACATTCATATATTTAACATGGCAGAAAGAGCAATAAAATAAGCTTTAAAGCTACAAAACAAATCTTCAGAAAGTGTTGCTCCCACCTATTGCGGTTCTAAATATATAAACACATATAAAAGTGAATCGGTTCCAAGAATTAAGCAGTAGCAAAAAAAAAATTAGGTTACCAGAGCCAAACAGGTGGGACCAACAAAGAGGTCATAAAGTCAAAACTACTCGACACCTTTCTCAAGATGTTTATTCTAAAAATGACAGTCACCCCCACTAACGACAGATGTTATTGAAATCAGAAAAGAGATGGAATTTGAGATTTGTGTTTACCCGAAGAACGCCAATCCCGCACGGTGCGGGTTGGACGCCATGGAACTAATTGTGGCAACGTGCTAACCCGGGTATTGCGCCGTGGATCTCCGATGACAAGTAAATGGTTTCCACAAATTTTATACCTCAATAAAACTTTAAATTTATCAGTGGAACCCATAAATCCCCAGAGTCACATTAGCAGCCGCCTTAACGGGGCGGACTCATTCGCCAACTTTCGCCTGTCAAAGAAGCCGTAACGTTTCACTGCCGCTGCTGATGAAGCATGCCATTTTGCATGGTGGGAGTTGCGTAATTGCGCTCCTTTGGGAACATATGACCATCATCTCGGCGGGTGGAAGGACGCTTTATTTGCTGATTACACAACACCGAAATTACGTCGTCCTTTCAGCCCGGCTGTAGTGCATTAGCAGTGGTAACCCAAACCCAAAAGTTTGCCCAAGGAAAAAGGTTTGCGGACCTCCTCTCCAAATATACCGAATGACATCAGCACGTCAGTCACGGATGTTGACGTTTCTCCGGGTGCAAAGAGCGCGAAAAATTCGTATAGTATGCCAGTTTGCATAGAACCCGAAGAGGCTAAATAATGCGAGCCCATCTTCAGGAAGGAGCCTCCCAAGGAAGCCTCACGCCTCGCCGCTCTTGTTGTCGTTTATTATTACTGCCGTGGCGCGTGTGGCGATGGACGCTAGCGCTGGGCTCCCGTTTTGAAGCGCGGCACGTGGAGGCTCCTCTGACCCCATCGACTTCTAGTTGTTTGGATGCCCACCCAGAGCGGCTGATGTCATTCCTTCTTTGGTACAATGAGCTCGCTTTAATTGTATTTTGGCTGGAGCGCTTAATTTCCTTGCGATACGTTTTCGAATGGAATGGCGCATCGGATCGGGGCTATTTTTGCCGGTTGGGTCAGTTTTTTGGTGCAAAACTGGAGCTCCATTTGTTTACAGAATTTCAGATTTTTTCGAGCTTTACGACATTCTCTTACTATTCATGATAATGAGGTTATTTTAGGAAGTTACTGGAGCTGATTGTTTTGATTTCGTAACAAGCTTTCCAATTAATTTGATTACGAGAATGAACTCCTTAGAGAGGTGCCTCAACTCTTCAATTCCCAGTGTCACTTGGAGGTGACCGAAGTTTAATATTTTTTTTCTACCACATATATAGTGTTGGTACAGCTTTCACAATAAATGAGTGTTCCATTTTTTTATATAAATAAACATTATTATAAAAAGTGACGTTTTATTCCTATTGTAAGAATAAGAAAAATGCTATGTCTCCTTCACAGTCTTAACTACACAATGCCCAGTGTCACCTGTGGGTGACACGCCCATACAAAAAAATGGGGGTAGTTTATTTACATTTAATATATTCTTTTGTAATAACTACATGTTTGTAAGCTATGTTATCTAAAAAGAAAAAAAAAATCTTTATTAACTTTGACATGGGAATTGAAGAGTTAAACGTACAGTGGGGTAATTTGTTGCAACTTGCACTTTATACAAGATCACGTTTATAAATAATTTTACTGATCTGGGATCAAACTCTTATCTAATGCAATTGAAAAAAAAAAAACACATTTAAAAAGTTTTAATGAGAGAATTAACCATTATATTGTGGAATTACGATAAGGGATCACTTTTATAAACAAAATTGGAAGATCGTCGCCAACTTGTCCTCATTGTTTACCGAATTTACCATAGGACGAAGATTATCTGTCGATATTTCTAGAAGAAGACGACAGCTACGAAAATAAATTAATTCACCCAGTATTCTCGCACGGAATAAACACTGAAAATTGAATTTTAGACGAAATCCAATCGGAAATTAGCACTGAAAACGGACGGAAAATCAAGAAAGTCAAGATGGGATTCAAACGGATATGGGGCAGAAATATTATAGATTTATATTATATTATTTATATGTATTAGCATATTGTCAAATATCAGTTACCTTTGAGTACAAACAAGAAATTGAAGAAATTGAAAATTTTCAACTTTTGTGCTTACATAGAATTTTGTTCGAGTTAGCACTTCCCGCGTGAAAAAGTAAAACTGAAAACAGACTGAAAAATTTATCAATTTTTTCTGTGTTGAAGGGCAGTCGAAAAACGAACAGAAAACTTAAATAGCGAACAAAAGACGGAAAATTTAAGAGGAAAATCACACGGAAAGCAGACTGAAATATAATTTGCGTTTATGAGCTCTCAAATTCATGAGCGTAAATTATATCTATATACTTAATATAATTTATTTTTCGTCCGATTTCAATCCACATTTTTTAGTATCGTTTTCATCTGCTTTCGGTCTCTTGTTCACTACCTGTCTACTTTCAAAAAGATGTAAAGGATTTTTACATAATGGAACGTAGCCGCTATGTCTTTACTCTTTGATCGATTCTCCCCATTTATGAATTTAACCGAGATATTGGCTCTATTAACCGTATAGGCAAAGTTTAATCAAAATCGATTGAGAAATACAGCCTCTATCGTTTTCACTAAGGATATTTTTGACATCTTACGATCTCTAACATGAATTTTGGCATTATTCATTTTCCGAAATCGTGTCATGAGGTATGCTGTAAACTACCCAAAAAGAAAACCAATTATTTTCCCTACCTGTATTTGTATCGTTAAGCATAGCAGTTGTTTTTAAATATATTTTTGATAAAATTGAGACAATTATAAAAAATAACTTTTCATTTTTTTGATAATCTGTGTCCCATTCAAGGGATGTCAAAAAATATAAATTATTCATATATTAAAAAACCGCTGCCGCTCGGACTTAGTTGCTGTGATTACGAAGCATTTTGTTTAAAATAAAATGAAAATCGGACTATTGGTGTTCGAGTTATCGAATACGCCAATTTAAAAAAAGTCGTTTCGAGAAAAATGCGAAAACATTTTTTTAATTGAATACCTATATAATACAAAAAATTGTCCTTAAATTTGTATAAAATCATATCTGCACGAAATTTAATAAAGATCAGAACATTGGTTCAAATTTTATAGGCATATACCTGCATACTAGCTCGCGCTACCTGAAATAATAAGCTAAACTAAACTAAAACTTAAAACGCGATTATCTCGAAACTATCTTCTTCTTTTTCAAAAGTACCAATATTAATGTGATTGCCTCTAAATTTCGTATGATTGCTTGTTAAAAGGTTTGGTAAAAAGAACGGCCTGAACGAAGATCTTTGATTACGCCAAACTGAAACTGAAATTTGAACACCTCGAAAAATGAAATTTTCGCTAAAATAGTTATGATATATTTTGAAAATTGAAAGTTTAACAAATCCTTCGTTCAGACCCTTCACTCTTCAGAAGGTCTAATATGACACAGGATAATCTAACTGAGTTTTGATTTCAGGTAACCCGTTTAGGAGTAATCGTGACCACTGTACCTAAACGAAGGGTTGAGGGTTTAAACCCGGATCGACAAAATCTTTTTTTGCTTTCTCTTTAACTTTTTGAATTCTCTTGCTCCTCCTAATTTAAGCCAGTTAGTCGATTTGCTGATAAATTCGTATATTAACACTGATGCTCAAGTTGTTTTATTTCATGAATTGCTTTTCATTTCGTTAAAATTCGTCCAAACCGAATACAATTCAAAATCCAAAACCAAACAAAACAACATAGCATGAAGCCTGAGTTAGACATGATAAAGCTCCAAAAACCTTTCAACATTTCAAACAAAGATTAAGGGAATGAAATGGATTTTAGAGTTCGGCATGAGTATCCAGAACGGTGAATTTCGGGACATTTTCAAGCGACAAGTATATCAAAAGACTCGTCAAGCACAAAATCCAATGGCTGACCTGTTTTCGAAAGCAGCACTAACGCTTCCAGTACGGCGATGGCACGGTTGAGAGGTTGCATTCAACGTCGAAGTATTGCGGCAGTTTCCTATACCACTATCTGTTCTATACGTGTAGCATCCAACCGGTATGCTGTTGGTCTTTCCAATCGCTCGCAAAGTTATAGGGTTGGCACCACTTGGACCAGCACCGTAACTAGACGCTACTTGTGGTGTTGAAGGGGATGAAGATGAATCAAATATGCTTTCATTGGTTTCGTCGAAGATATTCGGATTTTCTATTTTGGGCGACTTTGGTATGGGTATACCCCGAGACTCCTCATTATACTGAACCTTAGAAGTTTCTTCTTCGAGAGCTTCTTTGCTCCTTTCAGTCCTCAATGGGATTTCTCTCATGCTTACTCCCATTAACTTCTGAATGCATTTTCCCAGCGCCAGATTGGTGAAGACACTGGATTTTGGTTTTTGCTTGAGCGTTGCTCCAGTTGAACTTTTACGGTTAGTTGTATTCTTCGAAGAACTAGAAGTAGCACAAGGCTGTGCAGACATTGTAGCAGCAGTGCAACGGTTGGCAACAGACTTCTTATTACTAGAAAGCGCAAGCGCCAAACTGGAAACACTAAATACAAAGAAGCTGTATTAGAAAAAGCCCGTAAAAATTGAAGGTGTGAGTTCGAATGAGGTTAGGAAGCAATGAACTGTATTGCCGCAGTGCTGATCAAGTTCATTATTTATGTCAAAATTTATGTAGGTACACATACAGCAGAGTTCAATAAACTTCAAAGGACAAGGACAATCGTTGTCCTGTAGAAATTCGTTAAGGTCGTACATTTGGTTTGGGTCCGCCCTCTCATTAAATTCTAGGAAAAGAGGGCAAGTTGCGTGAGAAATGCTATTTGTTGATGGAAGGGAGAAAGAATCGATTTTATATTTACGCTGAACACGTCGAAGATGGATATAAAGATCAAAGTCGTACACGCGCAACAAGCCAGATAGCTTTCCTAGAAAATCGCTCCCAAGTTCAAGGAAATTGACTTATTTCTTTAGCTATATTTTTCTGCTGTAGTGATTTGGACTGTGGTCTAATTTAAGACAATGACTGCAAGGTCAATCGATTTTATTTGCCATGGGCACATGAATATTTAGCAGGAACGTGTAGCTATCGTTTTAGAGAATTACCTTCGTTTCGTCTAGATGATTAAATTTTGAAAATTGTATATACATATGTATTTACTAATAAGTTTTATAAAACGAAAAATCGTTGGTTTTTCAGGTAGAGTAATTATCAAAGTATACATTCTTCATAAAATATATGCAAAAATCTACGCGTATAAGACACAAACTTTATTTAGTATTAAAACTTACTGTTAGTCAAAATAGCACATTATGTTTTTGAATCGAAAACGTTTAAACTAAAATTCATTGTGAAAATAATTATATTGTGAAAATAAATAAAATAATAGGCAGTAATAAAAATACTAAATAATAAACTTCTTCCATAGTTTATAAATATTGCTTTCAAGTTTTCCTTGAACTTCTTATATCAGCCTTACAAAATGTGTGCAATAAATGCACTACACAATAAAATCCTTGATAAAAATATCTTCCAGGTGCAGATATTGTGCTATGCGGTCATCAATTTCCATAGCACTTGAAGCAACTTTTAGAATAACGAGTTTTAATTTCAATTTTTTACTATTCTCCGTCAGTCTCAAAAAAAGTCATAAATAGCAAACAAAATGTCAATGGCCAAATCACTTAATAATTTCCCCGGAACAAACGAAATTTCAATACCATCAAGGTCAACCATGAAGTTTTTCACTGTCGTTGGTCATTAAAGTGGTCCAACTAGACAATCTTTCGACTTGTGATCTCTTGCCGATGATTGACGTCTGAAACGTCACGTCACACTCATTGTAAGAATACAGCTCAAAATTTCTGAAGTTTGTACTTCTTCTGGGTGCCCACCAAATGTTCAAGTCGAAGAAGGGGTACACTCAAAGGAGGCAATGACACTTCGAAATTGTTCCGCCACTTATGTATCTTTCAAGGAGATCAGATCAAATGATGAAAACGATGGGTGGGCACGGTGGCCTGTTCAATCACTGGGAAAAAAATTGTTTTTTTTTGTGCCAAAATCGTTCCGCCAGTTTTTTTCCGCAATTAACTTCCCACAATGATCTATCATTTATATCGCCTTGATCGTTCTCGACATGAGTTATGTAACTCAAGAGGAGTCAGAATTTGTGGGCGATTAGTTTGACTCTCGCCATAAAAAAAATTGTCGCGCTGGACGCTTGTTAACAAGCTTATCTGATTTTTGATGAAAAGTTATGTACAATTTTCTTGATTTATGGGAATTTTATTCTTTATAATTTTATTTGAATATTTCGGATTAATCTACAACTTTCCAGAAAACCAAGATGGTTTGAAACTCCATAACGAGTTAAACCATTGCAAATCTTTCAATTCACTTTTGTTTGTTTGTCTCAAAAATAGAATCAAATTAATAAGGACAAGAAACGACAAGGTATAAATGCGAATTAATTAACAAACACGTGAAATAGGAAAGATTGATTAAAAACGAGAGACAATCCTTTTAAACATTATTAATTCTTTAATGAAATTAAGTTTTCGAAAATCTAATTTAGGAAATTGCACAATACAAAAAAGCCATGTCACGATGAAGTTTTTTTTTTAATTGCGGAGTTATATTCAGGCCACTATTGTGAATATCGTAATTTCTACGACTAATGACCGGTTTCACAGTGCGAGTTTAAGTTCTCACTCAGCTAAGCTCAAGGTGAAACTTAAGTGACGGCTTAAATATTTTCAGTTTCACAGTCCTTTTCTATTTCACGCTTAGCTGAGTGAGAACTTATGCATTTCACTATTTTAAGTAGGACACGTCAAAATAATTAAATAATGAAAAAAATAATTGATGTCAAAGGTTACTATTACTATTTATGAACTCTATTATGAAATATTTAATCAAAAGGGCTTTGAAATGTCTAAAACTATCTCTAAGCGCGGCTTAAGTGGCCAGTTTTGGCGGCCCTAATCTCCACTTAAACTCGCATCGTGACGATCAGAACTTAAGTTCTCACTGTGAAATCGGGTATATGAGTCGATTTTAGAAATTAGAATTGCAAGAGTCGATTGCCATCGCATTCTTGCGACTAAATTGGCAATACACGTCGATCGTGTGATAAATACCGACTTGTCATGTTTCTGCAGACATACACGAAATAAAGAAGCGAAAATGGAAAACTCATAAGTTTTTCCTCAATGTTAAATATTCTGAAGTGCTAAATAATCTTGGTCTATCATTTAAGACTGGACAATTTTTGACTATTCTTGGAAAAAGCTAGGGTGTAGAAGGATAAACTAGTGGTGGTGGACAAAGATTGCACCGCCTTAGATGAGACTGGTAGTCTAGATTCTAGAGCGATGGAAGATGTGGATACAGCTGATAATATTATTGACTGTGATTTGAAATAAAATGGAAGTTCTTTTGAACGCGAATATTTTTAGTTTTCAGTATTTGAAACAACACCTTATTTTACTCTGCAACAGACATTCCAGCGTCATGATAATTGGATAAGTCTTCAATATATTTTGAAAGCTTCAGAATACTTTGGAGAATGTTTTATAAGCAAATAAATACCAAAACCACGAATACAAGTAACTTAAATAGGTAAAAAATAAAGAAAAAATATTTTATAAGTAAATAATAGATACCAAAACCACGAAGAGAAGTAACATAAATTGATAAAAAAAATAAAAAAAAAAATATATATATATACATTAGACGTGTTCAGGTAATTATATATCGGATATTAGGAATGGCTTTAAATGACACCTGGTAATTCGTATACATGAGTCCATTATCGTATAGAATACAAGAATACTAATTATGTATTTTTCAATCGACTGAAAAAAGTCGAATCGATGAAGATACGACTCGACTCTCACAATAGGTCCCTCAATTAAAAATGTAAGGGGTAAGTTTTAACACACGTGATTAAATAAAAATAACAAAGAAATTAATAAACATAACAATTTGTATTACTGAAAACACGTATAGCAAACATTTCAGTCTTTAAAAATTTGACGTGTATGTATAATTCGTGCGTTGATTGCTTGAACTCGAAACATTGGACACATTTCTCTCGTGTGTTCTTCCGTGTTCTATGAACAAAGCAAATAGCGTAGTCCTCTTCACATGGATGGGCACTCGATGGTTTTAAAGACCATTTTTTTTTTGTTTGTTTTGGTGTTTAACTAATTACAGTCATTTATAATAGGGCAAGAGCGATATGCAAATTAAGCTTGTAATTGACGAGTAGGCAATGACGAAAACAAGCCCGACTTACGCAGAAGCACGCACAAAGTGTTCATTCACTTCTTGCCCTAGTGTAAGACCTGCGGGAATTGGCTTGCAATATCTGAAAAACGAGCTGGCGTTGTCTGGGGTTCAATAAAAATAATTTCCAGTGAAGAAATAAAAACACCTGGGCAATAAAACGACGATTCAAAAAAGCCATAATGCAACCGCAGTAGTCGCATGAGTAATGAGTTTTTCCGGGAAATGCAGTTCTGCTGAGGCAAGAGATCGGCCCAGCATGGGAGGAAAAGCAAAGAAAATCGAAAGGCTTAAGAAGCAGAAATCAGAGCTCGTGGCTCCTTAGTCATCACCCAATTCCTCCCTGCAGCACTTCGTTTACACGACTCATTTCTTAAAGCTGGTTCCTGGCATAACGATGAACCCACGCTCTGCAGATTTTCTGTGATCACGCCACTTTGGCCGCAATTTTTTTCTGACTCGACGGCCGTGACGTTGCGTTTCGTCATTGAAATGATAATTGCCTACCAAAGGAAATGGTGATGCAATCGAGGCATTTTTCTGGGAACTAAATAATCATCATTCAGAAATAATTTCGACTTCTTTGGCAGCTATTTGAATTTTGATTCTGTCATGACGACATTGAATCGCCTGATTCCTTTCAGCATATTTTGTTTGGGCAACCGATACACGATTTATATAGGCGTTTCTTGTAAACAAAAGCTTTTACCTTTCTACTTAGGCTGATTACTAAAAATCCTTGACATTCCCATATGAGTGAGTTGGTCCGGTGGGAGTGGATTTATGCAGTCAATTAAGCTTGCATGTCACAGCGGTATTCGACGTTTTTACGTTTTTACGAAGTAACGTCGTCCTTTCCATGACTAGCCCTTCAGAGGCCTCCACACACGCGATTCAGAGGAATTCTATTGTATTTTTCTATCTTTGCAACATATGCATTCTGCACTGATAAAAGCCCTTGCAAAGTTATTCGCTGAGGTTGGAATGTTCTATTAGAGCGCCAACCTGTGGCCTTATACTGCATCCTTGCTCCCCATGGAGTTTACAAAATTTCTGCATTTTCATACGCTCCGAGTTTCCTTCGAACTCCGTTGCTTCGACCTCGAAAATTTTATTAATAAAACTTCAATGTAATCATAGAAATGCCATGTAATACAATTTGTGACTGATACAACGCCTAGTTCCTCCTTTGTAATTTCACTAAATTAATGCACTAGATTGAGATCATATTTGAAATCAGCTATCTATCCCATTAATTAAATCATGGGTCATATTTTCTGAAGTTAATAGATAAAAATAATTTTTTTTTTTTTATTATTTTGGGAAATTGTACCTACAATTTTTACTAGAAGGCTATTTCTGAAATTCTAGTAAAAAATCTAGTAATATTAATTTTATTAGAAATCTTACTAAAATAACGAAGTTCTAGTAAAATTTCCGGGATTAAGAGAAGCTTTATTTACAATCTAACAAATTTTACAGATTTGAGAAAATTTATGTTAATAGATTTAAGAAGAATTTTGTCGGTAGCTAAAATTCTAACAAGTTCTTCAAATTTTAATATAAATCTTAGTAAGCTAAATAGGAAATTTAGTTTTAGTCCTTTGTAATATTCTCCATAAAATTTACAAGAAAAGTATTTTTATAAAACTTGTCTAGTGTATATTAAAAGAAAAATTCGTTCTTAAATAAAGTTCATGCTTGATAAATGATTTACACTCAAAAGGAAAATTTTGCAAATGGTAATTTTTCTCTCTTATATTTGTTATCTCATGATAATTTTATTCACTTCCAATATTTGGCCAGCAATTGAAGTTTGAACTTGGGCTTTTGAGTGGCCATCGAACAACACTTTCATGCAATATGGAGATGGAGGCCATCCGGATTTAGTTGCTTAACTTGCTTAAGTTTACTTCTGAAAAATTCTGTCGATTAGTATCTACTTATTTTAACCTCTTCAAGTGACACAAATTTGTTCGTTTAATTATATCTTTCAAGGAAATTTTAAAACTATTGTTTTAATCGACATTATTCTGCTACTATTCTAGCAATTTTAGTTGAATAAAATATTTTTGCCAACAGACTTGAATCAAACTCTTTAACAAATATTTACTCAATTCAAGAAAATTCAAAAATCGATTCATCCTATTGTGATGAAAAAATATTTACAAGTATTTATAACGCTCAGGCGCAAAATCTTTAAATTTTTACTATTACTATTCTTATCCTTTAGAAAGTACCTAAGTAAATGTCGTAAGCTACCTACTATGTAATTTACAAATGAACACAAACATGTGTAGCCTCCAACAGCATGTCACAATTTGATGACTTTTCATAAATAGTCAAAATATGGTCTTTCATAGTTTTTAACCTGACTCAGTACTTTCATTTACTAATTAGTAATGTGAAAAAATCATAAATCATATAGAAACTATCTACCACTTGTTAGGGAACAAAATTAATGTACCCGTGTGTAATTGTTTCTCTATTATTAAATTTTATCTAGATATGTATTTATATAAATTTAATGAAAGACAAATTTTGTATTTATTGTAAATTTGAAGATAAAACACAATAATTTATATTTCTTAAACGTTTTTAATTATACAGGGTGTTTAGTTAACTGAACAGCAGTATACCAAGCAATTCTACGTGGTCTCCTGATCAACGTTTGTTTAGAGATCGCCCTCACCTAAAATCGCAATTGCAAATTTGGAGAAGGTGAACCCAAAAAATGCTTTATAAATTCTTTCAAAGACATCGTAGAATTTTGGTTGATAACGTAAACGCTTTCTAAAGATACCTCTCACGATCCAACCCGTCAACAAACAAACGAGAGAGGCCGTGTCAAACTTCGAAAATGGCAATTTCAATGCCCAAAATTTGATTTTGATTCTTCGTTCTGTCGATTTTTTGTATGGGAAGATCCACATTTTTTCTGCGAGAAAGCATTCCTGTCTTGTGGCCTTTCTCAGAAAAAAACCGCACTCGAATCAGACGTCGCGCACTGAAGTTATTCGTGCTAGAGTGGTTCAGCCCCATGGATGGATGTTCGGGATTAGGTAGTTTTACTATGGTTAGATTTTAAACGTTTTTGTTTGTTATGTACAACAAGAATTAATCCCGTCACGAGTTCCAAGTATTTTTGAATGGTTGGTTGAATGACACTGTCTAATAGCAATGAATTGCTGTTTTTTTACATAGTGTGCGAATGCCCTTTTCGAGTCTGGTTACGAAAATGACCGCAGAACATTTAAATCATTTAAAAGTCCATTAGGTCCCTGAAGTCTCCATCATTTCTGATTGGACGCCCAACTGGCCACATTTGACTGACGAAGCCCTTATCGATTTTTAAACAATCCATGTCACACGTAAATTTCATTATTATTCCATTTGAGCGAACCACCTTTTTGCGGCGAGATAGCGGTTCCATTGACTTGTTTGCCTTGCAGTTTTCTCAGATCCATCGCCGTCTTTTTTCCCAGACAAAGGCGACAAAAACGCTTTATCAGCTGGGAGCAGCCATCGGTCAAAAATTGAACTGCTCGCCTCTTTGTGGCTTGTTTTCTCTTGCCGCCTTTTTTTCCAGAACGCTTCAGTGACGTTTACCGCCGAAGCAGCGATCTAAGATGGAATTATGATCTCATAATTGATTCGCGGCCGCGCGAAAATCCCTACTCCAGGGTGCAAGGACCGGAAATTTATTATCATTTTAGACAAATGCTTTTTTATATAGCGCCGTGTTCTGATGATGTCACGGACTTGTTCTGTCGCAGTGCTCCCCTGGCTTTGGCATTGTTCATTGCGGAGCGGATCACGTTTAAAACAAGCGATGAAACAAATCATTCGGCGGGTGAGCTTTTCATTTTCGCGTATCACAACGCCTTAGAAAGTTGATCCGTAGTTTCTTTCGCTACCTTTCATGGCTAAATGCGGACTTGACTACATTTGGGATCTATTCGACTTCGCCGATGGCGTCGAGATTATATTTAGATGAAATTTATTTTAATAGGCACCGGTACGAAATAATTTCACATCCAAGCAGCCGGTTCTATCATAGGGACATTCATCTTAGAGGAATTTGAGTAGCCTCTAGCGTGGGCAGCTAAATGCGACAATAGTGACGTCAAAGGCAATGGAGAGGTGATATGACTTGAAATTTTTCTCACGATATCTGCTTCTACTGATCATAAGTATTTATTTATATACGACGAGAATTTGTTAGTAGGTACCTACATATGTGCCAATTTGCAGATCTTTCTCATTGCTTGTTTTTTTTTAAATTATCCAAAATGGCGGAGCTATGTTATAGTGTTAACTTCCGGAGGCGCGAAACTCAAAACTGCATACATGATAATTTAAAAAATTATCTATCCATTCCGCTGAAACTTTAAACACACATTCGAAAGAATATTACTTCTCAAGTGAACCACAAAAATTTAAAAATACATATTTCAAAACAAATACTTTTTACTATCGATCGACAACAAGAAATAAATTTTGTTTCCGATCAGTATAACAGACGTTAGACTGTACTCCATTATAGGCTTAGCGCTCAACCCTTCCCGAAAGCTCCGCCAATGTCAACAATAATGAGTCATTGATTCTATGTGAAAAAAATTCTTTCAAATTGACAAGATTTTCTTATTCTGTTTAGGGTAAGCCCCTTAAGGGTCTTTCGCTGTTTACTTGTTGGTGAATTGGTGCGGAAACTCAAAAGAATCACAGAATTCTTACATCAGTAAAATATAATCTTATTTAACACTAAGCGTACAGACAATAATTGTCAAGTTTTTGAATGATAATTATATTTGACCCATTTGAGTGCAAGAAATAATGAATCGTCAAATAAACAGAAGAAGAAAAACTATTAGATGTACCTGATGTAAAGAATTAAAGTAAGAAACAGTAATTAAATTGATTTGAATGTAAAATGTCTCAGCAAATGATCAAACCGGTCATTTCTTTTCATTTTTGCAATGACTTAAGTCAGAATTATTTTATTTAAAGTACGCTTAAATACAACGATCAAAATGAAAATCAAAAATTTAATATGTTTGCTTAACTACAAGTTTAATTAATGAAAAATAAAATTGAAACTTGGCACGATTGTGTCACATAATTAGAATGAGAAAATATTGTTTTTGCTCTAACTGATAACCAATAACAAAATCGAACAATAACTCTTATTACTGAGAAGAATTATTAAAATTGTTCGATAACTTTTATCCGATAAATTAATAAAAATTAAGGAATTGTGAAACGAACGATAACCAATATATTTTAATTTAATTTTTATTTTAATTAACTATTGTAGGTACTGTGCAAGTATTATTTTATTGGTTTTGCTCTTTAAAATTACGCCAGAAATCTGTAATTCACTTGATGGCGATAAGATTGTTTATGAGTTTAATATTACAAGATTAGTAAAATAATTTTCTCTTTGATTTTTTTCTTGGAAAAATGCAAAATAATGGTTATTTTCAGTCCCTGATTTTGGTTTTATAATTGGGCTTGAATTTTAGAAGTGAAGACATTACTATAACATTTTGATTTAATTAATATTCACTTTCCTGATTTTATTATTTTCCTGAAAGTTATAATGAGTAGTTCCTTTTTTTTAAAAATTTCATAAAGTTAGGCTTATACAGAAATTCATAGAAGTTATTAATTGTATCGATTGAGATTTTATTTCATGCTAATATAAAAGAAATCGGAGCTCGATTCTTCCAAAGTAAATGTTTTGAATATGTATGTATATATATAAAAATACATATTTTAATTAATTCTAATTTAATATGCTTTTAGACGCTCCAAGAAAGAGAATAACGAATTCGCGAGAAAATCAAATGCATTTAGATATGAAGTAAAGCTGCTGTGAACTGATCAACTTTATTCATATTTAGACGACATTTGGTTTACCGATTTAAATAATAATAATAAATCTTAACGCAATTTCCCATCTACCGGATGCTTTTTGAAATATATAGAGAACATGAAAGCTCCTGTAATCCAAGACAGCATTAGTTCAAGCACAAAGTTTCGTTACAAAAACAGATTTTAATCGCGATACTTGTAATGCTTTAGAGCTTTAAGTTTTGTATTTTTGCACAACCCATCGTCGACCAAGTTCACATATAGTGGGATTTCGTTAAAAAGCTTAAAAGCTCAGCGCCTGTTTTGGCATTGGCACCGCGAAAAGCGTCCCGCCTGTGGTTCACAACAAGTTAATGCCTAACATTTTACAAAACGCAGCAGTGTCTACGGATTAGTTGCTTTCTGTGGTTTCGAACTCACGTCACTTTGTTTATAGGTTTGAAATGCTCCTAAATTGGTCTCAAGTAATTTCTGTTTTGCCAGCTAAAAAGTCTAGTGAAAACCGCAATTGTTATTGACAATTTTTTTTGTCCAAGAAGGAATTATGTATTTCACAAGCAATTGAAATAGCGTACAGTTTGAAAATCTCTGCTCCCGGGGAACTCACACTCATCACCGCCGAACGTGAGTATGTTGAGCAAAAAATAAGTGCCGAAATAGTCCGATCAAAGTGGCGCCTCACCGCTACACGTGCAGCTCCGTCGCTCGCAACCAAATAAATCCCCCGTGGATGTGGTCGTGCCGCAAACATCGCGCTTTGCCCGAGAGGCGTTTGTTGCCGGCTCTTTTTTCCGGTGATCGCTCGAGCGGCGCGGAGGCGCAGCGTTGCTCTCGCTTTGCCGCTGCAACTTTCGTGCGCTTTCCCCCCAGCAGGGGTCTGCCCCCTCGGGCCATAGAGGTGCATTGTCTTTTTTTAAATTCTTGCTCGTTTAAACATGTCGGTGTTGCGCGACTGATTGTTGTGCAACGTGAGATGACTCCCGCAATAAAAATATTCTTTCCTGCCGTTTCTCTGGCTCTCCGGTTAATTGGATAAGAAGGCGGAAAAGTGGAGAAATGGCGAGTCGCGTTAAATTGCATAAATGGCGTCAAAGCGCAGGAGGAAAGTATCGGGGGGGCGGCTTGCAGGAGCTGATCGGGCACGGAAATAGCACCGAAATTAATAAGTATTAATGCGGTGACATAATTTCGTGACTGTGAAGTTCTGCAGGAATTTTTAATTCATGGGCCGTGCCAGTCGACCGTGCGAAGCAGTGCGACTGGGCCTCCAAGTCTATCACGATGGGCTCGTCGCGGGGAGCTTTACCCCCCCCATTCCTTCCGCCCAATTTGTTGCTAGGCGGTCGCACATCATTTCGGCGCGCTACGACGACAGCACAAAGTCAAACAACTTTCGGCGGGCGAGGAGCCGCCAAGAAGCGTTTCGGGCAGCTAATCTGCCAAAATTTCGTGCATTCCTTAGCTCGCGACTGTTTAAGCGCACTAAAACGGCAATAAAGATTTACGACAATTTCACATCGCACACAGTCTGCGCCCTGGCGAGTGACGGCGAAACAGAGAGATAACAATTTCGGAGTTTCGGAAGAAATTAGAAAAAGGTCATCGCCAAGGTCGTTGACCGGACAGGTCACATTAGTTCGCCACAACGCTAAATCATGTGCAAGTTGACGGAGGCAATTTGCAAATCTCCCGGATTAGCCACCGTCACCGGCTCGGCCAAGCTTTGGCTGTGTTCATCGTGAAATTGCTTAAGTGATAAGGAGATATCCGCTCTGACCACAAGTATGCTGCCAGAAGCCACTGATTAGATAAAAATTCCTTCAATTTTTTAATCAACTTCATTTGAGCATTTGCATGCGGTCAGAGCCGTGAACGTGACAAGACCGAGCGTGTGTAGTGGCTGCCGCTAATTTCACCGCCGCGGCTTAGACTGTGGCCAGATAAGGGAAAAATTTTGCAAGTTTAATTGGGAATTTCCCCCACTGGATTTGACGAATTAACGTCCCAAATTGGATTCACAATGAATTTGGAAATATACCAGGTTTTTCGATACTTTGCAAGTGGTAGGAGTGGACGCAACAAACACTCCAATTAGCAGGGAATTTATTAATGCAGGTGTTAATTTGATTGGTTGCAATGAATAACACCGGTCTACAAAAAAAAATTTTTTTCTTGAGTCTCGGTTTATTTTATAATTTTTTTATTTGTCATATATCAAAATAATTAAAAAATACCCACAACTTCCTTAAAGTTTGCTTTTGTAGTGTTGGTAGTAATAATACAGATTTTGAAGACCGTATTTTGACCATTTTTGAAGCATCATTAAAAAATATAGGATCATAATAGAAATTTGTAACTTTGTTTAAATGAAAGCCTAAATCCTAATCTAAGAGAACCAAATGCCATTTATCTCAATAGCCCTTTTTAAACATATTATCGAACAAGTTTTTCATGAGTGTACACTTGTCATGTTCTTTATTCGGCATTAATTATATGAAGTAATTGGTTAATGGAAAAAAATCAAATTTATGGATCATTTCGAAATGTTTTAAGGCCTTCTGTATTTTTATATAATAGCTTAAGATTTCAACTATTACTTGAACAACATTTAAGTTCCTGGCTCAATCCGTTATTTTGTAATAATTTTTCATAAATGGTCAAAATATGGTCTTTTGTACTTTTTAACCCTATTTTTCTCGAAAATGGAAGCTGTTTGAACATTTTCATTTACGAATTCGTAATCTACGGAAAAAGTCCTACAGAAATCATTTGCAAATACTTTGAGAAAAAAATTGGTGTTGACCTGTGTAATACAAATTATGATTTTGGTATATTTTGTAAGTAGATGAAACCACTTTGCTTTCGGAGAGGCAATGCATTGATAAAAAGCCGTTCATATCTTGTTTTCCATATACATATATATACGTACAAAACACAATTTATCTATGACGGTATCTGACGTAACTGATTAAGGTAATTAAATCAGCTGTTGGTGCGAATGTGGTTTCTGATAAACGAACTTTTCAGGAGAACAATGTTCTCAAATCTAGCTTTTTACAGAAAACTCACGAAGCTTCACAATCGTCAGAAAAAGTGGAGGATTATATAATAGATAGATAATTTACTTTAATAAAAGTTACAGGTATAGCAGGTGGCATGATGCGACTACAAACTAACCTGGCCAAATTTCAATCTGAGACTGTCGAATAGCTTGATCCCGCTAAAACAAACCGATATTACAGACTTAGAGCAATATCCAGTGCCAAAAGTTGATATCTGAGATAAAATAATTAATTTCTTGGTGTATTGAGGAAATTTTTGCCAGAAGTTATTAAAAACAATGGAAAAGCGAAAAATAATTGAAAAAAAGTGTTGAACCATTTTGAGGTCAGGTTTATTGAACAGATTGACTAAATAAGTCAAATTTAATCTTTTTTAACAAAAAGTGTCTGCCAGGCACTTACGGCAACTTGTGACCCTACACACCAATTTTGTTATGTATGGTTAAACTCAAGCTATATGTAACCAAATAAGGTGTTGATATTATTTGAGGGAAGTTTGGCAGAACTTTGCTGGACCCTTCCGTCAGGATGGGATCAGAAACAGTAAGATTATTTCCATAAATGAGAAGAATTTTATAAACTGTCAGAAAAGTCAAGGTATAAAATCGTTACATCATCACATCCATCCTCTCCAAATTATTAACTAATTTAGTTTTAATTCAAAACAAAATTAATTTTCGCTTGGTGGTTTTAAATACATAGTGTAATATAACAATTAATATTAGATTCCGTCATCATGCATTTGTTACAATCGATTTGTTCTTCGTTAAGATTTAATAATAATAGTAATGTGATCAAATATCAAAATGAGGTTGTAACCTTATCAAAAGAAGTTGTTTCAGGTAAATTGTAATTATGCTCAGCATTTCTCAATCTTCGGTTGTAAAAAGACCAAAACTATCCAAGAAGTTTCGACTAACAATGAATGGATGAACCAATCATATTTCAATTTCAATTTATTTCCAGTAAAAAATTACATTTATCCAGCCAACAACAACTAGGATAATTTTAGACCTACATTAGAAAGAATTTTTAAAGGAATTAATTTATTACTTAAAACGTTTACATTGAGGATTTATGGAGATGCTGATTGCGAATTCGCTTTCAAACTTTCGAAACTAAAAATGGCGACGAACATTTTAAAATCTTTTATCAACATTTGAAAATTCAAGATGGCGGGCCCAATTAAGCGATCCATTTTTGGGAAATCCAAGAAATTTTAATGAAAGGTAGAAGAAGGTAGATAATTCGATGACACTAATTTCGAATTTGCTTCAAAATTTGCAAATTTAAGATTGCAGATGAAATATTGAGATCACAATTTTCGAATTCCACCATGGATGCTAAATCATGCTGCAAAATGTTATGCTACCGCATGTCGAACTCAAATTATGGTAAAAAGGTGGTTTGAAAGCAATGAACTTTGGCGCGAGGTTTTCAATGAAGACCTAAAATAGTTCAACATCTGTGGCTGGCGGATTGTATGTTATAACAAACCTTTAAATAATTAAAATTTTACTAAATGTTCATGCGGTTTCATACAATATTGCTATTTTTCTGCACAGACATAAATTCATCATCATATCATTTAGTTATTATTTGGAAGACAGAATGTTCATTTGAATTGGTATAAAGTATTAAAACAAAGTTACTTTGAATAAATATGTTGTTATTCGGCTAAGGGACGATTTTTCAATACGCTGATAACTTTATTCTTCAGATAAAATAAGTTCTTAATTTAAAAACAAATATTTATCTCATTCTACTCGTCGGACCCTTTCATTTGATGGTTGTAAAAAAAAAAAAGAAGATAATCCGGAATCTTGTGGCGTCCGCCATATTGAATTTAGAACAATATTAAGTATACTATATTGCATCGTTATTGGGTTTACATAAGTGTACCAAATTTCATCTTTTTCCGATCACGGGCGAGAACTGGTTCAAAATTGAGTTGTAAGATTTGACCCACGCATACTAACAGGTAAAGTTAAATAAAAGCCTGTAAAATCAACTAGGCTGAGAGGAGAAATTATTTTTTATTCTATTTGTTAAAATTAACTGACGAATAAGAGTCTTATCTAGCGCTTTAAAGAGCGAATAAGTTTATCAATCTGATATCAATTTTAAATCATGGCAAAGATGATTATTGGGACGATTTTATTCGACGAATAAATTTATCTTATGATTGGAAAATTGGCTTTAAGACAGTTCGACAACATAGCATCACGTTATTTTGCACGCAAGTGCAGAGTTCACTAACACTCTTAAACTGGGTTAAATATCAAAATAGGGCATTTGAAAAGTCTTAAAGGAAATAGTACTCATAATGTACCAGGTAAAACCAGCTAGTATTACAGAAGGCCTTCTGTCGCTTCCATAAAGTGAGTAACAGAGTTAAAAGAGGAAAATAAAATCATACTAATGAACGATTTTGAAATACACTTCTTTAGTGTGCGTGAAATTCAAAATGGCTGTGCTTTTCAGGCATATAACATGGGGAATCTTGTAATATGATGAAGCAAAATCGACTTAACAAGCACACATTATAGTATACTAATCGACAATTCTTTAAATCTGTTACTTAAACGGAATTGCTTCCTCTTTACTCGAAAAAAATCTTCATGGAATAGATACATGATGATACATGAACTTGTCGCAAAATCATATATAAAATTGTGAAGATCTCCCAAACCCAATTTGTTCTTTAAAGACGCTCTCTAAAAGAAGAAATCTAAACCGACAAAATCACAGAAGCAATTTAGCTTTTCGTCCGTTCGAGTTGCCAATAAATTTGAGGTATAGGCGTAAAAACTGACCCTCAGCAAAAAACGAAGTAGTGTTCACCGCTTGCTGCGGTGTAATTATTTATGTCGGTCTTACCTGGCCGCATGACTCATAGAAACGTCAGGGGGGGGCCGACAAACTTTTCCTGTAAATGGCAGTCAGACAGTAGACGGAATTCATCCGCTCTTTCATCGGCGAGGAGGAAACAAAGTGCAAAATGAAAGTTTCCAACTCGCCCCGCAGCTGTGGGACCTGTGGGACCATGGCACGATCGCGATTCCGCGGAGTGACCAGGCCAGAAGCGCACTGCTAATGGGGCCTCTCGTCTCCTCGGTTCAATGCCACCCGAATTTGGATAATGTGATCGCGGCGAAACGCGAATTAAATCCGCGTTTGACTCACGCTGAGCGCGCCGCGATACCGACAGAATAAAAATGTAGATGTCTGTCCGGTGCCTGCAGTAAAAGCCGGGCTTAAATGCTGTTACGCCTCCAACAAAAAGATCGGTGATCACCTTAATTACCCCAGGGTGCTCGGGTGCAGGTGCAAGAAACCGGCTGCTCTTCTGCGCAAAGCTTTTGCCGAATTTATGCATTGGCCTCTGCTTGAATGGGAGACTTGGCCGCGAGGTTAAGAACCTACCTGCGGGTAACGGGTTATGGCGGGTACTGATTAGTTTCGATGTTGATTGAGCCCGCACGTGGACGATGAAATTGTAGCGTAAGAGGGCAGTTCGCCACTAATGGATCGTTGACGTATAAACTATGCACCGCGGATCACCGATCATTTTGCAATTTGGTCGAATTTTGAGGTGATTGTGTGCGATGTGAGGGAAGAACAAAGAAGTATCAAATCTGAACAGGTGAAAATTGTGCAACAGGAGCTTAATTTTCCTGGAAATTATATAGTTTATATCCTAGCCCTTTATTCTCCACAGATGGCGTATACGTCTTAATATATAATATCTCCTTATTAACCAGTAACATTTTTAATAACGGCTATCAGCTCTAACCTCAAAAATCAGAGTATTTGTTCATCCCATAAATAATGCGGTTTTTTCAATTTCATTATTCAAAGTCGCATGGAACCCCTCTATAAACTACCTCCATAAATTTGCTATAAAATCCGGGAGTAAATTCACATTGTCTTTATTTTTAGTGCAAGCTTTGAAGACAACAGTTTGCTTTTGACAGTTATTTTTTGAAAATTGAAATAGAAGTGACAAAGAAACACATTTGACTTATTTTGCTTTACGAGTTCTACAACGGCAAATACGCAACAAAAAGCCGAGGAATATTTACGCAGTGTATGGGGAATAGACAAAAAGCTCTAAAGCTAGTGTCAACGGTGGTTCCAGAAATTTGGAGCCGGAAACGACAGCCTTGAAGACGAGCCTCGTCCTGAAAGATCTGTCGAGCTCGACGAAGATGTCCTACAAACCCTGGTAGAACAAAATCCCATTGTAATTGTTGAAGAACTAGCCGAGAAACTTGGATTCGATCATTCAACTATAGATCGACATCTGCATATCAACTAATTGAGTCAATATATTCCTCATAAACTTTCCGAGTCTAATCGCGCGCAGAGAGTGAATGTGCGATCTCCCTTGCTCTCAGATCTCAGGAAACGACCTTTTTTAACCGCATAGTGATTGGTGACGAGAAATAGGTTCTTTACCAAAATGTTAAGCGGCGAGGACAGAGGGTAGACAGAAAGAAGAAACACCGGCACCTGAGACTAAAGAAAGGTGTTATTAATTTGGTGGTATATGAAAGGTTTAATCCACGTTGAAGGAACCAAAACCAAAAGATAACAAAGGCGATCAACTTCCAGCAGCTTGAGCGGCTTAAGTCAGCGCTATGAGAAAAAGGATTATCTTTGTTTGCAAGACCAAAGGTGTTCTTCCATCAGGACAACGCTCGGGAACATACAGCGAGAATGACAGATCAAAGATTGGAGGATGGAAATGGGAAACAATGCCGCACCCACCATATTCGCCGGAAATTGCGCCACCTGATTATTATTTACTCCGCTGTCTTCAAAATTATTTGGACAGAAAAAATATGACTTCTGTAAACGAGATCAGAATGGTATTGGAGGAGTATTTTTTATCATAGCCAACTGAATTTTAAAAGAGGGGTATTAAAAACCATCAAACAGATGGAAGAGCATTGTAGAACATGAACGAGAATATATTTTAGATAAAAACATAATTTTCAAAAATAAATAAAGTATATGTATTGGGATGACCCAATAAATGCTATTGTAAGTAAGTTGCTGGAGATAAAAGTCAAAGGAACCATCTTGTGCAAATATCATTATTTGTTCTTCTATCGAAGTTTATGAAACAATAAAATGCGTATTTCCTACATATTAAATTTGGCAACATGTTGTTGATATTTGCATATGACTCCCAAGTAACACGGAGTATAATTGTAGGGTTACGCGTATTTATAAAATGATTGTGTTTTCTATGTTTTTTAGTTTTATATATATATTAGAGGTCTAAAATATGGATATACAATATCATGTAAAAATAAAAAGAAGAGGAATAAAGCGCATTAACAATAATTGTATAATAGTGTAATATATATATAATGATATCTTCTTTATTTCTCGAATCAGGAATTGTTGATAATTAAATAAAGACGTAATTGCGTTTCTCTGTAGATAAAAGATTTATTTATAATACATGTTTACAATATTTAACCAATTACATTATCATAACAAAGCAAAATATTCATTCACCTGTAGATAAAAGAAACAACATTTAAAGCCTTTATTTCGGATAATCTTATTATTACACACAATATTTGGAATTCTTTCCTACTTCTGTCTATCGTTAAATTATTGACATCTCCTAATATTTTGTTTAAGCAAAGACAGATTTAAGAAAAGCAATCGTATACGGGTAAACTGATTTTCTTTACATCTCCCCCCTTGGAGAGAAACAATTACAAGTCACAATGTAGGTACGTAATTGTTCATTCACTAGCAAACACTGGAGATAGTTTTGTAATGTGGTAGAGATTTGATTCCACTTTCTTGTGTCCGGTATCAACTTCATAAATGGATTTGGAAATCTTTTTCAGAATTTTGTATGGTCCAATTCTCAATTCATCCATTTTCTTTCTATTTAGTCGATTTCCGTTCTCCACGTAGACTCTGTCTCCCTCTTCCAATATATATTCTTCCCTATGCAGATCGAATATTTTCTTATTATAATTATGGGATTTTATAGTATTCTTCAGAGCTAGTTTTCTATCTCTTTTCAGATCTTCTTTTGTACATCTTGATTTCAATTCAGGTGGTAGAATGTTCACATTTTCACCCTCCAAAAGGTATTTTGGCGCAAACTTCGTGACTGTGTGTTCTGTTTCGTTATATTTTGCTACGCATTTCTGTGCAATAGTAGTCCATGCTGTTTTCTTATTATTTTCATTTACTTTACATCTTATTTTATTGACTAAAGTTTGATTTAGCCTTTCATTAAGCCCATTTGAAAATGGTGCATCCACAGCAGTGAAAATCATTCTTATGTTTTCCTTCTTCAGAAATTCCTTAAATTCTTTGGAATTTATGCCTGGGTATTGATCTGTTAATACTATGTCAATATTGTAGCTTTGTGTCACCTTTTTCATTAGTTTAATAAAATCACTGGAGCTTTGATTCTTTGATGTGAAAATATAAGCATATCTTGTGAAATGATCAACCAGAAGATGTAAATATTTTTTTGTTGACCGAGATCCTCCAAAGCCTCCAATGGTATCAATGGATATAATTTCAAATGGACGTGTTGCTGGACCTAAATGTGACATTAAGCCGTATTTTGACTTCCTCCTAGATTTGTTTTTTATACAAATTTCACAATCATCACATATTTTTTTTATGTTTGTGATAATATTCTTTGCTGTGTAAAATGGTGTTATTTTATTTGTTATCTGGGTTCTCCCAATGTGGCAGTAAGTATCGTGGACATCTTTTATTAGAGTTTTGCTAAGTTCTTCTGATAGTATGATTTTTTTTCTTCTTTTATTCTTCTTGTAGTAAATTTCCTTCTCCAATATATGTTTTCGATTTTGTAAGTCCAGATTTGCGCGTTGATCAATTTTTATTTCTTCCAAGTTTATTACATTTACTACTCTTAAAAAATCGTCAGCATTTTCATAAGGCTCTAGAACTGGGTTTCTGCTTAAACAGTCTGCTTCTTGGTTTAATTTTCCTGGGTTATATTTTATCTTGAAATTATATTGGGATAAATAATAGGTCAGATCGCCTAGTTCCTCATCAGTTCTAGCCTTGATGTTCATATTTTCTAATGGTTTATGATCTGAGAACACTATAAATTCTTTTCCCATAAGCCAGTGCTGCCAATATTTCACAGCTTCTTTTATTGCCAGACATTCTAGATATATTGCCTTCTTCTTCTTTTGAGCTTCCGTTAGTTTTTTTGAAAAGTATGCAACTGGCTTACTGTCTCCGTTTTTGTCTTTTTGTTTCAATACCGCTCCAAGTCCTTTTATGCTAGCATCCGTGTAAATGTTTATTGGTAGTTCCGGGTCAAAGATATTCAGAATTGGTTCTGAACATAGTAATGCTTTTATTTTATCGAATGATTCCTGACATTCTGCGGACCATATGAATTTAACATCTTTCCTTAATAAATTGTGTAACGGATCCAGAATAGTTGCACTGTGTGGTACAAATTTATGATGAAAGTTTATTTTCCCTAGGAATTGACGTATATTTTTTTTTGTTTCTGGTATTGGAAAATTTTTGACAGCGGTTAAGTAATCTTTCAGAGGTCTGACTGAGTTGTCTTCTATTATGTGACCTAAATATCTGGCGTAATTATTTGCAAAAGAACATTTTGAGAATTTCAGTCTAAAGCCTTCTGTTTGAATTGCCACCAGTAGTCTTGATAAATGTAGTATATGTTCTTTGAAAGTTTTCGAAAAAATTAAGATGTCGTCTATAAAATTTACTGCAAAACTGGAGAGTTTATGTTTTCTTATGATGTTGCTCAATATTCTTTGAAAAATGGCTGGAGCAGTTTTTAATCCAAATGGCAGACATGTCCATTGAAAATGGCCCTCTTGTGTAACAAATGCAGTTTTGTATCTATCTTGAATTTTCAAGGGAATTGACCAAAATGCTGAATTTATGTCAAGAGTAGAAAAGTAGTTACAGTTTACAGTTTTTACCATTAAGTCCTCAATCAACGGAAAAGGTTGTGATTGAGGGACCACAATTTTGTTCAATTCTCGGAAATCTATACATAACCTTGTTTTCTTTCCCTCTTCTTTTTTATATGCCAGAGTTACTGGAGCAGCAAAAGGGCTATAAGATTCCTCAATCAAATTCTTCTCTAGTAGTTTTGATATTTGGTTTTCTATTTCTTTTCTATCATCAGCTGTGCATCTGTATGGACGTTTGTAACAGTACTTATCCAACATCAAGTCAATATGAGCCTCATACTCTCGTACAGTGCCGACGTCGTATTTATCCTTTGCAAAAACTGATTTGTATTTTTCTATCAATTTATCAATTTCTAATTTTTGGCATAAATCTAGATGGTTTATTAATATTTCAAATCCATCCGAGTTTATATGTTCATTGAAATTTATTTCATGTTTGTTTATGTGTTCATTTTCTTGTTTTAATATCTCAGATTGTATAGACAATCCTTCTTCATTTTTGTCGCCCAGTACATCAGGAATTTTGACATTTGTTAAATTTAAAGTATCAGTTTTTGAGTAGTTTTTGTTTTTCATATCCTCTCCATTTGAGATTACCTTTTTTCCGTTTGGATTGTTGTATTGTATGATCTTTAATTCTTCGTTTTGCATTAATTTGAAATTCTTAATGCAATCCAAACCAATTAGAAAATCATAATTAAAGTTTATATTATCTACTACAAAAATATCCATAATTCTTTCAATATTGTAGATTTTTATTTTTAGTGTTATCATACCTTTTGTTTTCTTCTCACCATTAATAGTCTTTAAGTTTACCATATGCACATCATTTATATCTTTTTTTGGCCGTATCTTCAATAATTTTGCATTAATTAATGACACATTTGAGCCTGAGTCATAAATTCCAGAAACTTTTAAGGTATCATTTAATAGTAACTCTATTTTTATTAATGGTGGCACTTCTAGTTTTTTGGATTCTTCTCGTTCAGTTCGATTTCCAATTCTGAGTTATTTACGGTTTTCACAACTGCTTTTTGATTTTTTCCTTTAAACCAGCAATTTTCTTCAGGATGGTAACGATTCCCTTTTTTTTCATTAACACAGATTTGGCATGGTTTTCTTTCTTCATTTTTTTTTGATTTAGTGTCAGAATATATAATATTTTTTTTATCGTATTTATTCCTCCCAACCAGATGTTCTAATTTTCCTATTTCATTACAGAGATCCTCTGTTTTTTTTACAATTTCTCTGTCAATTTTATCAGCCACGTAATTAGGTAAACCAAATGCTATAAGGTCTATAAGGGTCCCAGTATCAATCGATTTCCTTACTTCCAGTAACAATTTTTCTTTTTTTAAAGCATACTCAAGTAACGAACCTGCTTGATACTTAAAGGCAAGAGCATATCTAATAGGTGACCATCCTTTGTTTGCAAACGTCTCACAAAAATTTTTCTCCCATTTGTCCCATTCTGATTCCACTGTAAATTTCATTAGCATGCAGCTATACCAATTAGCACTAGAGGATTCCAAAAAATTTTTTAAAATTTCAATTTTCTTTTTGTCTTCATCGATTTTAAAACGTTCACATTCTTTATTGAAATCCTTGATCCACTGATAAGCATTTGAGTTTCTGCCGGTAAATTTCTCAATCATGAAATCCTTCGCAATCTTCCCTAAATTTTGAGTTTCTGATTTATTTTTCTTATCTTCAAGCAATTTCTCTAATAGTTTTTCCAACGTTTGATTTGAGGTGCTAGGTGTAGATTCAGCATTATTTGGTTTTTCCAAAATTTCCTCTAGGTAGAAATCATTAAACTGTATGTTTTTTTCTTCATCTAAATATGTTTTCGATATATTTTCTGTCAAGGCTATCCATATTTTTCTTGTTTGATGTCTTCTATTTAATGATTTTCTTACCTTGGCATAATTCGGAGTAAACTGATTTTCTTTACATATATTGTAGTAAAAACGTTGTAAGTAGCAACAGCTAACAACGTTTGTACAATATGTATTCGTTATTATAAATTTCTTGAAAGTGCTGAATTCATATTGGCTCATATTTGTTGATTTTACGTTACACACAATTTGTATAGTCAAGACAAATATTCGATCCATGCAGGCTTAAACATATGTACCTATTGTATATGTAAATACATAGATATACATATATAATAGTTTAGTTGATTAAATTGATGTACCTATAGAATTTGCACGCACCATTCTCGCGGTAATATTTTACATTAACGCGCATAATGTCTATGGCAAACTTTAAACACAATTTCCTCAAAACAAGATTTTTGGATACGGGGTATAAAACCTTGAGAGACGTAACCATTAGTTTAGTTTAAAATTTTAAACATATAATCAGAGGAAATTGTGAAAATTGATCACTAATGATGCGTATTACGTCATCAAATTGACTTCTTATAAATTTTTTTTTTTTTTTATTTGATTTTTTGATTTCAGGTGAATAGGATGAGTAATTTTGCATCTGACAGTGCCACCTATTTATAAGCAAACGAATTATTATTTTGTTATAATTTATAATGAAATAAATGTTTAAGAATTTCATAAATAATAAAGTTTTACTTTTTTCAAAAAGAAAAATTAAACCTCACCTATTTTGAGGGTTTAACTGAAGAATGTTCTCTTAATGGTTGAGATGCACAGCTCGGCATTGGGAAGAAATTGCTTACTGGACAGTGGGCACAATTAACGAAAATTAAACCGCACATGCGACGGTTAATAATTAATAAGTTCAAATATCCATGCCAAATCAGGTGGCCCTCGTTAGTGCACTCGTCGATAAATGATAGTGTCACCTGCAGTCGACTTGTATTAGTGAAAGCAGACGGTCGAAGGGGCCTTAATTAAAAATCGAAGACCACCCCTCTGCCCGGATTGGAACAGTAGTTGCAATTTTGTCGCTTCTCGAAATACGTTGTCGCTCGAACTATTTCTGCTGACAAAAGATAAAATTGCGTTCTGCCTGAATTAATAGCGTCGCATGAATTTTCTACTGCGCCGACTTATCTGGCGGACAAGGCGGTGCTTTCTCATCTCCGAAGAAACTTCAGAGACTTAAATGACGTGGTAAGACGCACACCGGCCGAGATGACTAACGCTTTGCCCTTGGGTGGAACGATGCGACATAAACAAAAACTTACGTAAGTAAATACAAAAGTCGTGTGCCTGTTTTAATAGCCATAAATGACGAAATGGGAAGAATATAATTAATGAGATATTACACTAAGTTTAGGCCAATTTTTGCTAATTTGAATTAACCCTTGGCACTGCTTGTTATCTCGAGCATACGTACATATGTATGTTCACTTATTGAGGACCTATGTACCCCAAACATCTACAAAATGTTTAAGTACGTACCGATCAATGAAAACATTTGTTTAATTTGAAAATCAAATTAAAGACCAATTATAAATGTACAGAAGTCTACTTAATAAAACTCTAACATTGACTGACTGACAGACAGACAACGCACAGCCTAAACCGGTGGGTCTAGATGAAATTTTGTACAAGAGTTCCTTATACATATAACGTAGGTCAACACTAAGAAAGAATTTTTGAAAATTCATCCCCTAACGTGCACACGACTAGTAATTTAATAAGATCTAAAAATTATAAATATAAAAACAAAGACTCAACTGCGTCGCAAGAAAATTGTGTAGTAAGGGATCCTATTCTAGTCCCCACGCGAATACTGTTTTCAAAACATCCTATCACTCACTCCTTTTCTAAGTGAATCAACGCAGTAAAGAAATATCGTCATAAACTATCAATTTTACGAAAATATTTGTTGTTATTAAATTTGCAATGAAAGAAAATAATTAATCTATAAAATGATTGTTTTTTTTCCCTGAATTTGCGTGTAGTCTAATAGGAAATAATAACAATTTTTGATAATATTGAAAATAATAAAATATTTATTTTAAAAGTTTGTGGTGAATCCCCCTTTAATTAAATTAATACCAATTAGTTATGTACTTATTTTCTGATTTGAATTTGTTCAAAACAACTATTTCCGATTTGATTTTAAATCAATTAGTGATACTTATCTGCTCGACTGATGCGAATTGCTATTTTAAACATTATCGGAAAATGGAAAAGTAATGAAAAATAACACATACCTACAATGGCGGAAGAAATAATAGATACAAGTGAAAAATAAACTAACATATTTATAAGTTCACAGTAACATGTAAATAATAATATATTTCAATTTTTGCTAGTATACTATGTACTATATACAATGTACATAACACACAAAGATTTATTTGTTTTAACTCGTCCATTTAAAGGATTACCAGATCAAATTTTGAATGTTTAGCTTTTGACAAATTTTTCGTGGAAAACAGTTCTGACAGATTGTTTAATTGTTTGAAGAAATTATTATTAGATTTTTTATTAAGGGGTTATTGCCATTTGAATACTTAGAATAATCAATGTTTTTGGATATTTCTGTTGAATTAAAATTTTCCTTTAAACTACAATCAATAAAAATTTCATTAAAATAATAAGACATCGTTTTAAAAAGACAAAAAAACCCTACTTTTATTGTAATCCAGATTAGTTATCGCTATCGTGAATCATGAAAAATACAAATATAGCTTATGGAAAAAAAATTGATTTCTTTCAGTACGGATTCAAGAATAGGGCCCAACATTTCAAAGTAAAGAATAGAAAAAGAATATTTTTTTCTTGCATTTTACGCATTTTCAAATCCAAAACTTCTTGCGATATTTTAAATTTTGAATATGAATAAGATGCTATGATCTACATAGTATTCTTTGTACATTACATACATACATATGTGAAGTTAGTTTTACATTTTTGATGTTTTTTAAGGTGATCGGGATGTGCTGCTTTATGTTATAAAGAAAAAAATTGCATCTATACAATTTTTCGTTCGACGTTAGCCGAGAGTTGGCAAAAAAAAGGTTATACTATAATGTGCTCGGCATGTGACCTTTGTGCTTTAAAGCAAAATATTCCAACACAGCTTTTTCTTTTTTCAAACCATTGAAAATGGTAGGGCTAATTTCACGAACTATTCGACACCATTATGCAACTAAACTAGTTTTAGAGTTAGAGACAAAATTAGTTGTTGGTTTTTAGTTATTATTTGATAGACTTCAACTAAACTACTATGTTAATTGTGGGCCTTACCTTTTTTTAAATTATATTTTTTAGTTGATTTCTCCAAGTATAACTACTTTAGTTGAGAAATTTTAGTTGTCAACTTACAACTAAACTTCGCGCGCTCAACTTTAATCCTCTGTAACTTCCACAATTTCTGAAATTTCTGAAATGAATTTTTGGAAGGAATCTTGAAAAGAAGGTGCTCAATCGACCTAATTATTTATGATTGTCTCGCAACATCTTAAATATTAAATTCTAACGAATCTTATTTTATAGCTATAAATCAAGATATGTCCTGCCAGAAAAGAAAAATAATAGATTTATAACTGTTGAAGCATCCCAATTAGCCTCTCAACACTAATTGCCCTGATTTTAGTTCATCGATCATTAAGCAATTAAAAATTAAATGTCTCCGGAAATGTAAGTAGTAATTATACCTCCGAAATCACGTGTCAGCTGGAAATTAATTCGACAGAAATTAATGCATTAAAATGTATTGACAGCCCTCAAAGTGAACTGAACCCTTCATTCACCCACGCTCTCTATGCGTCAATTTGTTTAAATTAAGCATTTTCCTGTTATGAGCCCGTGAACATGAATTCAGGTATTAACAGGCCGCGAGGCGTCGTTCACACTACCTCCAACCATTGGCATTCTTCCCCAGAAGGTTGGTGGTGCTGGGGCGTGTGGCCGCTAGTCAGTCAGCCGCTGCAAATAATAATTCGCTTGTTTTGCAAATGGTTTAATAAAGCGCTTTTATCAGGGGTCATGCAACTGGACCACAATCGCCCAATCTACTTTAATTGAATTAAATTAGGTTCATCAGTAGGTCGGGAGCAATTTAAGGAATTAAGGAAGGCCGCTGGCTTTAATATTGCATATGTCGCGTTAGTGACTAAAATTCCTCCAAGCGCTTGTTTTGTTGTTTTTTCTACGGCAGCTAACATAGGCTTACGTGCCAAATGTGAACCTGCATTTGATATTTTTGGGAAGACCCTAGCAAATAGAATAGAAAATAAAACTACATGTAAAAATTATTTTAATTGTAATATTTTACGACATGCCTACTGGACTAAATAAAGGTTTATAAAGAAAAATAGATATTAAATTTTTTATTATTTATATAGTTTTCCGCACACCACTAAACAAACCACAAAATTGTTCACAGATCACTTGCGCCATCTAGTTTTGAAATAACTTTCATAGTCATTGACAAATCACGCCTCGAGCATTGTATTGCGTTAAATAAATTTCTAAATTCCTAAATTCCTTTTCATCGTTCCATACCAAAATGATAAAAGACTTGGATTACCCAAGATTCTCCCTTCCCCCTCTCCAAAACCCACATCTTGACCCTTTTTTTCAGGTTTTTTTTGGAAATTGACTTATTTAAACCGCACAACCCCTGTCAGGGACATTACATGATTATATAAAATAAGCCCGTTCGAAAAAGCGCATACTGAAGTTTCTAACAGTATTCTGCAAAAACAAATCCGCCCACTACTGTGAAAACTAGCCCTATCCAAATTTAAAATGTGCGATCAGTTTATTTTACTTTTCCTACTTTCTGCAATATTTCATCCCTAAATTAATGTTCTCTTGCAAAAAACCCGGGTGAAAATATAAGACTGAAAACAGACTGAAAAGAGACTGAAAAATGAATTTTAGACGGAATTCAGACTGAAATAAGGCGTTAATTATTATTTGGACTGAAAACTCACTGAAAACAGACGGAAAACGTATTACATGGAGAAGGTGAAGACGGAAATATTTTTTCACTCTGAATTGAAACTGAAACCAGACTGAAAGTTTTATATTAAAATAGCAGTATCGGAAAACAGACGGAATCGAGACGGAAATATCAGTTACCCTTGATGAGTATGAACAAGAGACTGAAAAAAACCGGAAACGAGACGGAAATTTTATCATTTTTAGACTTAGAATATATTTCGGACTCGGCACTTTTTGGACTAAGCACCAACAGGCCCAGCACAGACACCAACTCACCCAATATCAGCATATGCAGGACAACCATATCCAGCACCACCATATCCACCATATTCAGCATCAACAGATGCTGCACATCAATACATTCATCGATATTTTAATTAAAATTATTTAATGTCATTTCAGTCTAAATTGTTCCGTCTAATTTCCGCCTGATTTCCGTCTACATTCTGCAGTCGAATTGAGCTCATTTTCCGTACTTTTGCAATCCGTTTTCAGTCTCTTTTCCATCGATCACTTTCCGCCTATTGTTCACTATCTCAGCTTATTTTCCGTCCGTTTTCCGACTGCTCTTAAACACAGAAAAATTTACTAAATTTTTCCGGCGACCGGTATTTATCGAATTCTCACCTATTTGTATCGATCAGATGAAGTTTGACAACTGTCACAATTTCGTGCAAGCTCTATTGCTTTGTTTGAATTTTAAATGAAAAAATGTGAATATTTACAGAAATTATTCTTATAGGATTTTCTACCATTTATTTAGGACTAAGGTTGTAAGAACAAAAAACAAATAGATAGAATGCCCCAATTCGAACATTCATGTGGATGAATGCAATGCATGAATTTATAATTTAAATTTTTAATATGGTTAGGTTGAACACATTATCTAAGTACCTACCATTGCTATCGTCTCATAAAATATGGAATCAATTATCAAAATACAATAAAAAAAAAATAAATAAATAAATATAATTTACCCTTTCTTGCCAATAAAAACATAAGGGTGAATATACGCTATTTGAATTCCAATGGTCCATAGCCAAATTTTATGTTAAACTTATTATATTATTGTTTCTGTATGCTTAAACATTAAAGAATATGGTCTTTTATTTGGTCCACAAAGTCTGTTCACGATAACTGTTTAATTTAAGGCATTAATAGTTGAAAATAGTCATAAATGTATACTCCCCTGGCCTCCCCATTACTAGATTTTAATGATTTTATGGCCAGATACTTTAAATACGTATGCCATTATGTTTTTTTAAAATATGATCATATGCTTTTATAAACATCGAAACATATTTTATCAAAATACACTGTAAAAATATTTATTAATATAAAGAAAAATAACTTATTTTCATGTCATGTTACAATAATGTCACTTCATCTGGCGTAACTCAAAGAAGTAAAATTTAACTTAAAACCGCAAAGGTATGTTTTTGTCCTTGAACTACGCGCGTACAAAAGTGTGAAGTTAGAAGCAAGCTAACGACGTTGAGCAAAACTCCAATAATATTGCGTCAGTTTGCGATTCACTATAGGAAAGCATGTTTGTGCCAGTCGTTGGTGTATTTCCCCTGGTAAGTCTATGTTTTTGTATTTTATAGTTACGAAATTGTATACTTGCACAATGCAATGTTTATTGTGTGTAGATGTCATGTATTACGTTAAACGGTGATCAGAAAAGCGAGTGATGTTGTTTTTGTAGGTTTTGTGCGATTTTGTCACTTCTCTGGCGTCACTCCTCTGGCATATTTCATAATTTATATATGTTTTATTTGATATGTGTCCCCTTTCTTAGCTAATAATCAATGACCTGTCAGTTCCCTGCTTTAATTTGTAACTACTCCGCCAATAGTGTCACTCCCCTGGTAACACATTTTCCTCTGGTGCTTATAAAACTCAAAAAAATAGAAAAATCTTCTGGCCTTCATCATTACAAATTTAAAAATAGTGTCAAATAGAGAAATTATCAATATTGAATGGAACAGATTACATTTCCTTCAGGGACACAAAAAAATCAAATACCGTATATTCACCCATAAATATCAAAGTGAGAGCAAATGAATTCGATGAACTAGACGCTTTCGTTAATTTATAGTAAAAAAGATTACCCAGAGGTGGAAGAGGTGGACATTGACGATGAAGAATATTAATTTTTTGTAGCGTGGATTAAGCCTACCGGGGAAACCATGTAAAGGAAACGCTTATTGCATTCTACCTCGGAGCTAATGCGGAACCGAAAGTACGTTTTTGTTTCTGCATTCTAGACAATGAAAACTGATGGTCGTACGTGCAACATGTGTACGACCTTTATTTCGGAAAATTGTATAATCTACAATTTTTATAATAGCCTATTATTGTCCAACAAATAAGAAGTGAGACGTCCTCGAAAAATGTGACCTTCGACCTTGAACAATAAGACAAACCAGCTTGATACTTATGGGGACTTTTTGCACGCTATTTACAGCACCCAGGTTTATTGCTCTGATAGCCATACTATATAGAAATCCGAAGAAAGGTATATAGGAAAATAGCATGAAGTGTTATACAAACATCGTTACATAAGTTATTCCAAGTGTGAATTATAACGAAGAAAAACTTGTAGATTTTCGTAATACATCTTTTGGAAAAACGCAATATAATATAGAAACGATCGTTCGGAGGATGTACCTATTTTATAATATAGCATCCTGAGCAAAACATTGTTGCCAACGGATCTATAAATATCTTGGCTTTTGTAAGATAAAACATTGGAACTTGCTGTTATTAAGTAATAATTATGGCGTTGTACATTTTCTTTGTAATAAAACGCTTCATATAATAGTTATTGCTCAATTGATTATCCTATATGGGTTTTTTTTACTATATATTATTAAGCGAGTTTCAACGATTATAGCTTGTTTTCGTATAACGCTGATGCAATGCTATATAGTCAATTTTGCAATGCCGATTTTTCTCAGTTTAGAATTACTAAATAAAAGTGTATAAAATCCAGCTCTTTAACAATATATCGGAATGTTATGATTTTATTGCACTTGCCTTTAAGAAAATAACAATTTTATTATTAAGGGCCTGTTCGAATCCAAGTCTTCGTCTTGTTATGACAGTTTGTGACGCCATACCGAGCTAAGCTCTGTTCGAATTCATGTCCATGCTGTGAGCTTAGCTACGTAGTATAACAGTTTAGATTGCTTAGCTTGATGAGCGAGTCAAGGGTTGGGTTGACTTCGTGAGACGGAATGAGAAAAACTGCAGAAGCATTTCTTGATTACTGGCAAATTGTGCAATTTTGGTTTACTTTGATTAATTTAAAATATCAAATATCGAGCTAAGTAAACGATTCCGAACAGATTAGCTTTGTCTTCGTGTTAATTGTAATACTAATTCAACTTGTTTGCTGACGTCTTAAACTGTCATAACGAGACAAAAACGAAGATTTGGATTCGGACAGGCCGTAAGAATATTTTCGTTTCAGGCGAGTTTTGATTTTTCCAAATTGAAAATATTTATATCGGATGAATCACTTTTCTGCCATTGAATTATTTGTGGGCGTTAAAAAGTTTTTCAAAACATCATTTCTTCGGACACTGGGTTCGATATTTTATTTTTATTAATTTTATATGTTAGACAGGAAAGCTTTTTCTCAGAACAAAATATTGAACTTCCCATATAAAAAATCCGCAGGGTCAGTCAAATTTGAGCATTGAAATTGCCATTGTGGTAATTTGACGCCCATCTCGCGCTTGTAAAAGGTATCTTTAGAAAGCTTGAATGCTAAGCTTTCTAACACGCGATCAAAGAATTTATAAAGCATTTTCTGGGTTCACCTCCTCCAAATTTTCGATTGCGATTTTAAGGGTGAAAGACCGATTTTAGGGTGTGTCTCTGAATCCAATACCTTGTATAAGTATCTCCGAAGGGGTTTCACATTTTGATTTAAAATTTTGGGTGCATATTCTGGATATGTTTTGGATGACAAATATTAATAAAATAGAAAAAACATTAATAAATAAAAAATTGCAGTACCTAATTTTGCGGTCTTTCGGAGTCAAGTCTTTCTTCCACCATAGGTATTGTAAAAGTGGTCTGAAATTTGTGTTTTGTGTTCAATTGATTTTAAATTTAATTAATTTAATTTATCTGGCCATTGACCACTTTGATCTATCGATGTGTGCGTTCGCCGAACCAGTTATGGTTTGTAAATGTAGACAATTTTGTCATACCCTTTCCAGTTCGAAAAAATAGCCCTAGGACAAAGCTCTTTAGTTAAATTAGTGAATAAACATGAATATGTCTATAAACCCACCATTCAATAATTTATTTGCATCAGCGACTGGAAATTTCATTGTTTCAAGTAATTATTATTACCTCCGGTGAGAGGATTAAATTAACTGAACTTTGTGATTTTGACAACGTAAATGATTTGCACGCGAAAATACAGTACGTATGTATGTGGCGGATTCGTCCCCAAAGTTCAATAGCTTCACCAATGAATTAATCCCGTCGGTAAAAATCCGTTAAAATAATTAATTATCACCTGTTCGAAGCCAATAACATCTTCTGGTCTTCCACCTCCGTATGAATGGTAATGACGCTCTTCACGAACGCGGCGGGCCTTCGCGTTTTCTAAAGCGTGAGCGGAGAAAACGACTGCATAATCAGTCGAGTCGAGGCAGTCCCGTCATGTTAAGAAAGCTGGTGCTGCGGTCCGAGTTTGTCGGCGGCGCGACGGCGGACAGCGGCTGGGCGCTGCATATTCTTCGCGGTTTTACCTGCCCGCATGCACCGTGCACCGCAAAAGCCGGCTGCCCGCGCCAACCCACCAATTCACGGCTGCAGTCGTGTGATTCATTAAGAAGAAATTTTTTGGGGTAGGCACTCTTGCAATGCAAGGCAGCAATTAAGAGCTGATTCAGGTGTGCAGCTTTAAAAATAAAATGAAAGGAGGCGCCGGATGGAAAGCAAAACCCGAACGAACCAATCGGCAAGGTTAAAGGTAGACTCCGCGAAACAGTAAACTCATCAATTTCACTGATTTTTGTGTCGGCTCAAAATAACGAGAACTCAGTTATTGAACTCTGGTCACGTAAATATTGCCCGGTTCCCATACGCGCACCTCGCGGATTATTTTCACGGTGACACGCCAACGATGACGACGACGACAGCCTCCTTTGCCGCTTCTTATTCTTGCGCATAATAATTCTCTTTTAATTTTTAATTCGGTATTCTTTCACTTTTTGCACGGGGAATTTATTTGCCTTGCCATTACCATAATCATGCCACAGCGTGATAGACTTTTAATGAAAGGAGCCCACCACGGCAGAATTATTAAATGTCTCAAGGAAGCAGAGTGGCAAAGGTCTTTCTTGAGATTTTTGCCTTTGTTCCCCCAGCGTGTTCTATTTTATAATCGATACCAGCATTCAAGTTGAAGTTCTAGCGTAGATCGATAAACAGATTTTATTTTTAGGGCGGAGAGGACGTTTTGCATGGCAGTACCACCGAGTATAGTATACATAGGCCAACCTCAATTTCCTTGTCGTCGTCTGCCGGGTCTTTCGTGCCGCACTGGCACAGCCCCGCCGTAATTGCAGCATTTTTGACAATATCTTAACTGAATTTCATTCAAACTGAGGAGCTCTTTCACTACCTCTAAATGTGCCCACATCACGCTCTGATTCAATTAATTATTCGGCTACTAGAAATAGGCATCCAAGTTCAATCGCACTTCTCCTTGCGCAGGTTTAGGACAGGCCGCAATTAAAAGCAAAAATTACCATTCCCAGTTGCGGGTTCTGCCTTTTTTCCCAACTTTCGCCATACTCCTCGGGACAAAAACGACAGTAAGAGACTTTCGTTTTATTAATTTCTCTGCCGTTGTGTCCAAATTGCTGTGTACTGCGTTTACAAGGTAAATCTAGATGTATCCTCAGGCATAGGGCATTTCACTTTTGTGGCACGCATAGACTAAAAAACAATTTTAATGATCTCTGATTATTGATAAAAAAAAAAAATTAATAAAAATAAAAATTGGAAATAAAACGAATAACAAATTCGTGCAGTGCCCAGGAATGTATTGAGGTCAAGAATCCAAGGGTAAAGACTTCATCGCAAAACAGCTGGAAGAAAGTGCATAAAGAAGAAAACTAAATTAGATGAAGATTAGTATATTAGATTCGAACAAGCGGCATTTTTTGTTTAATATAATATTTTTTACGAATTACATACATTTCGCTTACAAATTTTCATTAACCTTTTAAGGACGGGACTGGTCGATATTTCGACCACTCAAGTATCATAATATTTTTGAGTGATTTTGGGAATAATATTATGTTTTGAATATAGGAAATATGGTGTAACAATTTTAGGTAGCATATTTGACCTTGAAATAGTGATTTCAAACTCGAATTTTTTATTCGGTATTTCGACCCCAAAGGGATCAAAATTTCGCCACATCCACGCTGTTGATCCTGGGTCATGCTGAGAGCGAAAACGGAAGTATTTCTTGCAAATGACATTCATAAAAAACATTACTATTTTTCTGCATCCAACGCAAAAAAAATGTACAGATATCATTTCGGACAGAAAACAACGAATTTGACCTTGAAATGCAATTTTCAAGGGCAGAGATGTCTTCTGGAGATTTTTCATTATCTTTTTCATATTCAGCGCATCCAATTACTTAGGAAAGCACTGTTTATTCCACAAATAAAATTTTTAACATGGGACTTTCCGTCCCAGACGGGACTGGTCGAAATTTCGACCACCAAATTTGTCGGGCACTTGACGTGACGAATTCCTCGATTTTATGTACAAATATTGTAAAAACAAAAAGTCCAATTTCAACGTAAAAATCCCCGTCCTGAGCAGGTTAAGGGCATATTTTCATTTTATTTATTTATTTATTCTTTTAAAATTATGTATATTTGTGATCCAAAACATCCCGAGTAAAAATTTAGCAGGCCCAAATATAGCCCAAAAGAGGTACGGCTCTCCCGTTCTAAGTTTATCCAAATGATGCACGGTGCGACGGAGCAAGAATTTAAGTTAGCACATACTGCCAAACAGACTAAAGATTGGCTTAAAAATCACAAAATAACTACACTAGTATTGCCGCCTGACACCTCTGACCTTAACCGGATTGAGTCTTTCTACGGAATAATAAAAAAGGCTATATGATCACTTTGGATAAAGAATGGACCTTTTATAACAGAAAATTCAAGAAATATGGGATTCTAACACCCAAAGAATATCAGAATCTAAGCACCCTTCCAGATCGAGTATCCGCAGTTATTAAAACAAAAGACAACGTAACAATATTCTAAATTTACACTTTTTGAAATATTACCTTATAAATAAATATGTCTGAATTTTTATTTGTTAAAATAATTTTCTTTTAACTCAGTATTAATCACTTTAAAATTGTGGTAACTTCTTCAAATTCCACAAAAGTTTCTTCGCATATAGCATGGATCCTTCTATTGAAATCCAAAGAAAAATGGACAGATTTAAGTATAAGTAGATCCTAAAAACTAATATGTTGCCCTATATGTGGAATGAAAAATACTTCTTCGATTTTTTTTCAATAAAATTCCTATAACTTTTTTAATTCTTAAGATATTTAAAAAATGATGTTACTTATTGAAGGACAAAATTGTTCTTGTCGGTGTTATGAAAAAAGTATATGTATTTATTGTATACTACGTCTATAAAGGCAGCAAGTTTTACTAAAAAATTATTCTCAACGTTACTAACGTACCTATTCAAACGAATCTTTTGAGGATTTATAGTTAAATATTTCATCTACCAACAGACGGCGCAACAGCTACTATTTTATTTAAGTTAACGTGGCATATTTTAAGTTGAAAAACCGCTAGAATGAAATTTACCCAGAATGAATAAAAAAAAGGGTTAAAGGTAAAAGGTTTGTTATATTTTGCATAAAACTGTATATTCAGCACCATTATTTCAAAATTACTTATTCTGGGTCTTTCTATATCAGATACGTCGAGAAGAGTAGATAGAGGAAGATGAACACTAGTAAAAAGCAGGGGCGGCTCTACCTTAGGGGCTAGTGGGGCTTAGCCCCACCATAAATTTCTCAAACAAAATTGTGTTAAAAATTCGAGTTTAAAGAAAGCGTCTTAAAACGTTATTGCAGTTTTGTTGTCAAAGGTATTAAGAGAACATCGTATATTCCATGCAGCTACAATAAGAAAGGGCTAAAGAGAACGAGCCCCAAGCCAACAATAATAAGCGAGAACAAAGCTGCTAAGTCTTGTTCTCTTGATAACCTTAGTTTTATTTCTCTTCCTTTCCGTTGCGTTTCTATGCGTGAGGGCTCAAACAAATTAGCCCTGCCAAAACCTTCTGCATTTACAAGCCGTGAACTGGCTCGGCGCGCACACAGTTGCTTCTCTCTTACATAAATTTTAGATATTTCTCTTCTGGCTGAGTGTCTTTCAAAGCGCAGGGGGCTGAAATTTTCTAGCCCCGCGGATGAGAGAGGGTTAAATGTGTGTGCTAGCTATCCTCTAACACTCGTAACTGATTTGGCGTGCACAGATAGCTGTGAAAGAGGCTGTTAGGGGCTAACGTGAGATAGCCCCGAAGGATTTGAGTCGATGAACTCATATGCATACAGTCTACGTCGTTATAAGAAATCTCGTATTTTGTAATTTAAGGGGGATAGCCACTGTGACGGCCGAAAAAATGAGTGATTTTCAATAATTTTTTTGACCGGGTAAATAAAGGAATTTTTGGATCGGGTTTTTTTTATTTTATTAAGTACTTTGATGTGTAATGTTTCATCAAATTTTTATTAAAAAATATTGAATAGTTTTAATAATGTAAAGGATGCCGTAGAGCTCTAAAAAAAATTCCCCCTCCATGGTCGCATCCATTTTTCAAAAGCCGGTGATGTGAGAAAAAAAAAAATTGTGTTATAATCTGTATGAATGTAGTTATCGTTGTACATAGCCGTTTTTTTTTATTTTGATTTTTCACAAAATGGCGACCGATTGAAAAAATTTTCATTTTTTCAACCGTTTTTTTTTGTTTTCAAACAGTTTAAAAAATAGTAAAAAGCAAAATTTTCCAAATCGGCTACGCTTAACCTTAGCCACTACTAAGACGAACGAAACAAAAAAAAAAAAAAAAAAATTAAAATCGGTTAAGAATTGTCCGAGCTTTCGATGCGACCAGTTTGAAAAAAGTCGTTTCGAGAAAAACGCGTTTAAAGTTTTTAATCCATTTCTCTCGCAATGCAATCATGTATCTTTTAAAATTTTCATACCAATATTAAACTGTCGAGTCCTGGACCTTTTGATCTGCAATTTTGTACACATATTCTTTAATACATAACTTTGATTTAAGACAAAAGAAAAAAAAATTTTTTTTTGGATTCGTCACCCCCTTTTAAACACTTTCTCCTGAAATGTAAAACTCCTTTTAGGGAAACCGAACACTTCAATACCTCTTGAGTAGAGCGGAAACCTGCATGAGTTCATTATATTACTTTTGGTTTTTTTTTCAGTAGTTAGCCCCACCAAGGATAATTTCCACGAGCCGCCACTGGTAAAAAGGGCTTCTAGCTTAACGATAGTATACGTAAGAATGTGGAAGAAAAAGACAGATCAACGATCAATAAATTTTCTAAGTAATAACTAGGTTTGTTCGTTCTAACAAAAATAACAGCCTGAATATTTCAAGAAAATAAACAGTTAATAAAGCAAACGGGCAGACCAAAGACCAGCTAATCCGTTTGCATTACTTCTGGTTTTTGGGAAGTAGGTACCCGATCAATTAAACTTAGGGTAGAATTACCAAATCTGATTACAGTTAAAAACAAATGTGTAGACAAGGAAGTTTATTTTTAACAATGGAATTTTTAGACGTAGGTATATTTATTAAAAATAACGTCCCAGAGACATAAACTGTTGCAGGAAAAAACCTAAAAATACCCATTTGCAAATTATATGAAAAAGAATTTAAGTGACAAAAATAGATGATCTACAAAAACTAATTAATTCTCCTTTGTCTAATATCCGCCAGTTTTGCGCACTTTGCCTAGCGCAGCGTTTGAGCACAACTTGCCAAAATGATTAAGCACATCGCACGCCTTCCATTGTCACGTTCACGTGAAGAATTCATTTTCTATGCAAAAAAAAAAAAACAAAACGACGCCTGCATCGTTAAGCACCCCGTGTGCACTTACCGCAAAGAAATTCTTACATAAGAAAAACCACAGAAGTTGGTGGCGCTAATGCGTAGATGGAGGCAACATTGGACTTTGGTAAATCTTTTTACGCAATTATCAGAGCTCGACTAAATGCGGGCAAAGAATTGCTCGCTCCACTGCAGAATCCAAATATAGCCGAAATCGCTAAGATAGAGCACATTGGGAATAGTTTACAAAGGCGTCGTTATCTGACATCAATTTTTCCCTCCGCCCCCCTGGCATTAGCGTTTACGACTTACATACAACTGGCCTAGCGTAAACGAAAGTAAAGTGTAAATACGTCGGGCGCGCGGAAAGTGGGCGCCAACGAAGCGGCCGCGGGAATGTCCCGCGACAAGCTTTTTCCATTTTTATGTATTTTTTAATATATTTCTTAATGAGATCTACACACGGATTGTTAAATTGCAGGAATGCTCCCGTTTCCCGGGGTGGGACGCGTCAGCCGCGGAGAGCCCACTATACGATCGCGGTCAGCGCGTGCTTCTTTTTGCTGGTAATGGTAGCCGCGACCGCGGTCCCCGCGTTTAAATCGCTTGTCGAAGAAACGCAGAAAACTGTCAAAAGCGGACCACCAGCCACCAGTGCTCAGCTCTTCACGGCAGTCAGCTGGGATGATTTATTTAGAACGAAACCCGTCAAGAACGTTCCGTGAGATTTGAATTGCACTATTAGCTCAATCTTGTTGCGTCACTTGTTTTCATCGGGCGACTGTACAACGAAATCAGTTCATTGATAGCAAGACGCGACCGTAGCAAGGTGGAATTTTATACCTGCCCAACCCTCACCCTCTCCCCGGGGATGTTTGTTTTGCATGGTTTTGACGGTGGTGTTAACGGCGGGAGCAGATGTTCAATCGATGCAAATTGCACTTTATCTATCCCGCGCTCGCACTCTTGCAGTGAAGCCACCTTTTAATAAAATTTCGCAGTAATTACTCATTTTATGGAAGCGATGTTTTCAGATTCTCCGCGAGCTTACTGCGGAAGTGTTTGTTTGTTTACAAAATAGGTGATTAAAGCCCTGTCAGGACAGACAGGCGGTCGCTTGTGTGTCTGTGCGATTTGCGTCTTGTACGAAATATGTTTGTACATCTAAAATTACATCGCAACATTTTTCCTTTTATTTTGCCCTGATTATGGCTGAACTGCTTTTTAATGTACAGTCAGGGTCAGTGCGGCCGGAAGACGCGACTCTTCCTTTAATAAATAAACGCATCAAAACACACGGCCGAAGCAGAAACGGTCTCGTTCTGTGGCAGACTGTACGATGCAGAATTGTTTTCATTTTTGTAAACAATTCAAGTGTTAAGAAGCACTTGCCTCAGAAATAGTGCCTTAATTTGTCTTACTAGTGGACCATTTTCATTACTTTTACTGTAATAATGACATAACATATCAGCTATTTATTTGCAGCGCATATTTCACATCAAATAAATAAAAACTGCAATAAACCTGTTAGTTAATCGAAATTAAAATTTGTGTCGACTCGAACTTCGAACGAAAGTAAATAAACAACAACACTGAAAAAATACTGCTTCTTAAAATCAAGTATGCATATGTATACAGAATTAAATTGAAGTGAAAACACAACTGCATTTTCACTGTATTTCAAATAGGTTTATATGCGTAACTTTAACTTAAGTTGTTATTGATGCTTCAATTTGTTATAAATAGCAATATAGTAAAAAGTTTTTTATTCAATTTTGCAACATTACAAATGGTAAAATTGTAAATTATTTAACCCTAGGTAACTAAACTTAAATCAGTGTTGTTCTGTAACTTAAAAACATGTATATTTTTATATTTCCTTTATTTATTTGAAGCAAATTAGCGTAACTTAAGGGAAGTATTATAATATTTTAATTAAAATATAGAAAAGTGGTAAAAATTAAGATTTGTAATTTTGACAGACGTGTGGGAACATCTCAAAATCGCAAAACTGGTAGAGTTCGGTAGTCTGTTAGACAAATGTTTAGTTATCTGGGGTTAATATTATAAATACACATTTATCTAAAACTATACGAAAATTAGTTGACACAGAATTTTGTTGGTAATATTACACAACATTAACTTTGATAATACTTAAACTATTTCAAATTTATAATTGGGATTAAAATAATACACACCCAGAAATGTGAATGCACAATTCGTAATATAAATTGTACAATACATTCGTATATAAAATTTCCAAAAATTTGACTAAGTACTCAATTCAGTAATTCAACCCAATTCTTAAACTGAATTGAGCAGTCGACTGCAAAAACTGAATTCTTAAGCAGGAGGTAATTTTACACACACTGTAATTTATAATAGAGAAAGATTAAATTTAATTTACACTTTCAAGGGAATTCGTTTACACATTACAATTAATAATTAAAGGAATTCCATACAAAATTGTAATGTTATCTCGATCAATTGAATTACACTTTGAAATTTTTTTTCCATGTACAATTTAATAAATTTTACGTGTAATTTTGCCATAATTAATTTGTCACCATTAATTATTGTAAAAATGTTTTACTATAAAGTTCAAGTTAACTATATCGGAAAAATATCTAAACATCTTCTATTCAGAATTTTTAATACAAACGTAAAATTAACCGAAACAGCGTTTTCGTTCAGCGAGCAATTTAGAAGGACCATTGAAAAGAGTTGAAAGAAAGTCTGACTCTAGAAATTATTTAAACTGAGCAAACATTTGCGTTTTATTAATCAATTAATTATATTACATGAATCATCTAATTTCGCTGTACCTATTGTTGCATCATCAAGGCAGTAAAATATACAGGGTGGAAAGAAATTTGTTTTTCTACTTTCGTAAATATCGGATATTTTGTATTATTTTATGGGGAAATTCCAATTTAGCATCCTGCCAAGGGAAAACTCATTTCAGATACTAAGTTTTTGACCTCTTAGTTGTTTCAAGTGAAAATTAATCACATTTGTTGTGGTTGTGGCAGATTTGATTCAGATTAGTTATGGAACAAAGTAAAGCGATAATTGCTTTTATCGTGATCTTTAGCTTCAAAAATGAAAGATCTTTTAAGGCAGTTTTATATATTAGGAGTAACTATCTTATATAGATGTATGTAAATTATCCGACTACGCATGTAAGACCGATCATTCTCTATCTAATACCTTTGTAAGAGTCTTAACACTAATTTTTAGGCTTACTGAAATAACTTAAGCAATTTGGTCGCTAGCTCTTCATCTATTAGCAAGGTTAAATGAAAAAATAATATGGAAAATTAAGCAGCAAATTTCCTTATTTATTTACGTTTTCACGACGGCAGATTTTCGTATATTTGGCGAAGATGAATTGCGAAACTCAAACTTACGGCCAAGAGTTAAGCATGGATGTGTGATTGTGTCGACTGCGGAACCTGAAAACCTTCAAATATAAAGAACTAGATATTCATTTCTATTTTTATCAAAATAATGACCCCCAAGCACAAAGCCCATACAAAAACTTGGCTACTCTACATATGTCTTTATAGGTAAGAAACATCACATTCTTCTGATCTACATATGTAAATGTAACCCAAAATTAATAGATGTACTTTAAAGATAAATTTAATTCTATACCTAATCGAAATACATTAAAAATTATATTAACCTCTTCAGGGACGAATTTTTTAAAAGTGGAAAAGTGGTTTCATGTTTTATTTGATTACTTATTTACTTATTTTTTACCGACAGCTACCCAGTAAGTAAGAAAAATTTGGAAAAACAATTAGTATAAAAAAAAAACTGAGTTCAAATATTTCACAGTAAAGTGCTATTAGTAAAAAGATAAGAAACCTAATTTTGCAGATTATTTTTTCAAAATAAAGCACTTATTTAAACTAACCAAATGTTATGCATTGGATAGTTTATTTATCAGAGATTTAGGATGTTTTTCCAATAAACTAAAAAGAAACCACGCGGAAATCAGAGGCAACTTTGAAATATTTTGAAAGCAGTTAATTTCCAGTAGAATAAAATGCTATCTATGCTGCCATACTACAAATTGTTTGGCTTTATTGTTGAAATATAATGTAATAAGTAGTTCTTTAACAGATTTTAATTTGTTTTTCAGTTAAAATAATTTTAATTTCTAAACAACTAAACGTACACATATGTATGTGCCAATGTCCATGAAGAGGTTAAATAACTAATGAAGTAATATTGAGCCTTGTTTCAGACTAAAATGTAATTCAACATCGCTTCAGTCGCTGAAAATCGGGTCTTATTTTCGGTTAATTATCTATCCTAATAATAGGCATCAAAATGTTTAAAAGAAGAACTTTATTATTTTGATATCCTTTATTCGGATTTTTAAGATAACCCTTCCCGAAAAAGTATTAATCTGTATTAAATAAAATAGATTATGTCTGCTGTTTACACACGAGTGATTCTCTAGACGCATCCATCTTCATTGCCTAAGATCACAAATGGCAGAATGTTCATTTGGATCGAGACTGGTCGACTTAGAAATCACCCGAGAGAACGACCTTCGCAAAAGGCTGACTAATCCTTCAATGGCCAGCAAATCCCTTTTATGGAAGCAATAAATCTTTGCCTTGGTGTGATACTTTGTTAACTTCAATTTCCTACGAAAAATCTCAATTTCGAGGGTAAACAGCGTTGCAGTAGATGACTTGCATCTTTCCTCTTATGTTAAATACCTGCGCATACGCCACACCTTATCTTGCTACATAAATACATAATATATACCAAAAGTGAAAATAAGTACTTTTGCGACTAAATATTTGTTCCAAGAATTCTAGATTGATTAAACATCTCATCAGTGTGTGCAGAAGTTCTCCGAATTCCTGTCTCATTTATCACAGGTGATAACGACAGCTATCGAGAAAATGATAAATATTTTCGCTTGACTCATAAGGAACCGGAAAAGTCTTGAAGTGCATGCAACCTCTTGCAGCAATTTTTCCGTGATTCTAAAAGAATAAATATAATAGACGATATTCATCTTGAGTCACTTTCTAGGTTTGGATAGATTAACTAGTACATTTCAGCTGAGTGAGTCATCAGTTTTTTTGGGAATATAGTCACTATCCCGCGGTCCATTTGGATCTCGTTTTGTTATTGTCTGGATTAAAACTAATCTCCCGCAACTGAAAAGAACAAAATACAGCCGCGTGTCGATGAGGCTGAGTCGACATTTAAAATTGTGACGTGATTTCATGCAACTGCTACGAGTAGATCAATTAAGATTTGGACTAGCTGATTAGATCCATTAATCTTCGGAAATGTTGTCCGCTCTTCTGGTTCACAGCACGAACGAGTAAATGCATGAAGTACAAGACACTTGGCAGCATATATTTTCAGGTAGGTGGGGCTTAATGGTGGCCAATTTTAAATAAATAAATTTTTCCCCATTTCAGGACCAAAGGTTATTAGATGGATAGGGCTCTTAAATCCCAAATGCAAAAATAACTTCTAGCTTCTAAGGTTTTTTAGATAAAGGTGTAGGCCAGTTAAAAAAGTAAAAATTCTAGCAAAGATCTTAGTATGCGGAATTAGTAAAGGGGTGCTTCCTGAGTTTAAAACCGAAAAGTTGATCTTGTAGGCCGTTAGCGTTGATCGCCATATTGCATAACAGGTTTTCGCTATTATCTAGGAAACCGTTGATCCTACGATAAAATCATTACAGACCTTGTTTAAAATTAAACTCACTATTTTTTTTTTTTCATTTAACAATTTTTTTCGTAAAAGCAATAGTTTCGGAATTACACCGTCTTAAAGTTTTTTTGAAATGGTTTTTTCCAAAATACTTTATAAACTTTAGATTTTAATTTTAAAAAAAAGTCATTATCAATTTTATAGAGCCCCTAATTATCTATAATTTTTATCTAAAGTTTTCGATTGTACGATTAATAGTTTACGAATTACAGTGCGACAAATGTCGCCGTTAAAGTGCAGGAGCGTGTAGAATGGTGCAATTTTACTTATGAATTTATTTACATTTTTTATAAAATAAATAATCTAATATTTTTTTCCCCCATTAAAAAACGTAATAAGTACTTCATAATGCAATTATGTATTTATTAATATTATTAATATTTTATAATTAAATAATCCACGATTGTCGAAACTTTTCGTGGATTATTTAATTATAAAATATTAATAATAATACAAATGAATAATTCAATTAGGAAGCCTTACGTTTTTTAATGGGGGAAAAAAAATTAGATTATTTAATTTATAAAAAATGTAAATAAATTCATAAGTAAAGTTGCACATTGAACACGTTTCTGCACTTAACGGCGACATTTGTCGCGCTGTAATTCGTAAACTATTAGTCGTACATTTGAAAACTTTAATTAAAAATTATACAGATAATTGTGCGCTCTATAAAATTGATAATAAAGATCTTTTAAATAAAGTCAAAATTTTGTGCAATATTTTGGAAAAAAACAGTTTCAGAAAAACTTTAAGACGCTGTAATTCCGAAACTATTGATAAATGATAAATGAAAAAAACAAATAAATAGTAAATTTAATTTTAAAGAAAGGACTTTAATAATTTAATAATCCGTGATATTAGCGAAAACCTGTTATCCAATATGGCGGCCAATCCTGACTGAGGTTTGAAAAATCGATTTATTATTACATATTTCATAAATCGTCAGCAAAAGATCTCAAAAATATGTTCTTAAAGTTTCAGAACGAAATTCATATTCTTTCCATTGCGGTTCGCACTAAAGGCTCAAAACATCATGTTTTCAAATTTCGTAAATGATAACTAAAAAAAATAATTGTACGATAATTTTCAAAATTATCATACGTTTACCTCATGCAATTGTCAAGTATATGAACTAACAATTAGAATGATATCATTGTTTTAAATTTTTTTTTTTTTTGCATTAACCTACAAAAACGGGTAAGTAGAAAGTACTTATCCGATGGAGAAGAAATTCGATGGGCTTGTTGCCCTTAACCTCCTGAGTGACATAACCCATGCATCGGAATTGGAAAATGGCGGGGAAGGGGGGCTGAAATGTTTGTATAATTTTCGTTCAATCAATATTAAAAATTCCCTGAACATTTCAAAAGAATATTTTTCTTAACGGAAAAAATAATTCATTTTTGAATCTTATAAGTTTTTTTTTTTTATTTAGGTATAAAAATTGTTTTTTCAAACAAAAAAAACACCCCCTTGAAACTTTTTCAGGGTATTTTCAGATTGATTGAACGTAAATTATGTAACAAATTGGATCTGCCATTATCCAAATTTTCAGCTTTGATAGTAAATCTGAAATAGGCAACATCATATTTTTATTAAAGTTTAGCTTTATTATAGAGAGAGTCGTGCCCGGGCAACGCCGGGCTCAGCTATAGTGTTTTTTTTTTTTTTTTCGGATAAAAATTACAATGTCCAGAATTCCCGCAGACAGCGAATTCAGGCGAAAATCTGTCATTGGGAACTGCGCATAACACTCAGATTTTGGGTTGAAATTATATAAAAAACTGCCCTAATATTAGAATACCAATAAAACATCCTTAAAGTTTGAAAACATTCATTTGTAAAATAAAATCCCCAAAAACACTTAAATTTCAGCATCCTAATGTGGTTTTCCATCCTCAAGCAATTTTGTAAAAAATATTACCTGTCTGTATGATTGTTTGTTCGCTATACAAATCTAAACCGCTACTCCGATTGTGATCAAAATTGCATACATACTGTTGAGGACGCTGGAAATACCCATGCATACCTGAAATATGGACAAGATAGTGGATTACAAAATGGTGCCTTCAATTTTTCAACTTAACTATGATAGTCTTTTTCTTTGGATTTATCATAATTATTTGTTAAGATATTTCAGAACTGCATAACTATTACAATTCAATTGAACAATACATAGGTAGTCCGGGCAACGTCGGTAGCGGTCAAACTAGTCATAAATAACGTAAATGCGTGCATACTATGTTTGAACGACATATTATAATAGTTTCTAACATTTTTAGAAGAATTAATTAATACATATATCTATGCATTTTTTAGACGTTTTACAAATTTTTTTTATCGTATTTTAACCTATCAATCTCTTAACAAGAAATTAAAACATTGAGAGTTTCTTTTTTTTGACGCATTTGTTTGGTCAAACCCTACAAATTTTCCTTTAATTTTGTTTCTGATTATGATATTTCTTATGAAAGTTTCTTCTGAGCGACTGTATCCTTAAGCATCTCTCTGTATGACAAACATTAATAATGTTGGTGAAATGTGATAGAAATGTACCATGTCAAATACGAGAAATTATCAAATAAAAAACGCGTAAAACAGGCTTAAGCCAATCTCGAATTAAATTTGCACTAGGATTGAGTCAAGCTTGAATTATAGGTTCGAGCCAGTCTTAAACTGGGCTAATTCCACATTACGTGCTTGGGTCTACAAAGGAATATGCATACAAGGGAACTTCTTTAAGTAATAAAATAGGGACAGGTTAGTTATTAATTCCATAGCTGCTTCAAAAATTAACCAAATGGCCTTAAAATGTCTTAAAATTAAACTATGATTTTTTTTCTAACTTCTAAATTTAGATTCCTTTCCAGCTGCTTGAAATTGAGGGAAATAAAGGCAGGAGTTATAAATCAATCGCAAAAATCCTTTTCACAGCATCGCTGGAAAATTCCAATTGGCCAATTAAGTGGAGGCAGTGAAAGCTGTCCCGAACGCTGATAAGGAGTTGCAGAAACTATGCAACTAGTTTTCGAGCTATTTCTAATTACATCTCCTATGCACAGCTTTTTCGAAAGTTAAGTGAACTTCGCACAAAGGAAGCAATTTTCCATGGCCCTGTTACGGGTGGAATTCGGGCGCCGAATAACTTCCTGGGAGTCTCGATTGGGGCGACCCTTAAAAGAAATGTAACCACCTCAACTGGCTCACACAATTCAGGGAGCCATTTATCAGCTCCTACAGCTTCAAAAAGCCTTGAAAGTTCTCCAATGAATCGAAATAATGCTCATGGCTGTTTAAAGTGCACGCATTTGTTGGAATTTGAGGCCTCGGCCAACGCCAAGACTCATCCCGTCCCAGCTGGAGGGTCACTGGTTTGGGGCAATCAGTTTCTAACTTTATTAATCGCATTTTCGAGTAAATGTTTTCTTCCCCATTTTCGCAAGTGAAGTCGCAGCGGCGTGAATCATGGCCGATACAATTGAGCCGATGAATGGTGCGCGGAAACGATAGATTGGCGATTGGCTCCCCGTAATTAACGTGCACGAGTTACTCATTGTGGGACAACTGCGACTTCCAATATATTTCAATTACGACGCCCCTGCTCTGATAAATGTCTACGCATGATGAGAGATAATGGAAATTAATTTTACCCGCTCGTATCACAAGAGAAAGTATAGAAGATGAAAAAATAGTTTCTCTAAAGCGGAAATGCCTCGTTTCATTTTGTTTTCTTCGAAATCAAGGATGCTCTAGCGATAGGGCAAATCACTTCTTGGAGTTGACTGATAAAGGCTTAGTCAATACTTTGCTTTTGTAATTTTTCGTTCAAACCCATAAAACGAGTAAACAGGCGTTGTAGGGTCAATCATCAACAGGGAGCATATCAACTTTCTACCCGACTACGCCAAAGTCAAAGAAGAATTATACTTATGATTAAATATTTCAATGTAAAGTAAATCTATAATTTTTAATATCAAATGAAAGGACTTGATGAACACATTCAAGAAATACATACATATTATTTATTTATATGTATTTAATACACTCCCAAACAAACAAATGCAGGTCACAATTAAAAATAAAATTATTATGTTTGGTACCAACTGATACCCAGGTGTTGATTCTCCATTCCTTCTATTTTTTAAAAGAATGTTTTAATTGTAATCGGGTTTTAGTTTTTGCCCTTTTCTTTCTTGTTAAAACTTGCAGATTCTTTGGCATAAATTAAGTTTAAGGTCTCCTAACAAATTTTGGTCACAAATGACAAATATGCAAAGCAACATTCTCCGTTCGCTTGTATATTTACCGCAATATTGAACTTTAAATATTGAAAAGTGAAATATTCGTTAATTTCAAAAAAAAAATTTTTACAATAAAATGGTGGAAATATCTTCGACTTATGGTATTTACTCAGTTTGAAACGAAACTTCGTGGGAATATGCAAAAACTTGTCCAGGAAAAATAAAATTTTTGGAAATTTAAAAGTTAAATATCTTGGAAAGTATACTAGTGATAAACTTCTTTTTGCATATTAATCACTTCTTAACTCAAATCCAATCAGTTCTGTTGACTATTGTTGTAAAGAAAAAATCTTGAGTATATTACGTATAGGTAATACATACCTACATATGTACCTTTTGGCGAATTTTTATAAATGAGAAACTCATAAGATAATAAGTATTTTTATTAAAATTCACATGACACGTTTCAGCGCCTTTCAGTTTAAAGTAAATAAAAGTGATTGAAAAATCGAATCTGTATGCAAACAGTTCTCTTTTTTTTTGCTCAGTTCAACAAATTTGACCATAGCATTGAATTCGCTTTTTGCAGAATTTCTGTCAAAAAGAAAATAAGATGAAACTCTTCGAAATGTTTATTACACATTGTGCATATATTTAAGAACCCAGACAATTTTGTTTTTAACTCAATAGTCTACATATGTAACAAGCTACAGTAGAATTTTCTAAAACTACCGGCGATTGCAGTCCAAAACTGCATGCAGGACAATGCTCCTTCGATTCTCCACTGAAATAAAAAAGCCAAGATATGGTTACTTTTGATATGACAGTCTTTTAACTATAGACCTAAAGCATTCGAGAAAAAATGTAAAATTACAATGGATAACACACAGCTACAATGATAGCATGTGGCTTTTACATCAAAACAATGTTCGCTTTAAATAGAGACCCGCTATATTATTGCATATTGGAAAATTTATAAAGATATACAAAATTAATTAAAATTCAAGTTATTGTATACTAACATGTTATCGTAACCGTTTCAAGGATTTTTTGACCACATTAGTTTCTACTCCGACTATTCCAATTTAGTAGGAATTAGGTTGCCCCCTTTCATCCTAGCCATTAGTCATAATACAAAAACTATACTACTTCATACAAACAGGAAAGTTAATAGGAAAATCAATTTTAAAAAATCTACTCGAAGGCTTTTTAAAGTGTGCAAGTTATAGAAGTCTGGCGATCGGGCCGGTCAAGCAAGTACACAGTTGAATAGGTACTATTCTTTTTAATTCAATGCTTAAGCAACTTTGATGTGTGTTTCGGATCATTGTCGTCTTGAAACACGCACCAAAGGACAATTCCCACTCTGCATTAGGCAACAGAACCGTTTCTAAATTCTCTTGTACGAATACTACCGGGTAAAAGAAAAAAAATTGACCATGTTATTTCGATACTACGTTACCAAGATTAATGTTTTAATATTTCTCCTAAAAGGGATAGTCTTACCAAAACAATGTAAAAAACAGAAAAGTTTTACAAAAGTAATTAATAATGATAAAAAAAAAACTTGTTTGTTAAATAACAAACGTTCCGTACACATTTATTATAACTGGGAGCTTCTCTACTTTGCTCTTCTCCAGTAAAACCTCCATAACTTCTGCAAAATCCTACTCTGGTTAGATCATCTCGGGGAGAAAATTCAATTAAAATCACGCCCAATTGGAAAAGCAACAGTCCCCTACGACAGACGAGTTTAAGATTCTGGACGAATGAAGGTTGTTAAAATTATAGATTATGATAAGATCATTTACATCTTCGTAATATCCGAGAAGGCCTCTCGAAGAACAATCAGACCTTTATACCCAGGAAAGAGGCATACTCGCATGGAACTAGAACCGATCATGGAAGTAGAACTCATCTAACTTGTCTACTCATAAATCGAACAATTTCTTACAATAATTGAAATTTAAACTAAAAGGATTGTTTCTGGCACAATAGCTTAATTACTCTTTGTGTTAGAACTGCTTTAGTTGCTCGCATACCAGGAAATTTGATTAATATACATACATACAGTGGCGGAAAGATAAATAGCACAAATATAGAAATTTTAACAATATTTAAAAATTGCATGTGTGGCAGTACTGATCTGAACTTTTAAGACGCCGGAAGTACCACTAGTATGTAACGGTAGTATTAATCAAATTGACGCCACCGTGTCGGCAGCAGGTTAATTTGAAAAGAAGTAGGTAATTGAAATTTGGTAGGAAAAATAAATAGCACATTGTAATATTTTGTTTGCTTTCTTAAGAATACCTTGTTAATCCTAGTAAGTTTATCATTAATTAATTTCTATTAGATTCTAATTATGGGAAGAGGTCGTCATTGCACTCCTGGAAAAAGAGAAGCCATCTTCAAAATATTTAAAAGTGGTAAAAAAATTACTGAAATTGCTGAGGTTTTGGACTGCTCGCGAAAAATGGTTTATAATGCCATTAAACAGGTGTCACAAGGCCACACATTTGAGGAAAAACTAAGAAAACAACGCAACAGAAAAACCACTAATGCCATGGATCAGGCAATGGTGAGAGCAAGCCGAAGGGATCCTTTCAAAAGTTCGGACAGAATATGGTGTAGATATTACGTCAAGACTTGTACGCTATCGATTATCTGAAGCAGGATTAAATGGATGCATTGCAAGAAAAAAGCCACTTGTTCCAAAAAAAATAAAACATTTTTGATAAAACGATTAGAATTTGTAAGGTAGGTAGCACATAAGCGAGCCACTGTCATTTTGGAAAACTGTCCTTTGGAGTGACGAATCGACATTTAATAGATCCGGCTCCGATGGTAAAGTCTACGTACATCATCCTAAAGGACAAGAATTTAATCCAAAATATACCATTAAGACTGTAAAACAGGGCGGTGGAAATATTATGGTGTGGGCAGCATTTTCCTGGCATGGCGTAGACCCTATTGTAAAAATATCAGGAAAGATGGATCAGCATCAGTATAAAGATATCCTACAAAATTATATGAAACCATTTGCCTTTGAAAATTTACCGGTTACGTGGAAATTTGTTCATGACAACGATCCAAAGCATACTTCACGTTCAGTAAAATCTTGGCTTGTAGAAAAATCTATCGATGTGTTGACTTGACCCCCACAAAGTTCGGATCTGAATCCCATCGAAAACCTTTGGAACGATGTGGATAAGATAAATCGGCAAAGGAAAAATGGGAATTTAGACGAATTATGGCGAAGCATTCTCGAGGCGTGATACTCGATTGTTATAAGCAATAAAGGCTATCTTACGAAATACTAAGTTAGTAAATTTGTAAAATGTTGCCATGAAATGGTTTTAAGTTATTAAAGCAATTAAAAAAATCGAATTGTGCTATTTATATTTCCAAGCCATTTAGGACGTTATTGCCAATTGTAATGGAGTTTGCACTTATAATAATTTAAAATAATAAAAACATTGTTGAATTAACTTCTCAAGATAATAAACAATTTTTTTCATAGGTTTTTTAGAAATTATATTATATTTATTCTTCCATTGCGATCTTGAAAACTTCGGCTTGATAGATGTGCTATTTATTTTTCCGCCACTATATGTACGTAACATAACGTTGTACGGCTTTTGTATGAGCTCATATTCCGTAGACATTTTAATAAAATTTTACTTTACTTAAAATGTGTTTTAACCCGAAGGATACCAGCTGCATACAAACCTCTTTAGGTACCCTTTAAGGTTACATTAATTCTGCATACCCTTTCTTGGCCAGAAGTAAATTTAAAGAGCCAAGTTGAATATCTATCGGGAGGATGTGTGAAAGCGAACAAAAGAAACGTTAAAAAAGGTTGGGAAAAGTACTTTTTATCATGCCATGAAAAGTGAAACTAATTAACGCCATCCCTCTGTCCTGCTCCAGCACCATAATTTTAGTATATTTAATGAAAGAATGCTTTTCTTTTGGTGCTGCCTCGGTACCACAAAAACACCAGAATCCTTTCCACACAAAATGGAAGGCGCGTTTTCACAGCTCGGTGAAGGGGCATTTTCTGGCTGGGATGGGCTGCAACACGAGCAAAATAGGCAGCCGCAGCCCGCGAACAAGAAATCCTCCGAAGATATTACACGTGACTCACTCTGGTTCCAGTCATTTAATCGAAATGGAATTTGGCACAAAAACGCAACGAGAAAAAAAATATCTAAAAATTAGAAGCAGCATTTTTGATGTAGTAAGCGTCTCGTTGTCGGGGGCTCCGCAAGCGTTTTATTCGCGGGCGGCTGCTGTTGTACTCCGCGTTTCCTCACAATTTTCAAAATTTTACAAATTAGCACCAAGAGGAGTCGAGAAGGCCTTCAATTGCCCACCGAACCATCCCCAAGTGCCCTAAGTGACCCTCTCGAAAATGTTCTGCCAAAAAATAATTAGCAAAAAAATTCATGCCGCCAAGCCAACCCGTTACCCAGCCTAATCCCCGTTCTTCTTTCGAATTAGAGAAATTCGCGAAAAAATTCGCGCGAGAGAAGAAAGCCACAAAAAGCCATAGGCATGCAGGCAGGCCCTCTTGCGGAGATAGTGGAGCAGAACAGCGGCTCCGCGGAAAAGAGGCATCTCATCATCACCGTCTGCTTTACACTTTCGTTTCATTCTGCTTTCCGCGGATCGAGCGGAGCAGCAAGAAGAAGCACTGCTGCGAATATATTTGAATTTGATCATTCCCACCAGCCCCGCGCATCCACGGCACGGATAGACCGCGAACGTTTTTATAAAATTATTTCTTCTTCTTCTTCTTTTTTCATACAGCTTTCTTGATCTAAAGAGCGCAAAGAAGTCGCGGTTTATTTGTGTTTTTAGAGAAAGACTTTTTCTTGGATTTATGTGCAAATGTGGCGCCTCTATGATTACTTCAGATAACCGTTTTTCCTAGTGTCTTTTCAAATATAGATGAATCCAACCCGTCGGGGTGCGGACGTGCGTACCGCGGATGGACGACACATCAATTTTCCTTTCTTTCTATAATTTCCGCTCGAGTGTGCAATATTACACGTGTGGTCTAAAAAATACTTTCTGTAGCGTACATTGTTTATTCGGCAAAATTAGAAAACATATTTGCTCGTCACTTAATAAATTTCTAGAATTCTAGGCAAAAATTGTAAACTTTTCGGAATATTCTCTTTTATTTTCTCTAAATTAAGTCGAAGCCGAGGTACACGGGAAAAAAAGAGTACACAAAATTGTATAAAATTGTCTAATAATACACCACAAATTTTTCTATAATTTTTAGTCACACATAACCTTCAAATTTATTACTTTCGAGAAGCAGAATACGGTATTTCGGAATCGCTCTTGTGGAAAAACCAATATCTAATCTTTTCTTTATTTTGCCAAAAATTATAATATATTTTAAAATAATCAGTATAGGTTAAGATGATGTAACTAGTATCGGTAGGTCATTTTTGAACTATTGTGTCAATTTTTCAGGGACCGTAATGGTTATAAGTTTTATGATAAAAATCAGACAATCAAGAGTTATCAATCAACTTTTATAATTTAGCCGTTTACTTTGAAAGTGGGGCAAGTCCAAACTGTCATAAGGTTGATTTTTCTATATTATTTTAAGGTAAATTCGATCTTATGACAGTTTGGACTTGCCCCACTTTCAAAATAAACGACTTAATTGTTTTCAAAAGTGAGAGTTATTTCTCCATTTTTATTTTTTTGGTTATCGATAACCATTACATATTCAGAAATTTATTCTTTCTTTTTCTCGCCAAGTTTTAATTTTCATGTGATTTCCACATAAAATTGGTACTTGGGGGGTTTTCGGGGTCGCTGATTTCAAACCAACTATTAGAACTTACGAATTCAAAATAGCGGACTGTCAAATTTTAAATCTTATGCGTTTTCCACCAAAATTAGTTCTTGGAGATCTTGAATTCTTAAATTCTAACAGTTGGTTTGAAATCAGCGACCTCAAAAACACCCAAATACCAATTTTGGTGGATATCGCATGAAAATTATAACTTAGTGAGAAAAAAACAATAATAAATTTCTGAATAATGGTTATTAGGTAACCAAAACAAAAACCAAAAATCCAGAAATAACTCTCATTATTGAGAAAAATTATAAAAGTTGATCGATAACTCTTTAAGAGTTAGAGTAACCAAAGAAATAAAAATCCAGAAATAACTCTCACTACTGAGAAAAATTATAAAAGTTGATCGATAACTCTTATCCGGTAACCAATAAATAATTCGGATAATAACTCCTATTAGAAATAAGAATTATAAAAGTTAATTGAAAACTCTTATCTGATAACAAAAAAATTAATTGTTAAATAAATTTTAAACATTAACCAATAAATTTTGATTGAAAATTAATCATTAGGTATTGATTAATTTTTATTTTATTGGTTATACCTACTTCTTAAAATTACGCCAGAAATATATAGTTCACTTGACGGCGATAAAATTGTCCCGAATATATTACAAGATCAGATCATCATTACTCTGTGATTTTTTTATTTGAAAAATATATACCAAATAATGATTATTTTCAGTTCAGTTTCTGCTTTTTATGTATTTTTGTTTTCTGACAAGATAACTATAGAATTAATTCTAACCTGCCTTTTTCTATTTTATTTTTCGCGCACTTGGAAATTATCGAACCCACAATCTTCGAATGGCATACTTACAGAAGAACGAACTGCTCAGGCAACTATGCCATCCAAGGCTCTTTGTAATTACAATTTTCTTTTAAATGCATAATGCACCTATAAGTTTGAAATATTAATTATTCAACTAATATACTATAACTAATTGCAATAGTTATTTTGCTCGATAGGTTTAAACAGGGTACTCTGTATTAAGGTTTTAAAAAGATTTTGAAGTCAATGTGATTTCAATTATGTATAGGTATTCGAAAAGAAAAACTAATTTGTGGTTTTTTTTTGATTTTTGGTTTTTCATCACGAAACCATTTGGGACTACTAGTAAAATAGATGAACTAACATACGGATTGCAAAATATCTCGTTAGGTAAACTACTAAAAAATTACCAAAACGAACTTTTTTCATTACGAAAGGACTCACCAGATTAAAATATCGATTTCAGCATAGGCGAAACTGTAACGTTCAAAATTGGCTTAAATAGTTTTTTTTCAATGACAACCCATAGATTACGTTTATTACAGAATCGAATTTGCTGGATAAAACATTTTAGATCGCTTGCAAGGTATACGACTGATTGTCAGCGGAAGAAAGACTTGGCTTATTTCCACACGATACTTTTCCGAAGGTTTTTGACACGTTGAATCCGAATCCGACCTTAGAAGTGATTGTGACTATTAACCTGATAATACTCAATTTCCGAATACCCAATAATATATGCAAAACTCATAAATTTCAAATTCAGAACGAATTTTGAAGGGAAAGATTGATATATGTACTTTCAGATGTCGTTACGAGTTTTGTAGAGAAAAACAACACCTCGTGATGTAACATAACCTCAAACATTGCGAAAAAAAGGGCTTTTTTCCAATTTTAGGTTAGAATCTGTCTGAAACCTGATGTAATCGAGCAAACCTTTTAAAATGAGAGAGTAATAGAGCTGTAAGCCACAAACGGGCGGTGGAGATCACGAAAATATAGAATATGAATCTATAGAAACTAAGAATTCCTAAATTGTTAGAGGACCCAACAAAAAACACTACTTTTACTCATTAGTATTTAAGCAGCGATGCTCAGATAGCAAAATTAAGTATCGTTTGGATAACAACAAAATTCCCTTCATGTAAAATATACCGTCCCATTTTGCCAAATTTTCCAAATATATCGTTCGATATTACGAACGCCGCTGTATGCATGTCTGCCCACTCCGCCATACGCCCCAAATTGTCCGGCTAAATGATGTCAACTCCACAATATTCCGAATGAATTGCCAGGAAGCTAGTGCAGGATAATATTCTATTATTGTTTGTCCAGGCTGGATGCTTTGCTTAATTTGCGAGCCCTCATTTGGACAATGCTCATTGACTGTCTGCGGAAATAAGTGAGCAAAAATAATTCTCGGAGCCGATAGAATTCCGAACGAATTAATAAAAACGGAACGATCTGTCCTGTGGTATCCTCAAAAGCTTGTAATTTAGTACAATGCTTTCAAAATGAGGATAGTTATCTACAAAATCAAACGAATATGCAGTTATTGTAATTTTAATAAAAACTCGGACAAATGCGAGTTGGACTCGGGCAAGTGTGAGTCGGACTCACGCATCGAGGGTTCTACACGTATAAAAAGTTATTTAGTTAAATTCATCGATACATAACTACCAATCACACACCTATCTATTTACAAACATAGTAAGTACAAAGAAATTGTATTTTTTTTAAACATTATTAATCATAAGTCGAAAACTATGCGGTATAAAAGGAATTGAATGTATAAATAAAGCCCTTTCATATGATACACTCTTGACCTAGTACTTAACCCCACTTTAAAATGTCGATCCCCCCATTTCGGCTCCTTTGGCAGTGATAATAAAAATATTTTTTTAAATTCATTTCCAATAAAGATGGGCAAGCATTATTTAAAACTATTCGAAATTTCAAGTCGATAGCAATAGTAGTTGCTGAAATAAGCAGCTGTGACAGACAAACACACAGACAGACGATGTCCTACCACCATCAGGGTTCCTTTTTACCATTTTAGTACGGAACCCTAAAAATAAATAAATTCTGGATATTATGAAGAGACTATTCAATTTTGAATGTACATATCAATTCTTTTTTGGACGGACTCAATCGTTTAATAAGACTATCTTGTTCGACCAAAAAATCAATATGTTTTCTTTACTATAGTTTAACTATTGAAGAATATTTCTGCAAAACTCCACTAAAAAATACCGAAGTAGTGTGTTATTCAAGTATTCAGAGTCTTGTGCCTCTCCTTAAAGCTTTGCACGCAATTTGCTGAAAACATCACTTTCGGAGCTGAAGTATTGCAACGATTAACTCGACATTGTTACTGCATGTTCAGAAAACTTGCTTTTATCGTTTGATGAAAGGAAAGCATGACATCTTATTTATATTGGTTTTTTTATTGTGAAAACATATAAAAATTAAAAATAGTTTCTTCCTGCTAGATAATAATTCTCATCGACACCAAAAGCACGTTTTAGTAGATGAATTTATGGTCATGAATTAGTGGATGAAATTTTAAAGATATGAATTAAACTTATCATATGTTCTTACAACTATAATTATCTTAAATATTAATCGTTTCATTTGATGATACATGCATATATCTTAAGAGAGTGACTATTTTCACCTTAAAAAACGTGAAACCAGAAACCAGAAAAAATAAATTCATTCAAATTACAAAATGCCTATTAACTAAAGATTTTCCTTTTACAAAATGCCTACTAACTAAAGATTTTCCTTTTACAAAATGCCTACTAAATAAAGATTTTCCTTTTACTGTGAATTTATTTTTTCTGGTTTCTGGTTTCTGGTTTCACGTTTTAAGGTGAAAATAGTCACCTCCATATCTTAAAACAAAAAGTGCTTTGAAAAATGTTGCCAAGACCTGCTGTCATTTATAACCTACTAAATGTAATAGTTCTCAAGCATCCTACTAACTTATACTATACTTAAATAAAGACAAAGGACCTATTCATATAAAATGAAAATTTGAAGCCACCATTTTTAAATCTGGCATCTTGTCCATATTTCATACATACACTGGTTTTCCCAGGGCTCTCAAGTAGTTATATAGAGTAGTTGTGTAACTATGGACATTTTCATCGCAATTAGAGCAGGGATTTAGATTTGTATCGCGAACAAACAAACAAACTTCTAAAAAATAGTCTAAATCATGTTCGACAAAATCCTCTATCTTCCAGTAGAAGTCCCATTGATATCAGTTCAGCCGGCCTCGAAATTAACAGGGACAAGCAGAAAGACAATTAAAATTACTTAAAAACATTTGTTTGGGTGGTTTTAAGATCGCAATCGGAGCAGCGGTGTAGATTTGTAAATCGAGCAAGCAAACATATAATACATTTTATTTTATACAAATATATATCTATACTAAAAGTATTTTCCGAAAGTTAGTTTATTTGTACTCTACCAACAATTTGAAATATCTACTTACTTTTGATAAATGCATTTTGATTTTTGAAATAGTGAGGATGCAAGCTAGTATACTCTACTAACTAATTTTTAAGCAAATAGCTCCGGGAGAAATAAATTTCGCAACATTAGCTACTTTACGACACTAATAACCACGATCAATAAGACCTTTTAACAATAATCAAATATTTAGTTCACCATTATCAGCAAACCTTTTGTTAACACTTGACAGGTACACTGACCCAAAATGGGTTGACCAAAATTCTTCTAAAAGAATAACCCAATTATTCCAATTATCCCTCGAAAAATCCATTAGACGGTTAGAAAAAACTCTGTGTAGCCACTCTCATTAGTTTCGAAGTAACCTTCGTGCCGTGGTCAAATCTGTATTTTTGTTGACCCAATTACAGACAGGTATGAGAACTATGAAGTTTTTCATTTTCATAAAAATTAATATTTTGTTGTCTTATCAACTTTTGTCTTGATCGGACTATGATAAAATGTAAGTATGAATTATATTTGGATATTTGTATTCAAAAATAATTGTAAAAATATAGAATTTAGGCATAAAATTATAAAACATGTATTCTTTTGAACTCCTAATATTTTTTATTTGTTTCGAATCTTTTTGTAAATGGCAATAGTAATTCGGAACTGTGTCCAGACAGGATATAAAACCATCTTAACATTCATATTTCACCTATTCTAAAAAAAGTTATATTATCCAAATTTATCTTACGAGAACAAAAAACCAAGGTTTCAAAATAATTAAAACACAGCATAGTTACTTTAAACTATAAAACCCGAAATTTTCTTTCCAATATCTTATTAAATTAAAGATATATGTATAAAATTATTGCCGATAAAAAATAATATACATAGTTAATAAAAAATAAGTAGACTTTCAAAAACTATGTACAAATCAAGCTCTTTATATAAATATAATAATATAAATATCTACTTCCTACGATTATTAGAAGCGTCATAATTCTTATTTAAAAGAATCGTCCCATTTTGGGTCAGTGCACCTGTTAAGTGCAGTAAAAATCATGGGTACTGCTCAAGTGTTGACTATAGTAAATTTTTCCTCATTTCAATTGAAAGTGTTATAAAACTGTCCTAGCTCGAATAGTTAGTTCCGCAAATTACGATAAAACAAATGACCCAATTGAGCGCGAATGTAATTAAACTTATTGGGCACTAATTTTATTAATTAATGAGCAGATAGTTAAACGGAGCCCAAAGTTGCCAATGAATCTGTTCTGCTTCAGTGATGTCGTGCCACGTTTTGGGTCACAATTCTTGCTCCTCGATATGAAGGAACCCTTCCTTTTCCAGTGCTTTGATGGCAAACATCAGTAAAATCAAATACATCTCCTTTCGTATTACGAACAGGGTGGAGGACCCAGCACAGCCCTTTGCTTTTAATTCCTTGAGCTTTTTAATCGGCTTAGTTACTGAGCTAGAGCTGGAACTAGCCCCTTTTGATGACTGCTCGTCGTAAGAGCAAATAAGAAAAACAGATGAATGATAAATGGTCGGGGATGCACTCAGCCCCTATGCATAATATTGCATTTTTAAAGGAATCGAATTATCATAATGCGCATCTAACCTGCCTTTGCAGTCGAAGTCATTTATTCAGCTGTATGACTCTAGCTCTTGGAGGATTATCGGTGGAACGTGATAGTAGACGATTTCCTTTGAGCAGTGGTTCATCCCTTAAAGGGGAATCTTTCTAAATCATACACATACATATTTCGAGACTTCAATTGTCTTTTCAAAATAATTTCCCCACAAATAAGTAATAGCGTAATACTGGAAACCATTTACCCTGAATGAGCTCTTCAGGCTTTTATGTGCGCACAAACGCATATCTCTACAACATCAAAGCAGTGCTAAGGGTTCTGAAGAGAACATATGAAATGTATTGGCTACTTATTGAACAACATACATATATGTACATATTTTATTCACAATCCTTATAAAAATAGCAGACCTTTATGGAAAATAGCTCTATCTTCATTTCCTCTGATTTATAAATGAAAACATCCTCTTTTCTTATGACTACAGAAATTAAAAAACATCAAATGATGAAAATTGTATATCGATGCAACTACTAAAAACGAAAAAAACATCGGATGATTAATTTGTGAAAACTTGAATCTCTATTGAAAAAAATTGTTCCATCGATTACAAAAGGCTGCAGAAATATCCTTTAATATTTCATTCTACAAAGCAAAGCAAACCAATCGAGTAGTCAAGATACTAAGCAATAATGAAAATTAGCTTCTGAATTCTGCCTTGTAGGCCAATAAAAAAAAAAAAACCAAAATAGGAACAGACCGTAGTTCAAGAATTTTTTATTATTATAAATACTTAGTGATATTATATCATACGGAGCTTTAAAATACTCCATTACTTTAATAGATACTTTACCATTACTTAACACGTTCCGTGCCACATGAACCGAAAACGGTACACAAATGAAAGCTCTCTCTCATCAAATGAATTTTTGCATGTAAGTCTCTCACGAAAGCTTTCTTGAAAATTCTGGCAGGGAACGTGTTAATAGCATGTAAGCATTACCTTGCATTACTTAATATTATTTGCATTACTCGGCATTACTTACCATTACTCTCCATTACTCATCAGTACTCGGCAGGATTCAGAATCTCAGTAATGGTGAATAATAGTAGATATAGTAATAAATAATGCAGATGACTGCCGAATAATAATGAGTATAATCCTAATAATGCTTGCACGGTTTTGGGAATCGTTAATTACACTGGTCTGCAACGAAATCATCCTTCAAATAAAAGTATTATGAATATGAAATTTTTAACATGCTGAATCTATATCCGCGTTCCATTTTTTGCTGTCACGTACATATTTTTTTAAATGTTTTTTTTTTTAATCACTCAAAATTCCATGTTTATTGCGCCACGTTTATGCATTTACGGTAACTACTTTATTCCATTCAACTCGTATATACTACACTATAACTATACAAAACTCGTTTTAACATTTTAAGAAAGAAAGATGTTAAATAACGTTGCTTTTACACCAACGCATGCGACAGCACTGTTCTCGCTGTAACTCCGTAGAAAAAATGAAAAGGTAGAAAACTACTAAGTAGAATGCTATTATTATGTAATTAATTGGATTGCTTTTAAATAATTGTAATGATGTTAATGTTTTAAAACTAATTCTAATGCTTTTTTATAAATATTTTCATAATTAATAAGTATAAGATAATAATTTTTAAGCAAAAAATCCGTTTTATTAAAAATATCGTTTAAAACAAACCTATACGTGGTAAATTTTTTTCATTACTATATTTAGATTCACATAATCAAATCCATAACAAACGCGCATAATTATTCAAGGAGATAGTTTTTTTTTTTTTTTTTTGCAGACCAGTGTTACCAATATTATTATAAGTAACTAATGGTTCTCCCATTCTTTTATTTTAGGATGTACACCGTGCCGGCTCCTTCCTGATGGCCCACTATTTCTAGCCGAATATTTTTTCAATTATAAATGCATAACATACCCCTGTAAAAAATAATAAACTTGTTTATTTTTTAATTTAGTTGTAACTAATGAGTTTTTTTTATAACCCCTTAATTAAATCCGTCGTATGCGACATAATAAATGATGTTATATGTATATCACGTCACTAATTTCGTAAAAGCTTGCTGACCACTAACAAATAAATTAGAAAATGCTTGAAATGTTCACATTTTACAAAACATTTAATTTTTACACATGAATTAGCTGAAAGAAAATTTGACAAATTTGTCTCTGGTGTTTTATTAATGATTCTTTCCGCGATAAACAATGTAATAACTACTTCGAAAATAAGATATTTTAAGCTTTAAAGTACTTAATTCTGTCATTTTTAAATCCAATCATTTTTTAGTAGAATTCAGTTATTTCAAAATTTTAAATTTTTAAAACTAAAAAAAAAAAAAATGAGAAATATTTTAAAGTTCTTAGTTTGCTGTGTTATTATTTCTTTTCAATATATTTTTATGTGCCAGAAATTTCTTTCTTTAGCGCCATACCCGATCTCATGATAATTTTGTAAAAGAGGAAATTTTTAAATTCGATTGATAATGTTGTGATTTGTCTGTTTTAGAAGAACAGAATAGAATAGAAATACAATTTTAGTAAATTTTGAAATTTGCTTCATTACTGTATGAAATTTTATCTCTATTTTGAACTGCTGTTTTCAAAACTTATATCTAGATTAATTGTAAAAATTTGGAGAGTGGGTAGGGTTTATTTATAATAGATATGTATGTATGTTAGATGGAATTCTGATTTTAGTTTAAAGAAACTTTTGATTCAAGTATTCTTATAGAAAGAAGTCAGTGAAAACCGCAACTTAAAAAAAATGTAGGCTCATATACTAGAGATCATTAAAAGTTCATTCGAATTTGCGAAAAATAAATAAGTTTTCCTCTTTCGGCTTTTTACTAACTACTCATAATATATTATAGAAAGTTTACGACCACATTTTCTTCCATAAAAGGCAGCATATTCGATTCTAAAATATCAATGTATCTTTCCTGTTTTCCATTCCTTTTTTCCCAATTTTTCCTGAATAATATCTGTAACTTCACTCTATATCAAAAAATAGTATTACAACTCATTTAATCATCGAGGACATCTAGATTCCAGGGGGTCTTACATTTTTGCTGAGCTCACTTTTATTAAAAATTAGATTTTTTAATTTAATATATAGTTAAGTATTAAAATTTTTTAAATAAGTTTAACTGTGTTATTTTAAATTGTTATGAAGACAAAATATGTTATGAAATGATCTGAACTAATTCTGAAATTTGCAATCTTCTCCGAATTTTAGATGATGAGTTTTTTAATCATATGCAGATTTAAGAGTGCATAATTAATTAAATATTGGTGGAGAATGTCATCGAACTTTTCATCAGCATAATTTATTATATGTAAATTCGGCAATCATTTGTTTAGATTAATTTGATATTTGAAGAGTAAATTTGTATAGATATGCGTAATATAAAGGGTATTGTAACGACGATGAATAAGATTAATCGAATAAAATATTGTTAACCCATTCCCTGCCGAGAGCATATTCAGCCAAATATTCAGCTATTGCCAACCACGAATATACTCGTGATTGGCAGTTAATGTGTTAAACATATTTGAAAGTACGATACTTTGTTTATTAAGATTTCAATATTGAAATCTGCTCCATTGCAGGGCATCATTGTACTTTTTTAAATATTCTACCCTATTAGCTAAAAGTAAAAATACCTGCAGACAGTCAGGCACGTAAAATAAGTACAAAATAACCTCAGCAATTTTATTGAAGCGATGTTTCACCCTAAGGCACCATAAAATCGAAGACGATCGGTTGATTTTTTGCGCCTTCGGTGCCCCTTTCTACTTCCTCAAAGTTCTCTTGATCTTTCCCAAACTCGATCCGGTGGACCTCATTTAGACTCCCCCCATGCCGTGGGGCGCTTTGATCTTCAGACGAGACCCACCAAAAGTAGAAAATGAATGACTAAATTCCTGGGATTCGGTGATAAAACAGCAGCGCTAAAAAACGCCGAAAAAACAATAGGAGAGCCACTCACCTTTCACTATCAGTGTCCACCGCGGGCTGGGCTGTTTCGTCACTCGCCACGACCGACTGCTGTGTCTGAAGTGTTGCTGGGGGCGCTGTTACCTGCTGCTGCGCCTGAATCGCAGCAGCTATAACAGCTGGGTCGCTTATCGTCGAGGGTTGCGAAGCGGCGGCAGTATCTTGCATAACATTTGGAATACCTGGCGTAGTTGTGGACGCCGGCGGAGCCGGCTGAGGCTGCTGCTGAGAAGGCTGCTGGGGCTGCTGAGCCTGCTGCGGAGTAGCAGCACCTTCCGCAGGAGCCGGGGCGGGCACGATACCCGCTGGAGTCCCGCCGCCACCAGCCGGAGAAATGACGGTCGACTGTTGAGCCGATGGTATGGCAACTGGAACGTCGACTGGCACATCCTGGGCTATGGACGTCGAGCTGCTGACGCTAGGGATCGTAGCAGTGGATACCGGCGGTCCAGCGTACGACTGCGGAGCTGGCTGCTGGATGAACATTTCAGACGAAACTTGCGACTGTGGAGCACTATGAGGAGTGGTCATCGTCTGTCCTTGCTGTGGCTGGATGATGCTTCCAGCCGGCTGCTGCGGCTGAACTGGCTGGGATATCATAGTCTGAGATACGGAGGGAGATGCGCTGATGTTTGCTTGTTCGCTTGGTAGGACGCTTGAAGGAACTGCCATGGGCACTGAAGACAGAGTCTGAGGCTGGCTAGCTGGGGGCTGCTGCGGAGACTGCTGGGGCTGCTGAGGCTGAGGCTGAGGCTGAGGCTGAGGCTGTTGCTGCTGAGGTGGTGGTGGCTGTGTACTGCATGGTAAATTTGTAGGAACACCATTTTGCATTTGGATATTTGTGGGCAGGGTAGCTCCATGGGGATGATTGGATGGGGCGCTCGTCGGAGGCTGTTGGTTGTTCATGTAGAAGTTAGCTGGCTGCGACTGGCCCTGAAGGTTCGAGTTAGCTGTGGCATTCGCGTACTCTGGAACTGTTTGATTCGCCGAAGTTGGTTGAGGTTGAGATGGAACCTGCCCGGAAATCGCCTGCTGAAGCTGAGTTGGGGGCAAACTCTGAGCAGTTATATTCTGCTGGGGCTGCTGCTGTTGTATACCGACGGATGGAGCATTTGGCACATGACCCATGGTTTGAGCTTGAATCCCAGTTTGGACAGAGCCTGTTGGATTCGTAGCCGATTGAGAGAGTGGCGGTTGTTCCGATCCTGCTGTTGAGGCGGGAATCGTTATTGGATTCTGGAGCGTCTGCCCCGGTGATGCTGATTGGAAATTAGGCTGAACAGTGCTTTCAGGGGCATCTCCCCCGGAGTCAACGTGATTTTCTGAGACAGCAACACCACTGTCATTGGTAGTAACATTACCTGTACCAGTTGATGGAGGTGAGGCAGACTCAGCATTCGGGGATTGGGTCTGTTGGAGTGTTGTGTGGTCCAAATAGTCCATGCACATCCAGCGTCCCCGTTTAAAGGGTTCTGTCGATTCTATTTTGACCACTTTAAATCGTTCGTTCCTGTGTTGAAGATCTTTTTGATCGGCGTCATTCAACTTCCCTCCGTTGGGGCCGACTATGTTAATCCCTGCATCCGTGACACTAACATGAACATTAGAGAGTGTTTGTCCGGGTGTGCCGCCAACGCCACCCAGATCTGGATCGACAATTACCAGACCATACTGTGAGCTTGTAGGAATGACGGGAGCTGTACCGAGCGCATTGCTGGAGAAGAATACGTCCTCTTTGGAGAATGTGTCCTCCGATACACTGGGAGTCTCGTTCTCCAGATCTGTGATCCTGCTGTTATCGTCAGTATGAGATTCATCCAGGTCGTCAGCGGAATCCTCGCCATTGTCAGCACTCAATTTATTGCCAACAGTGACCGATGTAATTTGGAAAGAGGATGTCTTTGGTTTTCGCATTCCAGGGGCGCTCAAATGCAGCTGTGGCGTAGAACTATTACAATTTGTTGTTCCACTACTACTGCTATTCGTGCTGGGGCTGCTCGCCCCAGTAGTGCTCGTTGCTCCGCTGGCAACATTCAAGTCTGTCCCTCCAAGTCTTAGGCTTTCACTAGTAGTACGATGGATGACATGTGGAGTACTATGGTGACTATGGCTATGGTGATGGTGATGATGATGGTGGTGATGGTGTTTGCTTTCTGGAGATATCATGCTGGCCGCTTTCGGGGGATGATGTCCAATACTGCTCGACGTTAGGCTGCCGATATGCTTTAGAGAATTGGGCTTGGTTGCGATACCACCTGACGATGTCATTGATCCCGTTCCGGATGAGGCGGACTGACCTTTCGGATTCCCGCCAGCTGGTGTACCTCGCGGATGACGATGCGAGGCGTCCTCTGTTACGGTTTGATTTTCTGCCATGACTTAATAAACGCTTAATAATTAACAAAAGCTATACCTTTCAGGCTAAATCTGAAATAGATTTTCTCTAATTTGTCATTTATCACTGGATATCCAAAGGAGCATTTGACACTTGAACACTTCGCTAGAATGTGGCACTCGAACTAATTTTTTATTTATTTTATTTTTTTTATTTTTATTTTCTTCGCAAGGCTCTGTGTTGACAGGCCAGGGACAGAAAAACTGACCACGATAATACCGATTAAATTTTTCAGATTCAAATCACTTTAATACCGAGTAATTTTTAATTTTTTTAAACGGCTGTTGCACTGCGAAAAACAATTACAGAGGGCTTTTTAAATGCTCCTCCTCCTCCACACCTGAAACGAACTAGAAAAACGGGAAAAAACAAGCACTTTTTTTTTTTTTTTTACTAACTCTGCGAATCACTCTAGGAACTGAAAACACATCCCGCAGGGACCGTGCGCGGCGGAGGCTGTTACGTGGGGCTCGGCAGTCTCGGGGCGGCCGATCCTACTCGATAGTTTCGTTTATATTATTGAATTTTTCTACTTTTATTATTTTCTTTTTATTATTTTTTCTTCTACTAATTGAACTAATTTTGACTGTGCACACTAGGGCAGGCACTGCGTATGTGTGTCATATGCGGGCACTCGATTCGATTACGGGGAGCATTTCGGTGCTCTGGCCTGCTTGGCGGAGCACACGGGGCCGCGTATATCTGGTCCGGTCTGTCACACGCGCTGGGCGGCGGGATGAACTCGCAGTCAGTGGGATTTTCTCGCTCGTTGCAAAATGTAAACTACGCGACGACGTTCTGGCTGTTTTTCCTTACTTCGCCTGTGTGCGTAACTGCAGCAATACATGCGCGCGTGCAGTTCTCGGTCGGTCGACAAAAAAAAAAAAAAATAAGCAGAACAGCGCGCACACACCCACACACAGACACGGTCGTCTCTCAAACACGCGGCAGAGTTGCACTTACACTCACGTCACCGACCGGGTGAAATTTGACATCTTGCGCACAGTGGTGCTGTCCCGCTCGGTCTCTCTCGTGGGGCTACTGCTGCTGCTGCTGCACACTGTCGAGGACTTTCATTAGCATCATACGAACGAAACAGCCCTACACACACGCGAGACGGAGCGACGTTTTTATCCGCTTTTTTCCCCCTTCAGAGAAGAAGCCTCTCGGGCCGCTCTCGACGGCAATATTTTCCTTCCCTTTAATAAATTCGCACTCGCGATAATTTTTTTTCAAAATTCGCACCGTCTCCTAGGGAAATGCATCGTCGTATCGAAACGCTGGACGTCGAAAACTGGCAGGCATTTAATGCCCTCGTCCGCTGTTCGCCTCTTCCGTCGTCGTCGTCTTCACGTCAGCTGCTGCAGCCTACGTAAAAAATTCTCTCCCCCGACCCGAAGACTGACGTTTTTCTCGCGGGGCTCGTTGCTCTTGGTTGAAAGAAAATTTTCAAAATCTGACAGATCGTAGCTCGATATCTCGTTCGCACAGTCGCGTTATCTCGCCCTCTCTTCCGTTTTGGCGAGTCGAGTCGAGTGGACCCGCTGTGTGAACCGTGCAAAAGATACACGAAATAAACTGTGAAAAAACTGAAAAACTAGCTGCCAAGGAAGGCGCACACGGTGGAGACGAGGACGAGCCTCTGTTTTTGTGCAGCGCATACAATTCCCGTCGGTCTCTTCGACGAAGGCGAAGGGATTTCCTCCTCTCGCGCAAAGTTCTCCACTAACACCACAAGATTGCTGTCCTGGTCCAGAAAAATGACCAAAAAATCCTTCCTTTCGCCACCAAGGAATTTTTGCAGATCGTTCAGATGAAATGACCAAAATCCAGCATATTCCTCGCTGTTCGGCTGTCAATTTGAGCCGTTATCCTCCAGAAATTACCGGAGTCTGGGGCCCTCTTTCCTGCCAAGTTCCAATCAATCACTCCCCGAACAGATTCCCGAGATCTGCACACCGACGGACAGGCCAACCGATGGGGCCACCACCGTAACGTACACCAAAAACTTCGGCAATTTTAACTAAAACTGCTTTTCACCGCTCGAATTGCGGTCGACACACGTCTGCACGAACCTTTTTCACGGGTGAAATTTTGTTTTTCCTTCCGTTCTGACGAGAGTCCGACTCGGTCCGGGGGCACAATTTCCTCCGTAATTCCCGACTTTTCCGATTTTTTACCGTACAAACGATTAACGCACTTGATTTCGGTCAATTCGAAGTTATGCACCTTTCGGAATTTTTATTATTACGAGCAACCAACATACACAAAAGTTGGAAGTGTAGGAGAAAACTTCTCTGCTAAGACGGCCATACTCCTTTTCCTCTTCTTCTTTTTTCTTCGTCTACTTTTTACATGGACCTTCCCTCTTGTCTTATTGGAACTGCCCGATGCGAGCTGACATTTGACAGCCGATTCTCCACCCAATATCTTCTTTAGTGATTGGGCTGCTCTGAAATTTAATTAATGAACTCCTTTTTAATTACGAATTTCGCCGTTTCGCATTTTAAACTAATTTTAGTATATGAATTTCGAACTCTTAACAAATAAGTTTATTAAAACATAGTCATGGACGTTCATATAGAAGAATCGAAACATTTCGTGTAGATTACAGATTTCAGGTTTTATACGTCTCTGATATACAAATCTTGTTTATTACAATGAAATCAATGATTTAAATATTCAGATTTCATTTCCTGTCTACCTAAAAATGCTTATTTGATTGTCTTGTAAACCCTGCCAGAAAAATTAGGCTGGAATTTTCCTGAAAATTGTAAAATCCGGAAAATATTGCGAGGCAATATATTGCTCCAGCGCCATCTCTTGTACTTTGCGAGTGTGGTTGAAGTCTCGGACATGACGAATTTTCCTGGTATTCTTTTCTTAAGCGCAAACCGAATTAAGGGCGTTTCCTGCTTCCATTAAGGGTGTTGTCCATTCGAATTTTTGAATTTGCATGTTTCGGTTTGGGTCTCCGCTAAAATTTGAAGAAAACATTTCAAAAAATTTTTAATTTCAAAAAGTTTTGGACGATTTAAATTTCGGAAGAAATTTTAAAAGCACTCTAATTAAGGGGACATTACACTTTCTAGAATTGGGAAAATCGACTTTTTAGATAGTATCGTCTCAAATGGTTACAATCATACTGCCGTGCCAAGGAAAAAAGTGGTTAACTCCAATCGAAGTGATTTCGAGATAAATGAAAAAGAGTTTGGAGTTAAAAAAATCGTAGTTTAAAACAATCTTTTTTTATGAAAATTAATATGTTCATTAATAATGATATTCTTTATCTGAATATTTAAAAAAAAATTTAATTATTTTATTAATATCTATGCAAAAAGGCACATTTCCTTTCCAAATACAAATCCAAAAGACTCCTAAAGTACCTTAGTAGCTATGAATTTGTAATGAACATAGAGAAAGTCGTGCTTTACAAATCAAGAAAAGTGTTAACAACAAATGGAGCGCTTAATAAAGATATTCTCAAAAAACAAGTAACAAATAAATTGTACCAGTTGCATAGATTTTAATAAAAATTTTCAATTTTTTTTTAATATTCAGATAGAGAATATCATTATTAATGAACATATTAATTTTCACAAAAAAAGAATGTTTTTAACTACGATTTTTTTAACTTCAAACTCTTTTTCATTTGTCTCGAAATCACTTCGATTGGAGTTAACCACTTTTTTCCTTGGCACGGCAGTGTTTTAACTTCATATCAAAAAATGTACTTAAGGCTGTTTAGTTTTGTTTTCAAGCGCTCCAGGGATGCCGCATACAAAACAAGAAAACCTTAAGTACATAAGGCTTTTCTGTTTTGTATGCTTCTGAATTATGAGGGATATTTAAAGTAAAAAAAACACGTAAAGGCCTTTAAAGGTCTTTTGTTTTTGTATTCGAACCTCGAATCGCTTCTCTTTTCAATTTTTCGAGTTACTTAGCATCTTTTTTGATCTACATCGGATTTCTTAATCAGTTTTATTCAAATAAATATTGTTATAAAACAAAATTGAATCGTGATAACAATTTTATTGAAGATAAATTAAATAGAGAACTTCCGGACGAATCGAATGATACCAAAAACTCAATTTTGAAAAATTTGGCGCTTAACCACTTTTTTCCTTGGCACAGCAGCATAATGAACGGTATTGAGTCCAAGGTATATGAAAATTCCAGTGAATAATTCTAAAATACAAGGGCAGTTTGATAATTTGATAAGTCAGTGACTTTTTGAATAAAAGATATAATTTTTTCGGCAAATAAGCATTTTATTTCTCAAAATAGTCTCGTTTTAACTCTATACATTTAGTCCAGCGTTTTTCCAATTTTTTTATTCCTTCCAAATAATAGGTTTTCTCGACGCCCTCAAAATAGGTGTTTCTTTCAGTGGCGATCTCTCCATTCGACCCAAATCTCTTACTGCCCAGCCATTTAATGCTTAATCAGCACACGAAATTCATTTTTTCCCATTTTCGTTAAAATTCAAGAGGTTGTCTGCTTTCAATGGCTGCCAAACTCAAGCTAAATGACGCAGTTTGCTCAAAATTTTACAGTGGTCTATTAATAGATGGCAGCTGACGGGAGCAGTGTTGGATTTAAAATTACTGCGCAAGAAATTCAAAAAGTCACTGACTTATCAAACTGCCCTCGTACTTTGAAAGTTATTTATCGCTGATATATGTATAGTATATGGACATACATATGTATGTACATATTGTATATGTGAAAATCCGTTTATGAAAATTTTAAATGGGGTTCTCTCAATACAACGTTTTTGTAATCCCTGTGCATGATAACTTAAAAACTATTTAACCGATCGATCTCAAATTTTAATATGTTCTTCTACACAACATAGTCCAGTATACACTAGAATAAATAAGATTGGTTAATTTTTTCCACATTTTGTAACGTTTTTTTACGAAAAACAAATGCTATTTGTGAGACCACAAATTTTGGAGGTCCACTATTTTATGAATTTTTATTCAAACAAAATAATCATAGTCTATATTGTGGCCATAGTCATTCTTTTTCTAAGGATGTAATATTTTTTTAAGACGTTCAGTTGTTCGAAATTTTCAGAATAGCTTCTATGAGACTGCAAAAACCCCTATAAAAAATCTTTTCAAAAATTATATAAAATTTTTTTCTTGTATTTGAAGATATCTGTGAGAAAATTACGGACTCAAAATTTTTTTTTTTAATTTAATCAGTCCTATAAAAATTATTAAAATTTTCGTCTAAGAAAGTCCAATGTTCCCTTAAGTGAAGCAAGCTGAGCCACTCTAAAAAAGTCCGAATACTTTTCTCGAGTGCGTTTTATTAAAAATTGTCTTCGTAATATATAAAACGAATGAAAAAGAATGACACGTTATTTTTATTATTATTAGTTTTTAAAATGGTAACTTTAACTTTTCAACCCGTAGACCTATTTATATTTCCTTTATTTACTTCAAACAAATTAACGTTATTTCAGAGAAGTATTATAATATTTATTTTAATTAAAAAATAGAAAAGTGGTGAAAATTAACGTTTAATTTAATCAACGGTCTTAAAAGTGTGCGGGCACATCTCGAATTCGCAGAACTGGTAGGCTCCGGTAGTCTATTAGACGAATGTTTAGTTATTATTTAGGATTAACAAACTATAAACCATTGCAATTTCAAAATAATAAACCAATTTGCCCACACATTTGAAAGAAAGGGCCGGACGTTTATTAAATGTACACAGCTCTATATAAAAACTGCAGGTGAAGAGCAGTAAGCGCAAGCATCATGGGATCATCATCGATTTAGTCTGTTATTTTTTGAAGTTCGTATAATTTTATTACCATTTTAAATATCCAAAAAATTTTCAAAAACTATAAAACTTACAATTAGAAAGTAAAATTTTACATTAAAATACTCGCAAATTAAAACTGCGTTAAGGGGTCAGTACACTTTGTCAACTTCAAAAAATCAAATTTTTTACGGATATCGAAAGTACACTTCTTCAATAACATCGTATTAAAATTTCATAAAGATTGGAGCATTCTAAATAATTTTTTTCGAATTTATTCGAGCGTACCTCGGCGTATAGTATAAGCATGCTTAGCCGCTCTGCCCCTCTATACTGTTATTCCCTTCGATTGTAACAGCAGATGTTGTTTCTGTTTATAAATATAGTTATGTAAGGCTCTATAGTCAAATTTTAAAACAGAAAGTTCTTTCTAAAATCTTGCGTGGCTGCTATTTCAGTGTATTGAAATTCAAAGTAGAAGTATATCTCGCGTGATTTTCTCGATAAAAGTGTTTAAACGGATTTTTTCAAAACCACTTTTTTTCATGCCGTGCCAACGATTTCTCCAAAACTACTCAACCGATCCATCTGAAAATTTTACCACATATTCGTGACATGCATAGGCGTCGTGTAAACCTCTAACATGTTAAAAATTTCACTTTCTAATATTTTTTTCAACCGGAAAGTTATCCGAAAAAAACGAATTTTTCGAACACTTTTGTTCAAACCTCCGCCATTTTTTTTAATGCTAAAATAATTTGTTTTTTTCAGTTTACACAATAGCCCTTGGCATAAAAAAATTAAATAATTTTGGTTTGTGTGTTTTAGATGCTTCATTTTTCCTGAACCGTTGGCACCGTTATCATCGCTGTTTTTTGGACATCTGCGGAAGTGTCGCCATTTTGATATACTTAAATATAAATAAAACAAATTTTTTGGGATTTTATTGTAAGAAAATGAAAAGAGCTATTGTTTTGAAATTGAAACGTTGTACACTTTTTATTATACCTTCAAGATTACAATGAACTTTATTACGTTTCAAACTTTAACTTATACATACATATACACCCTATCAAAACTTTCTATATTGCAAGCCGTGAAGTGGTGCACGCACACATCTATAGGGCAAAGTGATCTGAATGTCTAAAGAAGTTCCATTGAGTCTTATGGGCGATGTCCCAAAAATGGAAAAAAATTCGCAGCAGCTTCCAAACTAAAGCTCGTATCCAAAAATGATTTTCACCTGCGATTATCCTGAGAAGTTCTCCTTTTAATTCATAACACTTTTTACAATCTCTTCGAACAACGAATATAAAATTTTTGAGTTCAACTAAAACTCAACAGAAAATCCGACAACCGGACTATTTACAAACTCCGGCGGGAAAAAAGACTTCGTTCCGAACCGCACTGAAGAACTGAAAAATTCCTGCACTTTCGCCAGAATTTCATTAGTAATTTTGACTCATATGGAGTAAAACCCTCTGTGGTTTTAATTTGTTAAAACTTGTATGTCCCTATAGTGTCCAAAGAACCCGATTTAATTAAATTTATCCTGGAGATTTCCTTTTGCGCCCATACGATTCAATGCATATTTCTCAATCGGTCAGACCACTTTACGCACACATGCAAGAGGCCAGTTCACGGCTTATAATATATGTAGAAGGTTCTGACGCTATTAAATTCAGAGCTGTGATTTTCTATAGGGAAATGTGTAAATTCTCACAACTTTTCTTCTAGGCTTAAACATAAAAGTAAGGCACATTTTATTTATTTGTCGTCGATAAACTACAAATATGTAAAAAAAAAAAACGTGTAGATAAAATATAAGTTAAAATTTACGTCATTTTATGAAAAAAGTACAATATTTTTGAGTATCTTTGAAAAGTATTAATTATTTTTCGGTAGTGAGAACCCCTAATATGTATATATCTATTAAAAATATTCTCTACATAGTATTCTTAATAGTCGTAATTTATTTATCTACTTATTTTAATTTATTATCATAATTCTATAGATATTACAAACATCTTACAAATTAAGTTTTTATAACTTGGGATTAAATAAGCTGTAATAAATTGAAATTAAATTATTCCGAGAATAAGTATTGCATTTCATTAATTGTATTTTTAGAAATTTCCTAAGGCATAGCTACATTGAAAAACAATAACGAAAAGGTAATTTTACATTCTGAAAGAACGCCTTCATAGCGCGAACTGCAATAATTAAAAAATTTAAAAAAATCAAAATGGCAGCATTATGTTTTTATAATTATTGTTTGCTGTATAATTTAATCATTGTTGGCGAATTGTTTGAAAGTAATTCTTTAAATATGTTAAATAAATAATTCATTATTTTAATGTTTATCAATCATCGTAATATAAACGTTAGCTAAGTAATTCTTTCCGCGCCGGTTTTTCTGAACGAAGAGAAAATTGTGGAAAAAATTAAGGTTCTACTATCCGTAATTATGTTACAGTGTCAAGCAGCCATATAAAATTTCTGATCCTTCCAGTGCTTTTAAATTGTTTTACTTAGATTCACATTACGTATATAAAGTGGTGGAGAAAATAATAGGTACAAAAGTTCTGCTCGCTGATCCTTAACTTCTTCTAAGAGCTGAATATGCATTTCGGAATTCATTTTTCCTGGAACAAATGCAATTTGCGTATTGCAATTAGAAGCAAAGCTCTTAGAAGCAGTTAAGGATCAGCGAGCAGAAGATTTGTACGGTTTAGAAGCCTTTTCCAACAAGACAACGCTGGCATCCAAGTGTCTAAGACAGTTTTGGAATGAACAAAAATATCAATAGAATAAGCTGTTCTGCAAAAAGTCGGGACTTAAACGATGTGGATAATCTCTGGTCGATACTTGCAAATCGTGTATACATTAATAGACGGCCATACAATAGCGTCCAGAGGTTTAAAATCGCTTTAAAGAAGCATAATCTAAAATTTTCGTAAAAGAGCTCCAAAATCTAATTCAATCAATGCTACGGCGAATGTCGGCAATTGTAAAAGAAAAAGGGGGGCTCACTTCTTATTATGAGTATGAATGTAAGTCTTTAGTTCTACTAGTTTGTTAAAAGTATTAGGTAACTTTATGTGAATTTCCCCTTGAATTTTAATAATTTTGGTTCTTTCCTAACTTTTTTTTTTGTAATTAAGTTTAAATCAAAATATTTTTTATACACATGTATATAACAGTCAATTACTATTCTAATGCAATATAAAATTAGGAACTTTAATGAAATTTAATTGAGAAAATAGCGTAAATGTCAGTGAGTTTATGTGAATTTCCTCCGCTGTAGGTACTTAGTCATCAAATGTCTATAAAAAAATAATAAAATAAAAATAAATATGTATATAGAGAAAATTTGATATGTAGATAATATAAATATTTTATGTGGGATTAATCGATTGCACTTCTCATCAGAACTTAAAATTGTGTATTTTTTACTGAAATGTTTGTAAATAAAAAATTATTATACTTACTCTTCTCTTCGCACACACCTACACCTATCATTATACATAAACAGTGAAGATGAAAATATATAATTTTATCTGAACGTGGTTCTGAATGAATATTCTTCGAGTTCTTATTTCACTGCTGAATATATAAGTTTTCGGAAAGATCAATATAGTATAAACTAGAGAAACCAGCTTTATTTCTTGTAATTTATTCCAAGTTAGCTAGGTAATGCTAACCGAACAGCGAAGTGAGTAAAATACTAATCTAACCAATACTTTTCATTCGATTCAATATTTCTTAATTCAACAACCTCTACAAATATTTTTACGAGTACATAAATAATTTTAACTATTCTTACTAAGAAATAATGTGGGCGAAATCAAGGTTCGGTTTGATAAAAAGTGAACAGCAATACTTAAATTGAAGTATTCATGTATGTAGGTAGGTATCCCTGAACTGATGTTTAAGTATAGATATTAAAATCGAGCTGCAATTAAGCAAAAGTATTAGATTGGCGAACATTAGGTAGTTAAAACGTCTTTCCGATTGAGCAATAAAACTCTGTGAAAATTTGTATCAGAAATTTACAACTTTCCTTGAGACAACAGCGATGCGAAGAGATAAAATGGGTTCTAATAATTTCGCCATGTTCTGTTGCGTAGCGTCTGTAGTGAAGGCTGTCAGAGGAAATGTACACTTCTCGTGTATGATGGACAAATAAACATCATCCGGGCGAGATTTATGGCAGAAGTTTAAATTAATTTTCTTAGCCACGCATTTAATCAGTAGATTTTTATCTAATCTTGTTTTTTTAAACAGATCTCTTGTGACTTTAAGGATCTGAAAGGTTTTCTACACAGCGCGTGTGTGCTGTGTGGAAAAGAAGTGCCACCGATATAAATTTCAAACAGTTTTGCATATATTGAGAGCGCGAATGTGTAAATGGTAAACGTTCTTCTAAAAATATTTACCATATCGCAAACTGTAGGTCACATTTGGATCAAAGTACTGAACGTATTATACGAAGATTGGACGTAAATTTTTCAGATTTTCTTAGGTTTATACATATCATGTAGGTATCATATTTGTATTTCATACGTACTTATTTCAAGATACATACTCGAACTTAGGGCTGCGTTCGGTGATATATAGGCCTTGGGAAGGGAGGGGCGTAATAGCACCTAATTCTTAAATTACATATGTACTTATACTTAAATTGCTTTGATTTTGTTTTCAATTTTTCGAATGTTCCAATTTAAAAGTTAGTTTAGTTTTCAGGGAATTCCTTGAAAATGAGTAATTAGTGGTTTTTGAGGTCGAATCTATTGTTGAAATTTTGAAATTCAAAATGGTGGCTCCAAAAACGAAATTAAAATAATATTGATATAGGACATATCCCAGTTTTCCAACCTTCAATTCTTTGAAATATTAATAACCAATTGTGCCCGCAACTTCGTACGCGCGGACCACTAAACTACGTACTATTAAACCAAATTTATACAGTTTAATGCTAAGCCTATCAAAGGTATTAAATTACAAGTATGTATTTACAACAGATTTAAATTTAAACAAATTGAGGAAATAAGTAAGCCTTATGCTTATCGAATACAGCATCGAAAAACCGATGAGCTTCATAGGTTCATTTATTAAAATTTATGGGATGAAAGGCCTGACCTAGCCAAAAAAAATTGTATAGCCGAGGGGCAGCCATGTCAACCGTTTGGGAGTTACAGGGTGATTTGTAAATTCCAATTTTTCATGGTAGTCCAGGCTTGGGCATTTTTTATATGAAATAAAATAAAAAATAATTATTTCAAAAAAATTGTCAAGGAACAGATTGACTTTGAGGTCTCCTCACGGATTTCAATGAAATTTTGCGACAACGTTTGCCCCAGCTCAAAAGTGAAGAATATGTAAAAATTGTTTGTCGGTCGCAATTAGTTTACAAGATATTCGAATTTAAAATTTTTTGAAACGTCACTCGACCGACATGCTTCACAATTTATTTCACCACACAAAATTGCACTTTGCCTCCACGGAGACTTCTTACAACACTTTATATTTTGGTCACTAATACTATTTCCGTTAATTTAAGCTGTCTTATGTTGAAATTCCTCCTAAAAATGCATTAAATTAAAGTAAAGGTATTTCCACTTACCTTTCTGAGCAACATTTTGAATGAAGCTCTTCGAGGACACGTTCAAAATTTTCAAAAGAACGAATTCAGTTGCTTAATTCTCACTTTTCTCAATTGGAAACCGAGGTAATTTTAAAGGAAAAATGTACCCGTTAATATTTGTTTAAGCAGTAAAAAAATAACTAAAAATATCCATGTTCTACTAAAAATATTGATTCTGAAGTAACATGCACGCAGAAAAGCGCGCATTCGTGTTTTAATTTAATAGGTAAAATATCTGAAATTACATAATCTTGATATAATTTGCATGCAGAGAGGTACGCATTCGTGTTTTAAATTAAAAGGTAAAATATTTGAAACTGCGTGAAACTGAGGTAATTTTCATGGAGACAAGCACGCATTCATGTTTTATAATATGTAATAGGTAAAATACCTGAAACTTCATTATCTTGAGATAATATGCATGCAGACAAGCACGCATTCGTGCTTTAAATTAATAGGTAAAATATCTATCTATCTGTCTTTTCCAATTCATTTTTTAAAATTTTGAACGCGCTATCGAAAAGCTTCAGTCAAAATGTCGCTCAAAGAAATGATAGAGAGGTAAGCGCAAATACTTTTACTTTAATTTAATGATATTTTTAGGATCACCAGAGGTGGAATTTGAACGTGGGACAGCTTAAATTAACGGAAATAGTGTTAGTGACCAAAATATAAAGTGTTGTGAGAGGTCTTCCCGGAGGCAAAGTGAAATTTTGTGGGGTGAAATAAATTGTAAAACATGTCGGTCCAATGACGTTTCTAAAAATTTTATATTCGAATATCTTGGAAATTAATTGCGGCCGACAAAAAGGTTTTGCATATTCCTCACTTTTGAGCTGAGGCGAACGTTTCCACAAAATGTCTTCGAAATCCACGATACCAGTCACACACTATAAGCGAAATTTATAATTTCGAGCGTATTCAATTTTGCTTTGAAATTAAAGTCTTTGTGTCACAATCTATGTTTGATACAATATTCATTTAAATTTTTTGAAGAAATTCAAAGATGATATGATATTTTTGAAATTGAGAATATCCGAAATTCTAAATTTTTGTTTATAATCTGCAAAGAGTATGAGGAGACCTCAAACTCAATTTAAGCCAATTGTTAATTCATGTTATTCAAAATAATTAATTTAAATAAAAAATTATTTCTATTAAATTTTAAGATGAATTTTGTTATTTGAAATAAAACTTGAAATAATCATTTCAAATAAAATTTTATTTAGTGAGAATTCAAATAATTATTTGAAATAAAATATTTATTTGAATTAATAACATTTTAAATAAAAACGAAATAAAATTTAATTGAAAAGTGTTTAATATATTCTCTTAATTCTTTAATTCTTTACATAAGAGTTAATACACATTTTTAATTTACTTGAAGAAAAGCTTTTCATATTTTATTTAGAATGTGTGGAAATAATAAAGGATACTTTAAATATAATATAGAGGGTATAGTGTTAAATTTTTATAATCTAGCAAGTTATTTGCAAAATCCCAATTTGAATTTTCTAAACATACAAATAAGGAGCAATATTACATTATGTATTTACTGCGAGGGCTATAAGAGATTGTAATTGTTAAATATTTGTCTGTCTATAGTAAACAAATTGTATAGTGCGTAATCATAAGACGTATATACGATTATTTTACTAGATAAAACCAATACACCCCCCTATAATTTTGGTAGCTGCGTAGATAAGGAAAGACAGATCTATTTTTAGTTTACCTTGCAAAGAATTCGCGTTCGTGCGTTGGCTTAGTGCGCTTAATCCCTTGCAATAGATCTTCTGGCGTCATTTTTGTCGCATACTGTGCGTTTTCGAATGAAACCCCTTAATTGCGCGGATGAGTCACATTTCTAAGCACGTCAACAGCACACGGGGGATGATCGGTGATAACGGCTGCACGACAGTTTTATGCTTCTTCCACCAGTAATTTTCTAATTGGGAAGGATTACGCTTTGCTTGGAAAAGAATTATCCAGCAAACAGGGCTTAACACCCTCGCCGGGCTGCCTATCGAGCCGAACCGAAAATCTCATAGCCACTGTGCGTTTTGATCGCGTTTAGAGCGGGCATCTGGCGGGTACCTTTCTTATCACAAAGGCCGTATCAAGACGTGATCACATCAAGATACGTCTCTTCGTCTCCGGAGAACTAATATATAACTTAAATGTGTCTTAGAGCGCTTTTAGTGTCTTCTTAGACCCCAAGGGAGGAATATCTAAAACGCCCGAAACTCAGCATTAACAGCGGATTGTGGGGTTCAAGGCGACCGGACTTAGGAAGAAGATACTCAGAAACTCGGCCCCGATCAAATTATTACCTGGGAATTATTAATTGCTACAGCCGTTCTGGATCTAGTGGAAAAAAAAAGAAGCAGGTTGGCGTTGAACAGCACCCTGGAGATCGCCATCTTACCTTTGGTTTCCTTCATATCTAGAGCGCCCCCGGTGTCTGGTGATTCGCTGGAGATGCGAGTGGTGGATATTCACAGTCTTGCACTTTGAATAGGATTTTATTGATAAATTGCTTTTAATAAGAAAAACGACGTTTAATTTCAAGTGCTCGGTAGTCCACTTGGAGCGGTGAATTTTGATTCTTTATGGTTGCCTTGTGTTTGCATTCGTTTTGAAGTCGGTGGTCTCGTTTGTGTTTTTGTCATCGCGCAGGAAACTCAGCGGGTGGCAGAGGCGTCTTAAAGTCTTATTTAGAGAAAGTGAAAATCCCTGGCAAGGAACTTTAGATACTTACAATTAGTGTAGTGAGTGATCACAGTGGAAAACTTGAAGTTCGGCAACTAACTGGGTGTCGAAGTTCTGGGCGCAAATATGGCTGAAGAAATCGCAACGGATACAAACGAGAAGGCGGAGATGACGAAATTTGGGAAATTCTGCCACAAACATGGCATCAACTCAAACCTGATTATGCTGAAAATTACTCTGTTTGTCATGTACGGAGGTAAGTTGAGCTCACCCGATCCCCCTTCTTCATCTACTTAACTTTCTTGGTCCAAAATGTCGTCGTCTCGCACGGCGTTTTCTCTGTTTTCATCCGGAAGTGCTCCATTAACGCGATTTTCACTGAGGTCAACTCGAATTTAATTAGAAAAGACAAAAGTCTGGAGGTAGTACATGTGTTCTTAGCTTTGGGACAGCGCGGGTGTATCACGAGCTGTCCGGGACTATTTACGCGAATTTGTAATGCGCGGCTGCCCTGTGAGCATATATTTACCATTATATAGGAAACTGTAATTATGGCATAACCTTGTCTATTTCTGATGGTTACACTACTCCATTAATTGGAGCATACACAGCAAAGCTCGGCGTGTGTTTCCAAACAACAAATAGCCGGCAATTGGATTCTTTAGCTAGCTGGTGACAGCTTTTCCTTTCCAATTAAAAAATTACTGGTCCTTCGGAGATCTGTCATCTCTTAAGATATCAAGATGATCCGGCTGAGACGTACTTTTTAAAAAATTAGTGGTATATGTATACATTGCGAAACTTGAGAGGAATCCTAATGCTTTAAGCTATATGGGATTTAAAATAATGTCAGAAGAGTATAATGTCTTAAATGCAAGCCTTTTTGAGAAATACCATACACACACTTAGTCGATATTTGAAATTGATAACTAAGCGGCGGCATTTGTTCTGTTTTTTAATCTCATCCCAAAAATTCTTTAAAGTTAAAACACAAAATTGTGCAAAATTTTGAGGGCAATATCAACCCGTATTATAAAACTATCGAGCTTTTTACTTTAAGCAATAATTGAATTTAGTAGATGGCATTGCTTTTTGCGGTTTACCAAGATAGGGAAAATTCCATGCGTCTGAAACAACAAACTTAAAGTGAGTTTTAAGGTTTAATTTTTAAATTGTTTTCTCTCAGGGTGAACCTAAAAACAAAATTTAAAACAAAGGAGCCAAGAGCATGTCGAGCCATGCTTAATGAAGGGTTCCGTAGCTGTTACTAACATACAATGCATACATATCCAGACACACACACACACATACAAACAGGCGCGTGCATAGATTTTGCGGTTTTTTCCCGAATAGTTGTTTGAGTCCAAATACGCATAATTTGGTTGGCTATATCTCGTAAATTATTTGACTGTTAATTTTAAAAGTAATTTCAGTTTATGTGCTAGTATACTAGATTTGTTCAGATTTTTCTGAAATTGCGTTCCGGATGATACTTGGTCTTAGCCGACACAAACTGAATCGAAAATGGCCAATTTGGAGTCGCATATTTCAAAAACGGGCATAATTTTAAAAAACGGTTTTAGAAACCTAACAATTATTTTAAATTCCCTTTTTAACGATACCCCACTCGATGGGGTGAATAAACATTTTTTTTCAACTCAACTTTTCATGTAGGGAAGTTAGCCTTATCCCCATTTTTCATGTTTTTTTCCAAAACGTTAATACCTATTTTTGTAACGGGCATAATTATCTATACGTGTACCAAATTTTTCAGCGCTCTAGTCCTAATAGTAGTAGTAGTAGTCTGATTAAAATGGATGTGACATATGGACGGCAACCGTTCCAAAAAATAGTGTTTCGAGAAAAGGACGGAGCTGTTTATACATATAAAATTGACGACACGTAATATTTCTCAGTCGTAATTTTTTTTTTTTAAATTATAAGAATACTTTAAATGAAAAATTGCATGTATGTATTGTTTCGCATTTTTCACATTAATAATTTGCAACTAAATACGTACAATAAGTTTTTTTTTTGAAGTCTTACAACTCAGCCTCTGTTGTTCAGAAAGTGATTGTCACGAAAATTTGCTCTCGGGTCCGTCATCAGGCCGTGGTGGAAATCGCGCAGTGAACCAATTTCGAGCAGTTTAATATGCCTAAAACTGCTGTAGCGATCAAACGATTCATCCAATCACAAAATTCCAGGTGCTATTATAATTTGTGTATAAAAAGACAAGGAAACTAGAAACATAACCAAAAATCATAAATAATAAACACAAATAGCGACTTTCTAAGCAATACATATTATCATTGTTTTATAAGCTTATAAGCCAAAATTGATAAAAATTACGAGTTAGTAGATAATGACAGTAATGAGCAGTGCTCGACCTTTCAACAAACTCAGTCTATCCTTTTTTACAACTGAAAAGTGACGTGTTTTAAACGAAGCTAAAAGCTGCACTCTAAAAAAAAACTTAAATAAATATAATATAATAAATAAAAAAATACAGACATTCGTTGCAAGTTCAGTAATTTTTGATTAACATAAAAAATACTATAATTATTGTGCTGGATAATATCCATGTCAGGGGTTGACGGAGAAAAGTTACAGCCAGAGTCTGTTAAACTACAGGGTTATAAACCATTCTAATTCTGTTTAATTGTGCCAAAAGTTTTAAATTTTTTCATTCATTTACGTATAATAAATACGTGTGAGAAATACTTTCAAAATGAATTTAATAAAAAATAGATGATATGTACTATTTTAAGCTTTCGTTTAGTGCTATAGTTAATGTTGTCCCATAAGCTTCTAATTTTGTTAATATATTTTTTTTATTTGACTTTGGAGAAATTTATTTCATTTATTTGAATCAAGAAAATTCAACTCAAAAAATATTGTTTTCCATACAAATTTTGACACCCTACCCCCTAGAGGTTCGAAAACTCGTTTTTTAGTGAGCATTTAGAAGCGACGAGAAATATAAGTACGTTTCAAAGGAGAATGCATATTTGTGTACAAAGTTGTATAACAATAAAATATGCGCAAATCCTTTTTACTACAATAAAGTGTGAGAGACGTGATACTCTTGGTAGAGCTCAAATGAGAACGACGCTTCCGAAAATTGTTATGATAGCATCCACATCTACATGTGTAAATGTTTTAAAAATTCAGCATGTCAAGAAGATCTAATAAAAATTTCAAGTGTATATTTGAAAAACTTCGCGCTTAGGTAGAAATAATTTTCAAATGCCTTTTTCTCGAAAATGAATTTTTTGAAGTGCAACCACAAATATCTCGAAAGCAACTAAACCGAAATTTTTATTGAAAAATGTTTGATTTCAATTTAAACGTCCCATGTCCTGTTAAAAATTGCCGTTTTTAAAATCTGGTATAATATATGTATGTATGTACATAAATCAAAGATATTGATTAAAAAGCAAAATTACTTACTATTACAAAAATTAATTATGAACAAATAATACTATTGCTCTCAGTTAAAATTATTATTAAAACAAGCAAATGACATACAAAAACCTTAAAGTACAGGGTGGGGCAGAGTAAAGTGTGATTTTGAAAAGCCTGTAAAAAAAATGCCATAAATTTTTCCAAATTATAATTTTACCACCTTAAATTACATAAAAAAGCATTCAAGAAAATTAAGGTATATGTAACTAAGTTTTAAAAATAACTCCAGTAAGATGACGTCCGTCATTGACGAAGTCTCTTCAAAGTTCTTAACCCGCTTTTTAATCGTACAGGCAGTCGGCACCGGTCGATTCCGATTAATTTGAAAATGGGTGCCTGCACGTAAGAGCTATCGTTTTGCTAAAACGCTTTGACAGCGTACGCGCGATGCTAAGGTGTACATCGCTCTATTGCTACTGAATGCTAACGTGCCACGAACATGGCCGACTGCATCCCCATCACCTTCCATCAGCTGAGCACGATTTTCAAAATTGCTCTTTACTCTGCCCCACCCTGTATTAAAATACTGTGGGCAAACTCGATTTATAACATTGTTATACATATTTTGAATGAATTTTTTGAAATAATCAGTTTTTGGTAGGTTGTAATTAGGTTGTACTGAACTTATACAAATACTGCTTATAAAATCCTATTTTTTATTATTAAGTAACAGATTATTCTTATTTTTACCCTTATAACGAACATCGATCGTTATCAGGAACACATGAAATAATAGGCATGCTGTAACCGACTACTAATATTTTATCATTTTATATAAATAAACAATAATCAATTAAAATAATTTTCCATATTTTTTTATAACTAACGAAAATATAAAATATTTACCAAGAATTCCCCCATTATATACAAATTTATTTCATATAAAACAAAAATTCTATTAGAGCATTTCACTATCATAGAACTCACTGTGATGACCTTCTTGCACAATTGAGGTTTTTACACTAAACTAGAGATTTTTTGTCGGTTTTTTTTTCTTCGTAAGCAATGTGTGACAAACAGTATTTTAAACCATGTTTCAATTTGTAGAAGCGTGCGCATAAAAAGATATTTATAGAATTGCTAAGTGGTTGAATTAAGGGGGTGGTCGTTATCAGGTCACTTTACATTATATAATTTAATCTGTTGTTTTGTTCAATTAATTTTTGACGAAGCTACATCTGATGCCGTTTCTTTATTTTTTGATTTTTTAAAACTATTTTCTGGGATTTGTATATAAAAAAATTGGAAAAGGTTCTCAAAACTTATACAATCAACTACTCAATCCAATTACTATTTCGATAGGTTCCCACAAAATATTCCGAAAAATACCCTCTTTTTACATTTTTAGGATTGAATATTCTAATCCACGTTTCTAACTCTACCGCCTTTTGGGAGGGCGGAGTGAATACGCTAATTTAATTTATGATTAGAATTTGTTAAAGCTCTAAAATAAATCTTCAAGCATTAACAATTCAGAAGTTATTCGGATGTTTCATGCTTTTGGAATACAGTATATGGTATTGCATTATACTAGTTAAGATTTTATTGCTAAAGATCTCCCTTTTGTTATAAATTCGTCCAACAAAGCAAAAAAGTACAAAAATTCAGTTAGAACTACAATCGAGAAAATACAATTATGATACCTTAAGTATCAAATCAAAGTCAAATCTGTAAGACTCAATTCTAAACTAACTACAGTCCGTTTGGTAAGAGCGTATCGATGAAATTTCAGGAAGGGAGAGAAAGAGACAACAAATTCTAAAGTGGGAGAGATGGATATTACCTGGAGATACGCGCGTTATGATTAAACTATCATTTTGTATTGAACTTTTTGCGAGTAAAAGCGATTTTCAACATGAATGTTTTGTACTATAAACGTTTTGAAGCTATGTTTCTTTGTCATCATCCGAAAGGACCTAAATGGACTTACGCCCAGGCGGTCAGATACATGAAGAAAGATGTTTCATTTGTAAAGAAGTGGTGTAAGAAGTTTTCGGCGGAAAAAAATGTTGACGACTTGCCACGGAGGGGTAGGACAAGGAAAACTTCAAAAAACAGAGGATATGTCAATTTTGAAGCTTTTCGAGAACAATTTACAGTTGACGCTTAGGCGAGCCAGAAGCCAATTATCGGAAAAGGAATCAACGTGTCTGTCTACACGATACGCCATCAAACACGGCAGTACTACAATCAAACCAGTTTTATCCGAAAGGCACATTAAAAATCGTTTAAAATTAATAAATGAAAACTTAAAACGTGATACGGGCAACGTCGTGTTTACAAATAAGTTATCATTTTGGGCATACCAAGGACCTAAGCGAGTATAGTTAAAAAAGGACAGTAATATTATCGTAGGTACAGTAAAACACTCAATAAAAATTCATATGTGGGGATGCTTCTATTCACTAGGATTCGGCATGTTGGTGACTTTTACTGGAATTCTAAATGCAGAAAGGATGCTGAAAATGTACAAATACGGCTTACTCAAGTCTATAGATTATTGGTTGGGAGCAGGAAATCAATCGTGGGTATTAAAAGAAGACAACGATCCAAAACATAGAAGTCGTCTTTATACCGATTGGAAAGAGAAGGAAGACATCAATGTAATGGAGTGGCCCTCACAAAGTCCTGACGCCAACCCAATTGAAAACGTCTGGGGTCTTATGAATTATGCCGAAAAATAAGTTTAAAATATGGACAATAGATGTAAAGCTATTATAAAAAATAACGGTGACTTCATCAAGTATTAAATATATGGCGTGAGAGGGAATAAATAAAATAACTATTATAGAAACAGATTTTATTTTATTAACTTGGTATCATGTCATTGAATTCTGATCGATATGCTCTTATCAAACAGACTGTAACTGCTCTTCATGCACTTTTTAAAATATGTATGTATGTCTTAATTCGGCTATCATTTTAATTTGCTTCTCAAAACCACAGAAGCGAATAACGAACCCCACGCGTAAGACAAAATCACACCTACTTATTCTTATGCAGTTAAACTCCGACACCTAATAAAATTAGTCAAGCGCTTGTGTGGCATCGTCTCTATGTGTCGTCGCGTTGCTTCGTCAAATAGCGCGCATTCCAGATTGTGATAGCCTCAAATTCAACTACACCCCTGATCCGATTTAAATACGCAGCAGCTAATAAAAGTGTACCTTTAAGATAGTGAGGAGATACATAATCACAGCTGCATTTCCGTTTGTGCTGTCGTCGACATGGCGCAATAATTCGTTCTTCTTTTCTCTGGACACAGCTGAACCTCAGCCACTCATGTCAATTTACTTCTAAATTGAAGGGTGAATGAGAAGATCACTGCAAACGCGGCCGCTTGTGTATAGTATAAAGACACATACTTCTACTCGGGAAATCTATGAAGTGTTACTCTTTAAAATCTATTTTTTAGCATTTGCAACAATCGATTGATCTTTAGTAAACGAAATACAACAATATTGTAAAATAACAGATAAGATCGAAAATGATCGTCGTTCGTCTCGAAAATCGGTTCAGATACCACTATTAAATCAATACACCAAAAGTAAGCTCTTTCAACACACTTTCATTCTCAAGAGTATCTAACAAACCTTGAAGCCAATTCTTTTAGACAATTCTTGAAAATTCAAATGTAAGGATTTTCATTCCTTCATTATGATTGATCTTTATATTGAAGAGGCTTTGGTTCTGGAGTAGATTTCAAGGATTGATCGTTTTATTTATTAACAGAATAGTGGCCTAGTGGACTATTTTTGTGATAACCATTATCTCCAGTGTGACAAACGTGTCATTATTGTATGCAAGACGGACACAAATATGTCAAATTATTGTAGACACTTGTCCATTTTGACGCGATTTATGAAATCGTTCAAAAGTTCCTAGTTCTTAAGGTTAAGGAAATTGTTGCCCGGTTTATCTCATTTTTCCATGCGATCATGAATATTAGTGTAATCGTTAATCTATTTTAATGTAATAAACATGTGCATCCATTTAAACAATCGAACACATTTTATTTCTTCACATTCGAACCAGTGACTGAATACTTGTAATACTATAAATTGGGTTCACTGCATTAGATCCGATTTAAGCCTGACTCAACCTTGGCTTATGCATGTTTTGAACAATAGTTCCCTGTATACGGCATACTAAATATAGTTTCGTTAAAAATCAACCGAAACAAAAAAGACGGACAAGTGCGAGTAGAACTGGTTTAGTAAGAAGTTACTTTATTATTATCTATTATAACTTTGAGTCATAGAAAGAATATTATCACATAAAAAGTCTATTATTTTGATTTAAATCAAAAGAAAATTTCACATTGAATTACAAATTAATGATTTTCGGATTTAATTCTTCACTTGTGCCAAAAGACCTACCTTCGTGCCAAATTTCAAGAAAATGGTTCACCGGGAAGAACCCTATAGGTTTTGATGATTAATGAGTGCAACTTGTATATGACAATACGCTTTGAATGGCATCTTTATATTGCGTTAAACTAGAAACTTAAATTTTGTACAGCAGTATGAGACTATAAACATTAGTATTCAATAATAATTTCAACTTGATACATAAAGCCGTTTCTGAGAAAACACATGGACAGACGGCCAACAAAGTGATCCTATTCCATTTCGTTCCGTTCCAAAGAAAGTGGAGTATTACACAATATACTAATTATCTTTGGCTTATCCTAGCAGATTTTAAAAATATCAATTTTTGATAAAATAACGGACGTTTGAATTGAAATCAACGATTTTTCAGCAGAAATTCGTTCGTTTCTGAAGGGGAAAAAATTCCTTTTGGCGGCAGCCAGAAGAAAAAGGTAAATTTCAATGTGGTAAAAATGATTTTTACATAAGGGTATGTAATGCTGCATTCCCCACCCCCTTTATCGATTCACCCTATTTGCGAACATACATGAGATATTGCCACAAAGTATATGTATGTAAGCCAAGTTTAATCAAAATCGATTAAGAAATATATGGTCCAAATGGAAATAAATTAAAATATATAGCGAGGTGAAGGTTCCCCGCTCCTTTCCTCAAACCTTGTAATTTTTTAACATAACCTAGATATCGAGCCAATAAATGTGTACGCAAAGTTAGATCAAAATCAGTCTAGGAATGCGTCAGCTATCGCGGTAAAATAATAACTTTTAGAAACCGATATAGCCGATTGACCGATCACCACTATTTTGATACTCGACTTAGAACATGTCGTCAATGTGTATGTTAAGTTTGGTCAATAGCGGTTAAGAAATACCCAAGATATTTGGGGTTCAAACCTTTTTTATATAATTTATGTGGCCCTATATAAATTTGAAGCGAATCGGAACTGTGGTTTTTGAGATATTTCTGGCACCGCAAAAATTCAATTACAAGAAAAACACTTTTGAAAATTAATAATACTTGAGAGCAGCAAAGAAACTCCGAGCTTAGATCGTATCGATCGGATGTGGAAGATTGTTGGAATATCGACTTGAAATTTTCATGATACATATTATTGAGATGTTAAACACTGAGGTTTGGGAAAGAGGATGTGGTCATCGTTATAATGTAGATATGTTCCTTGCTTTCTGAGGTAGTGACGATGGTTGATATGCTTGTTTAAATAACAAACAATTAGATCAACAAAGTGGAAAATTTTGAACGCAATATTGGGCTGAAAGACCACGAGTGCACCCTTAATCAGGTTCAGAGTGACAATAATGCATCCTAAAGCCTCTGTCATAAATAAATAAATCTTGTGATACTGTTCAAACCGAGGACAATCACTTAGAACGACATCAAAAACGCCAGGAAGTGCAACTCCCACTCCCTTAAGTAATGTTCCAATTTTCAAATATATTAAGGTTTTAATCAAAAACTCAGAGAATAACATTTGAGATATATGGCTGTTTTGGCAAGGAAAATGGACAAATCTCTTAAAATTTTTAAAAAATTACTTTTAAGGATTTAATTTCTGCCAATGTTAGAAACATACTGATTTCTTATTATTTGTGAATATATGTATGTACATATATTTTCCAAGAGGCCCATAAGCATAAAAGTTATTTTTCAAAACAATTATTCAATTCCCCAAGGACAAATTTTGAAAATGGAAGAAATGGTTTCAATTTTGTTTGATTACTTGCTGCCATACTCCAAAGTTTTTATATTTTATAGTAGTGAAATAATGTCTAGTTAGTAGTTCTGTATAAGCTATTCATGTTTTTTAAAGTTATCTAGTTTTCTTTACTAAAGGTGAACTGAATTTGTTCTTTTTTCAATTTTAGAAGCGCCCTTAAACTTATCGTATCGGCAACTCCTGTAAGTTTCAACAACTTACATTCATCAATTAAGAACTACCATAATGTTATTTATAGTTATGTAACTTATTTTCAAGAATGTTCATTGTGAATAATTAATATTGGCAAGCATGATGTTGATTGAATTAAAAGTTATTTATCTATATTTATTCTTAGTGAATGAGAAACATAACTCCGCAACAGCAATTCTTTTAATGACTGATTAAGGGCTACATACACCTAGAAATTTTAAAGTAATTAAATAAACTAAAAACCAGAACGAATTAAGAAAATTGGGTCGTCAAATATTAAATATAATTTACATATTAGACTAGGTACTAGATATTAATAATAACTTATTGATTTTGACAACGGGTATAAATTCTGTCTGAAAGGATTTGTAAGGGGATGGCAAATTATTTATTTTTTAATGATCACATTGAAATCTATCTGGCTGCTGTCACAAGATCATTTTTGAAATTTTAGGCCCATATTCATTTTCACGACCCAAAAAACCTAAGTCATTTTTTCATTGCGAGGCGTTAAAGGCATATACACTAATATACATACATATATGCATGTAAAGATTTGAAAGTAAGAGTAAAATAAATATATAATTTTCTTTTCAGCCACATCGTCACTCTTACCGTACCTGACAATTCATATGCAGTCTATAGGATTAACAGTAGAAGAAATCGCCATTATTTACTTGGCATTGCCCTTCACAACTTTTCTGAGTCCACCAATCACAGGTAAGTCGCAATTGTTTTGTATTATTATAAAAGAAATTGTTTTTCAAAATCTAGGAAATATAATTTGTCGTACTCCTCCCTTACGAAAACACTTTGCGTTTTATTCAAGTGGTATCTTATCTTTTCCAGTAATAGGCGTTAGTTCATTTTGTAGTGGCTAATTGCTTTATTGTTCCTGCAATTAAATACATGTATATTGGGGTCTTATCGTACACTGCAACTCATGCAGAAGCATCTACTGCAATAAGCCAAAAATAAATAGGCTTGGAAAATATACGACTGGATTATTTGTTACTTCTGGATTTTTTCAAATAAATTGTGAGATAAGAATGCTCAACGTTTGAGAAAGATATTAACTGCCACAATTTGCAAGTGAAGTCTTTTATAAATAAAACTATTTATTTGAAATAAAACTTCGATTCGACGGTTGATAATGTAATCTTGTAAAGTGAGACAGAAGATATTACAATTATAGGGCAACAATGAAAACTGTTCAATGGGTGGAATTTAATAATTTAAAAAAAGTTAGTTAAGACTCTAAGATTAGCAATAAAATAAGTAAAGAGACAAAAAAACAAAGAAATTACGTCGCGTGGCTTTAAGTAAGATACGACTTCGCTGTATTTGGTCTATGTTCCAAAGCTAAATTAATTCTGAGGAGTCTTGTGGGTGGTCTTTTAGTTAATTATGAAGTACACAGAGAATTTGATCTTCATTTACATAATTTAGTACATAATGTTCTTTACTTTTTAATAAAGTAAGGATTCTACACCATTTTATATTTAGTATTCTTTGAATAACGCACACGATTTATAGCGAAAACGTAAGATGAGTTTTAGAAGTGAAGACGGTGAAGTGAAGCGATATAATTGATTTTTACTGAAATACTTCGGAAAGCAACCAAGAAATTTGGTAAGGTATTAAAAGCATTGGGGCAATTTTATACAGGAAGCTTAGATGAACTAACTGAAATCTAAAACCACTACAACAATTTTGTACAGAAAACTTAGGTGAATTTACAAAAATCCTTCAGTAAATAAGGGCGTCCGCAACTGTAAAATTTCATTAAACTGGCTTGAAAATTGTTCAAATTACACTTAAAACGTTTGAAATATCGTTTGCGATATTATTACAATTTTAGGTACCTACATATATGTGAAGTGAAACATATTACATAAATAAACTTTGCCGACTAAAAATACGACTGCGTACGTCTTTGGCTCTTGCAACTTGATGTGTGAATCATATTGAATTAACAAATTTATATTCTGTCAAGTGTTAGTGATAAACCTGACACATTAACACGTAAATACTACAATACGATGAAAACAACATACATTTATATTATAGAAAATTGCAAACTACTGTGATAAACTAAACTTCAAAATCACAGGCCTGTAAATAAAAATAAAATGCCCCTTCTCAGATTTTGTAACTGATTAGGTGTTTTAGGACCTCCTACTTGTAATTACGAAACTAAACTCCGTTTCATTCCATCACATTACACAATAAAATCTGTGAAATTACTCAATCAATTTAAAAAATTCATAATAAAAACATAAGTATGTATGTAGTTTAAATTTGTTTTATTTAAAAAAATCATTACGCGTTAATAAGTATTTTAAAATATTACGGAGGCTTGTGGAACCTCTTTTCTTTTGCTCGTCGAAGCCATGTTAAAAGTATTTACGGGTACGTTCGATTTTAAAAATTAAACTGACGTTTATTTAAGCGACATATTTCTTATAAATGGTAAGAATTACTTACTTAATGAATAAACTAAGAATGATTTCGAAGACACCCTAATTAACATCTTGATATTCTAATGAGATGAAATTTTGTGTAGCGAATCTTTTATCATACAATATACGTACATATATATTTACATATGTATGCTGAGAATATTGTTTTAATTTTTTTTAACAAAAAAAACGAAAATGTTCAAGAATTTTTGACTCAGCAATTTTATTAAATGTTTTTTTAGTACTAAGCAAACATTCAAGATTTTTTACAAATTATTATTATTATAGCAGAATTCGAAGTAGAGGCCTCGAGAAAGGGTCACAAAATGGTCATGAGGATAACTCCGGTCTAGGACGTCTGAAACAAAAAGTTTAAATAACGTTTTTTCAGAAATTGCATCAGCTAAAAGGCTTAGTAGCATAAAATCAAAGCCAAAAATTTTTAAAATGGCGCGCATTTTAAGAACAAAAAATGTTTTTTAGGTGATAATACACACAAAGGGATACAAATTGAACAAGTGTATGTATATTAGGTCAAGATTCTTCTAAGACCACAGGGTGGTATATTAACGAATAATCGATAGCTTAATTATTTTTCAATATATCCCAGTTAGGGCTCCAAAAAACGTCAAAATGAGAACATTCCAATAAACTTCTGAAAATACAGTTGCCAAGGAAAATAACAACCTTGTGTATAATTTTACTCATATTATTTGAAAATTTAACCTAGTTCTTTTGCAAAATTTTACATTGGACAGTTGTGTAAATTATACATTCCGAAGGCATTTTGCTTAAACCTTGGGAAAAAACGTTCCCAAATGCTAAGTCAAATTAACAAAGGTACATATTTAAGATAATTTACCCAATATGTAAGCTTGGTAGAAAACAAAATACAAGGCCAATTTTTACCTATAAAATTCCATACAAAATATTGTACCCAAGCTTGTTTAGGTAATTTTATATTTATAATAGCTTTTTCGCTCGGTGTAGCTGGGTAAAATTATTTACTGCTTACAGATTTCTAAAAGACCCTGTGTGAAATGTTTCATCAAAACTATGCAGGAGCTCTTCTACTTTGATGTAACAAACATACTACGTCCATATATACAAAAGTTATGAATATGGAAAGAAATGTTTCGGTCGATTATGCTTCCCAAGATGTTTAACTTTAATATATCCAACAATGTTTTTGCACAGTTTAAGAAAACCTCGCTTTTACTTTATTTAACACGGTTTATTTACAGAGTAAATAATTTAAAAATCATATTCCTGCTGGCAGCTTTCATGAAAAACTTACAAGTAAAAATTCATCTGGGTCCATCTCGCTGTAAACGAATGAATTAATGAAACTAGCGACGAATAATTAATTTAATAATATTATTTCTAGTGTTCAATTTAACGTTTTTATTCTTTTTTAGGCAATATGCATGCGTTCTGAATTTTTTTTTAGTTATTATATTAATAATCATACGCATAAATCTCAATTTTAAATCTATAAATGTATTTTATGTATGTATGTAGATACTATGAATACACAAAAATCTTTTTACACCGTTTTCGAATCAGATAAAATCATCTTACACGTTTTGTAGATCAGCTAGAGTACATGTAGTAGAGTATAGTTACTAATACATTATGTATTTAGAGTAAATACTAGAAGACATATTTTTTTTCACCAATAGTTCTATCGAAACCTGGTAAGATAAGCAGATTGAGAGCCTAAAACCATTGATTGTTTTTTTCAGGATTCTTGGTAGACAAATTTGGAAAGTATAAGCCAGTAGTAGTAATGAGTCTATTACTAAACGCACTGTTCCATCACTCTCTACTTTTTATACCTCAGCAAGAAATCCCTGGTACAGTTCCTTCAGCTTACGTTATGAGGCATCCACAAACTGGGAATGTTGAGGTAAACTCACTACTCTAGCGTATCCTCTGTCAACTGTTCCTCTACACCACGTTTTCTTATGATTTATAGGTTTGGTGGTCACCCTGTCCTAGTCGGGAGTGCCCTGAAGAAGACGAGATCTATGTTATAGTAGATCGATGCCTTGATCACTGCCTCCTGCTCGAGCAGAATCCAAAAATTGAGATTGTTCCTCCACCAACAGATGCTCCTCTTCGGGAAGAGCCAGATATTGGAGAAATTGATGATCTTGGATTTCACGTAAGTAAAAAGAAGCACAAAGAGACCGGGCCGAGTAGAGGCAAGCCGCATGATGTACTTAGTTCCACGACTCCGTTTCCACTGATATTTGCAAATAGTAAGGATGAGTCTCAAAGATATGCGTAAGATCTCATTTAGTTGTGTTACAGGGACGGGAAATGGTACCTACGATGAAAACAGCGATAGTTGGGTGCTGGCAGATAGTGAAGATGCTGCATTCTTCTATCTTGACATGCATCCGGACCTTGCAGATCCCATTGAGCAATTGGGAATTGAAATTGAACCGGACGATAATGAGACTGTGACAGATTTCAAGCAGAGATTTGGTGAGAAATTGCTTTGGAGCGCTGGTGTTAATGTAACTGCATTGGAGGAAGAGGATCTTCGATGTGGTGGTTTGGTCACAAAATCAAATATGTCTAGGAAATATAACGAGAGACTTTCGGAGTTGGCAGTTGATTGTATGGTACAGAAATGCAGATTTAGGAAAAATGGACCGGAAATCTGCCCTCCTGACTACAAAGAGAGTGATGACACTATTTTCTGGATTTACTTTTTGTTGAGGTAATTTACCCATTTTTACGTTAATCTATACAGAGTACGAGTAATGTGCCGCAATATAAATTTATACTATAATATAATATCCCATAATGTAGTTTTTATACCTCCCAGATGGCTCACATGCCATCCTTTTAACATTAGCGAATCGTTTCATTCGCATGATCATTCTTAAAAGCTTTAAATGCATAATTTCTTATGTTCACTATTTTTCCTTTATTGCCCATAATTTTTTTTATAACATAAAATTTATATATAACTCAAGTTTTCGTGTCGACTTCGAATATATGGTAGCTTTTAAAATTTTAGAATGTTCTACAGTCCGTTGCAAAGCTATAGCCGCACCCCGAAAAAGTGCGGTAGAGTTACTTTGAATCGGGAGGGGAAAAATTTTTGTTTATCACAAGTATTACTGAGTCAAGTAGTCTCTGATCATGCAAAAAGAATTTCCGCGTGGATGCAACAGAACGAGTAAAATGGTAAAATAATGGAAAAGTTAGGAAAATTGGTGTTGCATTGTTATAGCCGCACTTAGAATTTTATTATTTTTCCACATACATTTATTTCAAAAACATCAATTAATAATCAATAGTACGGCCACTGTTTACTATTACATCCAGCTTCCTTTTCGGCATGGATTCCACATATGGTTTCAGTTTTTCTGGTGTCCAAGAAGTCCAAGCTGTCTGAATGGCATCTCTGAGCTCATGAACTGTGGTGAACTGCTTTCCGTCCTGTAAACTCTCCTGACCAGCCAGTCCTAGATGTTCTCTATAGGATTCAGATCGAAAGAACCTGTTGGCCAGTCATGAACTCTGATATTTTATCTTGGAAAACAGTTCTTAGTTGAATTTCTTACCTGTATCCTGGCATTATTCTGTTGAAAGTTCAAATTTTCTTCAGGATAATGCCCAATGTATGGACGTAATTTTGATAAAAGACCTCCTAGTACTCGACACTGTTCATCCGACTGAACGGAAAAGCAACTTCGAGCAGCCCATGGCTACTAAACGCCTCCCAGACCATTAAAGACCTAGCCAAAAATTTCTGGTTTGGAAATAACGTGGCTTCTTGCGCAAATCCCGCCAATGAGCTCAATAAGATTTTGGTTCGTAAATGGGAATGAATCTATGCAAACCTGATTCCAGTTTTGACCACAATATGTACGGCCTGAGCGGTTACTGGCGGGATTTGCGCAAGGAGCCACGTTATTTCCAAACCAGAAATTTTTGGCTAGGTCTTTAATGGTCTGGGAGGCGTTTAGTAGCCATGGGCTGCTCGAAGTTGCTTTTCCGTTCAGTCGGATGAACAGTGTCGAGTACTAGGAGGTCTTTTATCAAAATTACGTCCATACATTGGGCATTATCCTGAAGAAAATTTGAACTTTCAACAGAATAATGCCAGGATACAGGTAAGAAATTCAACTAAGAACTGTTTTCCAAGATAAAATATCAGAGTTCATGACTGGCCAACAGGTTCTTTCGATCTGAATCCTATAGAGAACATCTAGGACTGGCTGGTCAGGAGAGTTTACAGGACGGAAAGCAGTTCACCACAGTTCATGAGCTCAGAGATGCCATTCAGACAGCTTGGACTACTTGGACACCAGAAAAACTGAAACCATATGTGGAATCCATGCCGAAAAGGAAGCTGGATGTAATAGTAAACAGTGGCCGTGCTATTGATTATTAATTGATCTTTTTGAAATAAATGTATGTGGAAAAAGAATTAAATTCTAAGTGCGGCTATAACAATGCAACACCAATTTTCCTAACTTTTCCATTATTTTACCATTTTACTCGTTCTGTTGCATCCACGCGGAAATTCTTTTTGCATGATCAGAGACTACTTGACTCAGTAATACTTGTGAAGAATAAAAATTTTTTCCCTCCCGATTCAAAGTAACTCTACCGCCCTTTTTCGGGGTGCGGCTATAGCTTTGCAACGGACTGTATATTGAATATAATTGGTACATTTTAAAGCGCTTCTGTTTCAGGGTGAATTTTTGTGAGTTTTTAGAAGGTGTAATTTAGTACAAAAAAGTTATTATTTTAGACCGCCACTTTGAACCGAATATATAATCAGCTACCCTAAAAATATATAAACCATGTTGCCATTTCACAGATAATTTAACATATTTATTTCGTTTTACCACTCTTATGTAGAGTGTATTTTTTCCAATAAAAAAATATTGGTCTAAATCGGCTCACGCGTTTCAAAGTTATGCGCGAACAGACATACAAAACTACATACGCATCGAAGCGATAATCTAATTTTTTTTTTAAATCGGTTATTAAATTTAACATAATAAATAAATTTTCGTAGTACTTTTGAACTTTAAGTTTGTGTATGACCTTATTTTACAAATTTATACTTTCTGAAACCTGTGAATGCACTATTGAGCTAAAATTCTAGTCTAGGTGAAAACTTAATCAAAATCTCCAACCGCGTTCCATTTTAATTAATTTCTTTCGGCAAAACAAATTTTTATACACTTGGAATATATGATTTATTTTCTCCTTATAGATTTTTAGCTACTACTATGTTATCAGCTGGCGTAACCATAATGGACCCTATCGCCCTAACGATGATTGAAAAGTACGGCGGAGATTTTGGAAGGGAACGTCTTTTCTCAAGCATTGGAATGGCTATTTTCTCTCCAATCACTGGTATTTTGATTGACTACACCTCCAGAGGATTGGGCTACACGGATTATTCGGCCGCCTTCTACACCTACGACATTCTCCTGATCATTTCTACAATTTCGGTGTTCCTGATGCCTTTGGGAGAGAAACTACCCGCTGATAATGTCTTCCGCGATCTGTGGAATCTTCTGAAGATGCCGCATGTTATAATTTTCATATTGTTCCTATTCGTTCTGGGCAATTTCTGGGGCTTCATTGAGAGTTTCTTATTCCTCTACCTCAAAGAACTGGGTGCTCCCAACTATCTCTTAGGTTGGATTTTGTTACCTGCTTTCACGACCTATATTTAATTTTTGTGGTATTTTAAGGTATCACCATTACCGTCGGTACTGTGAGTAGTATACCCTTTTTGTACGGCGCTGAGAAGATAACAAGGATATTTGGACACGTTAATTTGATCGTTATAGCTTTCTTCTCCCATGCTGGTCGTCTGGTGGGATATTCCTTCATTGAGTGAGTAGGCCTCAATTTGTCGTGGTAAATTGTTGTAATAAAATAATTGTTTTACTACAGAAACGCATGGTGGTGCTTTCCTTTCGAAGCAATGGAAGCTTTGTCCTGCCATCTTATGTGGGTCGCTGCAGCAACGTACTGCTCTATTTTAGCACCAAAGAATTTACTAGCAACTCTCATTGGTGTTCTCGGAATGGCTCATTTCAGTTTAGGTATGTTGAAAATTTGTCCTTTCTTTTCGGTTTTGTTCTGGAATATCCTGCATGGTTTCCAAAAATATAATGTAGTGGTATAAGTTGATTTTGAGGTCTCCTCACGGATTTTGAAATTCTCCACAATTTCTCCATGCGCCCGCGATCTTTTGGTCAAAAATGATGCAAAATATTCCATCGAATTTCTGTAAAATATTCTATTACCAGTTTTCGATTTTTAACTTTATAAGACAAATGCGTGCTTGTCACAATTGATCAGTTGAAAAGGATATTTACCTTTAATTCGTTAATTTCAAAGGTAGGTATTTATTTATAAGGTATTTATACAATTTGCAACGAAACTTGGTGGGAATATGCAAAAAATCGTCACAGCAAAATATCACTCTTCAAAATTTCAAAGATAAATATATAGGAGAAGTACAAGTGACCGACAAATTTGTTTTGCATATTCGTCACTTTTGACTCCAAGTGAATACTCCTACAGAGTTTTATCAAAATCCGCGAGGAGACTTCAAACTCAATTTATCGGTTGTATAGATGTTGAAAGCTTGTTAAAGATAGTCCCTATAGACAATTCACAGCTTTTGTAAGGGTCTCCTCTTTTTTGCAATTTTTTCAAACGAATCCTAAAATAAGACAATACGACAATACTCTGTTCCAGGAAGAGGTAGTGGATCATTCACTGGAGGTCTCTTAATCGGCCATGTAGGTACCCGAGATGCTTTCCGGTACATGGGCCTCCTAGCGGTAGTCGGCGGAATCTCATATGGTATCCTTCACTTGATTTGGTTAAGGAAATTTGACCATCAAGCTGATGACCGAGACGATGACGCTGAAAATGGTGAAACAGATAAACTAACAGAGCCAACGAAGAAAGATGTCGGAACCACAATGTCTCAAGAACGTCTCAGTCTTATGATCAAATACAATCAAATTGGAAGCCTGACATCGCTGCCTAGGGGATCTAGAGTAAGACAAATATTTGAGTTTGACAAATATTTAGAATAATCTTCTTTAGCCAGCTTCTCCGTATATTTTTCAGAAATAATTATTAACCAAAAATTTTCCATTTTCTAGGTCGACATTCACGATCACTTGACGCACCGGAGGAGCAGTTATAACATTGAATCAGTTAAGGTGAATAAAGGAGGTGGCGGCAGTGCATCCAAGGTGGATCTCCTCAAGTCGGCGCTTGAAATAAATCACAAATCATCAAACAACTCGGTGCTTAGCAAGGCTGATAACAAAACTTCAAATCAGTCGCTTGGGAGGAACCGAGCAGATAGTGCACCAAAGCTGAGTCATCCGAACATGAAAAATATCTCGCAACCAGCCCTGGAAGCTGTTGTCTTAGAAGTAAGTAAACTGATAATGCCACCGAGCTCTGTTTACATTCATGATCTTTTAATGGTCGATTTTTGGAAACAGGGTGTTGAGTCCACTTTCCATCCCACAGCTAAAATAAGGAAGTACCCAAGCGGACTGCTATTTACGAAGCCCGCTCTGGAGTTTTCTGTCTTACCGAATTCGATTATATCGGTAATTAGGGCTATTTCTTACGTATTTTATGCATGCGGTTTGCTCAGTTTAATTAGGGTAATATTTCTGCATGAAAATGTAATTAAATATTATTGCATGAAAAAACTAAACGTAAACTGTTATTTCATAAATTCATGTCTAACATTTCGAAAAGAATGTGAATTACCGCATGTGTTATGCTTAATTCGAGAGAGGTACGGAAGCTTGATTTATATAATCTCGACATGACAAAAACCGAGATTTTGTTAAGTTACTAAAAATCACAAAATCTCGACTTGAAGACTTTCGTCGAGTAAAAACCTCGACCTAGTAAAATGTCGATTAGGAATACCTCGATTATTCTCGACAATATTTTTTTGTGTACACGAAAAATATTATACATTATTGTTTTTAATTAATTTTGTGTATTAATTTAAAAATAACGAATGCGTGCTGGTCTGCAGGGATAATATTACTTGTAGAAACACGCATTTTTGTTTTTAATTAAATGCTAATGCATGCTTGTCATCGCTATTAGGTCCAAAAGGATATTTTCCTCTGATTCGTTAGTTCAAAAAATTTTGCAGATATTTTTTTATAATATAAAGGCAAACATCGTTAATTTTAAATACTTTCATAATTTGATACAAAAATTTGCTGATGTTTCCACAAAATCCTAACGCAAAAATGTAACTTTTCGAAATTTTAAAGTTAAATATCTCAGGAACAACAAACATATTTTGGATATTTTTCACCATTCACTTCAAATTCATTTTCCCATCAAATTTCGGCCGGGGCGGTCGAATCTGAATATATTAATTTTATTTATTTATTGAGATTATGATAAATTGAGATAGACAAAGGCGAGATTTCGTTACAGGCAATACTTTCGTGGTCGGTATTTTAAAAATCACGATATCATACCCAAACCGCTTAATTCACCAATCCCTTTTCGATTTTCTCTGAGTACATGGGTTTGATTCCCAAAGGAAACTCTGGATAAAAACGAGATAAAATAATAACAAAAAATCCATCCATTTTAAAGATTGTGTAAAGCATCTAGAAAACTTTAAAAGTTTCCAGGCCCATCCATTTATCACAGACGGCTTTAGCTTCCTAAATACTAAATTCACTATATTTTCATTTTAAATTGTAAATTTAGCTTTTTTTCATAGTACACATAGCAGAAAGTTGATAAATGAGCTCTGATAGGTTTTTGTTTTCATCTAAAAATAATTATGTATGAATTTAGCATTTGGAAATTATAAGATAAAAGATTTTGGAAACAATTTGGATTCTCGGACAAATTCACATAAATAATTTATTTATGCTCGACACGAATCTGACCGTTGTTTTTTTTATTGAAACCTCCGAAATATAACTATGCTATTGTTTAGGTAGCTTGACAGAAAACCAAAAACTCAGAGTTGTGGATTCGTTTGCAAGGGATTGCATGCATAGTAAAAATATTATATTAAAATATTTGTTCGAGTATTTAAATACAATGAAATGCTTTTGTTGAAATCCTCTCATGGGTTTTCACTTTTAAGACCTATACAAAAATTACGACGTCATTAGGGGGTATGTAAAGACCAGAGCTTGGTGCGGTACTCAAAATTCGTCGAGAACCACTAAATCGATTCGCTTGAAAATTTAGTTACGAACAGAAAATTAAGGCAAAAAAAGTAACTTCGGAGAATGAAATAAAAAAACTCAATAAACAAAGCCTTAATTAAGAAGGCACTTAATTAAAAGTATCTAATAAATTGGTAAATGATAATTGGTCTTACTGCGATTTTTCAAAATGAATTCTTATGACAGAATAAATTTTTAGCTAAAGAGTTGCATGGATAAAAATTGAATTATAAGAAATAAATTAAATTTCATGAATGCCTTTGTTCTTCCACAGGACGACGAACGTCGAGAATCAATTCCGGAAGAGGCGGAGCCAAATAATAGTTCAACGCGGGTAACAACGAGTAGTCTTAGTAATGAAAATGTAGCTAGCACACCTAGGATAAAAGACTCACAAAATCATAATGAAGGAGGCACATGATAGTTCCTGGAAATTGATAAATGCCCTTTAAACGTAACGCCACCGCATTGATGATGATGGATTCACATTTCCTAATTGTAAAACAAAAAATCTCATAGCACAAGCTGGAAATTTCATCTTTCTATGTTATATACCTACTTTTAATTTTGAGGTCCTTAACTGGCTGCTTCTGTAAAATAATCAAACAAGTTTGTTGCTATTTTTACTAAGACAAAACTTTAATAAATTAAGACGTTTAAATATTATTGATGGTCAAGTTTTATTGAACCGTCCTCGTGTCAATGAAAATGAAAATGGTCTACAAAATAAAAATTTAAAAACAACCACTGTCTATGTAAGTACATACAATTGCAATTTTCTGTATTAGATTCTAATACCCATGTTCGTAATCACGAAGTATCCGCAAGTTTCCTTAGCCTCCCTTACTACTTCTTGTTATGTCGGAGGAAATTACTTTGCTTGAAAGATTTTAAACTTCAAGAATATTTTCAATTTGGAAAAATAAAAGCTTTTTTTTATGAAAAACAAAAAGTTATTGCTCTTAAGTTAATTTAATTAATTATTTTTCTTCATAAAAAGAGCAGCAAAACTGAAATCGGCCCATTGCAAAACTTTCGTGTATATGCACACAAACTTTTTGAATTAATTATTTACTCATAACCCTCACCAATTTCTAAGTTCATCTATCCAACATGGTTTTACTCAGGTATGTTCAATTATTACTAATCTGTTAGGATTTTATTTTTTTGGTGAGAGTTTCCATTGGTGGAAAGAAAGCAGTCATGCAAAAACCACGTATGTATACATATTCGTGTGTTAGAACATAGAAAATGTGTTTTAAAATGAGGCAAAGTATATAAAAACTAATTTAAAATATAATATTAGAAATTAAAAAAATAAAACTTTGCCTTGGACTTTTGAGCTTAAAGTCCAAGTAATAGAGACCCTCTTTATGCGTGGGGGGTTAAAAATATATTCGGTCAACATTTTTTATACATATACATATATTTCCAAGTATACTGATTTAAAATCCGTAAGACGAGTAAAAAAAGCTTCTCAAAAGTAAACTCATCGTGTAAAAAAGCCACATAAAAAAAAAACACGTAGAAAGAGATATATGTGTTATAGGGTGTTTTATTAGGGGTATACAAATTCAAAATGAAATAAAACACGTAAAAATAATGTTAGTGGCCATGGTGTTGGCTTTATTTAAAAGGCATTTTTATTCATTTGTGTTTAAACATATGGGCGCCATGCCATGGCTAGCTCGAATGAAGCGTAATCGGCAAGTCCAATTTTCGACCACTTTATTGGGGCCGTATATCGGCAATAACGCGGCGAATGTTGACTTCAAAGTAGTCCCAACGAAAGTAGTTTATCAGCGTAGACGAGTGACTTCACATATCTCCAAAGGAAGTAATACAAAGGTATGAGATCACACGATCTTGGAGGTCCGTTCACAGGCCCATTATGCGAAATTATGCGCTCATCGAATGTTTCCCGCAATATAATGACGGTGTCGCGTGCTGTGTGGCATGTTGCACCATCTTGTTGAAACCAAAGCTCTGCCACATCAATACCATTCTACTGAGAGATGAAGAAGTCAGCAATCATGGCTCTATAGCGCTCTCCATTGATGGTAACATTCTGGCTGGCATCATCTTTAAATAAATATGGGCCAATGATTCCACCTGTCCATAAAGCACTCCAAACAGTGATTTTTAATGGATGTAAGGGCGTCTCAACAAAGGCTTCTGGGTTTCCTCCACTCCAAATAATTGAATTTTTGGTTGATTTATTTAATCGGTTTAATTGCCAAAACTCAAGTCACAGAAGGTAGTGTGATATGACATATACTTAAATTTCATTAAAACAACATTATAATTAGGTCTTTTGTTACGTCACATATGTAAGCAGCTGATGCTCCAAATAAAAACGGAAAATATTGTATTAATGCATACTCCTGCAAGAATTCAAAGAAAAAGTCATAGCTTTTAGACAAATTTACCATACGTTCGATTGAATATGACTAAAATACAGTGAAATAGAGCCAAAATAATAATCGCATATTGATATTAACACAACAGACCTTAATCATAACATAATATAAGACATCATAACATATCTTGATATTTTTTTATGAAAACGTCGAAAATCACTTTTTGTTGTACAGGACGATGGAAGTGATGGACGAAATAAATCATAAACCTTTCATTTTACTGAATTTTCCTCTGCAACCTCTTTATTTTAAAACTTAACCAGTTCGTATATACAGAAAATTTAAAGTATTTTTAGGAAATTCAGTGATATATATGATAAAATAGTAAAAATCCAGCGTAATTTTTTGGTATTTAACCTGGACAAAATAAATCATACACTTTACTACAAGAATCATAAAAAAATATTGAAAACTTCAACAATGTTTAGTATTTATTGTTGCTGCCTTTAGCTTTTAATACCATTTCTAGCCGACGCGGCATACTTTTGACGAAGGTTTTTTGATATTCAGCGTCGATTTAATCCCATGCCCCCTAAGTGCTTCAAAATACACGAGTTTTTGTTGATAACGTCAGTTTTAACGACATTGTTGTCCAATTAGCCCCACAGATTCGCAATGGGGTTGAGATCGGGCGACTGCGGTGGCCATTTCAGCGTTTTAATTTTCGTAGATTTGAAAAAAAGCAGTGGTTTTCTTCGCATATTCCAACTTGTTTACTTTGAAGATAAAAGAGTTCCTGAAGAAAATCCAATATGATAATATGTGTATGATGTATTTCGTCTAATACTGTATGCGTTTCTTCCGGGTGGACCGCGCCGAGGGCGTGTACTGTCCAGTTTACATATTAAATATTTTTGAAGTTAATTTGGTCCACTCAATATAATTTCTTGATAATGAAAAATTGGAAAAATATATAATGAAACTTGGCGCATGATCCGACTAGGCTTAAAATTTGTATAAAGGTTAGATTTAAGGGAAAAAATTTAGGCATCGGTTGATGCAAACAGTGTAAAAAAAAGTTTTTAGTCTTTATAATTAAAAATATGGGTTGTGAAAGATTCTATATTTCAGAAAATACATTTCGAAACAAACATTTTGACTACCTAATTTTTTAGAATTGCTTAATTTTTCAGTCAGATATATGCATTTGAAAAAAAGTCATGGAAAAGTTAATAACTCGTTAACTGTTTAAAGTCATGAAAAAAAAGTAACACTCTTTCCCTAAAAATTGGAAAATATAGTCAAACAAATTTAAATTCACAAGTCATGGAAGCCTGCTGAATAATGCCTCTAGTTATCGACCAATAGCACTATTTATTGAATTTGTTGGGAAAAACTAATAAAAAAAAACAACAAAAAAATATTTTTAAAAAAAAGCTTTTATTTAACAATAAAATATAAAAATATACTAAAAAGGAAATAAAAGCTTTTTTTAAAAATATTTTTTTATTATTTAATTTTTTTTTAATAAAATATAATAGAAAAAATTGAGCAAGTTTTCTATTGGTCTTAGAGTAGCATTTTGTCCATTTTAGGGGTGAATGATACCCCACCGCTGCAGACCAGCGGCAGGTACGCATCGCGCCCTCTCTCTGTAACCAAAATCCCGGCTGCTGCTGTGCCACTTTTCTGCTTTCTAATTGTCTGCCCAGCGAGCCGTGAGGTCGCGCAGTGAACATGTGACAAATATTCGCTAAAGTTCAATACTTTCTAATTGAAGTTCAGGAAAATTTTAAACGAATTAGTTTTGCAGTTTGTTTTTTGGGAATTCCTTCAGTGAAAGGGGATAAAGAGAAGGAACTGAAGCTTAGAGTAGGGATATACGAGGTATTATAGTCTTATGAATTTTTAGTGTCCGCCAAAATTTTAAAGTAGTTCATTAAACGAAAAAATAAGTGATACAATAATGGAAAATTTCAATTTATTGAACTCGTCAGACTGTATTTCTTGTAAATTTTACGTTGTGGTTAAATATGAAAGAAAGTAATCGAGGTGATAGAGAAATATTTAAGTTTTACAATATTCTTATTCGATATTTTTGTTCGCTGGTATTATGAACAATAAGAGTCTAAATTTAATTAGGACGCCTATCTTCTTTGTTCAGTTTATGGGTGAGGGTCCTTTAAAACAAACGTTTAATATACGGAAGATAAAAATAAGTTCTCAACCATATTTTGTAAAATTTTAATATTTTATTTAATATTTAATTACTTAGTTTTGAGTGAATCAACCGTAGCAGTTTAACAATTTTCGCTAGTCAAACCAAAATGAATTCCATTCAACAAGTTCGGGAACAAACATCACGATCGAATTGGGAGTCAGCTGGAAATAGGAACAAAGAATTTTGCAACATACCAACGGAATTTTGCAACTAAAAATAATTACACCCGCGCCGTCCCAGCCTGCGAAATTCGAGAAAACGCGATTTAGGAAGCCGAATTTCACACGATCATGCCAAATTAATCAATTTACGACCGCTTTCCGACCCGCGGCATTTTCACACTTTTAACGCTTTTCCACGGCGAATTTTTAGAAATTATATGATATTAAATTACAGTGGCTTTATTTAGCCGGTAATTAGCCGATTTAAATATTTGTAATTGGGTTTTTCATTCCGAGGCAGTGCTGCGCGAGCTACTTGCATAAAACGTCACTTCCCACTGGAAAAATGGGCGGGAAACAGCTCCTGCATTCAAAGTGCAGTGGAAAATATGAAAAAGGCACTTGGGCGGGAAATTTAAATTATTTAAATCATTTGTGTAACGTCTACAATAATGAAAAATTGTAATTTATTGAACTCGTCCGACTGTATTTATTGCAAATTTTACGTTGTGGTTAAATATGAAAGAAAGTAATCGAGGTGATAAAGAAATATTTAATTTTTACAAAAGTATTATGTAGAGAATCTAAGTATAATTAGGATACCTATGTTCCTCCGTTAAAAACGCCCATATTTCCAAGTTTGGAGAAAGATAAGAGTTAAAAATTTTGAATTAAACTTATTTTATGGGTGAGAGTCCTTTCAAACAAACGAGCATTTAATATACGGAAGATAAGAATAAGTTTTGAAGCATATTTTGGGAAAGGAGTGGTACTTTGTAAAATAAAATTTTGAGTTACTCACACGTCGCAGTTTAATAATTTTCGCTGGTCCATCGAAAATGAACTACATTCAACAAGTTCGAGAACAAATGCCTCAATCAAATCGGACATAAGCAAGAAACAGGAAGAAAGGAATTTTGTAACTTACCGCAAATATTTATAAAAATTTAAAAACATATCACACAAATTACGTGTCGTCGCCCAGCCTGCAAAATTCGAAAAAGCGCGGTTTAAGAAGCCGAATTCGCACAATCACGCCATATAAATCAATTTATGGCCGCTACCCGACCGGTGGGTATTTTCACACTTTTAACACATTTCCACGGCGAATTTTTAGAAATTATATGATATTAAATTACAGTGACTTTATTTAGCCGGTAATTAGCCGATTTAAATATTTGTAATTGGGTTTTTCATTCCGAGGCAGTGCTGGGCGAGCTGCTTGCATAAAACGTCACTTCCCACTGGAAAAATGGGCGGGAAACAGCTCCTGCATTCAAAGTGCAGTGGAAAATATGAAAAAGGCACTTGGGCGGGAAATTTAAATTATTTAAATCATTTGTGTAACGTCTACAATAATGGAAAATTGTAATTTATTGAACTTGTCAGACTGTATTTTTGAAAATTTTAAGTTTCTTGTTCTGCTGGAGATATCCTAGAAGTTTTATGAAATTATTGACCTTCTAACTAAATTAGATAATTTAGGTAGAGAGCTGGTAAGTGGCAGAAATTTAATAATAATTAGCGCATTAGACAAACGATATTAAAACGTAACCATTTATTTTAGGTAGATTTCATATGAACATATACAGGATTGATTTTTTGGGGGAAGGTGTTGGTAACTATTTCTTAAAAGTAGCGGCATAACCCATTTCTATCAAGATTACTTTGTTTATTCTATCAAAGTTTACCCATGTATTTTTCGGAGCAATATTTGGTTCATATTTGCAAAAAGGGTGGAGGGTTGTCGTTATATATGTATGTAATATAGATACGTTTTAGAGCCTCCAATCAGACGCGCTGCGACCCTTGTTAGAGCGCACACTTTAACGACAGTCTTGGTTGGCTTGATTTTTCAGCAATTTAAACAAAAAGTTACAGAGCATCTGGAGTATTTAAATATTACTCGTGATTTTTCTGTGTCTCGCGATAACGTGTTCGGCACGTGCTTCCCAAATTTGATGGGGTTGCATACGGATATTATCTAGGACCAAAGTACTCGTCAATACGAATCAAACGGGCCCAAACTCGATGGGGTTGTGTCATTTTATTGCGGAGTTCTTATGGCCACCTTCCAGCTTCAGCATCAGATCAGCTCCATGTCATTATAATATTGCAGTGTCACGCGATATACATATGCATGCAAAATTTCAGCTCAATCGGAAACCGGGAAGTGGGTCAAATTTAACTTGCAAGATTTCATTACAGACACCGGGACATGTGAAACTAAATAAAAGCTTGTAAAAATAAAAATTGTAGATCATCTAGCTGAAAACAACAGCTTGTCAAATTCATAATTCGGGTTCCACATCTCATGCTGTGACAAGAATAACAAAGAAAGGTTTATCACAAAAAAAAAAATTAACCTTCCTTACGTTATTGGAGTACGATGGACTGGTGCATAAAATGATTAAAATTACTAAATTGATATTCCAAAATGCTTAAACTCGATTCTTTACAATTACCTTAGAAACAAATATTTCAAAGTATACATATGTATAGGTAGTAATAATCTGAAGTATTTATGATTGTGGCTGGTGTCCCTCAAGGATCAGTGCTCGGACCAGTTTTATACGCAATATTTACTGCCTTCCCTACACAACGTAGACACTTGTTATGCATCAATATTTGCTGATATTCCTCGGCAGTAAATCTTACAGAAATTATGGCAAACCCGCAGAAAGGACTTAATCCAATAGCATGTTATTTTCTTAAGTTGCAAATTAAATTAAATTGCGACAAATCAAATGCCATATAAAAGAAGCCTTTCCCATCTTCCAATTAGTAAATTGAAAAGTAATGATGTATAAAATGAGTGGTGTGAAATTGTGAAATGTTTAGGAGTCATAAAACTTTAACAGATAAATTTCATATCTCGCAAATAAATACATAAAACAAACATTTTAATGAGAACACTTTATCTGTCCATAAACAGGAAATCTGTCTTAAGCCTGGTCAAGAAATTGTTAAAATTACATAAAAAGAAACTTTAAATTGCGCAAAATAAACTGCTTAAGATTATTCGCAACTTATCGTGGCACTTCTCAACTAAAATATTGCATTTAAAAGCAGCTATTGAATTCATAGAAGATAAAGTTGACAAAATAGCCAACAAAATGTATGTAAAGTGTAAATATGACACCAACCTCAAGCAGTATGAAAAAGGGGGTCAATATGGCGTGGAATATCCAAAATATTATGTAGTCTTATTAGAGGAGATGGATGATTTTAACAAAACTTTCGAAATCAATAAAATTGAAGGTTAAATTTTTGTTTTTGTACCCACATCCTTCGCGAAAACTCAATTTAAATACCCATTTTAAAACGATTTGTTATGGAATTTGCGAATTTTCGTTATCATGTCATAACTGATTGGTGTTCGTTGAGATGATATACGAGAAATTTCCATAAATGTGGTATTAGCGCAATTCGTTCCTTTTTTTCGATAGTCCATACGGTTCCACAAATATTGCATAGCGAAATTGTGATAAAGTTGTTAAAGTTATTACTTATGGTACGTTAACGCCAGTAGCATGCGACGAGTAAATTAAAAAAAAGAAAAATCATACGGATATTTCGGGATAATAAAACAGTATAGAACTTATTTATATAATTTATGTTTATTCCTTACTTTTTAGTTATTTAATAACATCGCGGTTTCTTTTGTTAAAATACCCAAGTATACAACATACCCGAATAGTACAGCTTAGATTAATCAACGAACGTAGAACCAATGTATCAGTCGAAACGATAAGTCACAACAAAAGCCTAATCTCAGCTCGTACAAACAACTGATGATCTGAAAATCACACAAAATGCGTGCGAGCATCGCGGACGTACGGACACATCCGTTTTTACATAAAATCTAGCCTTAAAAGTATCTAGCTTCGTTTAAGCACGATAGATTTGTTTATGCATGGAGGGAATAAATTTCGACCGGATTGCATTTGCATGATGTGCTTAGCAGGCTAAATTAAGGTATATCCTGTCGAAATGCAAATCATATTATAATATATTATTTTTTTTTTTTTGTGTGCACAAAAGCCGGCTGAGTAAGTGCATCTGGACGCAAACAAAGTTGAAAAAATCTTTTTTTCCGTGAACATGAGCTGTTCAGCTTATTACACAAAATTTACTAGTAAAATGCTAATAAAAAAGGGATTAAAATGTGTGAAAACTGGAGGATGGCACAAAATACGGAATCCCTTTGAGGAATTTGCTTGCTAATGGAATATAGGAAATTGAATTGAATAGCAAAATTCGCTCATTGTGTTCTGCGACTGAGTGGGCGATGGGATTAATGCATTGCAGGGATGCAGGAAGGCAGGGTTGCATAAATTAAAAGCGTAATGCCTGAATGCTAACATACATATTTTAAAAAAAAGTGTAGTTTGAATTTGGTGGCACTTAAAGTATGGGTTATATTTATGTTCTGTTGGTGTGCTTACGTGGTAAATTAAAGTCATAAGTTAGTACTGCCTTGCCTTTTGATTATCTTCTACAGTAATTGAATTATTTCAGTTTGTTTTTTTTTTCCTAGAAATTGTAACTACACTATGCAACTACTTTATATTATAAATGCTTTAGAACTTTTAGTCTTAATTGAGGCTGATCTTTGGAAATGTACATACATTTAATTTAAACTTAAATTTATTTAATAAAAACATAAGTTCGCTTCATAAGCAATAAATAAACTTGTAGAATTTTTCTTAAGGAAGCCTGGATTTATGTTGGTCATACATTAAAATACATAAAATTTAGAAAACTAAATTATTAGAAATGTCTTTATATATAGAACTGGTTGTTTTTTACGCTAATTGGAGTTATAAATAATGTAGGTGTTTGGTAAATATATGTTTAGGGCGTAGTAAGATGATTGAAAATAAATTTGCCTCCTTAATCTTTACGAAGTAAAAGACTGAAAATGCGTTAAATTTATTCATGGATATATTCAAGTTTTGATGTTCTTTCTCGAGATTTATTGAAGGGGTCCTACAAAGATGGTCCGACAAAACAGCCTTAAATCTGTTGTTGAGTGTGAATTTGTTAACATTTCATTAATTTAAATAATTTAGTTAATTTGGTGTTGGTTGGCCTAATTCAGCATTTACATAAGACACTTTTGGCCCTGTGTACAAAATTTGATTGTACGTCTTTCAAAATTTAGCTGAACACTTTTCAACATATGTATGTACGTAGATACGGTGATAAGATGAGAACATAAATATTTGTAATCCCCTTCTTGTTGCTTATTCACGTTTAAATTTTCATACAATAAAAAATTAAAAACTTGTGGGGTTGTACCTATGATAGTTAAAAAAGCAAAGCGTATCGCTAGAAAGATACGTCCGTTTTTTACGCTAATAACCCAGGGTTAAGTACTATTTAATTTAATCTATTAAAATCTAGCTTTTTTTCCACTTTACCGGTTTGGGTTAGACGTTGATAAGTCAGTCAGGATATTTCTTTTTATATATTTATATAAATGAAAGTACTTAGCCTTCATGACTCTTTTCCTCCGAATTATGTAGTTGTAAAGTGCAAAAAGGATTTATAATCTTCCGTGAGCCTGCTGGAGTTTCAAAAACAAGACATATTTCGATTTTTGTTGGCACAGAGTAGCGCAGTTAAATTTGTCAATTGTTTTTATAATATAAAGGTTCAATTCCAATATTTTACTTCTTATTAATTTTATGCATAACACATATAGACACTAATTTAGCTAACTGCTAATATTTCATAAATTTTTTAAATAATTTATATTTATTCATAATTTTGTAACCGGGCCTATTAGATCAAGTTCACAGAATAACTTTTTTCATCAGGCTTACGAAGGTTTGAAATCGGTTTAATTTCAGTTGAATTTGAGATATTTTGGTCACGATATTGAATTTTCAAGTATAGTGATTCCAAAACATTAGCATGGGTATGACTGAACAGAAATATCTCTGCACAAATAGGTTAATTATATTAGTATAATTTCTTTTGTTTATTAGCAATATTCATTGATGATAATTTTATGAATTTTTTAAAATTTGCATTCCCCATTCATATGTAGAATTTATGTAGGAGCTATGTTGCCAAATATTCTTTCAATTTAAGTTGACTTAATTTTTTCAATTTTTGTTAGAAATTAACGAAATCTGTTTATTGCTATTTTGAAAATTGTTACTTTATTGATGGCGTTAAATTATCTCGAAAGTTTTCAAAAGCAACAAATATCTTTTATTTTAGAATGCCAATTTATGATAAAACCACTTTTGTAAATAAGGCTTAAAATGAGTTTGAGGCCTCTTCACAGATTTTGATGAAACCTTCTAAGAATGTTCATTAACTTACCATTACTTCTGCATCTCATTTTGTACCAAGAATTTGAGCTTGTCGTTGTCAATAAATCAAATTTAATTCGTTTATTTCAAGGATTATTGCTGGAATTCTAATAATATACGCAATTTCTAATGAAACTAAAGAAAAATATAATTTTTAAAATTTTGTAGTTAGTTGTCTCGGGAACTAAATGCGACAGACAAATTTTTTTTACATATTTGTCACTTCTGACAACAAATGAACGATTTTAGAAACTTTAATCAGAATCCGTGAGGATAAATCTGTTTAACAAATAGAATTATTCAGAAGTTTTAGTGATAAAAAAACCAATAGTCTATACCAACTATACTTTATTCCTAGAAAAACAAATGTATTTTATAATATACACTATGTAGGCATATTCTGCTTATGTCGAAATTTCATTCCTTTTATAACGTAAATATATTTTTCAATTATATTAAAATTATTTAGTCAATATACCTAAAATTAATTTTATTAATTCTTTTTCCAAAGATCAGCTCATAAGTATCTACAAAATTTGTTATCGGTGAAACGTAATATATCTTTGGCACAGAAATTAAAATGAGTAATTTTAAAGTTATTAATATTTTTTAAATATTTTATAGGAAGCTACATGCGTCTTCTTCAGTAAATAATTAAAATACGTATCTTACTCGAAAAATATTGGAAGTACGTATATAATAAAGTAAGAAAGACTGTTTTTAAATCGTGTTATTTTGACTTTTTCCAATATTTTAGCAAATGAATATTTGAGTGACAATTATCCTGACTGAAAAAAGTTTTTGTTTAATTGTCAATTATGCGGTGTCAAAAATTATGGAAAATGATATTTTTCAAATATATCAAAACCTTTTTTGATTTGAAAATTTCGGCAAAAATACTTACAATAAAATTTGTAGCTGAGATAATTTACTACAAAACGGTTTAAGAAATTTTTATTCGTAGTTGTAACCGTTTACGAGATATAAAGAGTGTGCGAAATCTTTTACTAGAAAAATGCTTCAAAAAATCATGAGTAACACAATAAGGACTAAATTATTATTAATATTAATTATTATTTTTTATTATTACACTTAATTATTAGTATATCTCATAAACGGTTACCTACATAAATACCTCAATGAAAAATAGCTTAGACGATTTTTGCAGGAAATTGTCTTAGCTGCAAATGTAGTTAGAAAAATATTTGTCGAACTCTTTATCATTTTCGAGAAATTTGCAAAGTAACATTTTCGTGATCATTGAATCTGCGTAATTTAACCACGCATTAATTCTGCGTTTAGACAATTGATTTTGAAACATCAACATGATCTAATAGGCTTACAAGGTCTAGTGTTAAGGATTACACTATTAAAATTTCAACCAATTAACCTAATTATTCATAAATTTTAGGAAGATTATTTGTGACTAACAAAATTTCTGAGTAGCCTCAACGTTTTCAAATAGTGCTGACCTAAATAAGAGTTTTTGTCCATTAGCTGACTGGATAATATTTAATCAAATTAAGATGTCCCCATGAAAATTCGCTGTACCATGTGTGTACCTATTGATTATTTATTAATTTGATTGAAATTGTACTTTTGATTTTTCAATACAAAAGAAATATTTCAAACTTTAAAGAGCATTTGACTTATTAGAGTCGATTTCATTACTAATTTAATATTTTATTAATCTGCACACACAAATCATCTCAATTTTGCTGCCAAACACCATTTGCAATATTTCGTTAAGAGAGAGAAGTAGATTTTCAGCGGATAGTAGGTATCAATAAATTTGAAAGAATATTTTTTTTTAATTTTCTACTATTATGTACCTAATATGCATCTGTTAATTGCAAAAAAACCTATCTTAATTTTGTTTTAAATAGAAGTATATTAAAGATTTTCCATAAGATATTAGTGGAAGGTAAATAACATCGAAAGATACCTATCTAAATTTAATGCTTTAAAGGCAAGTAGTAATCACGTATTGTGAAATATTTGGAAATGTCTCTTTGCATTCAAATTTTCATGTTCCAATCCCCTTTAGGTTCGTTGTGTATGTTGCCAATATATTAAAATTATAGAGCAATTCAATTTGAAAAAAACGCATGTGCTTCCTTAAATTTATGCTAAAAGAAACCTACAGAACGTTAATAAATGAATTTTTCTTTAGGTACGAAACTTGTTTAAGTTTTTTAAGTCTTTTGTCACCTTAATGTTACAATAACGAATTTTAAAAATTGTTTTGTAAACACATAAAAGTCCAAATCAACAATTAGAAGATCCTCGCCAAGTAACGGAATTCTCATATAGCTAGTCACACTCAGCTTACTCTAGTAACATTACAAAAAATTCATTTAAACTAGTATGAAACGTAATAGTTCATATTGGCACAAGTTAATTTGTTATTATTACGTTACGCTGCATTACGTCACATTACTCCTCTATTAAAATTAGCGGCTGAGCCAGTCGACGTCGACGTGGAGGTCGCGTCTCGCCTCGTGGAGTTTGAGTCTGTACACTTAGCACCTACTTAGCGCCGCTCCGGAGCCCGGGCCGGAGAAGTCGAGCGCGTCGACTGCTCCGCAACGAAGGTGTCTGCTTTCTACAATTTTACAATTAGAAGTACTAAAATAGCCTCAAACTGATTTACAATGTCTTTCGAGAGATTTCACTAATTTATTAGCTGGTGGCTCACGAGAAGGCGACTGTTAAGCCCCCCTAAGCCGGCCCCCTGCAAGCTTTCATCGAAGAACCAAAAGCGCAAACAATAGCTCAGCTTAAGAAGCTTATCCTAATAGGGCCCCCGGCCCCCCCTACTGGATCAGGGGCGAGTGCTGTGAGTCACTGAAGTCGACGGTGTAGTACATGTCGTTTTCGAGGTTCATCGCCAGGTGTCGCTGGAAGGGCCTCTCGTGCACCTGGTGGGGGTGTTGGTGGTGGAATGTTGAACCTCCGATGTGGTGATTGTGGCATTGATTAGCTCCAGTGCCGGGCAAGTGACCTTTATTAGGTTTTGCTCCCATAACGCTCGTACCGCCGCCTCCGCCGCCTCCACCACCTCCGCCGCCACTGCCGCCTCCACCCTTGCCGCTTAACCAATGCCTGTGAGATTTTGGTGATTTGATTCGTTTCCCAAATCCGAAGATGGGGATGAGCTGGTGGTGCCTGGTCGAGAACCTTCGATATGTTTGGTGGACCTTGCAGTGGCATATTGTTACCTACAAAAGACAGAATTTCGAACTTGATTATTGATTTCATCTTGAGAAAACAATGCGCCACACCAGACCACTTTGTGCCCTGATTGCCTAGAATTGGGTTCACCTCTTGGGGCATTGAGGCCCTGACCAATCAGGAAATTAATTTTTGGGTTTTAATTATGTTGGGATTGGCTCTTCAAGATCTTGTCAGGGAAATGGGAATGGGATCTGACATCTGGGGTTTTGATAATTTTCTTGCCATCACCAAATCGATAAACTTCTCTTGGAATGGATTATCCAATTCGTTATCAAAATAATCGCCGACAGGCATTTCTTATTGACCATTTTATCTTTACAATTAATTTCTGATTCCGGCGCATAGTGGTCTGAGGGTGTTGCATCCATTTATGGGGCTATTTTTTATATGGAGGTTGAAACCATTAGATTTTCTTTTCCAGATTATACTAGTAAAAAGACTTTTCGGCGACAACCAGAAAGTAACAGGTAGATTTTTACAAAAGGGAATTTAATGCTACATTCCCAATGTCTAAATGGAAATAAATTAAAATATATAGCAAGGTGAAAGTCCCCCTCCCCTTTCCGTAAACCTCGCAATTTTTTAACATGACCTAGATATCGAGCCAATAAATGCATACGCAAAGTTGGATCAAAATCTATATAGAAATGCGGCAGCTATCGCGGTAACAAAGTCACTATTAGAAACTGATGTAGCCCTTCACCCCTTTCACCGATCACCAGCATTTTGTAAAACGACTTAGAACTACATGTTGTCAATGTGTATGTTAACTTTGGTCAATAGCGGTTAAGAAATACGAAAGATTTGGGGTCCAAATCATTTTTATATAAATTATGTAGCCCCTATATCCTCACCACCTTGAGCGATTTCTTCCATTTACGAACTTAGCCGAGATATTGGCGGGATAAACGTATAAGCGAAGTTTGGTCAAAATCGGTTAAGAAATACGGCCTCTATCGTGTCCACAAGTTTCGTTATATCCCATATATATATAATATTAATAATAAACGTACAAATAAATTTTATTTTTGAAGTCTACGACCTCTGAAACAACTTTTAGCATCATTAATTTTCCGAAATTTTGTTATCAGATATGCTGCAAGTATTTCATATGAAATCTACCTAAAAACCAAGAGCATATCAAATTTCAACTGGTTCAGATTAGAGGAAAGAATGCATTTTTTATAATGATTATACTTTTGATACGTTTTAGAAATCATAGAATCTATTTATGCTATACTGATATTATTCAACGAAAATAGAAGTATGGTAGATCCGACCGAGACTAGAAGTGTCGATTTTAAAAACACAGCATATGACCTCGAAAAAGTTTTACTAAGCTACTTAATACTAGTGTATATTTTGACTGATATTTAATATTTTATGGCGACAGAGATCTTTTAGGTATACTTTTGTAGATTTTTGTACATAATGTAGTTGTTTACGTGCAAAACATTTATTTTTGTTGGTTTTTTTTAAAAATAAACTTGCATTATTATAATTAAACACAATATAACATCAGCCTTTAGAATCAGGGACTTATAATCATTTTAACTGATTAAGCAGCTTTTAAAATTTGAATAGTAAGGCAGTTTTGATTAAAAATCGCCTGATGTAATAGTATCATAATTTTGACATACTTTATAGCATATCAACTTGTTATTACTGTTTTTTTTTATCTTGAATGGACCCAATTCTTACATTCTAAACATTAACAATTCTTACATTCTAACATTAAATTATAAAATGTACATCACAAAATAGTTTGTTCAAATCATGTACAAATATTTTTCTAGTCTGTTTGATGAAGCGAAACAGCGACATTTGCATCATGAGGAGCAGTATTTATGTGTAGTTCATTCAGAGACATGTTATCAGACTTTTATGTTAGACATGGCGAAGGCACACGGTCAAGCGTTATCGAAGGATATGAACATAAGAAGTGCTTATCCCACGCCAAATTGCTGACAATTTGGGATTATCAAGGTCAACGGTTCGAGACATAATTAATTTGTTTAAAAAAACTGGTGGCATCGACAAATTGAAAAAGTCTGACAGAAAACAATTTCAATAGACACATTCATACAAGATTATAGAAATTGGACGTTATTGCAATGGAAAAGTGTAATATGGAGCGACGAATCCTGATTCGAGGTTTGTGTTGGAGACTCCCGACCAAGAGTTTTGACGCGAACGGGTGAAGAGTATAACTCAAATTGCCTGAGAAGGAAAGTGAAGTTTCCCGTATCGTTAATGGTATGGGCTTGTATATTTGCGCATTCTGTAAGCATATTCCATTTATTATGTATTATATTTATATTTCAAGACTACCGGATATCGAATGATTATTCGTATTTTTTCGGTCGCCTGAACAGGTCAACTTAATTGAACAATTTTATCATCTGCACCCTCCGATTGACCTATACAGGAGTGACTGACTGCCAGGTATACCTGACAGGTTGTAGCCGGCTTTACAGTGTATTTCGGCGTCTTCCGTGTATACGTATACCTGGGATTTTCAAAAGAATACTATAGTCTCTTCAATAAATACTTGAGTCTACCATAAAAATACTCGAGTCTTCCGAATTTGGTGGAAAATTTTACATTGTATTGAGATTTATCTAAATTTTTTTTTAGTTTACTTAAATTTATGAATATTACCAAATTTAAAAGTAATTTTTTATTAATAAATAATACGTCATTTAGTTTTATGCAGTAATATTTTTTTTCAGAACTCCTAGAATTTGTTTTGAGAGACACGACTAGCTCATACAGGGACTCGATCTATAAATCTAAATCTCTGTTTATAATACTACCGTCTCTCGGACAGACTCTAGCGTCTTTTCAAGCGTCTCTCATCGTGTCTCGCTGAGTGGCATGCGGAAAACTCATTGGGAAATATAATGGGGCTTTGTATCATACAGCTAATAAAAACAAGAATTGGTAACAAGCAAAAGAAATTCCCATTTAAAATTGGCGAGCAAGTGCTCCTGACTTGTCTGCTATTGGGAATTTATTGGAGAAAAAAATGAAAAAGGAATTAAAAATAAATCCGGCTCGAAATCTGGACAACTTTAGAGTTAAACTTAGATTAATACAGTATGAAACCAAATCACATCTAAAGTTACAAAACGTTTAGTCGAAACATATGTATCTACGTTGCTTCGAATACGGTGTGGTTCTATTTTGCGTAGAGGACATGCTTGAATTATTTGAATTAGGTGCAGATTTGTTGATTGCTTATTCGTTATATAAATTCTCTCACAGACAAAAAATGAAAAACATCAAACTAACCGTTTTAGCGTGATTGAGCAACAAACATCCAAATAAACAAATAAACTTTCGGTACCACTAATACGAAATTTAACTTAAATTCGTAGAGTTTCAAAAATTGTGGTCGCCATATTGGGTCCGCCATTTTCAATTTCCAAATTCTGGTAGTAGGTTCGAAACTAAAATCACCGATTTTCCTTTACCTTTACATTAATATACATGAAAATCCTTTCAATTTCCAAGAAATCTGTTAGCATATTGGGTCGGCTATTTTGTATTTTGAAATTTTGATATCAGATTCGAATTTAGTGGCCTCAAAGTACCCTTAGTACTAATTTTCATTTACTCTCATTGAATTCGGGAAATTTTTGGTCGTTATATTTGATGCGCCATCTTGAATTTTTAAATTTCAAGCATAGATTCGCAATCAGGAGCTCCAAAAACCCTCAAATAACAATTTTCATGACAATCCCTTGAAATTTACAATTTTTGGCCGCCATCTTGGGTCCACCATTTGGAAATCCGCGAATAAAAAGCAGCCTTTATGTCAAGTCGGGATATGTAGTGCCTTCACTCAAAATGAAAATTATCAGACCAAGCGTTAAGGCGTGATTAGGCAAAAAACAAAAAAACAAATATTTTGGGTCCGCCGTTTTGAATTTCCTTTGTAATTGAATTCGGTGAAGTTCGAAAATTTTTGCTCGTTATATTGGATCCGCCATCTTGAATTTCCAAATTTCGAGCATAATTTCGCATCAGGACCTCCAAAGACCCTCAAATACCAATTGGCATGGTCCAGCGTCTAGGCGTGATTGAGCAACAAAGAAACAAACTTTCGATTTTATATATATAATATGTATATATACTTATATAATATATATAGGGATTATAATTTTTCCATACCTGAACAATATTATAAATAATAAAAAAAATATTGTAATGTTATATTTTCAATATTCATAGCAGAATAGTATATTATTAAATTTTGTTCCCCAAAGTTATTTTCTTTTGATGAAACTGCGAACATTCACATAGGTTATTTTGAGAGCCAATAGTAGAGTGCTGATGCGCGCACAAAAAGAAAAAACTTAATAATAATGAATAATACTAATACATCACGGTGAATTTTCTTTGCTAACACCTAGTATAAACGAAGATTTTTTTCCGAGTTTCAACAAAATTAAAAATGGTGTGGATTTAATGTTAAATGATCCAATACAGTTTTCTAAGATAACCGAATCTGAAAAAGGTTTCTGGCAAAATGACTAACGCGGAATTTCTTTAAAAAAAAGAAAATTAAATTGCTCGTTAGGGGGTTACCCCGCCTTACTGAAAGGGTCTTTCGAGCTGCTCTTTCTTAAGAAGCACATAACCTTCAAAAGAATGAAGTATGTAGCCATGCAGAAAACAAGCGTCGAGCAGTAGTGCGGGGGCGAGAAGAAGGAAATTAATAGCAGCACATCCTCCCCTAATGGGAACACGTTCCTCGCGATGGAAAGCTTTATGGCTATTTGTTAATTAACTTTCTTGCACCACTGCTGCTCCTTGAACATGTGCTGCGGTGTTATAGGAGCCATTTGCACTGTTGCAACACGGCCCCCGCTCTAAATAGTTTTCCAGCCGCTCGGAGCCACCCAATCCAGGGAAATTCCTGTTCTGGTCGGCCACTGGACAGTACACGTGTAGTCGGTCCACCAATTGTCGGCGGAGTCCCTCCTCTCCTTACCTCAAAGACGTCTAATAGTCGCCTGCTAACAAGTGTAATGCCAGAACATTTCCATTAATTAAAACAATTTATTTGCCCGCTCGACTGTTCTCTGCACTGCGAGTTGTGTCCGGGCACTCCAGCGGCTGTTATTAAAATTTACTCCGAAATTGTAGGGCTGCATTATTTCCGAAAATTATAGTCGCCCGGTGACCAATTTTAGAAGTTTTAATTTAATCACAGGATTGTTTGCGGGCGGGCCTCTATATAGTCGCTGAAGGGATTGATGATGCTATCAGTGACACTTACGGTGTCAGGTTATGGAGTGAATTTACACCGGGCAAACCAATTTGGCCGTAATACGATAAGGTGAAATGAGGCTACACTCCGGCACTTAATGGCTTTCCTTGGGTTGCGGCTTAATAGCCGTGAAATATAAGGTGAACTCTGCACATGAAATTATGCTGTTGGAAAGAGGTGGGCGTGAAGCGAGGATGGTTATAAAACCCGGGAGTTATTGAATTTAATTTTTGAACGAGATGGAGTCATAAAACTATTTTCGTGATTATGCTACTTCCCAAACTTATACATACTTATGCTAGAAAGTTACCCTTTATACCTACATATGTATGTGTTTTGTATTTCCCTTAAAACACAAGAGGGTATTCGATGTAGAAACTTGAGTCAACAGATCCTTGAGTTAGAGGTATCAAGTTAACCATTAGATATATGATGTATTTTATAACCCAAATTCCTTGACATGGCTTCCATTAAAATATTCTGTATGAACTCTATTTCAGCGGGGTGGAATTACAATTCAATCTGTACGTGAACTGAAATCCAACTTTTTGAAATATAATACTATAGGAGGTTTTATTTAGTTATAATGTACGAGCATATACCTGAAATATGTGAAACTAATTTAATCATTTATATAGTTAAAATTTACTTCAATAGTTATCTTCGTTGGTTTAACTATTTGTCAATTTAGTTTTTGAGAAATACTTTAAAGGTTTGTAGAAGCTTTTTAAGACCATATTCTATTTATCAAAATCGCAAGTAATCCGTTCAATAATTCGCAACAACAACCCTTTCAAATAATTAGTGCGAAATAAAGTGAAAAAGAGATATCAACTCTCGAAGTATATTTTTGATTTGTTTTTGGAAAAACTATGATTAAAATAATTTATGAAACGTCATTGAAGTATATATTTATGTTTAAGTTCCTTTCGTGTCTATGTATGTTAGTTTCCTTAAAAATTACATAGTAAAAATGAATATTCATTAAAGGAAATATTTTAATGTAATTGCCCTAAACTCTAATGTTATTGTAATTTTTCTATTTCGGGAAAATCGGAAGATTTCTTATTGCTGTGCGAGACTGCAACTTTCCGGACTCCGGTTCATCCAAAAAGGAAAATTTATTTTAAAAATACTCGTACTTTCTCACAGACTACGAACATTTTGTTACAACGAAAAGTATGACATGGCGCGCCTGCAAATATGAGAGTTGCAAATAATTATTATATAATTTGGAAGTGTTCGTAGTTCATACGAGAGGCGATGATATAAAAAAGAAAGAAAAAATTTCGATCGGTTAAGCGATTGCCTTAAAATCTTGCATAATATCTCAAAAAACGCACATTTCGGGAAAAAACTCAGTCGCTTGGTCGTAAGTGGATGTAAGCTTCGACTTGGTATTCATAACAATTTTTGCGAGTAGAAATTTTGAAAAGGTTTAGAAATTACAAGGGGAGGAGGGAACACATTGTTAACGACTTTGTATATTTCTCGCAAATGGTAGGGCTGATAACAATACATACATACATATGTTGTATGCACTCTCTCATTTGGAAAATACCTCTTCAACAATAGATATCTCACACGAGAGAGTGCGCTAAAAAAAATTCATATCTTTTTATATGTATGGGAAGCTGACTTGTAAAAGAATGAATTACATTGGTAATGATTACTGTTACCAGTGCCATTACCAGTAATGATTTCTTTTCAAACTACCATTAAAATTACTGCAATGGTAATTGTAATGATAATGGTAATTCAGGTTCAATTACTTCATTGTAATTAATTACTAGTGAAACGTTCATTACCATTACACATTGCAATGAAAATTGTAATGAAATAATTGTTATTGCGCAATGATATTTAAGTTTCCATTACTTCTGTCTTCGTTGAAAATAATTATTTAATTTCAAAAAATCAGTTCTCAGCCCAGCAAGCATCAAGAGCCCCTCTATCTACCGGCGCCGATTTATTCATTTAGCTTCAATGACAACTTCTGAAGTAGACGATATTCTGATAAAGATTTGACCTTTATCTTTAAAATAATTGTAAAATTTCCTAAAGCTACTATATTTTCCCCTGAAATTGCGAATTATGTATATATAATACAATATATGTATGTACATTAATTTAAAAAAAAAAAAAATATTATATTGTGCACATACCACTTTTAATGAAATTAATTTGTGATATTCTTGATTTTATCTTAATTTTGCAAACATGCTTTTCGGTTCGTAATTGTAAAAATAATTAATGACACTGGGATAGACTACGACGGGCGGAACGACGAAGTGGAGAATCTTTAAAAGATTTCTTGTTGGATTCCGGAGCCCTAACAAACACTTTACATTTTGTATTCTCCACCTAATAAACAATCGTGAATTGTAAATGTAACTTGTAAGTATGTATATAAAATATAATATATACACATATATATATGTACAAGTGGCTACATTATCGCCAGAGGATTCCTGTGTGACTTAAATGATGATTAATTGCCTTTAACCAAAGGCCTTTAATATAATTTAACTTTAACACATTATTCAAGTTTAATCGGGTCATTGTTTAGAATTACCCTACAAATCATGGGGTAAATCCGAACACCAGAGGTTTTGTTTTTCTGTTGTAAATTGATTTCTATTTAGAAATTTTTGAAAGTTGATTATGCAGCTGATAAATTTGACTATGATTGAAAATGTTGCTTACAAATAGTATATAATATACCTATACATACATATATGCTTTTGTACATTGCTCTGAATAAAGTGAAATTACCAGCAATACATTAAAATAAATAATTTCTTCAAGAATAAAAGAGCTTTTAAGAATTTAATTTTCACTTATTTGGCTCTTTAACATTTTTAAATAATTTCTAATTTAAAGTTAATAAAGGTCTCCGAAATACTAAGTAATATTAGAGTGTAAATTGGTAGATACCAAGATGTTGCACATAACTTGAATTTATACCTGCTATTTGTGGTTTTAACTATTTTTATATGAAAATTAATTTCTTAAGAAAAGAAGAAGCTGGAGAAAGAAAATTGTTATTTGAACAAGTAGTTGAATTTAATTCTAAAATCAAATTATCCTTACATTTTAGTATTTTGTAGGGCTTCCTTTTGCGCGAATGACCTTTACTCTGCGTGGCATGGACTCAATTAAATTTTGGTATTTGGAAGCTTAAAATTTGGGCAATGTCAATGTTCAATTGGATTGAGGACAGGAAACTATGGAGGCGAATCCAACTCCTCAAATTCATGGTTTTGAAAGCAGTGGTCGGATCATTATTTTGTTGGAAGATAACGTCCGACATATTTTGCTCCCACTTCTACAGCGTTCGAAGAAGATTGTCCTGAAGGATCGAAATTTGATTTTTGACAGATATTCTGTGAACGATCCTTTAGCACTTCCCAACCCTCCAGGAGCTCGCACACTCTGAGGAGGTTCACCTTTTCTTTTCTAGGTCCATTATCTACCATCCGAACCGCATCGGTTAATTTTGGTTTCATTTGACTAAACGCAAAGTTGGAAGCCTCTTCTTTAGCGTCGGTTTCTTCATGAAAGCTATTCTTTCGAAGGACTCTCCGAACAGTTTTGGGCGTCACCTCTATATTATTAAATCTTAACCCTTAACCCTTTTAGTGCCGGACGACGTTATATCGTCGTTCACTACACTTGCGAAAAGTGCCAATGACGATATATCGTTGCGCGTGCGATTGCGTCTTATTCTTCGCATTGTCAGAAAACTTTATCTCCAATTAAATTTATAAACCGCAATAAATTATCTAATTTCATTGCAAAATAATTTAAAAAATTGTTTTGGGTTTAACAAGGGACACAAAAAAAAAACCCAGCAAATAGTTATCTGAGAGTTGGTGTGCAAGGGCGTGCATCAAGACAAAAATATTTCTTTCAGTCTTTGCTTGGATTTTCTAAGGAGAACCGAATTTTTTAGGACCGAAATTGGTTATTTTATTAAAAATTATTAATAATGTTATAGTTACACTTCATACTACGTGACCTACATAAAATTGTGATCAAACGATGACTATTCTTATGTGCAAATATTATTTGTTGAAGAGAAACTTGTTTTTATGTTTTTGATCATGTTTTACATACTATATATTGATGTTATTCGTATGATTTTCAACAACTATTGAAATACAATTGGCATTACAGTATTCTCTCTTTCTTCCCTAATACGCTGCATTCTGAATTTTTTAAATATCTTTCTTAGTTTGCTTTTTATGAGCTTTATCCGAATCTTAGTAAAATTGTCAAATTCGTCCGGTTATCTTCGCATAGGCTTTACCGCTCGGCACTAAAAGGGTTAAATTGGAGGTAACTTTTACATCATTGTCGCAAACATCTGTTGCAATTAGTCGTAACATATTTTTTTAAAACATGTTTTATTTCTTCATTAATTTTCTTTATGTCGCTTAAAAAAGGAAATCAACTATACAAAATTTATTTATCATTGTTTTATCACCTCTTAATAGTACGCTTTAGATAATTTTAGTTCACCAAAAATGTACCTATAATATTTTACAAAACATAAATACTTTGTTTAATTCAACTAATTGTTCACATGACTTGAGAAGGATCAAAATAAATTCATACCGTGATTCAGTAACAATGCCGAGTTGCCGAATATAGTAAACAAGAGTTTCGTTGAATAGAAAATAAATTGCAGAGATTCTTATCCCTATCCCTTGGAGGAAGTATGATTGAAGCCAATTTTGTATTACACGTCAACAAAGGTCGAGTCACTGAATATACGCCATGCTGTGATTGGAATTTAATTCAACAACAAGCGACTGCATTTGGCAAAAGGCCACCACTTAAGCTTCTTGTGGCGCAAGAGCTCTCATCTAATAAAATCTTAAATGCTTTATGATGAAATAAAAATATTTTCAGGTATAATTGTGTTTACGGAGGCTGTTTTCTGCTTGAAGGCATAGCCTGTTTTCTGCTTGGTAACGACGCGACGGCGAGGAGAACCAGCGCCTCATAGGCAAGTAAGAGGCTCAAATTGAATATTGCAGCCATCCTGAATATTATAATTCTCCTTTAGCATCATGTTAGCATTATCTTGCACGCGCCAGGGCCTTTGTATGTTCACCCAACAGAATCTTGGTGTATTCGTATTTTCGAAAAGCTACGGTTAAGCAGCGATGCTTTTCCTTTGAATATATAAATGTCCCCCCACTACGGAGCGGGAATTTACTAATTGAATTTTGGGGTTTTGTAGGGTTTTGCTGTGCTACGGTTAATGGAAGTTTGAGACAAAAGCGGAAAAAATAGCTTTTCTGGGTTTCATGTCATTAAGTCGCATATTTCGGCGAGATGGCACTTTTGAGTGGCTCTTCTATCTCCCTCACCGGGTAATCTTTTCCCATTTCCAGGAGTGCCCTAATTTATTTCATGTTTTATTCACGAACAAAAATATAATATATTCGTCAGCTAGGAAAGGAAACATGCATTAATCATGATTTATTTTGTCACGAAACTTATTTGCTACCTCGCGAGAAGGGCATGCGCCAAGGGTCTTGACGAACGCTTTAAATTTAGCTAATTCGGTTAAATGAGGACTTTCGGTCGGCCCTTAATGGCTTAGAAAATCAGCAATTTTTAATTCAAACCCCGGCAAATTCCCGAAAATATACTTTGGAGTTGGGTGTAGCAACTAACGAACGCACCCCTCCACTTGGCAGCAATGAGAGGAACTTGTTGAACTCGTGAATTCGTTTAATTCTGCAAGTGTTGGATCGAGAAGGAACGCAAAATTAATTTCGCAGCTCCAGTTGAAATTAGTTTGCTTAGCGATGTACTTTAGACGGTGATAAAGGAGAATTTATTTCTCAAGCGATAGGCCCAATGCGGCTGCTGCTGCTTTTTGATGTAGCAGTTGTGGGCGTGGGAGAGATTCATTACATGCGCCGATCGAGCCACATACCGCCAATATTCGCCCGGGGAACCGCCGCCGCGCGCCCTATGCTCAGTTTATGTGCCATTGCCAGAAGCAACTAAATCCATCCACCTGTCTTGCTGAGATTAGTGGCATCCTACCCAGCCCCGAACCCTGAGCAGTGGGCTCCGCCCGAATTCGTCTGCAGACACATTAATCCCATCAAAATTGGAGATATGTATGCAAGACTTTCCTTTCTGAATTTTTGATGACGGCTCCGTGCCCTCGTTGGAGCTTGCACTGCTCTCGGGCCCCTCATCTGCATACTGATCCTATGCATCAACACGAACGTCAGCTTGAGTGCTGGGCGTGCGGACGAAGTTTATTTGCGAGTGAAACGCATATCTAATAAGGAGCTATTGATGTGCTTAATAATTTATGACGTGCCACGGGTCGGGTAATGAGGTCAAACGAAGGAGCCACTGGCACGGCACATTCTCATATTTCACTATTTAGTCTTGGCTTGGGTGATCCACTTTTTAGTCCCTTTTAAAGTTCAGCAAGTACTTTGTAAAGTCCTTAATGAAATACTTTAAATTCTGTGCCATGTTTGCATCGTATAGTCTTGCAGCATCTTCAAATTTTTATAAATCCATGTCCGTCTCTTACAACTGGTCCAACTGCAGCTCCTTATATTTAGAGATAACCTAATGGTATATGCATTATACATATACATATATGTATGTATGTAGTCTGAAACGTGATTTTTGTCGAACTTTTTAAAAATTCTTATTTAAGAACCATCAAAATTTGGTATGTTCATTTTTTGATATTTTTGCCAAAAACCACTGAAAACTTGATTTTGCTCAATACAATAAAATATGCGTAAAATATCTTACAAACAAAAGTTGGGGAATGTGTTTGCACATGCCTAGAAAGAAACTCACCAAAATTTTAGCCATTTTGGACACGCAGTTGTTGTTTGACAATCATTTGAGTGAGTCGATGTGAGTGTTTTTGCGAAAATGGAAAAGATCGAGTATCAAGCTGTCATTAAATATTTGTTTTTGAAAGGTAATACGCTTACGCAAATCAAAGACGAATTGGATGCTTTGTAGGGGGCTCTGCACCATCATTTACCACCGTGAAATTTTGGGCAGCTCAATTTAAACGCGGCTGTACCAGCTTGGGTGACGATGAACGTTCAGGATATCAAGAAACTGCAACCACTGACGATAACATCGCTCAAGTTCACCAAATAGTGCTAGACAACTGTCGAATTAAAGTTAGAGAGATACCAGAGGCTATGAACATGTCCAAAGAACGTGTTTGTCACATATTGAATCAAGATGTAGGCATGAGAAAGCTGTTCGCGCGTTGAATGAACATTTCCAACGGCGTAATAAATCAGAGTTTTTGCACCGATTAATTACTGTAGATGAAACCTGGATACACCATTATACTCCAGAAACTAAAAAACCCTAAAAAACAGTGGACTGCGAAGGGGGAAATGGCTCCAAAAAAAGGCAAAGGTTGTTCCTTCGGTTGGGAAAATTATTGCGACTGTTTTCTGTTCATCGATTATCTTTAAAAAGGAAAAACTAATACAGGAGCATACTACGCTTCATTACCTGACAAGCTGAAGGCAGAAATTGTGGAAATAATACCACATTTGTAGAAAAAAAAATTTTTGTTTCACCAAGACAATGCGCGGTCTCACACCTCAGCGGTTACAATGGCGAAAATCCACGAATTACGGTTTGAACTGGTTGACCACCCTCCTTACTCATCAGATATAGTCCCAAAAGCAACTATTTTTTTAGTTCCCTAAGCTAAAAGTTGCGCTCAGAGGACAGAGATTATTGTCGAATGAAGAAATGGGAGAATCGCTGGGAGAAGTGTATAAACTTAAAAGGAGACTATGTAGAAAAATAAAAATAAATTTGAAGAAAAGAAGTCTTTGTTAGGTCGGAAACCTCATATATCGTTAAATGAAATTCAACCAACTGATTGTGGGAAAAAAAAGTAGGTACATGTTTTTTTTTCAAAGTTTATTAAAAAATTAAATTGTGTTAATTTTTTAAGTATTATATTTAAGTATCTTGAAAACAGTTGAATATAAAAATTTGTCCTGGATTCAATTTAAAAAGATCACTCTTGATTTTATAAATTTTATGGAAAAAATTCAAATTCAAATTCTTGATGTGCAATACTCGATAGTTAAAGAGCTTACATATATGTACATATGTATATGTAACTCAATTACATGAATTTTGTCGAGGCAAATTCATTAATGAGACCTATTTCTGAAGTTCATTTGACGAAGCAAAGCACTTGGTTGCGAAACCTAAACGTCCTCTGCGCCACCGACGTGTGTGCTGAACATATTTAAGATATGTAAATACATATGTATATTCATTTTGACATTTTTGATTTTATAAAGAATATTATCATAAACAAAAGAAAAAGAAAACTTCAGCTTTAATAAAGTAACAAAAAATTCAAATAAGTGAAAAGTGAATATTGAAAACGCGTAGTTATAAGCGTGAAGCGATCAACTTGATAAATTAATATTTCGTAATCTATTGGTCGTAGAAAGTTGATTTTATAATTAGACATAGTTTCTTACCCAAAATATTAACTAACGAATAAAAAATGTTTCAATCTCCGTTCCGTAGCTTACGAGATATTTCAAGAAATGGTCGGAAAAATTGTTTCAATTGTGGCGTAACAGTATGTATTATATATTCGCTATAAATAAATTGAAAAAAAAAAATGAGAAATAGCTTAAATTTTCTTGATATGAAAGTATAATAAAATATCTTAATAATAATTTTTATCCTTTTATCGCAATGGTAAATACTGGCTCCATTAAACTTAGTCGCCAAGATAGTATTAGAGGCTCTGCCGGCAATTTAATAATGTCGCAATTTTCGATAAATACCCTTCCCGAATATTCAGGATCTAAAATCTAAACAATAATTTGGACGCCTGTACAATATTTTCAAAGATTGATTTCGTTCGGGCTTATTATCAACTTCCAGTTGCTGCGAACGACTTTTATGAAGCGGCTGTTGTAACACATTTTGGATTATTTGAGTTTCTTTGCATGCTGTCAAGACTAACTTAAGATTTCCAGATGCAATAGTAGGTAGCAAATCATTTGAAGGTACTTATTAAGGTATAAGAAACATTTCCAAACATTTTTTACCAGACTTCTGAGTTACGGTTTAAAAATAAACCCATCGAAGTGCATTTTTGGGAAGAAATGAGCTCGATTTCCCATGGGACACACAATAGTAAATTAAAGGTTTACACCTTAAAAATCTATAGAATACATGCCATTAAAAAATTCCCCTCAACTAACACTGCAAAATCATCAAAGATTTTTAGGTATGATAAACTTTTATCATCGATTCATATCTGAAGAAGCAGTGTTTGTATGATAAAAACCAAATAAAACCAATTTTCGATTGGTCTGAAGAACACGAAGCTTTTGCTTCCAAAACTTAAAACATTGTCAGAAAGTCACGCTCTCCTTGTATATCCGAATAAAAATCCAAAGATTATCTTAGACGCAGACGCTTCTAAAGATGCGGTTGGCGCTAACTACATACATCAACGAAACGGCAGTCACTGGGAGCATCTTAGTTTCTTACCTAAATGGCTCAAACCAGTAGAAAAAAAAAATTTCACTTTCGACAGAGAGCTTCGAGCAGTTTTTTTAACAATTAAGTGTTTGAGACATTTCATCGAAGGCAAACATTTTATTATCTACACGCACCATAAACTCTTTATAAACGCTCTGTTTTAAAATACCGAAACATTACCCCGACAGACTAACCAACTAAAGTTTATTTGGCAATTCACTACCGACATACGTATGACGCATTAAAGCTATCAAAAAGATAGTCCCCGGTACCCTCTCAAGACTTCACATTGACTAAGTTGATTATTTTGATTTAATAACTATAGAAAATTGCTACAATTATATGTTAAAGACAACTGCTTGTGGAATAGTAAATCAGGTAAGCATAAGCCTATCACATTAAAAAAAACATTTTATTTCCACGGAATATAAGGAAGTGGGATTTTGTTGTCCCAAAATCATTGCAAAAACTAATTTTCGATAAGTTGCACAAGTTATCCTATCCTGGAATTAAAGCAACCAGAAAACTCCTTTGTTTACGTTATTTCTGGCCCAAGATGAGCAAAGAATTTTGGATAAAAACTTATATGTATAGTTTGCCAAAAGGTTAAAGAAGATCGACATATTTCAACCCCTCGCGGAGGTATACGTGTACCTAGTGGACAGTTTGAACATGTTCATTTAGATATACTTGGCCTGTTTCTTCAGTTTAGTGATCCGACGTACCTCATAACTATAAAATATTGTTTTTTTCAATAGCCTGAAGCATTCTACTAAAGCATATACATAAATGCATATTGAATTGTTAATACACTTATCCGTCACTGTGTATCAGCATACCACGAATCACACCATAGAGCAAGATCGTTAATTCGAATCGTTACTTTTAAAAGAATTTTCCATTAGTTTTGGTACCCATCAAATAGGCACTGCGGCAGACCACTCACAATTAAATGCAGCAGTTGAACGTTTCCATAGAGAGCTAAAAACGGTAATTTGTGCTACTAATAACACTAAAAATTGGTATTACTATTCCTGCAGCTACAACATGTTGAGCCAGAAAGATACCATGATTAACATTCGACAAAAAGAGAAACTAAGAAATCGAAAACAGGAAAATATATTTGTGCCACAAGACATTTACAACGTATTGCATTTGATTAGTGGCTATCAATCGGAATCAGAAAATCGGCTTAGCCATTAGTAGCCACAATTCTCGAAGTCTTTTCCTTAAATCGATTTCTGAGTAAGAGAACCGCTAAAACTATAGCAATAAACCCTACACCCACATACATACATATGTACTGTACATATACATAGCATCGATCGAAAATCGGCGCTGCATATCTCCATTCGCTACAAAATTTTGATCGAATCTACGCAGATGTCGGTCATTCATCTCAGTATGAGCTTTGTTCTGTTAGATTGTCTTATTAAAATCTATAGGCTTTTGTTAAATCTATTTTGATGAGTTGGGAAGTCGAAAAGTGATTGATTGCTAAATTGAAATGTTTTACCTACGATATTTAGTTGTTTAAAGTGAATTGAATTGAAACATAAGTTTAAACGAGTCACATGATTTCCCCCTTGCTCAATAAATTCAATACCTTGTTATTAGCAAAAAAATGAGATATCATTTCTATAGGAAATTTATCGTACATTAGGAATAAGCGATAATACCCAATCTAATCATGTTTTTCATAAAAACGATTTCGAAAAAAAACATTTGGGCATTTCTGACAATTGATAAACAAAAAATCACATTTGGGCGACAGCAAGAAAAAGAGGTAGATTTCAATGTAATTATTAAAAGATGAAAATGAACTATCTCGGACCAAACTTTATTTATGCATTAATGAAGGCAATATCAGAATTTGGAAATACAAACAATTAGTCAATTAGTTGAGGTGTGTACTTTCTTTTGCATCAATTTTGTGGGCACGATAACTTCCATATTTCTTAATATAATTCGACAAAATTTTGAATGTACTGTAAAAATTATTATTATGGTGAATTAGAGTAAAGTTTCAAATTACTACTGTGAATTAAGGTAATTTAGGCACCCTAGCCACTAATCAATCTCTTATCGGTACTCAAATGAGATACGAGTACACTAAGCCTTGTAATCGCTGCATTAAAATATAGCACCTCTAAATCTTAAAAGTCGCAGTATTGAATCCACAAATTATTCACCCCATTTAGCGTAATTTTCTTCATATTTTACTGGTAGATTAATGATCATAATACAATTTTTTTTCAACCGTGTCAAGTGAGTGTCGTTACCTCAAATTTTGCAATGACTTGCAAATTTTTAAAATAATCTAGATATCGAAACGATAAAAATAATTGTATATGTAAAGTTTGATCAAAATCCACTAAGAAAGACAGCTACCGTCATAACCAAATCATTTTTAGAAATGGGTGGAGCCTCATATCATCTTGAGGAATCACAACCATTTTAGAGCATGACTTAGAATTCCATCTTTAAATGTACACGCTAAATATAAAGTTTGGCCGATAGCAATTATTCTGACAATTGGTTTGAAATCAGCGACCTCGAAAACCTTCAAGTACCAATTTTGGTGGAAATCGTATAATCTTAGAAAGTTTAGTACGTTACAGATAGATGGCATTAACTGTTTGCGATTTTTCTACTTTTAGGCAGAATCATGAGATATTTCGCCTAATTGTTTGGCTTTTATGCTGCTGTATTTAAGTGTTGAAAGATAAAGGATTGAAACTAGTTTTATAATAAATCATACTACATAAACTTTCTGTTAGCATTTGATTCATTATTCTACACTGAAAGAAATTTCTTAACTATATTTTGGGACGTTTCACGAATTTATTTGTAAGCGCATTTCAGCAATTTTTTGAAGATGTGGTTTGCACCCAAGATTCTCGCAGCTATCTTAGGGATAGCAGAACTGTAACCATATATGTATGTGTATTGGAGTACTATATTACAAAAATTATTATTATTATTATATATTTCGAAACTAAGTATGTTATTGCTCAGCGGACCATGCAAATCCATACAAATGTTTTTCTGTATACAATACGAGTATTATTTTAGGAGATATAAGCTTTCAAAGTGTGCCCAATTTTCAATGCACCAATTAACCTTTTATATCGTCATCCGCTGGGAAAGACGTAGTTATGTTAAAAGATTCATTTGACATCTTTCAATCTGTTTTAAAAAGTATGAGCAAGTTTGCATTGTGTAAAAGAAATGAGTAACTTTATATGGATGTATTTAAACTTGCATGTAATGACTTTTTATGTTTTTCGAATCAGTTTTTAACTCACATTTAAATTATTTGTAATCTGGCTATTTATTAATAATTACCAAAAGTATTCCAGAGATACATAACTAAATTATGTATACTTCTTGTATCAAGTTATAATTAAAAAAAACTAAATGAATAAATAAATGCAGCAAGAATCGGTCTACTAAATATTTACATTTCGTATACCAGACAAAACACCGTCGGAGGAGTGATTAGCAAACGAACCATGGCAAAGGAACAGGCCTAAAGACGAAACCCCTCACGGCGTGTCGTGTTCGACCAGAATTATCCCTAAGAGCCCTTCTAAGAGCATTTTCTTTCGCAAAATTAATTAATATTTCAGCAATTTTGTTTACAATTAAAATCGGCTCAGAGGATTCTGTTGGGAAACCTAAAAATTTTCAGCCAGCTAGAAAATTAACATCCTCGGAATCGATGGCAATAAAAGTTGAACATTTCGCGCAAACAAAAACTTTTGATTACTTCGCGCAAAATTTGCATAAAGTATCACTAGAATTTTTTTGCGCGCTCATTTGGGCTGTCCCCCACGTCCTACTTTTTAGATAGAGCCACGGACTGTAATTTAAGCTCACTCACCAAAAGGAAATCTCGGAACCCCTTCTGATGGTGGGGGGTAGGGTTTTGATTTTTTGGAGAAATCCCCCATTTAGAGGAGCTCAGTCGGAAGTTATCTCTCGACAAGAAAAAAGGACGAAAATGAGATGAAAACTTTTCACTCTTCTAAATTTCGAAGGATTCTCGGGGGCAATTTCCTTCCATCAGCTCATTGCGAGTTTAACTTGCCGTCACGCTTATCCAAGCGTTAATTTCCTGAGTCAACACAAAATTTCTTCGACATGCAATTAAAAACCTTTTTACGAACTTTTAACTTTTTCGCATTTTACGAAACTGAAGTTTTTTATTGTTGGCACACCTTGTCCTATTCCAGGCGGGCCAAAACTCCGCCGGCAGCGGAGTGGGCCTCGGGTTCCGCAGGTGAGGATCCCAGACACGGACCGTTGGGCCCCGCTAAGAGGCTGGATTACGAGGCCCATTAAGGGAAAAAATCAGCTTTTGCGGCAATTAGCCGACATTAACGTCTTGCTATCTCTGCAATTTTCAATTAAAGTTTTTAATGACTCAACATCCAGCGGCCAGTATTAGACGCGCGAATTAATGCCTAGCGCTATCTCTCAATTCTCAAACCCCTTTGGTATGAAACCAGAAAACCAGTACCAGAAATCGGGATCATTTCGTTGGACTCTGCTGGACTGATGGAGCCAAGATTTACCCTCCGCGTAATGTTGTACAAATATTACGAATAATTAATGTCGCTGGCATTTGGGGAATCACCCCATTTATAATTTTTAATGGCTTCACTTACAGGCCGAGTAGGATTACAGGGGACTGGGCGCTAGAATGGGGTTTAATTGTGGTTCAATGGGAGCAGACCAGCAATCCAATTTTCTGCATCGGGGAATAAAATGTTTACTTCCCGTAATTATTCACAAGGAAAAGTCAAACTGAACGCAGATTATGGAGGGATTTTGCTGTAAGGCACTAGAAACTTGAGCGGTAGATTCAGTTGGTTTAATGAATGCGTTTGTTGAGGAGTGCAGAAGCTAAGCAATTTGCTTACAAATGGTAGCCGAGAGACGATACATTCGTTTTTGTTAGGTAATTTATTACAGCTTTTTACAACTTGCCATGCAGACGTACGTTGGTTTAGCTACATATTTTACTTTTTGCATAAGACAAACTAACTCAAACTTTACGATTTTAATAGAGCAATTGTTTTCCTTTATTTAATCTTTCCATACGGACAATATTCATGACTCTAGGAATGACTAAGGTTGGCTTTTATTTATTCATTTACAAAATGAATAGCCCTGTACCTATTAAGTGTTAAAGTTTGTTTAATCTAGGAAACATTATCTTCAAAGCTAAAAAATTTAATCAGCGGAGAGTTAAAATATACTGTGAGCATGGTCTAGGCGGACTAAAAACGTCGTTATTTGCACTACTGATTGCATGAATCCGTGTGAAAAATAAAAGCCTTAGCGTGGAAAGGTTCCGGAAGTAAGATATTGAATTACGTCGATTTTCATACGGCTCAGGACATTTTTTGATAGAATAGGTAATTTTAAAGCATTTACCTACATTTAAGGTACCGGAAGTTAACGTAAATCGCGTTGAAGGATATCACAGTATTTTTTTGCAGTATATCACTCTAAAAATTTTGGGGACAGTTCGAATTAATTTTGATGGTCAAGTCGTTAATTAATAACAAAAATAAAAGCGGTCCGAGAATCGATTCTTGTGGGACTCCAGAAATAGGAACAAATTCAAAGAACGAATAATCAGCAAACACAACACTCATACTCCTGTTAGTTAGGTAAGAAGAGAACCATGTTTATGGAGATCTATGCAAGCCATACTTTTCAATTTTGTCTAATAGGATCGAATGGCATGCATGATCGAAGACCTTAGGAAAGTCTGTATAAGTTGTGTTCACTTACTTGAGCAGTTTAAGATTATGTGGGCCATGAAATGATCAAGAAGGTTAGTGATTATGAGCTTTTTTTTTAGTAAAGCCATGCTGGTTATCGGAGATTAAAGGTCAAAGAGTTGTGGACTAATCTTTCGAATAGTCTATTGACAGGCTACATTCAAACAACTTAAATTTTTGCTCCAACGCACCATGCCCCATCTGAGTATCGAACGGGCATACCGTGCCTGTTTTGGGCTACGTTTGGGCTAGTTAAATTTTTCTCGGGTATGGAATATGAATATGATTCTTTCTCAGGTAATGATTAAACAAAACAAGAACGTTATCAAATTTAAAGAGAGTACTAAAAAAGCTTAGATATATCCAACTTAGTTTGAAAATGATTCTTTATTCTCACATTTCATGAGGAACACTTTGAAAGCTTAAGCATTTTGGAGATATGAAATTTTGAAATAAAATAGGGGTAGGTAGGTAGGCTTATTACCTTTCAGAATGTAAATCGTTCATACATTAAGCATATCTTTGGAACAAGAAATGTGGATCGGTTTAACTCAAAATTATAGAAAAGAAGAGCTCCCAACGAGTATCTATGTCCGTAGTTTTATAAAACTCGATGAAATTTATTTCAAAATAAGAAAAACAAAGAAACTAGTAAAAACCACTTACCACGACAGCAACGATGAAAATCGCCGCAGCTAATGTCCCAGCAGCAATATAAGCATTGTGGAGTTCAATGGGGCTTTTGGACATTGTGGAAACGAATGTTTTGTCGCTGAATGCAGCACTGGTGTCGTCTACCATGAATTCACTCGAGCTGACCACGGTCTCCACTACAAATTCATCTGTAAAACAAACAGAGCACCGAGGAGGATATTAATAATAAATCTTTTTTGTAGGGCACTCGTTTAAAACGTCCATCAGTTTTTGTTAAATGTTAATTTTGGGGGCTCGTTTGATATGGGGACGTTCATGGCCATTCGGGGCTCCGCGTACTTTGTCATTGTCAGATATTCCTGAGGTGATATGGCCTGCATGGCAAAGTACGATGGCGTTGGGCCTCCCAGCAAGGGGACTCCGTCCCGAGGGATAATTTATATATGTCGTTATGGGTACTTGCCGGGGCGCAAGGACTCATGTAAAAATGTTGAAATGTTAATAAAGCCATAAAAGAGTTTCTGAGTTTTCAGCTGAAAGGAAAATGTGCCAAAGATGGGGCCTGCCCGCCTCATCCGACATACATAAATAATCGAAATTTATGTAAATCCATTTCCGAAAACTCCAGCCCGCTCTCGGGGTCTGCATGCAACCATTTCTACAGTGCTCACTGAATTTTATTGCCGAAATTATCATTTATGGTGCTACCACTCAAATCCCACCCGGTATACCTATGAACTTATGGGTGAAATGGGGTATTCCTGCCTTTTATGTGGTCCCGAATGTGCATGGAATGTGATGTATTCCGACACAATAAAATTCAATTCTCTGATAATTGCGCCTCCATTTGCAGATTCTGCAGAGGAGCAGGTATTGATTTGTTTTAATTTGAATTACGCCCATAATAAGGCTGAAATGAAATTTAATACTCTACGTTTACCTAGGCTCTAATGAAAAAATAATTGAGCCAATCTGGTTTGGACTGTAGAATATCGCTTCTGCACGACCGTAATTTGGATGTTGGCCTCGTTCAATTACTCGGAAAATTTGATTACAAATATGTATTCCTATTGCTGCTACACTCGATGTTATTCGAAACAAATGATGTTATAAATGTCGAAGTTACACGTAATAATTTGCATGTAACTATAAAGCTTATGACGGTATCCAGCTTCTATTTGTATCAAATGTGTGTATAAAAGTTGCTTGTGGAAATTTTATTTATTACAACACTTGCCATAAACTGAATATTTTATACCGTAGAGTATTAATGTTTAATAGTTTAAATATGTATGAATTTAAATTTTGAGTTGTTGTCTATATCAAAAGGACATACATATTTAAATTGGAAATTAAAATAATCCTGCACGAACAATAATTGGCAACAACGTGTGCCGTATACCAACATAAATAACAGACTTTATTTGCCCTAGATATAGCTCATCTATCTTGGTAGACTTTATTTAAGTATAATATTACTAACAAATAAATAAAAAACAGATACATACAACGTTACAGTGCACCTAATAAATGTATTGTAAATCATTAATAGAATAGGATGTAGTCAAAACTTGTTCTCTACCTTTGTTAATTTTGGAAAAACATATAATAGTTTTTAATGTTTATTTTATTTCCCTGTATTAACAAGACATTTATCTTTCAACATTATTAAAGAAGAGCCTGTGAGTGTTCAAACCGTTATTTTTTTATAGGGTTCCGTACCTTGAAAGGAAAAACTATAGAATATAGAACAATTCGAAAAAGTATACATTTTGTTACAAAATTATAAATCCAATCAAAGGATTTATTATTTATTTATTATTGCTGAAAGAAGTTTTCCTCTAGAAACATGCAAAAATACTATAATTCTGTATGTAAAAAGTATTTACATGTTGATAAGTATCCGTACCGGTAAAGACGAGATTTTGTTCTGCGGATTTTGAAATTCAAATGTTGTATAATTCTAAATTTATCAATCAAAGTGCTGGTTTTAGATCAGATCAGACTTGATGGGACATGTTACATTTTAGTGAAAACAATATTTGTAACAATTAATATACTCGTTAAACCTAAAACAAGTAAAATAATACATTACAAACAAAAAAATTAAGTGACTTTCTGTTGTTTTTACAAGTAAAGTTATAATTTTGCAATGGTCGTCTCAACATTTTACCAATAGGAAATGCGCCTATTCCCAAAACGGATTTAAAAATTTGCAACGGACTGAATATTTTTGAGTTTATTATTTTCAGAACTTTTCAATATTTACAATCAAGTTATAAGAGACCATTTTTATATGAAGTTAAAAAATATGTAGACAAATAATAGATTTATAACTGCGGGGATTTTCTTTAATCAGATGTTTTGTTTTTTCATATATTAACTAATTAACTAACTCAACTAACCTCTTTTTCTTTATAAATTAAAAAGAGAAATATAAAAATAATAGTACGGAAGAATTGAAGATATAAGCCGAAAATTAAAACCAAAAAATAAGAAAAAATGATTTTCGGATTTGTTCCTTTACACCTTCCTTTGTGTCAGTTGAATTAGTTATTATGAAAAAATAACACTTGAAAAGGCCGTATCTTTTTATTGCATTGAGAATTGGTTTTAATTGAACTCTATGCCTCTACCTCTAGCATTAGCCTAGCCATTCCTCAGAAAAGGAGTCTTCACGGAGAGACGGACAAAAAAGCAATAAGGGTTTCGAAACCTAAAAAGATGATTTTAACGTTCAATTTTAATTTATTTATTTGTTTAAATCTATCCAGTACACCGCACCGTTGATACAAAAGAACGATCTAAGAAAAAATAAATTTAATTTTTAGAAGTTGGCTGCACAAAGTTATCAAGAGTATTATTTGTGTCTTCTTCTTTATTTAAAACATACGATGGCGGATAAATTCAGGCATTTAACCTTGATTGAGGCAGTTAATATATTGTTTTTTCATTAATTACCGTTCAAGTTAATTATTCCTGATTATCCATTGTCCTAAAAACTTTCCAAAAAATGGTCACTAATTCAATTTTTCAGACCAAATTTTTTGACAACTACGTTGACCAAATATGAGAAGTAAAAAATTTGCTTTTTGTTGAGGTCAACGCCCTCCGTTTCTAAGTCATAGAAATAGAAATTAAACACGGAATGGCTGTAATGCAGATTAAGCATACACTTTTCTAGATGTGTTCGAATTCCCTGTGTTAGTAGTTGTCAGCCAATACAGGCATAAATATGTAGAAATAATAAGAAAGGCATTTAAATAAAATTTGTAAGGTTGAATTTGCGGGAATGGAATGGAACAATTGAAAAAAAAGGACGGCAGATGAAACAATGTCGTAGAAAATTTGAGGCCAATTTTATAAAAATATATTTTAAAGTGCCTGGCATAAATTCTATGCCCCTCTGGATATTCACTTGCACGCCACCATTCACGCGATAAGCTACCCTGCTTTTGCGGGATGTAAACAAATCAGCGAAATGAAAAGTATGATGATCTTTTCAATTTACTGAAGTTGATTTAGCTGGTTTTAGCGAGATTTCATGAAATATAAGAACTATGTTGCATTTCTATCATTGCTACTACCACTTGCCTAAAAAACGATTTCCCACGCGAAGTTTTCATATTGCTCAGGCAACCCACTATCGAGCACTGCATTTCGCATAGATATTAACATATATTATAATTTAATAGCACTGAAATAAATAAGCACCAAAGGCGTAAAAACGTCTTTTAATTAATTTTTAAAAACTTTTCACAAAACGATAACTTAAAACCACAAAAACTTCAATTTTCTCCAAGCAACATCGCACGAGGGCAGATTTCATCTGACAGCTCGGTAATTTGTTTTATGCTGCGTCCCTCTTGCACACTATTGCTGTACTCTATAACAAGTTACTTTAGAGTGTACGCTCAGAATACAGGGTTTTTACACGATACAGTCGTTCCGTGTTTAGTTTATATTTCTATGCGCTAAATAGTAATGAAATAGAAGTAAGTAAAGTTCCACTGTATACACTCTATAGTGTAAATTTGCACTGCCTAGTGTATTGGTGCACTGGTGCGAAGGATACAAAAGAACAGCTATGAATATATAGGTCACATATGTATGTATATGTATGCAAGTGTTCCTGTAAAAATTCCGCGTTTTCTTTTTATTACTCAATCTTCCCCAAAACATTTTGAATCTGAAGGGATTGAAAACTTGAATGTGGTGCAGGTTTAATATACGTTATTTTAACCTCTATACAACCCATTAATTTGATTTTCCCGTTATATGTATAAAGAATGAAAAATAATTAAAAAGCTTCAATGTTTTATATTCAGTTTTTGATAAAGGTACTACTACAACTACACATTGAACAAGAAATGTGAGGAACGCAATGAACGTTGGGCAACTATAATTTTTCATTGTAGAACACAGGAAAAATTAATGGAACACCCTTTCCTCAATTTTGTGAAAGGGTTTGATATAAGCGCACGTTACTCCTCGATCCGGTTTCATTTAATTACTAAAAATTCATTTAAGCGTACGTAACAAGGGAAGTGAACCTCATCACTCTAAAAATGTTGAACAGCATCACCGAATTTATGAGAGGTCATGTGCGCACCGGTTTGAAGAAGTACCAATAAAAAGAAAGTTTTACTAGCTGAACAGACCGTGGCCCTACAGCGGTAAGTTTTACGCTCCAGGGCACGACCTCGGTGCAAAATTTTAGCACCAATAAAGCGTCGCAACACGGTAAACCTCTCAAAATACCTCCTCCTCTTTCCTGGCTAATAAAAATTTATTTGGGGCTAATCTACATCCTTCCAACTAGCTATTAGCACTACAAAAACAGCCATGGTCGAGGGACGCGAGAGAGGTGGCCAAAGTAATTTCCCTGAGCGCTAAACCTTTTTATTTGGCAATATTTACCTTCGCACATTTTGCCGGTGTAGCCAGGACGACAAGCACAGTAGAATGAGTCTTCGCTAGTCCAGCAGGTGCCGCCATTTGCGCATGGATTAACGTTGCACAGCTGAAAAGAATAAATCATAGCATTAGTTCGTTACAAAGGGGCGCCAGGGGCACCAGGAGCGAAAGGCTCGCGGTCGTCAAGGTAATAAATTAAATAAAGCTGCGGTGGCACTCGTTTAGCTAGTGAAGCGAGCCGAAGGCACACTTTCTGACCCATTTCCCATTAATATGCAAAGGGAAAAAATGTAGCTCTCTGTAAGCCACTATTTTCCACGGAAATAATTCGATCGTTTTGTTTTTATCCCCGAACGAAGGTATTTGCCTGAGGCACCTGAACAATCCGCTGGAAAACCAATACTCATAGTGCCGGCAAGTTTCGGTGGATGCATTGCCCGGCACGCCCCGATCCAGTTTCCAATTTTCCAAAAATAAAACGTAATGTTATTATCTTGGACGAAAAAATCGGTGCAATTGAAGGGAAATAAAAATGCGCTTTAAGCGTATACGACCGCAAAAATGCGTGCGAAACTCTTAATCAACATTTATAACTCGCGCCGCCGATTAATGAAACGCGCTGCGAATACTTCTCATAAATTCAATATAGCCCCACTCGAACTCGAGGAGTGTCCTTTATATTAACTTTTTCCGGCTGCTACTGAATCCACTTTAATTTATTAAAGTAACCGATGGTGCCACAGTTCAAATTACAGGGAATTCCCCGTGGCCCCAATGCAATGGCCGTAATAAAATATTCCCTGGAACTCAACAATAGGAGTCCTCATTAAAAATTTGGATCCCAATCCATGGAGAGGTGAAATGAATGTAATTTGCGGTTATGTAGGTATGTTTTCTGCAATAGTTATTGGATGGAAAATGCCGCATATTCAGGGTGCTACCCATATGTGCTCTGTTTTCAAGTCTAAATGGTTTGAAATAGGGTCAGTTGTTAGGAGCATTTAAGACAGTTATTGAAAACGTGAATATTTTCAACACGAAATTTACATTTCATTAAAGTGCAAGTGCACAACAGCAGCTGATATACAATTTTTACATATTTGAGCTGAAAATTCAGTTTCTATGAAATAGTGGTTAAATAAAGTCCAAGTAATTTAACTAAGTTTATTACTTGAGGACTGGGGTGAAGATTTAAAGCAACATGTACATAATATTTGTGGGTACGTAAGAACAGACCATACATAAATACATTAATTTCGACTACACCGGTCTGAAAACAAAAAATTGTTTCTTGAGTCTGGGTTTATGTAGTATTTCATAATTTTTTTATTTGTCATGTATCAAAATAATGAAAAAATATCCACATGCCCGCCTTAAATTTTGTTTTTGCAGTGTTGGTAGTAATAATACAGATTTTGAAGACCGCATTTTCACCATTTTTGAATAATCGTTAAAATATAAAGGTTCATCACGAAGTTTGTAACTTGGCTTAAATAAAAATCTAAATCTTAATCTAGGAATATCAAATTCTGTTTATCGCAATAGCCTTTTTTAAACATCTTGCCGAAACAAATTTTTCATGAGTGTGCATTTGCCATGTTCTTTATTCGCCATTTATTATATGTATGTATGAAATAACCGGTTTTTCGGCCTTTTGTATTCTTATATAAGAGCTTAAGGTATCATTCTGGTTCAGGCGGTCAAAAAAAAGGCTATTTTCATTAATATTTTTAGCAAGGAAATGTTATAAATATTTATAAAAAGTTTATTAAAGTTAACTAATACACTCTTAAAATACATAGAAAAACAATTTTTTTTTTTCGCTCTTCTAATACTACAAAATGGCGGGTGAAAGTAATTCGGTAAAAAAAAGTAGTTCGCTGGCGGCGGTGATATCTCGATAATGGCTCATCCAAAATGAAAAAATCAAAATTGTTTACATTCAGTATGTGTGTAGCTCTCGTGTGAACTACGGATATTAACTTTTACCGATAAATAAAAAAATGGCGGACATTTAAAAAAAAATTTCAAAAATTTCGTTTTTTTTTCACGGTTTTTGGGCAAAAAAAAATAGTAAAAATCAAAATTTAAATTCGATCGTAGTTCACACTAGAGCTGTTTATGTGTACAATATGTGGTTAAAATTTCATGAAGATCGGTTCAGCGGTTTTGGCGAAATCACCGCCGCCGACCGTAAAAACATAGTTTTGAGAAAAACGCGTTTAAAGTTTTAGGCGTACGGGCGAACGCACTCAGGTAGTAAAAGTTGCTACGAACAAGTCACAAAATAATATGTTTAGACTGCTCCGATCATTTTAATTTTTTGACACAATACTTTTAGATATACAGTAGCGGACAAAAATCTGGAAACACTTTGAACCTAAATCTTGCAACACCGTTATAAGCTTTACGAATTCACATTTCTCGGAAATAAATATACCATTATTTAATGCAATTCAATCTTCACTCATTTATAATACTTTGTTTTGATCTTACACAAAAGAGACAGCAGCGCAAAGAGAGATAGGTATACAAAGGAGTTTTGCCCGCGACATAAATCTGGAAACATTTTTTTAGTTAGAGAGCAATCAGGAAGAAATGATGTTATAATTAATAGTTTTTTCACATTCTTCATATTTCGGGCTTTTTAATATGACACCGTGTAAGAGAACAGCGCCCCCCTTGAAAAAAATTATTGTTCGACTCCGCAATCAAGAAAATTTATCTTTTGCGAAATTGGTTGACAAGATCAAATGGGTAGAGCCGTTGTTTCAAAAGTTTATCATCGCGCGAAAAACCCACCAATTCCGAAAAAACGTGGAAGACCCCCAAAAACCGATGAACGGTAAATTTGTGAATTTTTGTTTTTGTTAATTTTTTTAAATGAGGAAAAATGGCCGCAGAATGGATCGAAAATTCGTATTGGAATCGAAAAAGGATCCAAAACTCATGGCTCCAGGGGTTATGGTGGCTGCAGGTGTTAAAGGCTTTAGCATCCGAACTGTACAGCGTCGTTTAGCCGAAGAAGACCTCCATGAGAGGATTGCTGCTAAGAAACCATATGTTGCTAAAACACACATGAAAAAACGCAGTGCCTTTGCAAAAGACCATATAAACTGGACAGGGCAAAAGTGACGGAATCCGTTATCGAGGATCAAATCGAGTGTTGACAGGACGTCTAAAATAACGGATTCCGTCGCTATGTACCAAATTGAACTTGGACTCATCAGTCCATAGCACTTTTTCCCAGTTCAGTTTATATGGTCTTTTGCAAAGGCAATGCGTTTTTTCATGTGTGTTTTAGCAACATATGGTTTCTTAGCAGCAATCCTCTCATGGAGGTCTTCTTCGGCTAAACGACGCTGTACAGTTCGGATGCTAAAGCCTTTAACACCTGCAGCCACCATAACCCCTGGAGCCATGAGTTTTGGATCCTTTTTCGATTCCAATACGAATTTTCGATCCATTCTGCGGCCATTTTTCCTCATTTAAAAAAATTAACAAAAACAAAAATTCACAAATTTACCGTTCATCGGTTTTTGGGGGTCTTCCACGTTTTTTCGGAATTGGTGGGTTTTTCGCGCGATGATAAACTTTTGAAACAACGGCTCTACCCATTTGATCTTGTCAACCAATTTCGCAAAAGATAAATTTTCTTGATTGCGGAGTCGAACAATAATTTTTTTCAAGGGGGGCGCTGTTCTCTTACACGGTGTCATATTAAAAAGCCCGAAATATGAAGAATGTGAAAAAACTATTAATTATAACATCATTTCTTCCTGATTGCTCTCTAACTAAAAAAATGTTTCCAGATTTATGTCGCGGGCAAAACTCCTTTGTATACCTATCTCTCTTTGCGCTGCTGTCTCTTTTGTGTAAGATCAAAACAAAGTATTATAAATGAGTGAAGATTGAATTGCATTAAATAATGGTATATTTATTTCCGAGAAATATGAATTCGTAAAGCTTATAACGGTGTTGCAAGATTTAGGTTCAAAGTGTTTCCAGATTTTTGTCCGCTAGTGTATGTACTTTCGAAAAATGCAAAAAAAAAAAAAATTTTTTTTGAAAATTATAAACCACAATGATACCTTAAGATTTTATATCATTTGAACAACATTATAAGTTCCTGGCTCAATCCGTTATTGTGTAATGACTTTTTATAAATGGTCAAAATTAGTACTTTTTAATCCTAGTTTTATCGAAAATGGGAGCTGATCGAGCATTTTCATTTACGAATTCGTAATCTGCGGAAAAAATCCTACAGAAAATGATCATTTTCGATAACACTATTCCCTACATTGTCACCTGGTCCAACCCTATGTAAAGGATAACCCTAGGAATTAACTTTTGGGGGATTTTTTTGTTTATACAACGATAACTTCGGATTAGAAGGTCGTAAAGAATTTTTAGGTTTTTGAATCCGCATTCGATGCCTATTTTAATTTAAGATTTTTAAAAACACTTGTGCTTTTGGAATGCAGCCTCTCCTTAACAGAAAGACAGATTTTACAGTTCCATATAATCTCTAAAAGCTAATTCTACTTTTGGTATAATCTATCCAAAACTAGGTTATCTAATGGGTTTTTATATATTATCTACTAATAGTTTATTCATATAAATTAAATTTAAAAATTTGTTCTCGTCAACTACATATTAATGACACTTATAGACAATTAAATTTTCGAAAACATAAATGTAGGTTGTTTCATATATAGCTTGAATTAGAGAAATATTTATTACTGCATATAATACGAAATACCAAAGTTCATCTGATTTTAGTATTGCTATTGATATTTTGTTGACGGAAACCGTTAAAAGAAATGTCCGCCCAAATAACGATAGATAGGTATAAGTTCTTATTCTGATATGTAATAAAATTGCTGAGTAATAATAACAATGGATTAATTTACTTATTTCAAAATTATAATACATATTTTGAAATCAGCAAATTAATCCATTGTCGTTATTATTTTGCAACTTTATTGTTTAAATTATTCAAATAACACCAATATTTTTATGCCAATGCTATTTCGTACTCATTAGGCAGTGGTGGATATCGTGTGGGGATTTATCTGCGGGTATCAGGAAACACCAAGCAATCAGCATAATTAAATTAATTAATTAAAGCTAAAGGCGTACATTTACTGCTGTGATGTTATTAGTTTAAATGCAATTAAAACAGTTTTAAATGCCTCAGTTCATTCTATCTAAAGGTATGTCATTGTAATAACATTTTAGCTTTTGTAAATTTAAATATTTATTTACAGTTCTTTGTGATTAAACTCCTAATTTGTATCAGCTGCAAAGCTTTGGCACAACTTGCCTATTGATTCCAAATTCTCGAAAACTGAGCGAAAATTTGAAGACAACTATAAAATGTTAGCTATGTATTTACTAATTTTATTATTATAGAATATAAAAAAAAATTCTCTTGTTAATTTAATTTAATAGCCTTTATTTAAATTTATTTTAATTTCTTCTTTATGTAATTTAATTTAAGTTTATTTCTAAGAGTAATAATTTGTTGTTTATTTTGAATCTGATCTAAATTAATTATTTTCTTCCTTCCTACTCTTTGTGATTGTTCTAAATTTATTGTAAAGTACATTAAAGGCCTACCTTTGTACTAATTTTTCTTAATATAACAAATAAAAAGTACATAACAAACAAATAAAGCTCAATTTCTCATACTTTTTGTCTAAACTTTTTAAATAGTGTTAAGTACTAAAAATAATTAAATTGATTAATTTGAAATACTACTATGTATGTTAACCTTTTCAGCTTACAAACTATCGCAATCCTAAACCACGTCTTATTAAAAATCTTCAATGATTTTGCTCCATATATTATATAAATTCCTGATTAAACAGGTTGTAAAGGGCAATAGTTTTATGAACTTGACATAAATTAGCGCTTTATTCAAATGCGGAATTACAAGGTAAATCATAAATATAAATATTGGAACTGTTTCGGAATGTGAAATTCAATAACAGCAAACATGACCGCGTACAATTTATTGAATAGATCGTAATCGCAGTGCGTCGAACACAGCAATCATTTCATCGCGGACATTTGTACCGATTTGCGAACAATTACGGAAAAACATTTATAGCTTATCGCATTAAAAACGGCTGTCGCTGGCACGCATATCAATCATTTTCTAACTCAATTTATTTCATCGGAATTAATTTGGGATTTTGGCTTTCGCACAAACACAAAAGTTCATTTCAATTAATGAGCCGAACCGAATTGAAATACACTTTGCAATCGTGCGAATTTTGTAAACCCCATATGAACTTCCGCTGTTCAGGTACGACGAATATATGTAAATCGTCCTACAAATTTATTTATCCGCACTGTTGTGTGCGTTTTGGCAGTTTTTGGCGCCCAGTGCACACGGGGATAATTTGTATTCATTAAAATGAGAACAACATCGGTCCTCTACTGCCCGATTGCGTGCAATCGATGGGCTTATAATTTTGTTTCATAATATCTATTAGGACGGGTGAACCGCCCCATTAATAATTCACAATAGCAGCACTCCTTAAGCATTATAGGTGCAATTAGTTAAGGTCTTACCGTTCTGGGCACTTGGTTGCAGTCCGGTCCATTACGTCCGCCCGGGCACTCGCAAGTGAAGTCGTCTCCATGGTCAATACACCGATGTCCTTCCGGGCACGGCCCATTTGCACAGAAGTCCACCTAAGAAAGCAGACCGGCCGTTTTATGTAGGGTTTATAAATTATCTCATTAGGGCCGGAAGACCCCGGCATTTAATCTCACCTTGATGTGGCACTGGTTCCCCGTGTAGCCCTTCGTACATTTACATTCGTAGCTGCCGATCTGATCGATACACTCGCCCCCGTTCAGGCAGGGGTTCGATTCGCATTCGTTGTACTCAAAGTTGCAAAGCTCCCCGGCGAATCCTATCAAGTAAAAGCGTAGGAGTATAAAATGATAAGGTTTAATAGGCACGAATACGTCGGGGATCAGCGAAATACATTATAACAAATTGCAGCGCTTTTGCCGGGCCCACCGCTGAGTGTTTTCCTATCGGGTGCCGGCGTAAGAGGGGATTGTGGGCGATTGTTAAACACTTTAAAGGATTTGTTATCGGCACGGCGAAACTAAACATCCTGGAAACAATCGGCTGGAAGATATTCCCTGACTACTTTACATTGCCGGAGTTGTTGCGATTGCCAAGAAATTCGAGGTACGGCGATAATTTGGATGTTTTCAGGTATCGAAAAGATCTTTACGGGTGCAAATGATAAGCCAAAAAGCAATAGTCAGCACTACGGCTCAGAAAGGCTTTGCCTTAAATGGGTCTATGAGGATTTTAATGAGTTCTATCTCTTTAGGATTCTAAGACCTGGAAAATTCACTTCATTTAGCTTGTGGAACACCAAATTCTCTAAATGTTTGCCGTTCATTTGCTCTTTTGCTATTTTTGATTTAATAACATATCTATGTACATATATAATATCTACTGTCGTTATGTATGAGGGAAGATTTCTGTTTTGCTCACAATTTTGTTTTTAAACAATGGTGGCACCAAAATGGATATAAAAAATATAGAGTTTTTATATGTGAAAAAATGTCTTATGAAATAAACTGAAACAAACTCTGTTTTTAAACACATAAGTCAAACCTCAGAACTGTTGCAATTGGGGAAGTTTTGTAATAGAGTTCTAATTTAATGTGGACAATAAAATAAGTACAACGTTATTTTGTGTACAGTAAAAAGTTAAAAGTGGTTCAAACGATTTTATTTATGTTTTTATAATTGTTTAATTAAGAGTTTTGTATGTTACGATTTTATTATATAATATTTGTGAAAATCTTTTAGAAACTTTGATTATAAAAATGGGTAAAAAGCAACATTGCACTCTAGAAGAACCGTCTTTTTTCGGAGATTAAGAAAAGAGAACCGACCGATCCGATTGCAAACGTTTTAAATCGGTTGCTAATTTCTTCAGTAATGCTCTTAAGGGCGGCACCTAGTGTAATAGCTAAAAAAAACAACCCTTATTTCAACATTTCATTTTTAGACTAATTATATTTTTATGATATTTTAATAAATTAGGCCTTATAGAACATCTTTTAAAGTTCTTAAAAAAATTTTGTGGTAAGAATTTCTATCAGACCTCATTTTCGAAGTTTGTGGGAGTAATATCTCAAAAACTATTGATGATTTTGGGCTGAAATTTTTACCAGATTTAAAAAACAACTTTTATTCGTAGTTGAACCTACTTATTTAGTAAAGTATTGTTATACATTTTATTTATAAATGTTTATAGGTCAACATTCGATGCGAAAAATCGAAAAATTATTTCAAACTTCAAATTAAATACTTCTTTTTCAATTTTTTATATATTTTATAGGTTTAACTATGAATTATGAATGTTATTAACATGGATGTTCCAGGTTCACTCTAAGGGCTGCAATTACTCCCACAAACTGGACATCGCAACTGGAACGCGTCTGATAGAAATGCTTACCATTACCACGCCGCCATTTTGTACCGAAAATATTAATATAAAATTTTTTTAACAACTTTAAAAGATGTTCTATAAGGCCTAATTCATTAAAATATCATAAAAATATAGTTAGTCTAAAAATAATATGTTTGGAATAAGCGTGTTTTTTGAGCTGTTACACTAGGTGTCCCCCTTAAGCCAGAAAAAGGCAACGAAATGCATGGAAAACAGAGAAAAACTTCCCCAAGGACGGATCTAAGAATTGTGGCATTGGTTAAAATATACTCATTTCGGTCTTCAAGAAGTGTTGCTGCTGAGACTGAGTTCCCGCATTGTATGTCGAAGGCTAGTGGATGGCAATCTACGCGAATAGATAGGCAAAAAAATTCCTCTGCTTCAACAAATAAATTTGAAGTCCAGGATACAATTTACGAAAGACCACCTATCTTAGTCCCAATCAAAATTTCAAAAAAGTGGCATATCTAACATTCTTTAGAGCGAGGAGACAAAACTCAATTTGTTCTTTAATGACGCTCAAAGGAATTTTCATCCGTCCTAAAGTTTGGTGTTGTTCTTATTTGAGGAAAATACTCCGATCGTTTAAAAACGTTTAAAAACGATCGGAGTATTTTCCTCAAATAAGAACAACACCAAACTCGATTTCTCTTGCCCGATCAAAAAAGAACAGAATAAATAAAATCGTCCTAAAGGAAAAGAATTCCACATTCGTTTCACAAAAAAGATAGTTAAACATTGTGGTGGGAACATAATGATTTGGGGCTGCTTCTCATGGAATGGGATAGGTCCAATTCATCATATAACGGACACTATGACGAGGTTTGAATATTTAGACATTATGATGAATTTCGTCATGTTACCCTACGCGGAGTATAACATACCCTTAGTTTGGAAGTACATATCAGGAGGACAAGGATCCTAAACATACTTCCAAAATAGTCAAAGATCGGTTTGTGCAGGAAAATGTCCCCGTTATGAGTTGGCCAAGGAAGTCCTATTTAAAAAATCAATTGGCGAAACAAACCTTTACGAACAAGGAGCAATTATGGATTTATGTCCAACAAATGTGGTGCGACATACCCGTAGAAACGTGTCGTAAACTTATGTCTTCCATGCCCTGTAAAATGGAAGCTGTACTTCAAAATAAGGGTAGATATACTGGCTACTAATAACTATAGGTACAATTTATAAAAAAAATCATAAAATCAAAGAGTAATACGAGTTTTTTGCATTAGGTGCGGGATGTACCTATTTTATTGTCCAGAAGATTTTTGGAAAAGTGATCAGAATTATGCTATGTTTTATATTCGTTTTGAAATATATATAATATATATATATAATGTTTATGTGTAACACTAAAATGCAGAATATGTATTTAAAAAAACTCAATTCGTTGTGTTTTACTCGGCAAATTTGGAAACTTGCCTTTGTACCTGTTTTATTGTCCATGTGGGATGTATTTCTTGAGATGAAACTTTCTCAGTTATAGCAATTGAAAAATTTTTGTATTGTGACTCCGTAAGAAATCATGCAACAAATTGACCTTGAGGTCTTTTCACGGATTTTGATAAAATTTTGTAAGTGTTGATTTAGAATTAAAAGTGACGAATGTAAAAACATCGAGCGGGGACTCATTCAAAATAAAATAAAAGTACTTTTCAAACGATAACTTACTTATTGGGATGCATTTCTAAATTAGGAGTTATGAGGGTACAAATTCAAAATTTATAGAAATTTCATTTTATGGACTACCAATTTTTTAACGAAAATTTCGTTAAATGTTGAATTCGAAGACCCATAACTCTTACATTTTGAAACGGATCCTAACCAGCTAGGTATCTTGGGAAAGGCACTTTTACCTTCTTCTGAATAAGCTCCGGTTCGATTTTCTTGCAAGGATTTATAAGGATTTAAGGGAGCGCACCTCCTAAAACACTTTTACGTCGATTTTGAGCTGGAAGTAGTGATTTTAAGTGGAAGGTCAACAAAATAAGTTTGCTCAGGACACCCCAAGGAATCGATTGGTTTAACGTTTCCTACGCAGAATCAGAACATCCTATATACATATACGGAGTTTTAAGTTTTGTCTTTACGCTTGCAGACAATAATTTTTGTATAGTATTTTCGAAGATATTTTGATTTTACTGAAAATTGCCTGACGAAGAAAATATATGCAAAATGATGACAGTCCCCTGATGAATTTGGTCTTATTTAAAAAAACCAAAAAGAATATCAATTGTTAAAGATATTATCTGAGTGCATGTTTTTCCCATGCATTTGTAGAAGAAGAAAACGAGGACTTGCATAAATACCGAAAAATCTTAAATGCAGAACAGGTTCCGGTCAACTTATAATAAATAACAAAAAGTTACATTCTATGTTTTGATCTGTAAATGATTCGCTTAATTTATTAGTAAATACTATGTATGTATGTATGTATGTTTGTTACCTTTTTATTTTATAGCTATTTTAACTTTTATTTTATTTTTGAATTTGTTTACTTAAATTTTTTATTTGAATATGCTTTGTTATTTTGTTTCATAAGACAACCTATATACAGTAGCGGAAGAAATAATAGGTACAAGTGAAAAATAAACTAAAAAATGTATAAGTACCCAATTGCATGTAAATTACAATATATTTTAATTTTTGTTAGTATGCTATGTACTATATATTATGTTATACTAAATGTACTTAATGTACAACAATTTTTTTATTTTAACTTGTCCATTGAAGTGACTGCCAGATCAAATATTGAATGTTTAGCTTTTGTACCTATTATTTTTTCCACCACTGTACATATATGACTATGTTTGGAGTTTTGCTTTTAGAATTGATATCCTTTTTGAAACTAAAGCCGGTAATCATCATACATAGTTGTTTCAGTTTTGTTTTTTCTTGCTTTTGTGTTTCTATAGGTATGACAGCAAAGCAAGTATTTGTATGCTAAACCTTTTAAGTAGGATAGCAAATAATAATAAGAAAACGGCTATCACAATAATTTATAATAATATAATTATTATTTTTGTATTGGTTTATATTTCTATAATGAATAAAAAATATGTTTTTACTGATGAATTATACAAAAGCCAAAACTTTCACAGATATGCAATCTATCAAATCATATTTTTTGTAATGAAAAATCTCCATTTTGCTGATGAATATGTAAAACAAGCCTAACAGGATTAAAATGTGGAGTGTTAAAATGATTATTTTACACAGCTTTTTGTTAACATCTGTTGTATTAACAAGTCACAAACAAGCCCCACTGATCAATTTTATTGTATAAAGCACACGTTGTGATAATCAGGTAACTATGCAGGATTTAAATGTAAATTTCAATATGAAATTCCATTAACCCCTCTCCCATAATTGCAATTAATATATTACTGCATGTGACATGACCTCTAATTAAAAATACCTCCCATATCAAAGAATTAAATACTGAAAATCATTAATGACATTCTCAAAATACCTGCATCAATTAATTTACTGAATGTTGTGACCGATTAAATTTATGCTTAATAGATATTTAATTTTCTGTCCAGTGATCATTCATGGAGATAATTAAGTATTCGAAATTTTTGGTTTATGAAGTCGTTGCTTATATTTTTAACATGTTGGCATAAAAGAGGATATCTCCTAGATGCATGATAAAGTAATATGTAAATACTGGTTGATTTCACTGGTCAACAAATTTAATTTTTTTTTTGGTGCCAAATAAATGGGATATTATTTCTATAGGATTTTTTCCGTAGGTTACGAATTCGTAAATGAAAATGTTCAATCACGTCCCATTTTCGAGAAAAATAGAGTCAAAACATACAAAAGACCGTATTTTGGTAATTTTTAAAAAATCATTGGAAAATAAAGGTTTATCATAGAAGGTTTTAACATGGCTTAAAAGAAAGCCTGAGTCTTAATCTAGGAGAATCAAATACAATTGATCCTCTATAGCCTTTTTTACACATTTTGACGAAGAAGTTTTTCATGAGTGTGCACTTGCCGTGTTCTTTATTCGTCATCCATTGTATGAAATAATCAGTTTATGGAATAAAGTAAAATTCACTGATTATTTCGAAATGTTTCAAAGCTTTTTGTATTTTTATATAATACCTTAATATTTCAGCTTTCATTTGAGCAACATTATAAGTTTCTGGATCAATCCGTTACTTTGTAATGATTTTTCAAAAATGGTAAAAATAGGGCATTTTGCACTTTTTAACCCTATTTTTCTCGAAAATGGGACGTGATTGAGCATTTCCATTTACCTACAAATTAGTAATCTACGGAAAAAATCCTATTGAAATGATGTGCCATTTCTTTGGCACCAAATTTGGTGTTGACTTGTGTTTTTAATAACCTATTGAAAATTAAGTAATGTTAAGCAATGATTTTGTAAAATTTGTAATTTCGATGCAAAAATCAGAAAGTCGGATAGGGGAGAGCTGGAATGAAAGGGCACGTATTGAAAGGGACAATTCAAATTGCGGCCTAATTACAAATTGCCTCAAAACAAAAATATTTTTGTTGCGTGGCAATACCAATATACGACGCTATTCGACGCTAATTTCAAGTTCCTATAATTTCAGAGATGGCGGTGTTATTGGATTTATTCGTGGCCCAAAGTAAATTTTTCGTAATTATTATATTTCCCAAGGTTTTTTGGAATGTTGCAAATGTTGAACTGTTTGCCATTGTATATAATCAGTAATTTATTCATTTACACGTAAACAATAAAAAAATATCTTAAAGATAAAATTGTATTTAGAGGCTATTTTTTCAATTTATATATGATACTTATGAAAAAGACACAACCAGGGATCGTAACTGTTATAATTTATATCGAAAAAATCAAAAATTAATAATTTTTTTGAAATATATACGATTTAAGACAAAACGTACCGATAAAATTTCACCAAAAATATTTTAAGTTATTTTTAACTATAATCTTTGTCTGTTATTATTTTAAATCTTATAAAACTGTTATGAATGATTGTTTTTTTCTTTCTGTTAAAAATAATAAAATAATTACCACGGACTATTATTCTTAAATGAAAAATAATAGTTATAAAAAATACTTATATTTTTTCGTTTTTTATAAAAGTCTGAAGAGCAGAGGCAGCTTCGCTTAAAGCCGTATATCTCCATAATTAATGCTCAGATCTTTATCAAATTTTCACAGAGTACTTTTGAGATAATGAACTTTTAGAAAATAATTTTAGCTCAAAACCGATGGCTCCAAGATTTTCTAAGCTATGGATCTAATGTAAATTCAAAGTTATCCTATCTAATGGTGTCATCTTATCCTATATACATTACATACATATATATGTATGTACTGGTACATACAATGTAGAATAGAAAGTTCAATTTCGATATTGATATCGATTTCGATTTCGTAACATACGTTATTAATATCCCGACCTACGCATTAACTTTGATTTGGGTGAAGCCATTCTGGTTTATAAATTCAAAAACAAAAACCAAAGTGTGGGATTTCAGAAGTAGTTTTTGTATTCGTTGCTTTTTTCTTTCGCTCTAATTTTAAAATTATAGGAATGTTTTGTAAAATACATTATCTACAATAACAAATTATTCGATTTAAAAAACAATAGGATCATCAGGGTCAGAATATATTTTGTATTTAACTGTTCAGGATCAGAAGATATTTTGTATTTAACTATTCTTAAGGGGTTACACCTACATACCTTACCGCATCGAAACTGAACGTTTTTTTAGGAACATATTTAGGGTGTACCAAGTAAATAATTAGATAAAATGAACGTGTTATGTTGTTTATTGATCATGATGTTTCAAAACAATTTAAAAAAAAAAATTAGCCACTTATATTTTCTGCAAAAGACTTTTATAAAAAACTGAAAAAATAAAAATCTTGAAAAAACTTTTACACAAGACAGAAAAAAGTATATCTTTTTTAATATATTAGTTATTTATGATTTCAAAAATAAAAGTTATGTCATAACAGTTTTGAACGACTTGGGAAATTAAAATACACAAATAAGTGACTTTAATGAGCTAGACATTTTTCAGTTACTTTTAACTTGTACTTTCGATTTAAAAAAATTAAAATGTATAATAATTATTAAGTTTGACTTTTATAATAAAAGTTTAAAATTTATCGTATAGTATGAATTTCATGCAGATCAAAAAAAGTTTACTATTTGATTTTTTATAATAAATTAAAGATATAAAAATAATAGTTATTTACGGTCCCTAGGCACAACAAATCATTATGAAAGGGACGATTATCTTTAGGAAAAAAATGTAAGACTTATGATTTTCAACTAGTTTCAAAAAAATTATTTTAAAAAACAGGTACGGACTTATCTATACATACATATGTATATGTATTTATTGCATAATATTCAGTAAAGTACAAGGTGATTTTCCTTATTATTGCACCCTGTCCTTTTCATAAACAATCCTGTCCCTTTCAATACAGTCTATTGATGATACAACTAAGAATAAAGAAGGGTTTATTATTGTGTTGTATATCAATAGTGAACTAACTGAGGTATCTAATTCTGTTCGCAACTGTTTAATTGGTTATTTCATTTATTTACTAGATCCTTCAAAACAAAAATGTCCCTTTCATGCCACTTCTGCCCTATTTGTTATTATAATTTCTCTACTTTATTTTCTAAGACGTGAAAAAAATTATGTTTGTTAAAGAAAATTAATGTTGAAGTGTTAAATTATTTTTAATATCACGAACGTTCTATCTGCAATAAAACTCAAAATTAAAAAAACTGATCAATCTTTTTCTTATTCTTAATACACTTTGCCGGCTAGTTATGTAAAATGTATATGCATAAGAAAAACGGACAAAAGAAACGATTTTTCAGAATCACAATAAAAAATATGTGAATAGAAACCAAGCATATATTTTTGTATCATTATGTTCGTGTGCAATGTATGTACATGTATATTGATATATCTAATTGGCATTTAATGTTTTAATGGTCAGGGTAGATAAACATACATCTAATTTTGAGACGAAAACTTTAAACTTACTACATATGTAATTATATGCAGAATTAGAGTTTTCGAGACAATGAGACTGAAACATTTCTATGTACAGTTTAATTATTGATCCTGTCGCCATTTAAATATCCTGGAAGCATAATTTAGCAGTGCTTAACTAAACTTTGAACATAGAGTTCAACACCGCTTCCACTTTACGAAGTGAAACTTCTTTATCCATAGTGGGGTGAGTTTTCGTTATTCGAAACTTGATTATTCGGATGATTGTCATATTGTCGGCTTAGATTGTAAATCTGCTACCTCAATAAATGGTGATGTTACAGGGGAAGTAAAAAATTTAACTAAAACAATTCTCGTCACTTTAGGATGAAACCCAAAAAACAAGTAGTTCTTTATACTTTTTGTATCAAGAATAAAAATAAAAAAATGGTTAAATTCAGTATCTTTTAATTCATTGACATTTTTGCGATTTAGCAGGTAGGTGAGTAAGGCATGACTTCGTTATTCTTCCGAAAGTTGTTGGAAAGAGTTCGTCAGTTAGTGAAGTCAATATTGTATTCAGTGTGAATTTTTGGACATAAGTGATTTTAATTGAAAGTTTAGTGAAAATAAAGATTTGAAAGTGTAAAGTCATAAGTCAGGCAAAAAAGGCAGCAATAATTGGCCTAGTAGACTAAAAGGTTTTCCTTTCGAGAAATTCTATTTATTTTCCGCTTCTGTAAAAAGTTTTAGAGAAAAGAAAGGCAACATTTTAATGAAAGCTTAGTGGTCCTAATTCAGTGGACAGGGACTGTACATAATTTGAGTGAGTTTTTCAGCTTAGAGTTTTTTTATATGTTGCAGACCCTCAAACGTTCTCACAGTGTTTTTCTTTCTTTTAAGGTAAGGTAGGTAAGGTCACTGACTATAGTTTTCTTTGGGATATCATTTTCCAATCATTAAAGACTCTCAGTTTAAGAAATATATCACCAGTTAGTGTATAGCATAAAGTTTAATTACGTTAGCATCAGCAACTTTACCTCTACCAAGATGAATACTTTCGAAAAATTTAACTTCATTAAAACTTTTGAACAATTTGTAGTTATTAGATTTTGGGTTCATTCTGGCTGATTTGCAGTTTACAGATGTCTGCAGTGCTGTGCAAATTAATAGGACTGCACTAATCTCATATATAAAATGTTAATTTTGTCAACATTCTAATACCAGGCTGTTATAAAAAAAAAAAAGAATATGCTACTAAATATTGCGTATTGGAAAAAGCAGTAGTACAAATAGCCTGTTTTGGGTTTTGTTTCCGGGATTTCTTGAAATCTTTTGTTTTCCTCTATAAATAAACAGCGATAAAAAAGTAAAACTGTTGGACAAAAAATTAAAATATTTAAAGTTTACGATAATTTAAAATAAGCAATTGTGAAGGAGTTAGAAGCGATGTTTGAAATATATGGACTTAACTCGTTTGTTCGTCTAACATTATAGGGAACTTCGAATTGATTTGAACACAAAATGTTTTTCGAGACAATGCGTCGCTTTGTTACTGTTCCGAATGGCATACATAAGTAAGTCATAACTAGACTGCGGCTTATATGCAAATGCATATTATGCATTTGATAAGATAAGCAAATAATTTCACCGCAGAAATTATTTATATCATTGTGCATGTATAAATTGAAGTTATTAAATAAAAAATAATTTCTGCTGTGAAATTTTTTGTTTATCTTAACACATGCATAATATGCATTTGCATATAATCAGTCTAGTCTTAAGAGATGAAGAATGCATTTATCAGGTTTACACTCTAAGTCGATGATATGCATTTTCTACAAATTGATCAACTGATTAGTATTTTCCGTTATTAAACTCTCTATTCTTTATTCTGTAAATAAACCCGATTTTAGTGTTTTCAACATTTTTGTACAATTTAAAGCTATAAATTCAGTTTTAAAACTTGAATACCTTATGATCAATTATTTATTAAAATTCGCTTGGAATGGAGACGTGGCTCCCGCCTATGATATAAAAATTTAGGAATTCAAAAAGCCGGACTGCAATATTTTACACTTTATAGAGTTTTCATTAAAATCTACTCTCGGGGGTTTTCGGGGAAGCTTCTTCCAAATATGATGTCAAAAGTAATTGTTATTATGTGCAAAGAACGTGTGTTGATTGCACTTCTGTGACTTCGGCTAGTGAAAAATACTGCCGCCTTCTGCAGTTGTTACCCAGTTGTGAAAGGAATGCATCCAAAACTAGTTATGTATATTAATTCTATTCATTCCGAATTGATTTCACTTTGAATTACCAGTCAAAGAAAGATTGATTACTTTACGCAGGCATGTCATAGGCGGTAATAAATTTACTACCAACTGCATAACTTGTAATTAATTTGGAAGCGATCAAGAAGAACTTATTTTGAATAAATGAGAAAGAATTGCTTCTCACCCGATGAAAACGAATGCGTTTTCGTTACAACCGGGATACATTTAACGAAAACCTAAAAGAAATTATCTAATGTTTAATGTATGTTTAAAATAATAAGCAGTTTTACTAATTGTTTGCCAGAATAAAAATTAAATTTTTTCAGTTTAGAAGCTGTATTATTCTATAAGAGAATTGATAAATTATTGATCACTCAGTTGAAAATTAAGAAGGTGTTTCATACACTTAAAACACTTACTCGAAAAGGTTTAAGTTCCGTTTATGTCAAACACGAAGACATTTTGCATGATTAGTTATAATAGTTTTAAATTTTATGTAGTAATTATTTACAATTCGTCCTTTACTCACAGTACTTAATACTAACGCAGTTTGAAAATTAAATGCCGTCTGTCTGATGATGAATTTGTTGTGATCTTTGGTAAAATAATTTCAAGGTCACATTAAATCATATTCGTTGTTTCAACAGACTACGAATGCTTAAAGAAAAAAAAATTTTTTTTCCTGACACTTTTTAAGACGCATAATAGCATTCGAAAAATATTGTAATATGTTTTATTTCCATATGTTTTACTATCAGTTAAATAATTGTATATGCTTTCCTGAAAAACATCCGTAAATTTCGCTTCAGTGAAATGCGACACCGCAAAAATAAAACTTTTTACATGCAATGGAGTACCGGAAAATGTTTTGCAATTAAGCACAACTTATGGTCGGTGGAGTTTGTCAAAACTTTATCTAATTCGTGGAGACCAAGCTTTCAGGGAACTGAGTGTAATAAAGCAACCCGGGACAGTGCAGAAACTTGCACAATTGTGCCAAATAGCCCGCAGCGACTGATGTTTGAAGACAAAACACTTTCCGGCAAGAGTTGCTCGAAAGAGGTCTGGAGGTGCACCTTAACTTGATGTTGAAACAAATCACCTCTGATGTTGCAAAGTTGCCAGCAAATAAACAATAAATTTAGATAAATGAGCTTCCATTTTGGGCACGTGAGCGGGTTATGGGGTTCTTAGTTCTGGCGCTGTCCCTTCCAGTGATGTTGTGAAAGCAAGGAACCTCCGCTTCGAAAATCATTAATTTCTGCAGCACTGTCGCCAGACTGTATGGAGCAAACAAGACGTGAAGATAGCAACAGTAATTAAATTGGCTTTCAGTGCAACGTCTAGGTTCGGGGTACTGCAGTTGCGGGGTAGAATCGTCCCTATTAAGATTAATTTGGAAAATTGAATGGGTCTAATCGAAGTGCAGCGGGCGGAGAGCTTGCGGCAATAGCAACTTCTTTTAGCTTAATTTCGCATTTGAAAGCCAAGCTTCGTTGTCTTCGTCTTAAGGATATAAAAGTTTCAACTTAATTACTAGTTAAGGAGCTGACTAACTACTTCGAGTTTTAATGGAGAAAGCACGGAGAGGAGCGAGCTCGACAGACGTAGAAAAACTGGCAAAATCCTCTGAAACGGAGGAAATGGAAAATCAATTAAGTACCCACCTGGCTGACAAAAACACCTGAAGCCGTCTTCCTGGTCCACACAGATGCCGTGCACACACGGCGATGACTCGCATTCATTCAAATTATGTTGACAGAGCGGTCCTGTGTAACCTGGAGCACAATCACATCTGGTTTCCATCAAATAATTGCATAGGACCGCAATGACGGTGGCGGCATCAAAATTGGCGCAAAAATCGATAGGCGTTCGCGTGATCCGGGGGTGTGGGTGAAAATAAACCATAATTGAATTAAATAGATATCGAGGGCGGATTCCATTACATGCCTACCTGAAATGAGTGGAATTTCCGACGCAGGAGCCTCCGTTCATACAGTCAGCGGGATTGCATGGGTCCGATTCGTACTGGCAATTTTTCCCCGTATATCCTGTAAATAAGAATTGGGTCATCATTATTTAAACATATTTCTCCCTTGCGACAAAATCATTTATTGCACACTCGGCAGTGCAAAATATTTTTCGCGACATTTTTATGGTCTTGCTCTTTTCAGTCCGATCTGAGAAATAATAGCCTGCAGCGCTGTTCCAAATTAAATTAATGCCTCATTGTGAGCACCTCATGAACATACTGAACATTTTTTACACTTTAACGGATGTCCTGTTAATATGCAACCATTTTACTTTTTCCGCTTGTATTTTTTTTTCTTGCGAAATTAAAGTCCGCAGGCCGGTTATACTGATTACATATGCTTTTGTGGTATAATTAAAAGCATCATGACCAATGGAGTTGCAGAAATTTATTTGATAGACAATAAAATGCAAAAATTCAATTTCCGCAGATCGTTGTATGGTACCCCGAATTTAAACCTTTTTATAATTCGAATTCAACCTTTATGTTATGCTTGCTTTGCGAATTTAACCATTTTGGTTATGTTATGTAAGCGCCACATTTGGAGATTAAGGTTGGATCATCCAATATATTTTATTCTTAGCACTATTTCGGGACATGAAATAAAAGCTTATTATATATTATATATTAGATTCATTACAAGTTTTGGTATACTATATGGTGATTTTTTCAGAGGTATACAAATTTAAAATGAAATAAAATACGTAAAAATAATGTTAATGGCCACGGTGTTAGCTTTACTTAAAAGATATTTTTATGCAGTTAGTGTTTAAACATGATTTCGGACATATGGGCGCCATGGCTGACTCGAATGAAGCGTAATCGGGAAGTACAATTTTCGACCACTTTATCGAGCAACTGGGGCCGTATATCGGCAATAACGTGCCGAATGTTGAGTTCCAAGTATGTAGTCTAACGAATGTGGTTTTCTCAGCGTAGACGAGTGATTTCATATATCCCCAAAGAAAGCAATCCATAAGTGTGAGATCACACGATCGTGCAGGCCAGTTCATTTGCGCCATCTTGTTGAAACCAAAGCTCCGTCACATCAATACCATTCAACTGAGGAACGAAGAAGTCAGTAATCATGGCTCTATAACGGTCTCCATTGACGGTAACATTCTGGCCGGCATCATCTTTAAAGAAATATGGGCCAATGATTCCACCTGCCCAGAAAGCACACCAAACAGTGACTTTTAATGGATGTAAGAGCGTCTCAACAAAGGCTTCTGGGTTTTCTCTACTCCAAATTCGGCAATTCTGCTTATTGACGTAGCCGTTCAACCAAAAATGAGCCTCATCGCTGAACAAAATTTTGCGTTGAAAAAGAGGATTAAGCTGAGCACAATTTGCAAGCGTTATTCTGAAGTAAGTCTATTCATGGTGAAATGGCAAAACGTACTGTCCACAAATCAACAGTTAACTGTCAAATTGACAGTCAGTAGAAACAGTGTTGCCAATTTAAAAATTAAACCTCTAAAAAAAACACCATATATATATACTTATATGTATATGTATGTATGTATGTACATACATATATCCAAAACTGTTTTGAACAACATTTAGTAGAAAAAAAAATTGTTTATGGGCGAGTTGGACTCCCGCACTTAGGATTCTGTACTATGGAAATCCTTAAAAAGTATATAGTAAAATGTTTTAATCCTGATCACAAATTATCTCAACCTAGTGATCGATAATGTAAAATTTAAATTTTTTATTTTAAAGGTAAATTTTAGATACATGTTCCTAAATTACTATTATATAATAAACTATTTTTAGTATTTTTTGTTTACGTACAGGGTATGAGAAATATTGTACATAACGTAAAGCTCTTTACGTACAGCCATACTCGTTGTACACATGGTAACAAAATGTCAACAATTTATTTTAGGTTAAATATTAAAAATAAAAACACATTCATAATCTACGTAAAAGCCCCTTTTCAACGATACCCCACAAGAATAGGTACTGCCCCCCATTTGCATATATGAGCGCCGCCCTTAAACATAATGTTTAATCTTTTGTTACTTTCTCCGTCTTTGGGCCGCAGTAATACATATGTATTAAGTATGTGTGAATTTCAAGTCCCTATCTCATTTCGTTTAGAAGCTAGAGGCCTGTGACAGACAGACATGTGAACATCGTTGAAACGGCATAACAATAGGGCTCCTTTCTGGTACGGAATTCTAAAATGCATCACAAATCCCTGGTTCACACCTACAGTATGTATGAATGTCTCTTGAAGTAATAACAATAAAAATCTAAAAAAATTTAAGAGATATGCTCTGAGGTATAAATTAAATGTAGATAACACTGAAAGAAATGTTTAACTATATTTTGGGATAACTATACATGGATGGAGTATATTCTCAAACTTTAAGGATGAATATATAGTATTTTACTATATTACAAAAATTATTGATATAAATGACCATTATATTGCCAGCAAATCCATAAAAATTTGTCTAAGTGTAATTAGCACTACATTATAACTAAAAGAAAATTATTTTACTATTTTTTTTAATGAGTTAAGTATGGAGCAATTGGAGTGCAAGTTCACGCGCTTATTTATTGAACAGAGTCGATTTCCCGAAAGATACAAGGAAAACCTGAATAAGAAGAATTATTACTGCTCTGTGCAAAGTGAGTAGGATAGATTGCCATCATCGGTCACAATGGCCGCTCGTTGTCGTTCTAAGTGTATCAGAGAATATATTTGGGATATATGGAGATGCAGATAATAAAATGATATTTGGTGTCGATGCTCCTCAACTAACATTTTAAGTACTGGATATCAAGCTTCAGAAATTGCAACAAAAATTTAGTTAGTTATTATTACTAGCACTATAATGTTGATCAACTCTTTAAAGATACACTCGAGAAAAAATTTAGTAAATCGTCTGTTTTTGGATTTTTGTTTCATTGCCGGAGGATTTATTAAATCATCTTGTTATGTTTTCAAGTTGTACCTAACCCATTCCAGTCTTCAATTTGTTCATTTGTTCATAATCTTTGGGATCAGATAATAATAAAAGTTGCTATTGGATGAGATACTTTGTTCAATAAACGTTCAGTACCAGGAGGAGGACATTAAGTAACATACGATAAAATGTACCACGTATGTCCTCATTTTCGTTACTTACCCTTACTATTCGTTCATTTTTAAATAAGCGGGCCATAACATCCATATCTCCCCTCGATTCGCGCGTGATATTCATATAATCATATTCACCCTAAAAATCTTGAAAGTCTTCCTCACTTTGTATGCAGTTACTTTATTTCTAGAAATCGTACGTTTTTGCCATGTTAATAAAAATAAAGTTTTCGAGTTAGTGGCGAAAATGTCTCGGAGACTGACACTATTTATTCTTCTCAAAATTGGTTAAGTGACAATTCACATTGAAAGAATTTTTAAGGAACGTTGTTTTTGTAAGTATAATATTCGTATTCACAATTAAATTCTTAAATTCTTCTAATATTTTAAAATGTTAACATGAAAAAACGCTTATATCCCATTCCTTTTAAAAATTAAATTTATAATTAACACTCATGAAGTCTATTGTAAAGGTGTTGTTTTCTTATGATATTACTCCAAAGCATTTATATGTAAGTGTAGAGAATATTTAAATTGTAATTATTTTATTATATTAGTATGAGTAGCTTTAAAGTTCTCTTACCACTTCGGAGCTTTTCTGCCACTTGGTCAAATATCCCAATTACGAAACAAAAAGGTACCCATTAATTACTAATTTTAGTAAGAAAATCGTATTTTAAGCGTGTCTGATATCTTTTTATCGCCAGTAATTCTAATTTTATCGTATAATGACCACTCTTGGGACTAATTAGTTACCGAGGTACATACTAAAAATGCTAGTTGCATCTGAATTGAGATTTAGGAAAAGTCAGAAAATAGCAAATCCCTCTATCATCCCGGTACACTTGTTTGCTTTACTTTTTTGCATGTGTAAACTTTTTGGTTACTCATTAAAAAATTAATACGTTGGTTTTCATAGTCAGAAAATAAACACTCTGGCTAATTATATGTATCTTGATATATGTATATTAGGATATGTATATATGAATATGTACATACATATGAGTATACGTTTTCTTTCGGTTAGTAAGTATGCAGTGGGGTAACTATAAGGTCGCAGAATTGGCAAAATGCCAAGGGCACTCGGCCCGAATGAAAATTTTGAACGCATTCTTAAGGAAAAGTTCTTGACAAGACTTTAACGCACGGGGAATCTCTGCTCCGCTTTCTGTTTTGTATTTTTAAGCAGTAAAATATGAAAGGACCCAATAGCTGACTAACACAAAAATTGTCTGCAGAAGGCAGAAATTTAAAAAAACATATTAGTTTGCTGGCTTATACCTTATCTATTTAGACATAAAATCGAGTTATAAAATGTGCCAGAAATTGTACCTATACATAATAAGTGTGAATACAACACCAACCCTCTGATTCGGCAACTTGCCTAGGGTAGATAATAGCAATAAGATAGGTATAATAAGGATAGCATAAGGTAGTTAGAATAACCAAAAAATCAAGAGTTGTTTTATAAATATTTTTCCCTCACCACTAATGATCTATTCAATATTAAATAAACTCATAATATTTCAAAGTATTTTAAATAAATAAGTAAATAAATAAATAAAATCGACTTAACCTTCGTCCTTTCATAGTTGCAAGGTAATTTATAATGTTGTTGTACCAACATTTGTGTTTCTCAAATTTTTTAACCAGTATTTTTCTATAAAAAAGGGCTGCTAAGCAATCTTTAACCAATCCTTTAACAACTTTCAATTGCTATGAATAATGTCGAAAGGTCATTTTAGAAATTAAAATTAATAAAAACATATTTATTTGAGAAATTCCATGGGATAAGAAAGATTGAGCAGTTTAACAATACATATAAGATAAATCGATAATTTTGCCGAAAAAAAAGCCTGAAGAAAACAATTTTAATTACTGGTAAAATTTAATATAGAAAAATCGTGGAATAAATAGAATGTTGATTAAAAAAAATTTTTACCTTAAAAATCCTTTTAAATTAAAGATCAATGGTTGTCTGTAAAGTCGGTTTACGGACGATAATTTTACGTGATAACGTCATAAGAAAACATTGATGAAAAATTGCATACTTGAAAAAGTCCAATCGATGGTTGTTCCTCTCAGCGTTGCTGAGCCGTAAAATAGTAAAAAACCGTACAACAAATGGGAGATTTTTATCCGGTGTTTTGCATTTGTCTAATTTCTGCAATTTATTTTATTTTATTTTATTTTAAAAATAACGCTTAGTCCGATCGTGCCTCTCTGTCGCTTGTTCCGCGCTCTCGCTTGCACGGCACTTACCATTGCTCTACTGGAAATAATTAATAATCCACTATAAACCAACAAGACAAATTACGTGAGATTCTATTTTTTGGCGTTAAATACTCGGTTGCTTAGATCGGCGGAACGTTACACTTTTTCGTTTGTGCGGTCGTTCATCGATTTAATAGACGTTATTACGTCAAAAATTATGTAAATAGTACAGCGATGAATTTGTTGGTTTGAGTAAATAATTTCAAGTTTTTTCTGTTGAAAAGTTAGAAATAAAACATAACGCAGGAAGAGATGAAAAGTAGAAATAATTTATGCAGTTTATGTAAAGCGTGTCAGCGAAAGTTTCAAATGACGCGTTAATTAACATTATGCACTAAATTGAAAATATTCTCCTTGAACTTTACGAGTATATGAAAACAATAAAATTCTATGGGTGTCCTTAACATCCTTGACATCAAAATAAATTTGAAATTATATTTAAACAGTTTCTGGCAAATAAGTTTTTGAAAATGCAATAAAACCTAGTACCTCAAAAAATCTTTTCCGGCACATAAGATTGGGTGCTCAAGCGTGTTCAATTTCTCACTTCTATCCCTTGCATTTTTCACGCCACGACTAAGCATTCTGCCAGTATTTATTGCAAGAAATATACTTTCAAATATAAAGCCTCGCTCGTAAATTGAATGGGGCGCATCGGAGAAAAATTCAAATTTTGATGAAAACAAACGGCACCCATAAGAGGACTATCTCTTGGCTGGTGCCCAAGATCTTCGGAAAACATGGCTATGGCGGCGTGGCAAGCAGCGGAACTACGACGGGGAGGAGCACGGCATAGCATTGGAAAAAACTACGAACGAAAATTTCATCTCGTAAGAAAAATCCATTTGTTTGACTGCCAAGATGCTGCTGCCACTATTTCCTAGCGATATTAAATTTCCGGGCGAAAGTTTGCTCTGGCGGACGTGCGCCACAACCGGGCATCGGGGGGGTGTTTATAAAGAGGCGCCGCCGTTGCGTTCGGTTCTGAAAATTTGGATGTTCCAGATACAGAATCCAGTGCCGGAGGAGGATTGTGGGGCTCCGTTTCTAGATGTGATATGTGAGCCTGAAATTTTAAAGGTGCATGCCCACTCGAATTGAGTATTGATTTTTGCCGCTGTAGCAGACAGCATCTCCGATGAGATGCAGCTCCATGTCCTTTTCCGACCTAATGCCGAAAGCAAATAAAAGTGGAGGCAAATCGATGGAGCATAAAAGCAGCATCAAGTGTGTCGGTAAACTGGCGAAGAGGAGCAACCCCAGGAGACGGCGGGATTTCTTTTGCGTCGTAACTTGGTGGAGGAAAGTGCTATTCTTGCTCTATATTTAGGCGATGTAGTGCTCTCCACACCGATCAATTTCGAAACTGCATAGAGCCACACAAAAAATAAAAAGTCGATGAGTTTCCATGGGAAACCATTTTTGCAAGCGCTTACGCTAGCTCCTAATAATTTAAGTCTTACTATAAGCAGTATACCACTGAAAAGTCTAATGAGCACCTACTAAAGTAGTAATGGTTTCCGGAAGAAGTGCTCTTGTCTATTTTATTCCATATTGGCGATAAACAAGCGAATTCAACAATGTAAGGTAACTAGAGGTGTGTGTATTTACTTTATCCTCACTTTATCCTGTTTACGTTCACAAGAGAAGTACTTCTTCACAAAAAATTTAAGGTAAAAGACATTCAAACCGTTTCACGCTTATTCTGCTTTAAAAGGTTTTCCAGGAATTTTATCTTAGAAAGTATTCTTGAGGACTAAAATACGCTAAAGACAACAATATCAACAATTAATGTTTACTTAAAGGGACCTTACAATTTCCTTTTCTGCACTTTTCTTTTTTATGGAAGCCATTTTAAAAATTTTGATCTGCTTGTGTGCAAAATTGCGGCTTGCAAGAACATCAGAAAAGAAATATCATTAGAAAATGTATGACTATGGCTCCAGCATGTTTCTGCAAATATTTACAAAATGATGGTAGACCTCCAAAGTTGGTAGTCTTAAATGTTCTTTTCGTAAAAAAACGTAAAATATTCAGTAAAAAAATATGCTATCTTATTTATGCTGAGCATAGTGTTGTGTACAAGAACATATTGAAATTTCAAACCGATCGGTTAAATGGTCGCGTGAATTGTATGGGTATGCCTCTTTTCAACTAAAAAAAAGAAGACGTCGTATATTGAAAAGACGTTTATTTAGTGTTTTATGTCTTATCCTTAGGTATGGTTTATTAAAAATAATGAACAAAAAGTAAGCATATCTTCTCTGATTTGAAAAATCAACAAAAACATAATATTACCTCCTTCAGAAATTTTTGACTTTACATACATATTATGTAATCCATGCGACCACGGCAGGGTTAAGTAATCATGCACACCGTTTACAAAAACGTTGTTTTGAGGCAAACTTGTTTAAAGTTTCGACAAACGATTATTCACATAAAAAATCTACTTATGTTCAATTAGCTATCGTCTATAACTTCGAAAGTATTTAGAATTTTCTTCTGAAATTTTCAGAGAATATTATTGAAATATCCAATAGGATATTTTCTAAACAGTAGATTTTTCACATCCGAGAAAGTGTAAGTTCTCCTTAACGATTCGAAGAAATTCATGTAACTTCCCATTAAAATTTTGATCGCATTGGATTTAGAGCACATTAATATCCTGCGACCGCTTTCAAATTTGGTTCGTACATATTATAGATACATATCTTATTTTGAAGAGAGCTGCATGTGCATCTAAAGAAATTAAATTTAAGTTCATTTCATCATGCCGTGCCAAAAAATTATATATCAGAGGCCATTTATATGCTTGTTACGTATGTATAACTCTGCCAATTTAGCGCTGGTTAAAGTAATAGAATTAAAGTAGCCGGCTCTGCTACTTTAAACAGCGTTTACGTGTACAAATTTAGCACGGCCAAACTTCTGTACGCATAAAGCGCCAGAGTTTTCTAAAATAGTATGTAATTTCGTTCAAATAGTGAATCGGGCCAGCAATTTCTTCCTTCGGCATAATTTTCGTGACTTAAGTAAAACTTTAGTAGTTGAACCTCGAAATTCCTCAACTTTTTTAGCTGGCTTACGCATTCTAAGAAGTTTGTTTTTCAATTTTGTAATATAGTGCTAGAGACATAATAATCCGTGGGGAGACCTCAAACTTAGCCTGTTGCAAAAAGTACTTTAGCAAGGGCCTTCCCAGCTGCAGAATCATTTCCTGTTTAAGTATTCATTTTAATAGGCGTTTTTCTTTTCTTGATCTAAACAACGCTCTGAACTGAACGGAGATCGAACACGTCGAGTATGCTCAATTCAGAGCGTACTCAGAGCGCTCAGATTTGTTTTTAAAACATGTCATGTCATGTCATATTTTTCGTCCATTTAAATCTATACTTACTATATAAAGAGGGAAAGTTTGTTTTTTTGTCGCCCTTTCACACAAAAAGTACTCATCCGATTGAGATGAAATTTTATATGTGCATTGCGCATGACCTACTGAGTGACATAGGCTATACGTTGAATTGGAAAGTGGTGGGGGGAGAAGAGGAGGGGGAAATTTTGATCAGTTATATGAATTTATGATGAACCACGCAAAAAGTATTTATCCAATTGACATGAAATTTTATAGGTACATATATTATGCATGATCTACTGTGTGACTTAGACTATGCGTTGTAATTAGGAACTGGGGGAGGGGGAGGAGAGAAAGGCAAACATGTTGAGCACTGATGTTTATGTTCAGTCAACTAAAAGGTACTTATCCGATTGAAATGAAATTTTATGGGTGTATTGGAAAGTGGAGGAGGAGAGAGAGGCGGGAGGAATGTTGAGCAATAATGGTTTAACATGTTTCTGGCAAGAACCTAAGAAGTGCGACACAAAGCTTGATTATTGTATTATTACAATTTTATTACTTTGAATCACATTTATTACACTCGGTTGCTTACTCCAAATGTTCGGTCAAATTTGTTTGAACTCATAGAGCGCGTCTGAAATCTGAACTCAAAAAAAAACACAACTTTGAAGCTCTGAAGACTCTGAGCTAGAAAAGAAACACGAGCTATATTTTTTTTTGACAATTCACGCTCTGCCCTGAACTAAAGAAGAAAAACACCTAATGAACCACTCACCCGCTAATTTGATAGGCTTTACTGCGTTTGTTTTGTTTTCATCTGATAATATTTTTATATATTATATTTTCCCTCATTTTTTTATTTATTTATTAATGGAGGGGCCACTCATATGATGGGCACTGGAACCAGACGGAATTTTATGCCAAAGCCCCGTTAGTGGAGTAGACTATTCGCTACTCTAAGGAAAGCCAGAAGGTCACCACAGGAGGATTACGGACCTCAGCCGAGAACTCCTTTCTTCCTTTTTCTCCTTTCCTCGTCCTCTAGGACATAGTCGACATTCCGTCTCAACTGACAGACCTATTTTATGAAGGTGACGTATAACCACATGATGGCCAGATAAATAGCCTCCCAGTAGCCTCAGATCTGCTTTGCTCAAGGCGGTGGTGTCGGTAAAAGGATAGGGTTTGGTTTAATAAGCTCCTTAGCTTGTCGTAACGACGGAGCATTATCCCAATATAGGACTTCTTTAGTTTTTACCCATCCGTCAACCACTGCCTTGGCTGAAGACCAGCCAATGCTGCAGTAGGGTTCATGGCCTTGGTACATATAGTTGATGACCCCTCTCTGGCCAATTTATCAGCGACCTCATTACCCCCAACGTCAGAGTGCCTCAGTGGGTACTGACTCAGTACCCTTATACCGATGAAATTTATTGCTAAGGTGATTATTTCGAATTAAACTCCAAGTAGAAAAGTATAAAAAAAAGCTACTCATATTAGAATTAGCTACTCAATATAGAATTAAACTCCAAGTGGAAAAGTATATAAAAAGCTACTCATATCTATATACATAAAAATGTATATATTATTTGTGAATTTTGAAATAAGTAGATAATACTAAGTGAAAGCCCATTTAATTAGTATACTTTCTGAGATTAAAAAAGGTAACGAAATATTTGTAAGCTCATATATTTATGTATGCACATATGTACATGCCCAGCCCATTGTTTGAAATCCAGTAAAAAAATATTGCATTTTTTCTGAAAGAAAAGTAAACCCATATAATGGTTTTGATGATAAAAAGTATAAGCTTTGAGGGAAATTCGTATAATCTTACCAATTAATCTTTATCAACATAAAATCCTTGTGAAAGTTTTTCAATTTATAAAATCCTCTCAATATTACGCTACATACATATGTTCGAGTAAAAATTTTATGTTATCTCATTACATGTGTATTTGGTCAGGACGTTATTTTTGCCTACCACAGCATGTTTTTCCTCCTTTGGAATGTGTAAAAAGTTTGGCATGTCTGATTTATTCCCCAGAAATTATAAAGACTGCCGAAGATATAAAAGTCAGTTAAATTGAGCTTTTAGCCGAGCAAAAGGAAAATTTATTTCATGAGTCCTTCTACACCTCCGAAGAGTTTTTGTTTGCAATCAAAAATTTGTGGAGAACCAATAAATATCTTCCGGGAATACAGACGACCTCAGAAAATGGCAAAGCACAGCTCTATGGAACTTTTGTTTCTGCTCCTGAGGGTGGACGTCTCAGAGTTACTAAGTTAGATGAGGAATATCCTTCCTTAGCAGCAGCTCAGAAACTTTTTTTTATTGCTCGCCAGCATCGCAGTGAAATTGCCTGGAGCTATCATTTTCTTTCCGTCTTTTGTTATGTTACATCCCCGGGACGTATCCCGATAGTGTCTGGCTACAGACGCTGTTATCGTCTTCTAGAGGTTTTATAATGTGGTTTACAAGCAGAACAGAGCAGTTCAAGTAGATTTAAATAAGTTATGAAACAATTTCTCGTCCCTGAAGAAGTTATAAATTCAGCTGTATTGGAGAGGGCTTCCTCGACGAGGTGGAATAAAAGTAAATGTGCATTGAATTACCGCTTTGTAAGCGCTTTTATTCGAGGAAATGAACTTTATTGGCCGCACTGAGCCATGATGGAGCTGATTTCGTTTGTTCCTCGTTAGGGTGGAGCCTCAGCTTTGTTGTTCGGCTTTTATTGTGCACTTAACACAGGAAAAAGTGCTACACTTTCACGATTCTTAGAACATGCAATTTCCGTTATTCTTTTGCTATTTATAATGTTGATTTACAAACTATCGTTATTGAGAACTTGCCCTTAATGCAACCTTAAGGGAAAACATAATTGTTTCTTTTGTATTGACAAATTCGCATTAGTGTGACTATACAAGGTTCAAAATTAAATTTATGAAAAGAGTAACATTTCTCAGTTAGTTCTGGATTTATAAAATATTCGAATTGTACGATTTCAGTCCAACAACGGTTGAGGAAGACTATATTTTATGCGAAATGGAAATCGGATATGCACGAGGATAATAAATAATTTTTTGTTGCATCTTCAAAAGTACATATTGTTATTCTACATACATATGTATGTATGTATGTAAGTCGTAGTCATGTGAGAGTGCAAAAAAGTTAAAAATTCTACCGAATTGAAAAATTTCGAAAATCCAAATTTCGTTATATGTATTTGTGCACTATTTTTACCACGTTTTTATTAGCTCGCTTTCGTATTAAATCTTACAAGAATTTTCATAGCTATTAAATTAAAAATTTACAATCAGAAATATTCAGGACAATCTGTATGGGGTAATAAATCTGTATGAAGTTAAGAGAAATTATTTTATTCTTTTTAGTCCGCTTTAGAAACGTGGTATATTAAAAAAAAAATTTTTTTATTTAATTTATTTAAAATTTGGATTCCAATTGTGCGATGTCAATTCACAGGGCATTTTCGGGGAACCGAATTACAATGCAAAGCGAAAGTTATGTGTGATCTTTTAGTTAGTTATATTAAAGTTAATTGTTAATTCCTACTCTTTGAGTAAAAATCATGACGTAAAAATGATATACATAGGTACATACAAGTATTTTGATATTACTTTATATATTTTAAAGTTAGGTATTACATTAGATCTACAAAAACTAAAAAAAGAGGTTATGAATTCGACTCGTATGTTGATTTTAAAGTTCGCGCAGAACTTTACAACACATGAATAAATTTAGACCATTAGACCTCGATAAAGGTACGGTGAGTAAGAAAAACCTCGGAAGAAGTGGACGCTATCGTAAAATGATGAAATGACCTGAAAATAATAAAATTATCTGCGACTTGTATGAAAAACTGCCATATGGGTTTTTATTAGGGTTGTTAATTTGAAACTCGGTGTCTGATTCTGAGAATGCAAAATGGAGGATGCAAAATGGAGATATTTTAATATTTAATTTAATTGACATCGCATAAATACTAGTTTAAAATTCAGTGCCTGATTTTAAAAATTTAAAATGGCGGATTTAAAATAGGGGATTTTTGATACTACAATAAATTTTACTAAATTCTCACAAAAATTACAAAAGGTGTTTTGGTTTCGTTGGATTCTTATGTATGTATGTACATATATGGCACCGAATTTTAGAAATACAATATGTTGAATATATAAATATTGTCTTTTTTAGGTACCTATAAACCTATAGGTACTAAAAAGTCTATAATGAGTAAAAAATAAGACCGCTTTCAGCAACTTAGCTCTGATAAGTTCAAAGTACTTTGAAATTCTTAAAAAGCAATATTCTAAGAGATGTTTGAAGTCAGTGCGAAAATTTGAGAGGCATAAATTCTATGCTATGGTAAATCGTCGACAACCAGGTTAATATAGTTTCATATTGCATTAGTTTTATTATAATTATTTTCCACTGGTGGATAAAACTTAACATTATCTGCACCTTAAGGCATTTAACGCATAAGGCGTAGGCGTGGGCCTCCTTGGCAATGCAATAGTATTTATTTGCATTCAATGATTTCTAGCCAATTGACATTTTGATGACTTTAAAAGCTCGAATGTTAACTGCGTTGGTTTGCAATCAAAAGTTCAGGAGGACTTGAAACACATTTGATAAATTACAGGAAAACAGTGACGATATTTTCAAGAGGAAATTTCCAAAAAAATTATTGATTTTTCGTCCAATAGAGATTTTAACAAAACTTCATCCCGACTATTCGTTCATGAAAGGAACAATTTTCTATTTAGTAATATTAATAGAAAATCTTTTATTATAAAAAAATATATAGGTATAAATTATACCTATGGGCCAATTTGAAATTGTTTTAGAGCATATTCTATTCGTCTGGTTTGTTTTCTAGCAAATCATGTGTTTTGACTTTTAGGCCTGCAGAGAAGAGGGAGAAGTATCTAAGGCGTCCAATGAAAGCAAACTTAGCAAAATGCGATGATCGACCGACTGTGAATCCGAAAATATCCAAACAATTTTGGTTTCCTTCATACTGTTACGGACTGAACTAACTTCGACTGGTAAAATTGAAAACGTTTGTTTTAATGTTTCGAGAAGTTTTGAGAAATTTAACAAATGGATACGCCAACGTCTTCGTCTTACCAGCTATTCCGATTGTAAATGAGCATTCAAGATCTTACAAGATATTTTTGAAAATATAAATGGAATTGAAATAAGTAAGTAAACAAAAAATATCCCCTTAATGAGTTGAAGAAACTGGAATCTGTTGCTTTGATTATACAAAGCATTGGTAGGCAAACTCCACCTTTTCCAAAGGGAAAATTTGTGCATTTTCCGATTCCGCGCACAACAACCCTATTACGAAAATCGAATGTCTCTCGCAGCCACCGCTAGCCCCTCAGTCAATATTTCGTTCATTGTTTGGAAGGCACTCAAATCGGTTAATGAAGCCACAAATGGATTCAAAATTCAGATAAGTCTACTTGGAACATCGCTCTGGAAGTGCATGAGACGACGCACGCAGTGGTTATTCCCTTTCTAAATTTGCTTCTAGTAGAGAGGGGGAGCTTCGCAAGAACTCATCCGTAAAATAGCAAACAGCTATCGTGGAAATAGCAAATGCTTTGCGAAACTTCCTTGAACTCATAACCAGCCTAATTCCGGTTAACTTGCCAAGAGTTTCAGAGAAAATCCATTTCGAATTAAATAGCTCGGTAGATGGGATCCTTGAAAATTTCGTAGAATGATATCAAAGGAGGAACAGGAAGATGCCGCAGCACTTCCTTGGATTTACCCAAAGCAAGAAAAACTTATTCGATGTTTTACCCTAGAAGGACATTCTGCTGGTACAACAGACGTTCAGACTATCTGAATCCTTAGAAGCTGAGTTATTGGACAAAGTAATTAATCCAACTTACCATAAGGACATAAGCACTGGTAAGCGTGCCCTTCGTGTCCTTGAGACAGATCCACACATATTCCATTATTTGTGCAGGGGCTCGGGGAGCACGCGTCGATCTCCTCACAATGGGGCCCCGCGAATCCGCTGCAGCACTGGCACTCGTATCCCTCCATCGAGGCATTCGAAAAGCAGACTCCTTTCCCGGAACAATCGGCGTTTTCTCCGCAATTGTCTGACTTGACGGTGACTTTAAGGCGAACGCACTGGGAGCCCCACAGCTCCGAGACAACTGAAAAATAGGACAAGAACGCGGGGGGGGTTGAAAAATAAATTGAGCCTAGATTACCTGCATAGGTTCACTCACCAATTAGCAAGTTGATACCCTCGGTGAGATCCTTGTCGTACAGCGTAACGAGTTTCCTGCCATCAACCACAAGAGGTGTAATATCCAGGAGCACCCCCTCGGTGACGTCGCAGTGCTCGTGGCCGGGCCTCGTTACCTGATAAACCCGCGTGGACGCCTTGTGGGAGCTTTTTTGTGGCCGGGGTTTCAGTCGGATAGGATTACGCGGGGGCGCGTTCAGTGAGCCACGGTTATTAGTCATCCCAGTGAGTTAGCGTTATCAGTCGGCCAAAAGTGTCATGAAAATAGAAGAAATGGCACGAAATTTAGATGGGCAGATAGTCGTTGGGACCCTGCAAGGTTGCCAAGGGTGAACAGCAGGAAGGAGGAGAGGATCTGGAGCCTTCGCTGGGCACCCCACCAGGAATACTGCAGGCACTTTGGCCCCAACTTGATGTGAATGTCCATGACAAATCCCGGGGCAATATGAAAAGCTCCTTTCATTTACTTGGATTGTTTGGGATATTTCAGGTGATTCTGGAGTTGGGCTGTTTTCGATCTTAATGGCGTTTCCTGATAGAGATTTCAGCGCAGGGTGGAGTAGGCTGGGGGAACATTAGGGAGCATAATAAAAGATTTACGAATTTCATGAATGTGCCCAAGATAGCAGTTGAGGCAATCTGTCCCTTATCTGAAGGGCTTTTCAGAGGGCTTATGCTAATAGGAGTGTTTACGGTGTTGAAGAGCAATTGTGTGAATAGGTGTTCTGTACTCACTTGTTACTTTGATCGATGGCCACATCTGCTGGCGTCAGGAGTGCGTCGTTTATTTCCACCAGCAATACGTCGCCAGATTGAATCTCTGCCTGGCCCTCCCATGAGACTATCATCGGTAGGCAATCCTCGGTGGCCTTGCAATTTTCTGGGACCTACATATATAAAATTCCAAAAGAATTATGTGATGAATGCAACGACCTAACAATTTAAAATATTATTTACAAAGTAACACATGTTTTACTAATTTTTGTTAAATCAATTAATCAGCAAAAGTTTAGATTGGAAGGGTACTTGAATTGAACTTTAGTTTTGTTAAATTAGTACAAAAACAGAAGAACAAATTACAAATACACTCTAAAAACTGAATCTAAATTCACCCTAATCTTAAGAGTAAATTTACATTCTTTTGTGTGGAAACATTTATCACAATCGAAAAATGGTGTAATCCAATAAAACAGTATTAAATTGCATGTCTTTTAAACTTTTGGTGTGGTATTCAATCAATTTTGGAAATTTTGTGTGATTTCACACTATAATTGGTGTAAATATACAGATGAATATATAAAATTAGTTTCAACTGACGTATATTTACGACTTAAATTTAAACCGAATGTTAGCGAAATCATTTAGTGAAGATTTTTATTGAAGTAAAGACGTGTTCTCGAAATAAAAAAACATATAGTAAAAACGCTTAACACAATATTTTTACACAATAAAAATGGATTTTTGCACAGACGTTCGTCTAATTATTTTAAGTGTAATTTTACTATAATTATGGAAGGTATTCAATTTCTTTCCAGAAAAAGGATGAAATTACAACAAAATTTATATGTTTATTTTGCTGCAGTTAATTAGTGTGATTTTAACAATTGAATAAATAAAAATGTAGGAAATAAATTTGCTTATTGGGTATGCATTTCTCGAAGACTGTTTGTTCAAGCCAATTGTCAATTCTTTATGCTAGCTCGCACAAACGCCTCTCGTAGAATATTTTGTAAACAACACGTTTCAGATCTTGATCCAGATCCAGATCCAGATCCAGATAAAATTGTGGATTACGTGTTATTGTAACTCCATGTTAAGATACTGATGTCGATCTTAATCCGAATGAAAAAAACACAGCTTTTATCTCCTATTCAAAGAATCCACTTCTTGTTCTTAGAGTAATGTCTGTTTTTTTATTAAAACAAAGAAAAGCTATTGGCACACAATAACTTCGATAATTCTGATATCTTGGAAATCCCTCAAAGCGCCTTGTCGGTTTATTGTACATAGTTACTATAGTAGATGTTTTCGAAATGTCACTCCAATATTGTGGTTTTAAAGATTTTGTTAACATATTCGGTCTGCCGTAATGGAATCTAATACGTTATATGTATGTTAGTCATTTTTTTGTGAAAGATGCAAGGCATACACAGTTCTATGTTGAATATAACGGCTGCATATATAATACAAGAATATATACTACAGGATAACTGCTTTCTGCATATGCAATAAATCGCGTAGATTATTAACGATCACAATAGAAATCTGATTTTTCGCCAAAATTTGATTGATCCTTTTCAGAGTTCTAAATAATTCCTATTTTGTGCTATCAAGGCCCTGTAAAAGATAATAACCCAAAACACAAAAGGACAATTACAATAAAAGTTTTTATAACAAAAATATATATATGTATGTATATAAATATAACCGAAAATATTCAATTCAACTACCTGAAAAGCTTGCCAGATTTTTTCAATCTGATAATAATCGATAAAACATCTGACAAATTTCATATCAGAAAACACAAAGCTACGAACTTTTCAAATTTCTGTTTGGTATAGAATATATTTATACGTATCTTAGCGTTACTTGGATTCGACTTAGAAATTGTTAATTATTTGAAAAAGCTAAAAATTGAAAATATTAAAATATAGTAGGTAACTTATAAAGTCAATATACTGAAACTAATAAACTAACGGAACGAGATTGAGTTTGAGTTCTTCTCACGGATTTTGATAAAACTTTGTAGGAGTGCTCATTTGGAATCAAAAGTGACAAATATGTAAAGAAAATTTGTCGTCACTTGTACTTCCCCACTTATTTAACTTTGAAATTTCGCACATTGACATTTTGCCGTCACGATATTTTGCATACTTCCAGAAAGTTTCGTTGCGTATCATACATATATGTATCATATACATATGTATATCATATATTCGCACTGTAAATTCACCCTTTTGCAAAACAAATTCACCCCTTTCCAAATCAAATTCATTCTGTTGCTAATCAAATTCACCATTTTGGAAACCAAATTCATGTTTTTGAGAATCAAGTAATTCTACTTAAATATTTCATTCAAAAAAATTCCAAATATAAACAGGGTTATAAGAAAGCAAAATTTTTATTAAAAATTATTATTGATATGATATAAAAAAGCGTTTGTACCAGTTCTCACTGCTTTCAAAAATCTTTTTAGTAGGTACTAAGAAATAGGCCTAAAATTTACATTATCAAATTAAAAAACCTTTTGAAAACTATAGTTTTGAATTATCTCACAGACGATATAAGCTAGAATATTTTTTCTTCAAAAGGGTTCTAACAGTGTTAATAACAATTTGTAATAAAAATATTTGATTTCTTACTACCCTATTTACATTTGGTGTTTTTTTAAATAAAATATTTAAGTAGTGCCTAGTACTTGATTTGCAAAACGGTGAATTTGATTTCCAAAAGAATGAATTTGATTTGCAAAATGGTGAATTTAAAGTGCGAATACTGTAAATACGTTAAATTAAGGAAATTTCCATCATTTCATTTTAAACAATGTTTACAAATAATTAAAATTAACGAATTAAATAAGTAAATAAATATCCTTTTCGACTGTTCAACGGTGGCAAGCAAACTATTGTCTCTTATGAAATTACAAAACGAAGTAAAGTATGTATAATGTTTCTTATTTTCAGCACTCGTGTAAAGTTTTGTACGGAAGTCCGGTGGATTTTAATTTTTTTCATGAAAAAATATGAAACCGTGGAGAAATTGCGGGGGGGAACTATCACTTTTCAGACCTTTAAAATTAAATATCCCAGGAAATATAAGCTTAGGCATTCGTCATCTATGTACATATGTATATTCAGTTTTCTGTGCTTATACTTAAGGTGATAAAATAGAATAATTTGTATGAATGATATGGTTAATTCTTTCATTTTAAAAGAAAATCTTTGTCGTATTTCGTTGAGTTTAAATTAGAACAATTCCTTGATATTTTATTAATCTTGTCTTAATTTTTTGTTATGACACTAAAGTTAGATCTTTGGGAGGCTACTTCAATTTTCGATAAATTTTTATATTAAAAACAAAGCAACAATAAAATATTAAGTGAAACGTTAAGAGGAACCGAAGCGCAATTTATTAATTTTTTAAAAAGAAAAAAGAAATAAATTCGGTTGTCACGTGCCTAAAAAGAGCAGAAGATATCCTGCTGAAAAAGAAAAAAACTCAAAAAGACTGCTAACGACTTCAAATTGAAACAGCCGTCTTTGGCCCTAATTTGGAGTCGGCAACCTGCTCGGAGGCTTATCGCACCAGAAGCAGCGCTAGAGGGGGCGATTGTTTCTAAAAGGTGAAATTAATCCTTAATTTTCAGGGCAGTCTCTCTAGCGTCAGGATGAATAATGGACACATCCAGCGCCCTAACATTTTTTGTTTTATTAAGGAGCGGCCGCGGGAAGAGGGCGACTGCCGGTTTCCTCCCGGCTAGGGAGCTCCAAACTACAGACCCGGTTTCCCGGGAGACTATCCTTTTTCACGGAGCTCGCTAATTAAGTGATGCAGTTATAAAATTGCTACAAAACTGAAGGACTCACCGTGATGGGGAGGAGCAGTTCATGAGTTTCATTTCCTCGCCAAATATGGGAGTCCTGGGGTAAATTCTGGATGTCGCATTCCAGCGAGTTGATTTTCTCTTGGAGTCGTGTTAACACGCGTGGCCTAGAGAACGGTTTCCGGCTCCGGGGGGACTGTTGGCCAGAAAGACCGGGTGCAGAAGGACGTGATTTTGCCGTCGTCCCGTACTCCGCCGTTGTGCTCCCAATCCCGGTCGACCCCGGCAGGATGGCAGGGAACGTTGTTTGCTCTAGCGTTGACATCCCAGACACATTTGCATTTCCCGGAATCTTTGTTCCCTCCCCACCCAGCTCTTCGGCCACTGTGGTGGATTCTTTCGTTACTTCATTAGTAGTAAAGATGGCGAGTGTGGGGGGCGTCGGTGGAATGAGGCGCGTTGATTTCACGACGACCGGCGGGCTTAAAGTCCCGCCGGAAACTCGGATGCTTTTTGTCGTGAATTTGGGGAGAAGTTTGGTTTTCTTTAATGGCCGCGGGGTGGTGTACGCGGTCGTGCTGACATTGCCCTCATCAGACGCCAACTTTGCGTCAGGCCAAGCCGTCGAAGCGACTGAGATCCTTTCATCCCCATTGTCTGCTCGCTTCTTTCCAGGTGTTGGCGCGTTATCGCGTGTGGCGACGCTATTCACGGAGGTGTTGGGCCGCGCGGTTGTCAAGGGCTGAGGCAGAGTCGCTATCCTTCCGTCGCCAGCCCCCAGGATGTCTGCGGTTAACTTTTTGTGCAGCATCTCATTGTACAACTCTTTGCTGTTGTAAAACTTTGTTGTAGAAAACTCTGGTCGATCGCTGCGCTGATCCTGCATGGTAAACAAATTTTATATTTTATCTTTTGCAAAATAATCCACATCTATGTAAATTATGTATGTATTGTATATGAGGAGTGTCTGTTCAAAAGAAGCTATTTACACCATAAGCAAACTTTACAAAAACCGATAAAAAAGTTTAGTGGTCGCTATTTATATACTCAGGTGTGTTCTTTTTTCAATTACATTATTTATGACGGCGATACTTTTTTATACAGCTAATTTGAATTTCAGTATTATTATTAACAAACAAAATAATAAACAATCAAAAATGGAAATAGCACCTTTTTATCAGACATTTTGCAATTTCCATGGAAATAGCACCCTTTTGGTCAGTATTTACACAAATTATGTTTAGGATATATAAGTAAATAAAAAATAAATTCAATCAACAGTTGACACACATAAGAACGTTCAGAAAACAAACCTTCTCCGATATGAACTTTTTCTATATTAAATCACCCATTTTTTTTTTAACAAATTTCAAAGTCAATAGAAATAGCACTTCTTGGAGCGTAAATAGCACCTTTTGATTGGGACAATAAAAATAAGGCTACTATTAGTAAGAAGCTAGGCACTTTTGATCAAAAGTAATGTCAGATTTATGTAGGATCTTGGATTAAAAGAGGAATTAGTAAAAAAACGTTGAATGACCAAAAGTGTAAATAGCTTCTTTTGAACAAACACTCCTCATTTGCTACGGGCAAAGACTTTCATTGTTTTTTTTCTACATACAGCAAGCAACTTTAACGATTTTACACAACATTATACATTTACTTCGAATGTAAAATTATATTTTTGTGTAAATTTCGATAATAACTTACACTCTAAAAACTATGTGTAATATTACACAGTCTTTTTACGATATGTCTGTAGTAAATTTACAATTTTGCCGTAAAAAGACATATTTCGTCTAAAAAAAGTTAGTAAAAATACACAAAGTTGTAAATTTACAATTTTCTAGTAAATTTGCATCATTTCACTTGGAATATTCAACATTTTTTATAGTCGAATTTTTAAAAATACACCAAAGCAGTAAAATTGAGTGCACAAACGTTGTAAAATTTGATGCTGATAATTGCATAAAGAGTTTTTGAGTGTATTCTTCCGTATAATTACAAGCCAAAGAAAAATTTAACTTGTGTTAGAAAGTGACATTTTGTAATATTGCAACAAATATCGATGCAACTCGCTTTTAAATTGTATACAGTTGACAACGTTCATCATACGAAAATTACCAAGCTTTTGTAATTTTTACTGATGTGTCTATGGCGTTATTTCGTTATTGCGTCATTCGAGAAGTGAATTCAAAAGTGCTACTCGTATTAAATATTATTATTTTTGGGATTAACTTTAATATTATTAATTAAAGCTTAGCCTTATAAGATCACAAATTAGTGAAAATATAATTCGAAATAGTGCATAAATTTATGAAAATATAGTTCAATAGATATTTGTACAGACGGATGCATATATAATCTTTACCACTAATTTTGTGTGAATACTTATTCCAAAGTGTGTAAATTTCCTATTTTATTCAAAATTATAAATATAAGAAATGTACTTTAACATACGTATAAGGGTGTTTTACAAAAATGATTTTTGAAATTGCATATCTTTGTAATTTTACATTAAAAAATGTAATATAATTCATCGTTTTATCAATCACGTTTGTCTATTGTATCAATCTTCTGTGGATATTTGTACGAGTAAATTGTTGTATTTGATACCCTATAATGTGTTGTTTTAAGTACATTTAATATTTTCTGATGACTTTAATTTCGTGCTACATTTTTTAATTATTTTCCATAAATGTGTACTTGTACATGTTGATGGTAATTAGCAAAACAGTGTTAATTTGTTGAAGCAATCGAAATATTGCAAACAGTTTTTACTGTGTACTTCAAACCGGCAAAGTTCGTAACTGACTCTGCCCGCTCCTGATTGAAGTCCGCAAAATAATCATTTTTGAGTTATTTCACACAAAAACTGAATGTTATCGGTCAGGTAAACAATAATAAAATCATTATTAAGGGCTTTGTCCAACAGCGGTGCACTCTAAAAAATATGCCAATGTTTGCAAATATTCACTAAGTGATTTACATTCAATATACTTGTAAAAATACTACTCGATTGGGTAAAAGAATTTGCAAAAGAGTAAAATTACACAGTAAAAGATTAAAAGGACTCGTACGCACAGTGGATATTGATATAATATATTGGAATGTAGATTTAATTGCTTGTATTGTAATATTCCTCCCACATCGGGCAAAATTACTACTTCTTTAGGGAGCATTTACTAAGAAAATTAACCGAAAACAGTTCAAAATTAAGTTATAAAAGAACCTTTCAATATCTTCCTATGCATACCTCTGTACAAATGAATATTGAACTATTTTCACAGATTTATGCACCATTAGGAACTGTATTTTCATTGACTATTTATTTACTATAGTTCGTAAACATTAGTAAAATTTATCAGTTACAAGCAAAGCAACGATCAGCTTTGGTCAGATTTCAAACAAAAATAATAATTTTATAATAGAAAAACTAAAACTCTGGTATTCGAAATAAGTTTATGAATTGTGGGGATGAAAGTTGAAAAATGGCAACTAAATGTAATTTAATTTGTACAGGCATCCTCTGGCCATGATGTAACCCTTAGTATATTTTTCATATACCTACAACTTACATTTGCAATTCATGTTCATTGCATAAAAATGATAAACTTTTCAGAATAAAACAGACCTTTCGCCGACAGCCACAAAGAGGTCATAAAAATGTGAAATAATGTCTCCGGAAAAGGAGAGGACAATTTGAACAAATATCATTTATGCATTAATGAGGTATATGCCTCATTCGAATTTAGATATGTAAACAATACGTCAAAGGGATGTAACGTTCTTGTGGCTATGATAACTCCCAAATTTCTTAAACTATTTCAGTGAAAAAAGTTTATTTATATTATATTATATAACGACGACCTTTCCTCCTTTCCAAACCACCTAACTTGTAAATATGAACCAGATATCGTTCTGACAAATACATGATGCCACTGTGGTAGCAAAATAATTTTGGTCCTTTCAACAAATAATATTTGGCAACCCCACCATTTTCATACGCGACCAAGAAGTCAATCCTGTGCGTTTATAGACCAAATTCAATCGATTGCAATGAAAAAATACGATAAATACCGTTCGAGACGCTGATGACGTCAAAAGATTAAGGAAAATAACCCGCGCCGACGACTGTTTCTTATTGAAGGATGATCTAAATCGTTTCGTCAATTGGTGCGATCGTAATTCTTATTCTTAAATGTTAATAAGTGTTCTTTTGTGTCATTTTCTCATAAGATTGTAAATTTCAGTTTTAATTATTGCTTGTCTAATTGGTTTTTATCTTTTACTGACCATGTTACGTATCTAGGTGTTATTCTTGATAATATAAACTTGATTTTGGACTTTATGTAGATTCTTTAGACAAGAAAAGTAATTTTGTTTTAGGCTTCATTAGGAATTCGAGTTCTAAAGTCTTTGTTCGTTGGACTAGTAAGACCCTATTATTCTTACCTAATTTTTCGAATCGAAGCAATACAAAACCAATTCCTTCGTTTCGCCTTGCAAGGATTGGCGTAGAGTAATCGTCAGGAGCTACCACTAAACCAAGATAGGCTTAAATTATTGAACTTCCAGCCTTTGGAATCGAATCGTTCTCTTCGCTTAATATTAGCACTAAGTGCCACAATCTTCGTAAAACAAATATTTTACAAATTCGGACTCATCGTACCAACTATGCTACATCTGGACTTATGAATTCACTAATTACTTGTTACAACAAAAATTATTGCTCATTGAATTTCAATTTGGGCCAAATTTTTATTATATTATTAAAGAAAAAGTTTAAAAATATGTAATATTGGCTTGGTGTTTTTTTATATTTGTGTACTATATATTTTATTTAATTAAATTTATTTTTTATTTTTACAAGAAAGAGAAGAAGTACCCCTTATGATTTTAAAATCGCAGAACGACACAATAATGATAACTTTTAAATGAAAATAAATTTTTCTAATCGATTAATGTCTCCAAAATATAGATTGTATAATTTTCTAAATTTATTATTTTATTAGTAGTATCGCTTGCGGTCAAAATTCTACCATCAAACCACAATCATAACAATCAAAATTTATTGGGATTACATTCAATTAGCACTTTATACCAAATTTAAATTCTTATAATTCAAATGGAAAATTAAAAATATTAATTTTTTACTCTTGAAATTTTCAAAAAACGACTATAATTTTGAAATGAAAATTCCGATTGATATCATTTATACCGCGATGGATAGAGCTCATCAAAAGTTATATTTTACTTTTTATTTTCTTGAGATATCTTATAAAACTTCTTTTTAAATTGAAAAAATATGAAGAATTTGTCATAAAATCGATTATCTTGACCAAATCTGAAGTCAAATTTTTTTGAACTAAGGTGTATTTTAATTGTTAATTATTGACCTATAGAGCATCTTTTGTTTTGTCAAGATAACTTTTTATTACATTTAATTTATGTTTAGAGAATATTAAACATATTCTATATTCAAATATACTACATACACAATACACAACTACTATACATCATAGCAAAATATCTTACCGTATGTGTTGTATCCCGTTTTGTTGAGTCCGTGTTGAATTTAGTGTTGGCAAAATCAATGCGACCAACACCACTCCCATACTTTCCGAATTGTGAGTTTGGCGGGAAATCGAAACTTTTTTTCACTCTCCTGTCGATGAAGTCGATTTTGTGGTTGACAGTCACCGGCTTGGGGGTGGACTGCTTCAGCTCATCGAGCCGGAATTTTTTTTCAATTTCTGTAATGACACCGTCCTTCTGTTGAAGTCGTCCAGTAAAATCGGTTATCTTCTCAGACTCTTCAGTGCCGCGCTGACTGTTATCGTCTATCAGTTCAATTTCAATTTTTGACGTTGGGATATTACTGTCATCGTCGAACAGTCCATTGAGGGAGTTGGGCAACAAGTTCTTATCATCATCGCTGAAGTAACTTTCCCTATCCTTGAGTAGTTTGTCATTTGACTCCTTAATTACGGGTCCAAAGTCTTCCATTTTGGAGGGGTACAAGTCAATAATGTTGATTTTTCCCCCGCTCCTTGGTTGGCTCTGTAGAGGTGATGGATTAAAGCCGACTCCGTTGAATTCATCGGTAATAATTTCGGCCAGTTTAATGCGATACAAACCATTTTCCAATTTCTTTTCAACGTGAATGTCGTTAATCATGGGCTCCTGGGTGCCACCCACAGCCCCATTCGGGGCCTCGCTGGAAATTATCACTGTTCCGCGCGGAAAGATTGATGATGAAGCTGGCGGTCTTTCATCAGTACTCTCCTGTTCGCTTTCCACTTGACTAAGAACATTTTCACGTTTTTCATTAAAATCACCAACCGTCGCTGGTTCGGTGGGTGCTACTGTGGTCTCACCGTCATTTTCCTCCACCGTCGTGCCCACGTCGGTTGTAGAGAACCTTTCCACATTGTCTGGAGTAGACAAATGATGCGATGGATATTTATCGAATTTTATCGATTCCTCGTCGCTCTTCGTGCTTTCGGCATGTCCCGATGCGTTTATTGGCTTCCCCGTGGGTTTGGTCACTTCCACTGTAAATGATTTTATCCCAAAGCTGACTGTCACATCATCCATTGATTCATCATCAATATTTGTCTGAGTGCTGGCTATCAGCGTGGTCTCTGCTGCTATTAAGGGCAGTAAGAGCACAAGGTACAGGCCTGCTTGCGATAACATCTTAACTGACTAAATTTTGTGTAAAAAAGCACTTTATTCAGAATGACCCTATGTACACAGATTAGCAGATTTCTTTTTAGCTCTATTTCGGTTCATGACCAGAATTCATCCACTTGGTGTACTACACTCCGTCCATTACAAATGAAAGATTTCAATGCGATGGATCTTGTACAATTCTATGAAAGTTCTGAAAATAAAAAATTAAGAAAATTAAATATTTCGGCAGACTAAATTTTTCAATAATTATAATATATTATTATTAAAATATAAAACAAATATACCTGTTAATTAATCGATTGACCAAAATCACAGATTAAGCCAAAATATTTATGTTTGATCTAAGATTTTACTGTAAAGAAGATAGTACGCAAGTGTTTAATTTCATGAAATAAACCTGAAAATTCTTCGAACTGTACTTATGTACATAAAACGTCTGCAAAATGTAATTGCTCTTGCAAATTGACGTGTAAAAATACATATATCGAGTGAAAATTAAACGAACTTCAAGTCAAGTGTTGTCACATATCACGTAAAAATCCCATATGATAGAAAAAACATACATTTTTACTAAAGAAAATTGCTTAAGTACCTAAGTGAAAAAATGTGTAAATTACACAATTTCAAGGAATTACCTAAATCTTGGGCAAGAACTTTTCCAAATGCTAACACTTATTTTAGATAATGTGCCCAATATAAGGAAACGTAAGCTTGGTATAAAACAAACAAAAACAGGGGTACTTTTTACGTACTCCGATACTATCTACTCCTACAACATATTTTACCCAAGCTTATTTATGTAATTTTGCAATAGTTTTTTCTCTCACCGTAGGAAGCTATTTTTGTAATGTTCTATAAAAAAGCAATTTGCTAGTGTTTCCAATTTATCTGGCTCTGTTTGCTTTTCGCCTACATGTTTTGTATTTGGAAAACCAACAGCTGCTTTATTCCAGGTAGTGGCAAAACGCATCGTAGTCAATTTGTACGAGCTTTATGAGGAACAAATAACTGGACATGCTCAATCACGTAACATATTCAAGAAAAAAAAGGATTCAAAGGATTTACAAGAGTATATTGTGGTATTTTTGGATAAAATTTATACAAAAGAACGGATTGCTATGAGAGTTTGTAACATGGTTTAAACGAAAGTTTGATATATGTACATATACATATAACAAAACTAGCAAATGCCCGCGGCTTTGTTCGCGTGGTATTAATTTTATTACTTTAATTGATTACCGCCAGTCTAAGTTGAATTCGCAATAATATAGAAACGCTTACGAAGCGCAATTTAAAACAACTGAAATTATGTAAGCAACAAATTGAACAAAGCTATGTAAGTACGCTCTAGGGCTGATCAATTAAAAAATATACGGTCTACATGGAAATAAATTAAAATACATATATAGATATATGTAGATGAAAGTCCTCCTCACAATATTTTAATGTGATCTAGATATCGAGCTAATACTTATGTAAATGCATTCGCATAGTTGGATCAAAATCCATTACCAAATAGAGCAGTTTAGAAACTGATGTTGTCTCTCACCCCTTTGACCGATTTTCGCCATTTTGATACACAACTTATGTAGAACTACATGTGTACGTTAAGTTTGGTCAATACCGGTTAAGAAATACGAAAGATATCGGGTCCAAATCATTTTTATACGTATAACTTACGTAGCTCCTATATCCCCAACACCTTGACCAATTTCTTCCATTCACGAACTTAGCCGAGATATTAGCCCTAACTATAATGGACTTAAGGCTCACTAAGATCTTTCGTCTAATTTCCTTAACACGCTAAATGCCATAATTTTCAAGAAAGCTTTCATGAGTAAATTGAATGTAAAAATCCATTTGATGGCAGAGCGCTTCCTAACGCCGGTCACCGGTGACCCTCATGGCATTCAACGTGTTAAGGTTGGTTAACACGTTCCCTGCCAGGTGTACCGAAAACGGTACACAAATGAAAGCTCTCTCTCATCAAATGAATTTTTACATGTAGGTCTCTCAAGAAAGCTTTCTTGAAAACTCTGGCAGGGAACGTATTAAGTTTCTGTCAAATCTAAATCCTAAGCTCAACTAAAATCGCATTAATGCAGTTTTGACAGTTGCATTATAAGATAACGCAAAAATTGAGATACAAGCCCAATAATTTCACTAGCATCGCATTTTTCTCAATATTACTACTTAAATTCCACCAAAATTTTCGACAAAACGTCACTTTTATTAAGTTTCTTTAAGTTTTGTACGCTCGGGGCCATACTCTTGAGACATGACGAAAGATTCGGAAAGTGAACGAAAGATAGGTTAAGGCCATTATAGTTGCTAGTATGACACTTCATACAATCGTATAAAATCTTAAGATATAATACCTTAAGGACCTTAAGGTGTTCTAAGGCCATTATATTTAGGGCTATTGGCGGAATAAACTTATAGCGGAAGTTTGGTCAAAATCAATTAAAAAATACGGTCTCTATCGTGTTCACAAGTTTCGTTATATCCCTTATATAGTATGTATTATATGTATATATATATATATAAATATATATCTATGTACAAATAAATTTTATTTTTGAAGTCTACGACCTCTAAAATGAATTTTGGCATCATTAATTTTCCGAAATCTTTTCATCAGGTAGGCTGCATTAGGTAGTTTTTCATATGAAATCTACCTTAGAAATGTCACACGTCGAATAAATCCTGTGTCCACAAAAAATTTTAATAGAACGTAAACGGTGCTGCAGATATCGCCTAGTCCTACTGCAACCAAATAGCAGCTGCGGCGGCGCCCGCTGGCAATAAAATTTTTGTTGTGGCTGCTGTGCTGCGCGAGGGGCTGTGCTAACGTGAAACGTGAGGGGATTGAATTTTTCTAGAATTCCTCTGAGTTGCGTGCTCTGCTCAACTCGATGAATGAAATCCTCAAGGGAAAAGGCACATGAGCAGATTCATTAAATTTGAATTATCTTCATATGAAATTCAGATTTTTTGTATTTTAGGTGCTTTTCATTGACTACAAACAAAATAATTAAAATAATAATTTTTGGGATTTTTTTTAAATTTCTGTACATCCCCTTGTTTAATTCATGTGATGCACTATTTTATTCTCAATATCTTTAAAAACCCTAAACATTCATTTTCTTCACAGTCGCAACCATGCATTGATTCATAAGTGGATTCAGTGCTCTTATCGTCATCAATCAGAGGATGAGAGGGAAAATTTGGGGAACAATTTTTCTCGGCGCGGCCCTATTTAGTATGGAGGGCGGTGTATACATATGTATACTCGTATGTCGGAATTTATTTAACAGTGACAGCTAATACATCTAGGGGTATGGGAAATTCGTTAAATAAATTGCCGACACCGGTGAGGGTAAAAGCTTCAGGTAGAATATATTTTTTGGTTTGAACTTCAATTTGGAGGTGAAAATCACCTTTCAATTTTGAGCGCCATTCATTTGATCACATCCCCTTAGCAACTATAGGAACCACATATTAATATATGGTAAACACTAGAATTTCATGAATAATAAACAGCCCGGTCCGGGCTTTAGCTTCCTCCAGCTTTAATATGTTACGTCTGATTTCGATTAAAGTGCGCTCGGAATGCGACGCACCTTAATAGGCCCATTGAGGATAAAGTGTGCATAATTCCTGCCAAACTCGACTCCACTCCTGGGTAATGAGAATAATTAACAAAACTTTTCCGGGACTGATTTACATCTTTAAAAATTTAAACACACAAATGCGGTTCCGCATCCCCCAGCTAATGTATGTATTCAAAGTTTCTTCATTATATTTCCGGATTTAATATAACGCCGGGCCTCGCCCGCACCGCTCCAAATCTTCGGCGGCCTACCTTTAGCGGCAAGTCATACATCCTCTGTTGATAGGTTTTCCGTAACCTTTTATACACTTCCCCAGCACGTGAATTCATAAGCAGAGGAAGAACAGCGGGTGTGTGTACAGCTGAACCCCGCTAACAGCGACCATTTTCAGGAGTTTCCAGGCGCTCCCGAGTCCTAGATTGGGATGGGACGATGAAAAGACGCGGAGAAGAACAATGCCGCGCTTTCTCCCCTTTGGTGGCTCGCCGTCTTAAGAAAATGGGAACCACGAAATGAAAAGATTTCCTTTTTGCGTCATTAAGTCTTGGCAGTTCTTTCAATTGTGTCCTTGCCTGCAGGCGGCTGAGGGAAGCTGGCGAGGAGTAGGAACCTCGATTTAACCGCTCCAGTCCGGGAAGGAAGACTTGTGCTCGTAATTAAAGCCATAAATTATTTTAATGTACGGTTTCAGTACTCACGATACATAAATGCTAGCACTCTAGAAATTGCGACCGATTCTACGAATTTCCTTGAGTCCAGAGCTAAAAAGTTAGACGGGTCTGGGTCTTAACTGCACCACAAGTCAAAAGAGGTCCATCGTCTTTTAAAATGACCTCAACGCCTTTTTTCGCTGACTATGTGAAACCCGTTTCAATGCTTTTCTATCGATTTTTCAGTGGAAATTTATTTTCTGCACTTTAAGGACGGAAGCAATAAGTTTAGGAACGGAAATTGATGAAGACATGGTATAAATTCTTGAAGTATACTATTTCAGTGTCGAAAGATCCCTTCTTTCAGTTTTATTTTTTTTTTATTTATTTTTTTTTCAGGAATATAAAGAATGTCGCTAAGATTAATGACGATTCACACTAGTAGAAAAATTCTTTGTAGAGACCCAATTGTAAATATGTTGAAGATGCGAAATAGAATCGATTTTAGACTTTATGAGTCTCAGATGGCAATTGAATAGGTTGCAAGAAAACAAATTATTTGAAATAATGACCAGTCACTTCACTGGGTCTGTTATATCTAATTAAATCGGAATCCTATTATTCACGGGGCTGTGCACGTTACAAGGCGGTCTTAAGATAAATTGCAGCGTACTTATGGATAGGTAGTAATTTGTGCCCTGTTGCGTTTTACATTAAATTTATTCATTGTTTTATTAAAGTAGCCTTCCTTACTCGATGGACGACATTATCACTGTAGAGTACATTCCTAAGACGGAGTGGTAACACGGTTAGGATTGCTTGCAAGTTTATAAAATTATTAACTTTTTATTGCCTTTTATTCGTATTCGTACACGTACAGGAACATTTCGAAGTAATAAAAATTACTATTCAAACTTGGAATGAGATAGGTATGTAGGTATATAAGAATATTTTTATGATAAATCTTATAGTTTCGCCATGTCTGTATGTCACAGCTGTTTTACTCAGACTATTAGTACTATTAAACTGAAATTTGATTTGGTTGTAATTCGCACTTGAAATTTTAATCAAGTGGATATGGGGACTAGCGATCTTTTCGCGCGATTTTGGCGTCTGTGGCAGGGGCACTGGGCATCAGCCACACTGATGAGATCTAGTTTTAGTGCCCCAGTTCGAAACGCCGACCACTTTTTGGGCTCGTCTGTCTCGGCGGGCGTGCATTTATTCTCAAAAACAAAATTTAAAAAGTGTAAATCCGTCCCACATCGAATTACAGCGAGGGACCGATCATGCAATTTTGTCAGCCAGACGCTCGGCGGACAAAATTGTAACAATATTTATAACGCCTATAAAGTTATTAAATAAAATTGTTTGGAAAATATTCGACGCAGTTACCCCCACCATTGTCACAAAAAGAAAACAAAATATATACCGTTAAGTCAAAAAGAGTATATTTTCCTGTTTGTTCCAAATTCGAATTCTCATTTAAATTGCTTAATAAACAAAAGAGACGGCAATAGTGAGAAATGCCGTAAATACAATGAAACAAGAGTTCTCCTATTACCAGGCGCTCCAGCTCAGCCTTGCTTTTTAACCGACGAAAAAAACGGAGGAGGTTATTAATTCGACGCGTATATTTTTATTTTTTTTATTTTTTTTTTTTTATGTATGACCACGCATAACTTTTTACAGAGTAGTCCGATTTTGATAATTCTTTTTGTTATTGGATAGGATATATGTACATACCTCGAAGTTGGTCCCATATAAATTTGGAAAAAAAAAATCCTACCTTAAGGGTGGGAAAATAGGGGTGATTTATTGTTCACTCACAGATTTTAATGCTGAGTTGTGTATTACAATTAATTTAAAAAAAAAACCTCACGATGAATGAGCTTTAGACCTGTCAATCTCTTGTTTGTAGACCTCTCAGTCTCTGCATTATAGCCACAAAAAATTATAAAATAAAAACTTTTTAACAAAAAAATTAAACCGCCGAAAAAACTGAAAAGCAAAAAAATCTTTTTTATTTAACCTTAATAACTAAGTTCTTAAACTAATGTAAGTATACCTAAGTAATTTTGAGTTGGCGCCAAACAAGCAAATTAATTAATTACGTAAAGCGTGATGCGCGGCGCGACACACCCCTTCGGCGGAAAAGCATTCACGAAGTTAATATCAGCGAGACAGCAACCCGACGATGTTTGGCGCCGACTCAAAATTACTTAGGTATACTTACATTAGTTTAAGAACTTAGTTATTAAGGTTAAATAAAAAAGGTTTGTTATTTTTTGCTTTTCAGTTTTTTCGGCGGTTTAATTTTTTTGTTAAAAAGTTTTTATTGTGCCACTATGTTGGTGCCGTCCTGATCGTGCTTTTCAAATACTGAATTTATGATAAATTGTGCCCATATTGAACCAATTGGTTTTGTGAATATCTAAAAAAATTATGCTCAAATATATATCCAAGCTCCGCCTCGACATCTTTTACGCTCTTTTCAACCACAATTCTTGAGCATTCTATCGACTTTTAGCAAAATTGTGGGGAAGGAATTGCAAGATCGAAAATAGTCTTTCTAATATAGGTTCTATAGTTTTTGATGTATGTATGTAAAGTAAGCTCGAATTTTATTAATTTTTTTTATTCATATACGCCATTGTGTTGGGTATCGTTGAATATGTCTTTCAAATATATTGAGGGTACGTCATGAACACTTTTTTGACACGTGGATCCGTGTACGAAATAATTTTAAAGTGGTCATTAAGAGCTTTTTTTTCTTGATCCAGTTGCTGTTATCCGAACAGGCTGAAATTTTGCACACGTATACAAGAGTCATAACAACGCAATATAGTATATTTAATATCTTTCTTACTCCAATAGGTATGGCGGACCCCTCCAAGTTGACGGAGTATCTTTTTCTTTACAACCCCCTTGATATAGGAATCAAATGAAAGGGTTTGACGAGTAGAATGTATAATGTAGCTGTGTGAAGTCATTCTAAGCCAAATATGGCGGATTTTATTTTTTAGTGTATCCCTTCAGTACCTATTTTCGAACAACAAATAAATTTATATGTGGGAAATATTTAGAATTTTTTCAAACTATTTATTTTATATCATATATTTCTAAAAAACAATGTATTTAATTGTTAATGTAACCTTCTAATAAAAATATAAATAAGAAGGGCGTTTTAAATCATAAGATCATAGATCCAACACTTTTATTATATTACTACTGTCGATTGAACAATTCAATTTGTTTTGCGAAATAACAAATAATTAATGAACAATCTAAAAAAAATAGAAATTTTATTTCACTGAATATACCGAAAATTAAAGTCAAAGTATTACGAAAGAATTTTTAAAGAACAAATTGTAAAGTTGTGCACATATTGTGTGTACTTTTTATAGTTTTCTTGAAGTTTACTAATTGTAATTAGTTTTTAACTTTACGCATGTATTTACAATTTTCAATATGAATTCGTAAAATGAATACTCATATATGTAAAATTTTACTACTATTATACATATAATATTAAGTAAAAATCAAAATATGTTTTATTGTGTGGGTTTGGTATTCGCACGGGTTATATTCTACAGGTTAGTTTACACGAATACACGATTCGAGCCCATTTTTAAATAGTTGACTAACATTATTGCAATTTCTGAAACTTGATATTCAGCACCTAAAATGCTAATTGGGATAGGCTAAAAAACACTTTTCAAATTCCAGCCACCATTTTGAACTTGTAAAGATTTACGTACAAAAGAATTACTTTGATCAAATTCAAATAAAGGTATAAATTAACCTCTTGACGCCCTTGGCCACATATGTGTACGTTTAGTTTTTAAGAAATTAAAATTATTTTAGCTGAAAACAAATTAAAATCTATTAAAGAACTACTCATTAGATTATATAATATTTCAACAATAAAACCAAACAATTTGTAGTATGGCAGCATGGATAGCATTTTATTCTACTTGATATTAACTGCTTTTAAAATACAGTGGTACCTCGACATACGAGTTTAATTCGTTCCGTAACCTTGCTCGTATGTCAAATTGCTCGTATCTCAAAGCAATTTTCCCCATTGAAATTAAGAGGTCTGACTCTGACTGAGGTCTAGTCTGAGGTGGGAGAAACTGTTAGACGCTGCACACGACCCCAACAAGGGCCCCGCATATTGGGGTCGTGTGCAGCGGCGTAGTCTGCGATTCCTCGTATCTCAAATCTTGCTCTCATCTCAAAGCAAAATATCGCTCGCTCGGCGGCTCGTATCTCAAAAGACTCGTATATTAGGGCACTCGTATATCGAGGTACCACTGTATTTCAAAGTTGCGTCTGATTACCGCGTGGTTTCTTTTTAATTTATTGGAAAAACATCCTAAATCTCTGATAAATAAACTATCCAATGTACATATAACGTTTGGTTAGTTTAAATAAGTGCTTTATTTTTAAAAAAGAATCTGTAAAATTAGGTTTCTATTTTTTTACTAATAGCACTTTACTGTGAAATATTTGAACTCAGTTTTCTTTTTTATACTAATTGTTTTTCCAAATTTTTCTTACTTACTGGGTAGCTGTCCGTAAAAAATACGTAAATAAGTAATCAAATAACACATAAAACCACTTTTTCCACCTTTAAAAAATTCGTCCCTGAAGAGGTTAAAGAAGTCGAGTATCAGGTATCAGTATCTTAATATGTGTATAATACAGGGTGTTGCGCAAAGTTTTGAACGGGGGTATACCAATCGATTCTAGATTCTCCTGGTCAACGTTTGTTCGGAGACCTCCTCTCTAAAATCGGTCCATTACCCTTAAAATTGGAATCGGAAATTTGGGGGAGCTGAACCCACAAAATGTGTTAAAGCTTCTTGAGAAATATCGCAGGATTTTGGTTAATAGCGTGTTAGAAAGTTGCGCTTTCAAGATTTTTAAGCATGCCTCTGACGACCCAAATAAACGAGAGATGCAGCGACAAATTTTCACAATGAGAATTTCAAAGCCAAAAAATTGACCTTGGTTCTTTGTCCTGTTCATTTTTATGCAGGAAGATCAACATTTTTTCTGAGAAAAGGCTTTACTGTCTTGTGGCCTTTCTAAGAAAAAAAATCGCGTTCGCATTCGACATCGCGTGCTGGTTATTCGTACTAGAGTGATTCAGTACCACGGAACAGGTGTAGAATAAGTATGTAAAAAATCAGTTCCTTCTTTAATTAAATATGAATATCTCTTTTCCTATTTACAAAAATTTTTCGGTGTAACACCTTTCTAAAATCTAGGCTACATGCGCCAACTTTTAGGACAATTGGCCAGTTAAGTTCAATATATTTTATATTATGGAATTTTATGGCAATGTATAGTTAAACTTGAAGGACATGGTGATACACATAAAATTGAAAAATATTTCTTTGTTGTGAAAAAACGACATCCAAAAAACAGAATAAAAAAATATCAAAGTAAGTATGTGACCATGGCACCGAAAAAATTACTGGAAGTTTTCGACTTTCCTATATTTCAAAAAAGTTTCATTATCTCGAAAACCAGAAGAATTTTGATTTTTGCTTAAGTTAAATTTGGCTTATTGGAATAGTCTTGAGATGGCCTGTCATTCGTTTTCATTTAAACATTGGTTTTTGGGACACGCTGTATATAGCATTTAAAGTTGATGTGCGGCAAAACATATTTTGTGAAACATGATTTGTTATATTCCGTTCTGGAAAGGAAAATATTGTGAAGTTATAAGCATACTACCCGCAAAGCTAAAGAATTAATTTTCTTGCGCAGTTTTTTGCAAAGTTACATTTAAGGATGATATTACTACTTTTACTTATAATGATAGGTAGTTGCTATAGACAACTGGTTTTTTTCATATTTTTCCGAAGCTGTACAACCGAACAAAAAAAGGTTCCTTAACACGATTTATCTCAGAATACAATTTGTATCTCCGGATTGATATTCCTATGTTTCGTTTTTCTCTCAAATTCGAGTAGAGATATTCAGGTGTTCATTGTTGTTCTCATTAGCAAGCTATTTCACTAAGCCGAAACCACATCAAAAGCTAAAATACTCGTATATATTGTTAAACTACACACTGTATGTGTGTAACATCGCTTCACTAAGAAGGAATTTTCTCCTCTGGCTGTTCTCAAAAGCCTAATAGCTGCTTAGTTATGTAAGTCATTACTTGAAAATAAAGCCGAGTCATCTTGTTAGCGGCAACGCTCCTATTTCTTCCGCCAATTAATCAGAAGTTTGCAATCCCCGACATCGAGCAATATTGTTTGCGAAGGAGCAATAATCGTCCAAAATCTCATAAGTAATCTCCTGCTCCTTTGCCCAGCAGCCGCTGAGTAACATTTTTCGTCGAGCATCGCCTCCTGGAGGCTGTCACATATGTCTAATTATGGGATCCCCGCGTCCTGGGCGTCCCACCATTCATTAATAATGTTTCAGATTTTCTTTTGCCGCAAATGGAAGTATGTAATTACGGGATGTGTATGAGTACATTAAACAGTAATTCATAATACCGTTAAAGGAGGAAACATGATGCTCCTTACAAGGTACATTGTGAGGGTGCTTGCCGAGGCCTTCGTTTTTTATAGTTAATTGGAGGATTTTTCTCCTGTCGTCTCTAAGTAAGCACCCGGGCTTAAGAAAATGTTCGCCCACAAGATAGCATAAAGATTCAAAAAGAGGAAAATTGCGTTTTGGCTTGCTTTATAAGCTTTTGCATATTTATAAGAGGGGAATTTGCGGCACTCTCCACGTGTTGACTTGGTTTCTGCGGTGATTCTCGCCTTTAATGACTAGAATTTGCATGTTTCCTCAAGTATCCCGCAACTTATTTACTTGAGTAGTATGTGGAAGTTATGACTAGATTTGGGGTCAAATGATGTTCAACTATTCATAGGTGGATAATAAATACGAAGTAATCAGAAACTTTAGTAATTAACATGTTAGTCGGGCAAACATGCATTGGATGATGTTTCTTCATCGCTTATTTAAATTCCCATACGAGAATTTCAACCACCGAGCGGGAAGTAACTAAACAATACACTCCATCACTATGCGAGCTAACTTTACATTTACTAGACATAATATTATTACTAAAAGTCAAATAAGAGGAAGTCTTTAATGCTCACAATATAATTTTATTTCACACTTCTACCAAAAGTGCCAAGCCATCTTTTTAAAATTTTATTGCCAATCCAAATTTAATGTTTTAATAAATATTACAAAAATAAATGAAAAACTGAATAGGATTAAAATTGTTGATGCGAAACTATTATTGGTTTGGGCAATATACGTAAAGATTCTCGGTGGATTAAATATATCGATATTTCTGCTACTAACTCATAGATATGTATAAAATTACTTCCACAACAACTTTTCAACATACATATATCAGCTTTTTTTTTTTTAAAACACAGTAATTTTGACATACTTATGACCGTTAATGCGGACAAACAGTCGAGAGAGGTAAGATATCTTCATTTTTAAAATCTCTAAAATCTCGACACGACAAAAGTAATTACTAATTAAAAATCAAAAACTATCGACGAACAAAAGCTTGAATTGGTGCAATTTAGATTAGAAATGCAACTTGAATACAATTTATACTGTGATTTGGTAGGAACATTTAATTGTGATCAAAAGTGACGAATTGGCAAAAAGAATGTTTGTCAACCACTTGAACTCGAAATATTTAACTTTAAAATTTTTGAAAACGAAATCTTCCACCCCAAATTTCCATATAAGTATGTAAATGTATGTACGTACTCTTACAAAATGTTTGGTGAAAAATTTGAAAAATTTTAAAATAAGTTAAATAATTTTCCATATTTCTTTTATAAATTGTAATTAAACCTTAAAATAAGCAGAGAAAAAACATTTCATATTACTTAAACAACATTTCATATTACTTAAATTTGACATTTCACAACACAAATGGCGTCGATAAGTCGAAAAAGATATTATTCATCAGTTCGTTAATTTCAAGGATTCTCGTAAAATATTTGACAATATAAGGGTTGAAACATTATGTATTAACTTAAAAAATATACGCAATTCTCCAAAGCACCAAAATGCTAACACAAAACTGTCACTTCTCGAAATTTTAATGTCAAATATCTCGGGAAGTGCAAGTGTATATAAATTGATTGTAAGATCTCCTCATGAATTTTGAACAAATGTTGTAGGAAGGCATTTAAGGTCAAAAGTGACGAGTATGCACAAAACTGTTGTCGGCCGTTTATATTTCCTTTTGAGATATTCAGCTTTAAAATTACGAAAAGTGCCTACATTATATCTAAAAGTCTATCTTCAAAATCAAAAGCGAACATTAATAAATTTACTCGCCAAGGAATTTTGAAAACTACGATTTATATTACAACATTCTTGAAAAAATATCACGGTATAGATACCAGATACAAATAAACAGTTGTATCATGCAACACAAAATTGTAAAACATGGCCCAATGCTTGTGAGAAATGATTACGTGTAGTGGTGCATCATATTTATTAGCAAATATGGATGAATTTTTTAAAGGAAACAAGCGTTGGGCGTGAACTTTGAATTTCATATTAATTAATTATATTTCTGAACCATGAGAATAAACGTATTTCATGACTTTTGAGACATTTTGTGTACATTAAAAATAATATCATCTTAACAATGGGACTAATTTATATTTTCCAAGTTATTGTCATATTTCTCTGTCCCACTATAAGAGAACCTGAAGGACCTGTGGTTAACCAAGAACGCCAGAATCTTATAAAATATTGGCTAATAATTTATTATTAAGAATGTTATTTGCAAAAACATTCAATGTTGTTCTGCTATTGAAAATTCATCTTTTCGAAACACATACAGTAAAGTCCCGTTTATCCGAATCGCGTTTATCCGAAATCCGCTTTATCCGAACAAATTCCGAATGCACCTACCCCACCCCCACCCACCGAATACCATCGTGACCCATTACTTATTTGCTCGTGACACCTCTTCTTAAATGTAGATATGTACATACTCTATCAATATAAATTACGCGGCTCACATTGGCGCTATCTGACGCATCGCGCCGCTCGTGCCGCAACCACCCACGAGCTACGCTTTTTCAGGTTATATGGCAAATTTTGCATTGAATTGCATTATAAAAGGCGTCACGTACATATATCAAGATTTTAAAATTTGAGGTAAGTACATCAAATTGCCATAATATTTACCCATCTAAGCTTCAAACCTTGAACCAGATAAATTTTTGGATTAAGTTTTTGACACAAAGTGGGTATAAATCCAGGTAATTTGATTTTATTTTCGCGAAACAAAAAATTTTTGATATGAATAACAATTAATAAATTTCAATTCAGTGCAAAATTTCTTGTTTAACCTGGAACCGCAACCGATTTGAAAAAAACACAGCTATTTACATTAGTTTACAAAAATCTGAAATCTTGTGAAATTTTAAGTTTTAGCAGACATTATTTCTGAACAGTTTTCTATGAGCGGGTCACTTCAAAGTCGAAATTGTTACACCTAAACGACAATTGCGAATGTTGAATGATCCTTTCTTGAAAACGAAGACAATTAACAATAGTCGGAGTCTTTTCACGAAAAGCTTTTCTCGGTAGAAGAGGCTATTTTTTATGTATTTTCGCTGTTTGCTTCTGTGTTGTATTTAATAGTAGAGTAGTAAGTCAAAATGCAGGGAGGGCGATGTTTACATACATATGTGCAATGCAATGATTTTCCTTGCCTCGTGGCTCATGTAGCAAAAGAATACCCTTCCCTTCTACATAACTGATAAAAGAGGAGCATCCTGCTGGAAAAGCAGAAGCGGAAGCATTTAACCTGCAAGTTTTCGGAGAAAATTAGGTTCATTAAAATGTTCGTTTTCCGGAATAAAACGATTTATAGAAGACCTCGTACCTTCGTTTTTTGGCTTTCTGTGGAAACTAAATGCTAAAGTCTCAATGGTACCTTTTATGAGATGAAGGCAAGTTCCTTAAATTCATTCTATGTGCTGTAAACTGTTCACGAGCGGGAACATGATCTTCTACACGAAAATGTACTAGATACCGGCAGAATATCCCTAGAGAATTCAAAGGGCGCTTTCATTACTTTTTGATGTGGAAAACATCCACCGGGTCGTTTCGAGCCGGCCTTAATTCAATGAAACACGAACACAAATAACCGGGAATGAGCATAACCCGATGAACATGTATAATACACCTGTCAGGAAGTGAGGTACACACTTCCACATGGGTTAACATTACTGCAGAATGTCACACGCTAAAAGGTTTCCTAATCCTTTGAAATTCCGGACTTTTGTATACTCGTATATCTGAACATTTCCTACATGGGAAGCAAATATCCCGAGGAAGGACCTCCTTATATCTACATACCTTGAGTGTACGCCCCGTTTCCAGAATTAGTTTTCTTAGCACGGATGCTGTATGCCTTCAGATATCCAGGGCATATCCTTTCAAGGAAGAGGGCATTCCCGGACTGCAGGAGAGCACAAAGGAGGATGGCAAAAATCCGGGTCAGTTGTTGTGACACGAACGAATGTTAACAAGTGCCTTCTTACTTTCTGGGAATTCTCCTTGTTTTATTGTGCGATTCCGGCCTTTTCCAGCTCCTTTTAATTTTTCGTATCTGTCTCCGCTCTAATAGGGAGAACTTTCCGGAAAATTTCTATTGCGTTTTCCAAGACCTTTCCCTTATCCCTAGCTGATGAATAGCTATTTTCCCCCTCGACCGACTAGATGTAGTCAGTTTAATCAAATCTGTGAATCGCTCTTTGTCGGAAATTTTAATTTTATTAAATAAATTGCAAGGACACCTACCAGGCGTCACACTTATTTCAAGCGAAAGCGCAACCTGAGCGAACCGCGAATCCCGCGACCATATTAATAACCATTTTATGAAGTGAATATTAAACGATTCGCGCCAAGTTCTCAAACGACTTAATTAAGAGGGAGTGTTGGAAAAACTTCTGCAATTTTTCACGAAGTGAAGTTGCGAAAGTTTCTGTTCGAATTGTAGCGCGCGAGATTGCTCCACTCTGGCCGTAATAAATCAGGGCCGCTGGCGAAATATCTGAACTGACACAGCTGTTGTCCAAACTCGGGAATTATTCTGTTCTCGGTGCCATCAGGAACTTTAGGAAGTCATGTGGATGTTGAAGGGAAGCAATTGCTCGGAAGAACTCGCAATCCTCCGAGCTCAAAAAATTTTCGCTTATCAATTTGGTCGCTGCTTCAATGGTTTTCAGTATGCGCTGGGATGGATATTGGAACTCATTTATTGTTTTTATGATATAACTTTGCAGTAAATTTATATATTCCAATAATCAATATTGATAGAAATAACCTTTAAGTGTTATATTTGTGACATGATCATAATTCATACATACCATTCGCAGAAACAACGCACTACTCGTATTAAAAAAATTAAAAACAAAATGTAGTAAATTTTCGAAGATTGTTAAAATCCAAAATGAGTGGGTTATGTATGTACTGCTTAATGTTGTATTCCTCAAATGGAAACATTATCATACATCAAAAAATGGAGAAAACCATTCCAAATCTTGAGGACTTTAATATCCTAAATTTTGCAAGAGTTCGAAAAAAATATGAATTAATTTAGATTTGATGTAGGTATGTATATGAAAATTAAATTTTTCTATCTTGCATTTTTAACGATTTTTAAATTTTGATGTAGAACTGCTATAAACATGCTTACACACAACTAACTAAAGAAAATATCAACTGAACATATTCTGCTTTGAAATATTTTCTTTTCTTTTTTTGGATGTTTAAACTTTTAAAAATATTCGATGAAAGTATTGTTCAGCATTCAAATACAATATTTTACAATCAATCGATAGAAAGAATGCAGCAGTCGACTTGCTACTGAAAGAAATCATGAAACTTTAAACGCGTTTTCCTCACAACTTTTTTTTTAAATGTCGTTATTCTTCTTCTTCTTCTGCTCAAATAAAATAAAATACAATAATATACTTTTCTTTATTCTTAGTTGTATATTTTCTCAATTTAAAAAAGTAAATTCTTGTCGCTATTGAAGGAGACACAATTATTTATGAAAAGGACAGAGGGCAATAATAATGAAAATCACCTTGCACTTTGTTGAATATTAATAAGTACATATGTATATGCACGTGTAGATAAGTTAATGTACTTTTAAGTACCTAAGTATGCTTTAAAATTATATTTTGAAAACTAATCCAAAATCGATACTCTTACTTTTTTTTCTTAAAGACAATTCAATTGAAAATTGACATTTGTTCCCAAAGGATGGGTAAAAAAAAAAATTTCGTTTTTGCATTTCTTTGAAGTATATACCTATGTATTATTCATATAGGGATTTCTCTTTCATTAAGGTTTGTTGGGTCTCTTTCATAAATATCACACATAAATTAATCTAATATAATGCTACATGTTTTATCTAAAATATACATATATTGTTTTATTGTTTTCCTGTAATTGAAAGAACGATTGATTATATACAATGACGAACAGGTCAATGAACCACACGCAACATTTCACAAAATGTTTAGAAAAAATTACGAAAAATTTACTTTGGATCACAAATATGGAGTCTCCGAACAAAACGATCTATATTTACACAAAATCAAATTTTACAGGAGGAGCAAAAAGATGAATGACGTACTTACAATTGACTTTTAAAGTATTTTTTTTCCCCATATAGTGTTTGTGACTTTATTTGACATATGTTAAATGAAGATTCCTCTATCTAATGAAACGGAAGATATTTTAATTTAAAAATGTCGTTCTGTTTGCGACTGGTGTAATTATTACGTTTTGATTGCATTTTTAAGGGGTCACATCTATCACGAACTGTTGACTGCATTTTGACACACTTTCATGACGTTTTAATTGAAAACGAATACAAAATTAGATGCACGGGTTTATGTACAGCCGGATTTAAAAGAAAATGTTTTTGACCAAATCTGTAATTAGCTCGTTTTGTTCGCCAACTCCTCAAATAAATTCATAAGCACAACACCACTATCTTTGAAATGAAATGAACTTGAAGTCATGCACGATAGGTTGTGCATTCTGATTGTCACACAATAAAAATACTTTTGTTTCGAGGAGATTTGTAATTAGCCCGTAATTTGACCCACCTCCACCCTCATTCACCATATATTGCTTTATAGTACCTACCTTGGAAATTGCTAAATTATAATTATTACTATTTTGAAAAAATAAAAATTTTGACAAAAATAAGAAAAATTAATTTTGTTTATCAGAGAGCCGGCATTTTCTTGTTTTTTTTTTCTGTATATCTAACATTTTTAAATCGTGTTAATCACAGCTCGACTTTATCTTTATATCCTTACACAGATAGAACATCATACATATATGTATATCTTTGAATTTTCATTTCTTTAAATATTTTATTATAGTAAGTTAATTAAATTATTTTTCGTTCCTTTTTTTTTTATTCATGTGTTAAAAATGCCTGAAATTTAATTCTCTAGACTAGAGTTTACCATTAAATGTATTTTTTTTTCTTGTTTATTTATTTAGTCCAATTCAACCATATATGTATATAAGTATACAATAGAAATTATACAATTTAGTGCTAGAATCCAAAGTTTATTCAACTATGTATATTATTGCTTAGTTTGCATAAGCGAATATATATTTTAAAACATATATGTATGTATTGCTTTATGGGAACCTTAAATATATTAAACTTGGATTAAAGAGTCTATCTAGTTTTAATGAAATTAGTTTATACAATAAAAAGATTTTATCTTCCCTTGCCCTCAGTTTTTTTGTTTAAAGCTTTCGCAAAGTATGTCCTCGTGCTTTTTATTGCTTACAATAAAAGCAAAGGCGTAGCCAGTGGGAGGGATTACAGACTTTGAGCCATCCCGAAATTTTTATTAGAGTGAAAACGAGCACGTTGTTTAAGTATATCACATAAAATCTGTTCAAGATAAAACCGCGTAGCCTCCTCATACTAAAGTTTTACATTTGCGACTGTTACAAATCCTCCTCATGGAGCAAGAGTACATACATTATACATATGTATTGTATATAGGTGTACACTTATATGTATGAGTGCTAGCTTACATCGGTCCTCTCTCCGCACTTCCAAGGAAAATAATATAGAACAAAATAAAATTACAAATACAAGAATAAATTATAATACTTCGGTAATTGCGCGTTTTTATTGATTTATTTTATGTAAAGAAACATTTTTTATACCCAAACATAACAAAATAGAAAAGAAGACAGATATAAAACAGACTTATTTTAAATTTTCAATCGTTACAACGGCTAACCAAACTTAAAAATTTCACGAACGCAATGTATTTTGTAAACTTTATCATAATTACAGGCGGATAAGCTTCAGTAGTTGTTTATAGGTGAAAAAGCTATACTTCAAATTTTATCAAAACAAGTAATCTTATGGTTCTGCATTGGGGAGCTAATGTCGATCTTGTTTCAGTCGAAATCTGTAAATTGGTCAACAACTTTATACAAAGTTCTCTCAAATCAAGTGATCCCATACTTTTAAACTTGTTCTACTAAATATTAGGATATGTTAGTTTTTTATATCTAAGTGAAATATTTTAAATAGTTTGTAAGATTTAGGGAGGGGTTTTTTTTTTTTGTTCCCTTTAAAATAGAAATCAAATAAATTAATATTTTGCATTGTAAGAAACTTCGATTTTAATCACTGTATATATTTTTTGAATTCTTGTTCGTGAATTTGTACATTCTTTATTATCTTAATAAACTAAACTAAATTAAAAGTACTCCATGAATATAACAATGTAATAACATTGCTTAAATTAAGTTTTTCGGAAAAGTCATACTCGAAGGATATTATAGCGAGACTGCTTAAACGTTGCTGACCAATCTACGATCGTAAGTAATTTTTTATTGTATTATGCTGGCCGAAGAGCTATCCCTATCTTGGGATAACTGGTCACTAAACCATATTCTAAACGAAAATTCAGTAAATTTTTTAGGAGGTGCACTCACTTAAGTCCTTATAGATCCTTGTAAGCACATAGCATCCATAAAGGATTTTTAAGAAAACAGGAAAAAAACCACAATTTTATAACGAAAATTCGATAAATGTTGAATGTTGAATTTGGAAACGCCAAGGAATCGATTGTTATAGCATTTCTTACGTAGAATCTGTACACCCTGAATTGAAAATCAGCAATGTACGTCAGAAAACACATACCATTATCTTCTTTTGCAGATGAAGTAGTAGTGGGTACGGTTGTAACAAATTTTCTTTGATTGTCAGTAGCGCTGCAATTATGTACCTAAACTACGAACAAAATACATGAAATGAGAGGGGCGACTTTCTTCTTCAAATAAATAATTAGATGCTCAAATGACATGGTTACTGAATGGAAAAAGTTTTAAATAATAGTGACAACCGTCACCATGCTGGGCACAAACTCAAATTAAAAAATATGATAAATAAAATTAATGGCGATTGGGCCTATAATAGAATCTATAAGGAAAAGTATATGTACAGATATATGCAGTATACTTTTGCTTATAGATTCTTTTAGGCGCTATTACCATAAACTGCATGTTTGCATGTACAAACTCGTGTTTTAATTTTGTGTAGGCACTAAATTTAAACTTAATTTAAGTGTCTTAAAATTTCAGAAAGAAAGCTGTGTTAATGCGCCCCCGGCAGCCGCCCCTGCATGAATATTTTTCTTTTAATAGTCACTCTATATTGATGTGATAAAATCTATGGGGGTATCCCCCGGGAAACATCAATGAATCTTATGGTCGGATGTATCCATGGGAATAAGTAGGATTTGTAGCTATGGCTAGAAAGGCCTGGCCCGTCAAGTCTGTTTTGTAATTCGAATAAAACATAAAGTAATGAAAGCAGTTCGAACTTTTCTATTCCGAGTTTAAACATTTTTCAAACATTTAAGTGTTCGCCTATGCCGTCTGATATGCTTATAATATTCTTAATTTGTAAGATTTTTCTTTCACAAAAAGGCCAAAACAAACAATTTTGTTTTCCAATTTTTTTTTTAACTTGGGTATGTTATACTTTGCATAACCACAAATTCATGTTCGTATGATAACCATAATTACTTTTAATACATGCACTCAAATTCAGCGTGGAGTGCCCTGCCCAAAATATTTGTTTAAACTGAATTATCTCGAAAAGAAGAAGAATTTTTGAGGCATCTTGTGCGTCCTTAAAAATTAGATTTTTTTTCGAACTAACAACAATTCTTCCGAAAAGTTCATACTGTTAGCTAAAAAAAACTTCATAACACGTATTTTAAACAGTAACATAAATAGTTCGCATAATACGTATACGAGTAGCAATTTGGAAATGCTCTGGGGTCAGCTTGACCCAGTATGCGCTTCTAAGTTCTTCACCGAGGTGTGCATATGTACCTCCAGGGTTACAAATTCAAATTGTCGAAAATTCAACCATCTTTATATAATTTCATACTGGACTAAATAATAGTTTATGTACTAGAAGATTTAGAAGTGTTGTCGCGTTGAAGCGCGTTGAAATATATGTAACTAGGAGAAATTTCATAGCATTTCACTTCACAAAAATAACTGAGTTTCCCAGAAAAGAATACAATGTTCCCTTGAAACATCGAAAACGTAATTTGCAATGAAAACAAAACCATTCGATATAAATTAAACATTTTTTATAATTGCCATAAATCAGAACCATTGTCGTGTCTTGACGAGCCGTATTTCAATCGATTCTAAAATTACCTTTATTCTGAATGGGGCTTGCAAACTTCTAACACAGTATCTGCGGGAAAAAGCGTGAGCTTTACTCATACGTCTTGCTAAAATGACCAGAAGATTACTTCCAAAGAGTTGCGCAAAACAAAATATTCATTAAATCAAAACAAACAAGCATTGATAAGAGCGTTACTAACACTTAACATAAGTCTTGCATAAAAGGTATTAAATTAATACCCGACACGCCGATTGGTGCCACTCCTTCCCGCAAATAGTGTGCTAGTGCTAACATTGCATAGTGGTTGAACCGCAGACGTTGGAAAAAAAATGGAAATATAATTGCGAATGATTTAAAAGAACAGACAAATTGCAACTCCGCAAACCATTAATGATGGCAAATCTTTGCGAATTGCTTTTTAGTCAACGCTATCGATGACTCGCCACTTCTGAAAACGATTAGGTTCTGTTAATTTGATTAATTAAACTCGGGACGACGTGCTTAGTCATCGTGATTATTCGGTAAGTTAATCGAATTATACGCTTATAGAAGACACAATGGTCGGGATTTTGGCCCTTGTAAGATATAATCGATTAACTATTTTTGAAATGGAATTCCTGGCATCATAGGTATATAAAATATTGTTAGATATGTTTCATTACATTCGATAAAAGTGTCTGCTGGATAATTTCATTTCTGCGTGTCCTGCACTATCCTTCGAAACATCCCAAATTGCTGAATAGACGAATCTGAGGTCATGATAAAAGAAATTCATGAATGAGTTCCCCGACTGAATTGGAACATCGAAGAAAGAATTTCTAACACTGAGAATCGCCATGGGACAATAATTGATTGATACTTTGTCAGAAGTCAAAAGACCATTCAGGGTATAAAGCACCTCTGGCCACAAATGCACCCTACCGATATTTATTGATTTATTCTAATCCTTAACCCCAATTTGCGACATTCAGGGAAAAGAATTACCAAAAACAAGCGCAGCAATTTATCAACTAGATAAATCCGGCCATGTATGGGCCCTGGAGTCTTCCACATGAATTGAGTTATTGGTCGAAATAAAATGTTTCGGTGAGGATTTATTGATTCGGATTTGTGGCGCTCATGGTTTTGCTCGGGGAACTATTAGTCTTACCCCGCCCTAGGGGAAGCCTCAAATTACTGTCAATAAATTTGTCATAGGAAATGACCTTAATAAAAAGAACAAACACAGAGCAATTAAAAGTAAACTGCTCCAAATATGCTTCCTTTCCTTTCGTATGTGCCAAAAAAGGGAGGAAAGCAGGAAAACTTCGACGAAATGGGGCAGAAATGGCAGCCAAGCATAGCTGGAAGGAATGTTAATAAAAAGGTAACATCTAGACTAGGACATGAGTTATAGCATTTCTCTTGGAGCCATTACTCTACTGGCTTTTATTATTCTTATGAAGTGCCATAAGTATGGCCATAACTTTTATGTACGGCTGCATGTTTGTTTGTAATGCAATCTCCTCAGCCGTTGATAAATTTTGGTTAGTGAACGGCAGAGACGATTTTTTCATCGGATGAAATATTTCATACATTCAACTCAATTGCTAGGCTTAAAATGTGTTCAATTATATATAATTAAAAATTCGCAATCTACTTCAGCATCAATGGTGCGGCTTTACATAATCTTCCCGCGCAAAATATCCGTGGTAATCCCTTCTCTTAATCAGCATGATCCCTGAAAATTTCCCTCCCGTATAGTGCAAACTTACAATTTAATTTAAAAAATGCCAAAGCATCACTATCATCAATTATTAACAGCCTCCGATGTGTTGATGAGCTACCATCAAGGCTACTCGCTCTGACAATATTATTAAAAGGTAATTACAAAAACTTTATTATGCAAATTGGTTGCCGCTGTCCTCACGGTGCCCGTAAAATGTTCAATCCTCTACAGATTTTGTTTCATGCAACGGTTTTATGAGAGAACAATTGTTCGTATTAAAACCAATAAAAGAATAAATATCTTTAAAAATATAAAATTATAAATTTAAAAAATCACCTATACAAAAACATAAACTTTTAAAAAGCAGAAAATAATTAAATTCTATTATTCTGTATAAATCGGATTCGGCCTATAGTCATAATCAAATTTGCATGTATACAATAATTTATGTCTATAACTCTAAGATGTATACTATTTCTTAAAACTTGTTATTTAAGGAGTTACACACCTTTGAAATTTTCAAAAAACCGATTTTTTTTTTCAGATGTTTATTCTTTACACTTTTAAAAATTATTTAAAAAACAAATTAAGAAAATTCCATTCCGTTGCAAAGTTATAGCAAGAGATGTGACTGCCCGTCGGGTTGGGACGACTATCTGACAGTCAATTTTTAATATTTTTGAACGTTTTATTTTTAAATGTAGATATATTGTTTTCTCTATGGTATCACGAGAAGTTTTTTAAATTTTTGAAATTAAACTTCTTTGGGTGCGTTGAAAGTAAAATTTCAAGACCGCGTCACGTCATGGCCTTAACAGTTTTCATAACACGAGAAAGACGGAAGGTCTGCATTCGAGGAGAGAGAAAAGGATAGAGCTATACGCTACCAGCCAGCAACGCATAAAAATTCGGGCAAGCAATCTTATTCTTATGGGTTCATGCGTCGAATATGCGTCGCTATGTTTGCAGCTGCCAGCTGATCGAATTCTAGGAATGACCGGGTAATAAAAATACAATATATTTCGAAGAATTATTTAAGGATCAATTTGTTCACATCAGCACTTGTTGTGAAAATTAATTATTAGACGAGATATTCAACAAAAATGTGTTATTTTTATTTGAAAGTTAGCCGTGTGCCCGAACTTCAAAAATAACGAACTTCCATACAAACATTCATCCCCTATTTAAACCCCTTAGGGGATGAATTTTCAAAAATTCTTTCTTAGTGCTCACCTACGTTATATAAGAAACTTCTGTGCAAAATTTCATTCTTCTACAGTTTGTTGCCATGTTTCATATTTGATTTCGCGTGATGTCATGTACCCAATGACATTCAGGAAGGAGTTAATTTTTTACATTCGTTCAACACAACATTTGCATAAATCGGTTTATATTAGATTCAGTCATGTACGATACGACTTTATAGGGTTAGTATAAGTCTAACAATATTTCACTTGCCCAAATCTGTTGAAGTGAGTTTACTTAAAGAGGGAGATACCATTGGAGTCTTAAACAAATATTTTTTTCATAAAATGTTTGTATATAATCAAATAATAATAATAATATCAAAATTTTAAGATTAAATTCAAAGTACTTCTAATGTCATAGCCTTTGAACCTGACTCTCCTATTCTTGGCTTGATTTGGAATTTTCATTTAGTCAAATTTTAAAAGTGTTTTTCTGAAAACTACATTATTTTTAAAAATTGGCGTAAGCGACAACTCAAAAAAATTTTTATTTCATTCTTTAGTGCTGAAATTTTACGCATTTTACAATATTACTATGCACTTAAACTTGAAAATTTCACAAAACCAGTTGAAAATATCATGTTTGAAGCAAAAATATTTGAAAATTTGATGTAAAATTCAAATAATTTTTACAAAATATTAGATTTCTTGTATTTATTTTTTATTTTGTCGTTTCGGTTTAGTTTATATCAATACAGCAGAGACTAGAGCTTAATCCATTTTACAACTCTGCCCGCAGCCTTCCCGCAAGACATATACTATAATTTCACAATTTTTAATTATTTTTTAGAAACAGAAAAATTGTACCTAACAGCTAAAAGTATCAATGAACAATATCCAAAATTTCAAAAAAAATCATAATTTTCGACTTATATTCAACAGTCTAAAGGTATTTGCAGAATATAACAATATTTATTTTTAATACTAAAGAATTATTTTGTCAAATGTATGTATGATATATACACGTTAAACACGTATTGTGACATCACAGTAGTCGGATAATAATAATGGACAGATGTGCCTTATACGAATAATGTAATTTCTGTTAAATTTGTCTAGATGAATCAATATAATAACAACATTTTTTTGATAAAAAATGTTCTATGGTCCACAGATTTTATTTATATTATGCATATATGACATGTATATGTTTTATACAGATTGATATGGAAAGAAGTATTCAATTGATTTTCCTAAAATTAGTCATTCTCTCTTTTTTTTAAGTTGAAGTTGTTTAGAAGAACAGTATTAAAAGCGTCCTAAGTCATGTCAAATACAGGTTTATAAAATAAAGTTCTTTCGAAAGTGCGAACTCTGAGACTTCAAAAGGAACCTCGCATAACGAAATTTGCCTATCACCGTAAAAATAAAAACTAGGCAGGTTCATTTAAAATTTTGTTCGAAAATGCACTTTTTCCTAACTTCCTGCGAAATTTCACTCTTAAAAAATTACATTTTTACAAAAGATGTTGCATTCCTTGATGATTTTACTATTATTATTATTATTTGAAAGCAATTAAATTTTATTCGAATAATTTTTCAATTAATTTGGAAATAATTTTTTTAACTTGAAAATGGTTCCATTTAATTTGCAAATACTAGTTGAATTTTATTCGAAAATGGTTCCATTTCATTCGAAAATTATTTCATTTATTCCAGAAGAGCTAGATTTATTTACATATAATAACAGCTTGCCCGCCCCCGGTGTTGCTCGGGAACCAATTAGTTTATGCAGCGCACGCGAAGATTATCTCATCGAAGATTGTTTTTTTTTCTGAACTCATCGATATTCATCGTCATAGCTCGGTTAATTTACATAAAACATTCATAAATTACTTAAATCTTTCTCATGAATCAATCTATCTAATCGTGAAAACCGGAACAAATTCCGTTCTGGTTACGGAGAGAATCGAATACAGACAGACAGACGCGGCGGGGACGGTTTAAGAAGATATAGTGAAATGGTCTTTATTTCACAAAATAAACATATAGAGTCAATATGAAATAAATAAATATAATAAAAAAAGAATACTTAAGTCAGCACATCATTTCAAAAGCTTCTAATTTTTCGAAAATATTTTATTTTATATTCTAACTATGAGTGTCATTGCTAAAACGGATTAATTTGCTTCATATTACAAATAATGTGATTCAAAATAAATGTTATTTGTCTTTAAATCTGATAAATCCTATATTTAAAATAACTATAGGTACTTTAAGACCTTTGGGTATTCTTTTTAAAACCCTATTACTTTTCTGTAGACACAATTGTATTAATTATATTCAATAGTCACTACTTTGGATTTTTCTGCATTATTTTATATGACTAATCTTAAACAAAAATAATTAGTATTAATAAACAACCTTTGTAAAGACATTTATAAGGTGACTAATAAGAAAGTTGCAGGGTTACTTGTAAAACCGTTGCAAAAAACCATTAATCCATTTCCGCCGGTTGGTGTATTTTTGTGCCTGTACTTTGAACAAATTACACGGATGATTTTCCCACTTTTTGAAGAAGTTTTTTAAAAGATTGGAATAAGCATAAAATATTTTAAATAAAATCATACTTTGTTGAATAAAATATAAATATTTCACACCAAACTTAGTTTCATATCGATCCGATAATTTGATGACTATTTAATGATACCTATTTATCAAAAGATTCTATCAATATTATGATATGTACATGCGTAATTTTAATGAACAGGCATCTCACCCATACTTCTACATATGTTCAATTGGTAGTAGTTTGAAATGATTAATCTTCGATTTCTGAAGTAAGGTATCGCCAAAAATAACTGACACAACAGCAAATTAACCACTGCTAAGTAACAACGAGGATAAAGAACAAAAGGCAACTCTTATTAGAAGTGCAAATCAATTATATTTAGTGCTTCTACCACACATTTTACTTTACAAATGAACTAATTCCTTTCGTTCGGGGATATGATACTGAGTTTTGGTTAATTTTTTGAACGCGAAAAAGCTCTCTGTGTCAATATAACATAATATTATAATAATATTAAAAATCACACGGCGAATCAAATAGTCCCTAGGTCTAGAGGGGAATTTCAGGCTATGATTCCAAAAAGGAATATTTGTTTTATACTTTTCAGTTCATTTGTTCCGTAGTCGAGTTTTAATTTTTTTAAATTTTAATCTTTATTTACAATCTTTTAGTTTCAGATATGTACTGTATGTAGGCAAATAATGTGAGGACTTGGTTCAAACATGCAGCTCATACCCAGAACTAGTAATTTTGCATAGTTGAAAAAAGTCCTATCACGATGATAGTATAATATGAATGTCTACGTCCAGAAATTATTTCTGTTATGCTATGGCACTAAATGAATAATTTTTTTGCCATATTGAATTTTTTGTGGTGTCACATAGCGTACTTAGGACACATTCTGGATTAAGATGAATTGAACGACACCTCATCATTTAAATCGATTTGGTAGTTTAGGCTGTACGCAAACCCTTGGACAGGTAAATAAACAAAGCGTCAGTACTTTTAGTCCACACGTTTAGGACCCGTCGGAAATGGGTTAAGTACCCACAGTTAATTCGAAAAGTATGTGTCAGATCCAGAAATCTAAAAGGCTTTCACTCACATTACATTAGCGAAACATCTTATCAAATTGGAATTAAAATATCACTGTTCTGAATGTTTTAAAAAATAATTTAGAATTCGAAGTTTTGTATAACCTAAAATGGCAATGCGATGTTGTTACTATAACTTTACTATTGTCGTAACCTCCTAATTAATTATCACCCACATTAAATATTTGCATGATTTAGAAAGAAAGATAAACTTTTTGAAATCATAAATACATTTTGTTATAAATGAAAAAAAAAATCCAATTAAAGTTTTGTATTCACTCGAAGATATCGTAAAATGAGGTAAATAACTAGAATTGTAAAGAATTTTGTTTCAATACGATTGAATAAGTGGTAACAAATCATAACTCAAAATAAAATTCACACGAACTTTGTGAAGAAAATTTTCAACTTTACTTTAAAGTTTATTATAATATTTTGCCACTTTCTTCTATTTTATTCGTGGCTAGCAAATGCCTGCAACTTCGTTCATATACATAGAAGCGCTTACGAAGCGCAATTCAAAATAACTGAAATTAAACAAAATAAGTCCTTAATTTAAAAACAAATTTTTAAAAACAAGCTTTTATCGTTTTCTACTCGTTGAACCCTTTTATTTGATACCCATGTCAAAGGGGTTGTGAAGATAAAGGTTAGCCGTCATATTGGGGTGTCCGCCATTTTGGATTTAGAACGATATTAAATATATTATATTGCATTGTCTTCGGATTTATATAAGTGTAGGTATCAAATTTCATCTTTTTGCCATTACGAAAACTGGTCCAAAATTCAGATGAAGTTAAAATAAATATTACTCGTGAGTTTTCAGTGTCTCGCGATAACGTGTTCGGCACGTGCTTCCCAAATTTGATGGGGTTGCATACGGATATTATCTAGGACCAAAGTACTCATCAAGACGAATTAAACGAGCCTAAACTCGATGGGGTTGTGTCGTTTTATTGCGGAACTCCTATGGCCACCTTGCAGCTCCAGCAACAGACCCTGGTTACCATATAGGATCAAAGTACTCGTCAATACGAATCAAACGAGCCCAAAGTCGATGGGATTGTGTCGTTTTATTGAGGAGTTCCTATGACCATCTTCCAGCTCCAGCATCAGATCAGCTCCATGTCATCATAATATTGCATTGTCACGCAATATACATATGCATGCAAAATTTCATCTCAATCGGAAACCGGGAAGTGGGTCAAATTTAACTTGCAAGATTTCATTACAGACACCGGGACAGGTGAAATTAAATAAAAGCTTGTAAAATTGAATAAAACTAAGTACGATTGAGCAGGCAAACGACAAATATTCCTTTTTAAATTACACTTATATTTGAGTGACTTTCTGTGGTCGTATTGTCATTAAATACAGTTTAAAATGATCACTTAGATCACTACAAAGATCATTACAAAGAAATCAAAAAAGCCGCATCACAATATCTTCAGCATGGTACGCGCCAAAGACAAGAAGCGAATTACGATTTTATTTATGTAGGTATCTCTACTAATTAGACTATATAAGAATATGTAGTTATACTTTTATATACCAAAGTACATAAAAGTTTATGAAACTTTAATTCCTTAATTTTGTTGTAAATACACAAAAGCCGTTAAAGGGCGTCTAAACGAAATATGCATTAAGATTTGACGTACGGCGAAAAGAACCCTTTCTCAATTTATGTCAAAAAGCATATATCAGAATATGCTAATCGAGATCGTAAGGATTCCCGTCCAAATCCTTTTTCTTCGCTGTTTAGGCAAAATCACCAATTTCACCTTCGCGAAAGACAGCGTGCCGGAGGAAACGTGGGGCCATTTTACCGGGTGTATAGCCCCGCACGTTTGTACATTTTAGCAGAAAATCAGGCAATATTCCTGTGGGAAAATTAACCCTTATCAAAAATGAATGCTGATGTTCTGTCAAAAGCATCGGAACAAAGGTTTTCGTGAGCTTCCTCCGCATGTCGCGTCTAAAGTCGACAAAAATACGAGAATAATAAAAAGGCATAAAATAAAAAAATCGGTAAGCCTCTGAGTAATACGATGAGACCGACTTTTCCCGTAAAAGTAATTTTCTGCATCGCTGGGTGACATGAAAGGCATATAAAAAATTCCTTCGGCTTGCGGGGATGCCCGTATCCGAGCAGGACAATAATTACCAACAACCCTAGCACGGGGCTACAGTTGTTGCTCTGGGGATGACATACAGAGCAACGTAGCCCCATTAGAATATTTTTTAATAAAAATTTCTGTCACGTCTGGGCTTGCTGGCGAAGAAAACTCACGTCTCTGTTCCTGAAAATTTATCTCTCGAGAGCCCTTTCTTCAGCTACATCAAAGCGATAAGAGGATCCGATAAGATTCCCGAACGCGCCCCATCCCCACAAGCCTCTTCTCCGCCCAATCGTTCAATGGCCCAATAACATTTTACTTTCAGCCGAACTTACCAGACGATATTTTGTCGGTTTTTCCTATCCTCCAGACCCCCGCAGCCGCCGCCTTCGAGTCGGCTCTATCTGTGTACTCCTTTTCGTGTTCTTAATCCAATGGAGCTATTTATTAATGTGTTTGTGCCGAAGACCCACTATTTACGTAACACAGAACACTGCACTAGCGAATTCTTAAAACAGCAAATCTTAGCGACTCGACCGCTTAAAAATCGGTTGAATTTAAAAATCTTGGCTCCGCACTTGGATGCTAATCGGGCACGAGGTTCACACTGCACACTAATTTGTAAAAGGGTTTCTTACACCGAAGCCATCTGAAGAAGGTCGAGATTGATCACACGAGGGTTCTGACCCGAACGGTTTACTCTCGAGGACTGACTGCGAAGGAAGCACGGCCGTGCGACAAAACCCTTGTAGTTCTATCTGGATCTCATCTGTAGAACGTTCTGAGGAAAACATCCTCAGAGATTCCAGCTTTACAGTTGAAGGACAAACATGGGGAGAAGCCCAGCCATAGTGCGCAAGTTTCGTTAATCCTGCCGTTCAAAGCAACCCACCGAGGACTCAAACCGAATTCTAGTCGGGGTACAAATATCGGTCGACCTATCCAGAGAAATTTGTTTACATTTAAGGAGCCAGCCAACACTCAACTGGAGACAGCAGACTCCCATAGCTCGCGCCCCAATGGGTGTTAGCAACTTCTAAAATCTTTAATTTAGTCGCCTGTGAGCTTTGCAGCTGAAGCGCTCAAATATTTGCTCAGCCTGTTCCCTAAGCAGCCAGTGTAACGGCGCGCAAGGAGCACTTTCATTTGAAAAGTTACGAGCAGCCCTCCACCAACAAAATTTCCAAATTAAAATCGAAAGGTAAGACGGCGGGGGTGGGTAGAAGAAAACACGCAAAAGTTTGTTTGTTGGAAAGTTTTTTTTTTTTTTCAAATTTACCTACGACTTGTTTGTTAGCACTCTCTTCTCTTGCCGCTGTAAGGAAACAAAGGGGCTGAGTACGAGGGCGGTGAACTTGTTAAGATGTTGCACACTTGGTTGGGACTTTTTTGCTTCTTAACGCGTACAAATTGCCTTTTCACCGAAATAAATACAACCCCAAACATCGGCGAATTGCGGCAGATCGTTCGCTTCCTTACACATTTTTTCGGAATAATGTAATAATATTTCCATATTTTAGTTCTATTTACACTGACATTCAAAAATAAATGAAGGGATCATCAAAAACATCGAAAAATGTTCTGATTTTCAAACTACTATATCTTCCGAAAAATAATCAGATTAAAACGATATAGGGTTCATTGGAAAGTCTATCTGTTGAATTTTCGAAAGCTACATACATACATCAACAATGTTTTGTCACTCCCCAGCAATCCGTCCATCCATTATATTTTTGTAAACTTCAATAATCCTTAAAAATTTTAAAGCTACCACTCTTCGCCTTCAAATATTTTTGCAAACATTTTCTACGATTGTTTTTTAACCGAACAAGTTTAGAATCGGATTACCTGCCGGATTTTGATGATTTGTTCTTAAATCTTCAGCTTAGTTCAAACGTCAGGATGTTATACTAGCTAGGTACGTATTGCAGCCTAATTGATGAAAGGACTTCAGAAAATGATCATCATACAATATATGTACTGTATATAGTTCATAATTAAATAATTTTTAATAATATTTCAAAATATATGTATGTAGGTATGGCTAGTCATTTCGAAAGCTAAACCGTAGAGACCAACACCTGGAGTCCCCCAAAAAACCATATTTAACCGTTTTCAGTGTTTATGCCGTCAATTTCATCTAATTCGTTAATCATAAAATAGAATTAGAATAATTATTTTATAGGCGTACAAATAATTATGCTAAAAACGTTTGTCTGACAACGTATGCGTCATTTTAGTAAACCGAGCTGTAACTGACCGAAAATAGTTTATAATTAACGCATTGAAAAAATACATTTTAAAATACACTGCTGAATATTTTATACTAACCTTGAGCAACTGCAATCTAAGATGGCTGTCGTCAACATAAAACGCGCATTTATTTGAAAACACCATTTCGTGGACCATCATTTCGAGAACGTTATACGAAGACAAAAATTAATTCTACGTTTTCCACGTTTAAATATATGTATGCACTGTAAATTTAAGTGTTTGAGTTTGAGACATATATGCGTCTTATTTTAAAATATTTAGATGTTTTATTTGAAGAATAGTTTCGAATAAAACAGTATGTTCAAGTTCAGCGAACAGTGCTGAAACGGGTGCCCGATCACCTAAAAAATATACAATTGAGAAACAATAAAATACGTTTAACATAATAAAAATTAAAATAAAAATTGAACTAATAAATTAGAAGAAAAAGAAATAAAAATGAATTTAATGGACTTACCTGAGCTGACTGTCAAATTAAACGGCAAACTTAACAACAAATCAATGTCAGTTTGACAAGTAGATGACGGCCCGACATTTTTGACGACGGCAGACGCAGACCACGTTTACATCACAATTAAGGGACAAAAATTTGGAGAGTCCGAATACACAACAGCCATACTAAATTCATACGAGAATCGAAATTTTACAAAATTAACGGAAATCAAAGATGCCAGATGAAGGAATAATGAGTATAAAGAATATCTGGAAAGTTAAAATAAAAGGACTAGTAACTAAACGCATTGAATTAAAATAAACGCAAGATGTCTCCCATAACTACTGTAAGGTCATGTGGAAGATAAGAAGACACGATCCATACGAACATGTATGTAAATGGGTAAGAGTAGGCAGGATTCCTGCGCAGTGGAAAAAAAGGCGACTTTATAAGGGAGAGCAAGACCCCGATCGCTCTCTTGGTTTAATGATTTTCTTGTGAATAGTCGTGTTTGTGGTAATTTTGAATTGTTAAAAGTGTGGCGACTGAACTTGCAAAAATTTTG